>CM053559.1:8562079-9006344 GCA_028646485.1 Cryptoprocta ferox | reverse complement strand
ATATCAAAACTACTTTTTAAAATTATGAATGATTTCCAAAAAGATAAAGGAAGGTGTGCAAATCCTGTAGCTGTTGGCTAACCTGGGCTATCCCAAATTCTCCAACTGGATAGAGCTTGAACATTAATAGACTACTACATACTAGAAAAGGGAGTCAAAGTCTTGGGCCTATGAAGGGAGAGGTTTTTATTGGAGACCAACATAAAGGAAGGTATGAAAAAGGGCCAACTCTAAGAAAAAGGTTGAATGGAAGACGAAATTCTGCTGAATAAAACTGTAAGTCTATCTTAGGGCTATAATGGAGGAAATTTCAAAAGATATAAAAAGGGGTAAAAAACTAATTTTTCCCATGAGAATTTGCAATCAAGTTTTAGGGTCCACATTTACAGTAGCTATGCATTAAAAAAAGAAGCCCTGCAGTCTAAGAATTTAAAACTGATCCTAGCTGGTCGTATCCCAGCCATCCAGCAAACAAAATCACACTCAACTCAGGCTTCAAAAATAAGTATCAAATTCACTTCAGGCTTCAAAAACTTCTCAAATAGGAAGTTCCAATGTATATGGATTAAAAAACACTCAAAAAACAGAAGACGAAGAGAATTAAGACATCATGAGGATGAATCAGCAGGAACAATAAATAGTAAGACTAGGCCCTAAAGTCTTTGAATAACACATACAGAATATGTAATAATAGTAGGTAAAGTCATAGAAGGAAGAAATGAGCAAAGAGTAAGAAACTATATAAATAACTAAGAAGTTATGAAATCTAACCAAATAGAACATCTGAAATTAAACAACATAATCACTGAAATGAAAATACCAATATAAATGTTAAACAGCAGATTAACACATCTGGAGAAAGAAAGGCTATATAAGGTAGATCTAAAATTAAAATACATGTAATGGAAGACAGAAAAAGACATATAAAATATGAAAGAATGAGACATTGAGGATATAATGACAATGACCACATATATCTAATTGGAATTCCAAAATAGGATAATAAATAAACAACATTATTTCAATAAATTTGAACACTTAAACAACTTTTTAGAAAACTATAACTAATGAAGATATAAAAAGCATGACTAGCCCTATAATCACTAAAGAAATGTTTTCAATTGTAAAAACTCTTCCTCAAAGAAAACACAAAACTCAAATGGTTCTACATAAGATTTCTACCCAACTTTCTAGAATGAAATCATGGAAAAAGGGGGTCCCAGCCACATCAAAATTCAACATGGTCAATTCAGGAATGGAAAATAACATATTAACCCCATTCATGAACATAGGTGAAAAAATCCTAAGCAAATCATTAGCAAAACAAATCCAGCTATGTACAAAAAAGATAATTACATCATAACCGAGCTAATTTTGCTTTATAAATTTAATGATGGCTTAGTATTAATAATGTGAATGTTATAACACTATGAAATTATAGGAGAAAAACATCTCATTGTGGTGTAAATAATTAAATTTAACATCCTTCCTAAAACTGAATGAAACCACAATACGATGCGATGATTCATTCACTTACTTGGCAAATTATACCAAATGTTGGCAAAGATGTGGCTGAACTGGAATTTTTACATACACTGTTTCTCAGAGTGGGGGTTGATTAATAGCTTTTACAAATAATCTGGTATTATTTAGCAGATTTTAAGCCATAGAGATTTTACTCTACTTTTGCACATGTGAACCACGAGAGTGATATAAGAACATTCAATGAGGCATTGTTTGTAATAATAAATTACTGGGGTGTTGTAATAACAAAAATGCAAATATCTGTCATCAGGAGATTGGGTAAATGAATTCTTATATATCCATAATATGACCTACTGGACAGCAACGAACTATAGCTATATTTATCAACAGAGATGAGCTAACAAGATATTGTATGAAAAGAGCAAGTTGTGAAAATAGAAAACCACTTTTATAAAAAAAATTTTTTTTAAATACACACAAAAAAAGCAAAGGAATTATCAACACAGACTCATGGTCCTGATTTCCCAGAGAGGAGGAGGGATGTTAATAGAATTACACAAGAAGCTTCAAAAGTATCGCTAACATTATTTTCCTTAAACAAGAAGTGAGTGAACAGATGTTTCACACATCTTTATATACTTTATAATATAGAGAGATGTTAGATTTTGGTTGTGGTACTTTTTAGCTGTGGGATCTTGGGTTTTGATTCCCTCATATGTAAAATATAGATAATAATAACACCTAATTTATCAAATTATTTTTTTACATTTACTATTTCATAATCAAGAGAATGTCTATAAAAATCTAATGTGATTGTTAATTTGAAGTGATATGTAAAAAATTTCCTTTTATAATAAAGTAAAAGCAAATGATGGAAACAATAAACAAAAGTCCTCCAAATGAGATTGTTGACCTTATTTACACTTGCCAAATGCTACTCAAGTTTTTTATTCAGATACATATACAATGTGTTGTAAAAGCCAGTACTGTGCACTGGTGAGGAACCAGATTGATTGGTGTAGATTTTGGTTGTGGTACTTTTTAGCTGTGGGATCTTGGGTTTTGATTCCCTCATATGTAAAATATAGATAATAATAACACCTAATTTATCAAATTATTAAAGGAGTAAATGAGTTAGCCCATGGAAAGTCCTGCCAAAGGACACACACAGAATAAATGCTCAATCAATATTAGATTCTAGTAATATTATTTTTTGATTTAATACTTTGAAATGTTTGTGTTATGGTAGGCTTTGGTCATTTGACGAAGCAGTTGATGACGTTGGCTGATGGACATGTGGTGTTGGCTCTAGAAGGAGGACATGATCTCACAGCCATCTGTGATGCATCTGAAGCCTGTGTAAATGCTCTTCTAGGAAATGAGGTAAAAATAATTAAAAGTATACTAAGGTGGGGTAAAGGACTAGGAATGCATGCATACGTGTTTTTAATTTTTTAATCTCATGTAATCAGAAAGTGCAATGTTGCTCTTACAATGTTAAAAAAAAAAAAGGTAAGCTTTCAGATGTTTACATGTACTCCTGTTATATGGTATAACTTCTGTCTAGTTAATTCACATGGCCCTTTCCTTAATCAGGTTATTTACAAGCTCAATAAATAAGTAAAAATAGGCACACCTGGGAGGGTGGCTCAGTCGGTTGAGTGTCCAACTTTGGCTCAGGTCATGATCTCATGGTTTGTGGGTTTGAGCCTCGCTTTGGGCTCTGTGCGGACAGCTCAGAGCCTGGAGCTGTTTGGGATTCTGCATCTTTCTCTCTCTGCCCCTTCCTCGCTCATGCTCTGTCTCTCTCTCTCTCTCTCAAAAATACATAAACATTAAAAAAATTTAATAAGTAAAAATAACCCTTGGGTAGAGAAATGCTTTGTATACTGACCCAGTTAATATGCAGTGAAACACTGAAAAACAAATAAAGAAAATTTCTCTTGAAGTTTCCCATAGGATTATGTTAGTTCAAGTGAGAAAATAAAAGTTTTCAAATTTTTTTCAGCTTTATTGAGATATAATTGGCAAATAAAATTGTAATACATTTAAAGTATATAATGTGATGATTCAATATATGTATACGTTGCGAAATGATCCCCTCCATGAAGTTAATTTAACACATTCATTACTTCACATACTTACTTTTTGTTTTTGTTTGGTGAGAACACTTAAGTTCTACTTTCATAGCAAATTTTAATTATATAATACATTGTTATGCACTATAGTCATCATGTCATACATTAGATCCTCAATCCTCATTCATCTTGTAACTGAGAGTTTAAAACCTTTCACTAACCAATTCCTATTCTCTCCACCTTTCCAGCCCCTGACAACCACTGTTCTATTCTGACTCTATGAGTTCAACTACTTTTTTTGAGGGGGGGAGGTCTATAGAAGTGATACGATACAAGATTTTTTCTCCATCCAAATTATTTCACCTAGTATAATGCCCTTCAGTTTTATTCATGTTGTCAAAAATGACAAAATTATCTTCTTTTTAAAAAATTAAATAATATCCTATTATATATAGAACATACATAATAAATGCCATGTTTTCTTTTTCCACTTATCTGTTTATGGACATTAAGGTTGTTTTTGTACCTTGACTATTGTTAAATAATTCTGCGTTAAACATTGGAGTACAGATATCTCTTCGAGGTAGTAATTTTGTTTCCTTTAGATATATATCCAGAAGTGAGTTTGCTGGATCATGTGGTAGTTTTGGTTTTTTTGAGGAATCTCCTACTGTTTTCCATAGTGGCTATACATCTTACCTTCCCAACAACAGTGCCCAGAGGTTCTCTGTTCTCCACATCCTCACCAGCATTTATCTCTTTTCTTTTTGTTAATACATGAGGTAATATCGCATTATGGTTTTGATTTGCATTTTCTTGATGATACTCTTGAGCACCTCTTCATGTACATGTTGGCCGTTTAATTATATGTCTTCTTTGGAAAAACCATCTAATTGGATCCTTTCCCCATTTTAATTGATTTATTTTGGGTTTTGACTTTGTTTTTGTTTGTTTTTTGGCTGTTGACTTGTATGAGTTCTTTGTTTATTTTAGATATTAACCTCTTATTGGGCACATGGTTTGCAAATATTTTCTCCCATTCCATAGGTTACCTTTACATTTTATTCACCCTTACTGAGCAGAAGCTTTTAAGCTTGATGTAGTCACACTGTTTGTTCATTTGCTTGCTTTTGTTGCCTTTACTTTTGATGTCAGATCCAAAAAAGCCATTACCAAGGCCAGTGTCAGGAGATTACCCCCAGGTTTTCTCCTAAGAGTCTTATGGTTTCAAATCTTACATTTAAGTTTTTAATTGATTTTAAATTGATTTTATGTATGATATAAGATAGGGGTCTTGTTTTATTCTTTTGTGTATGGCTGTTCAGTTTTACCAACAATATATATTGAAGAGACTATTCCTTCCACATTGTATATTCCTAGATCTTTTGTTAAAGATCAATTTACCATATGTGCATGACTTTACTTTGGGCCCTCTCTTCTGTTCCATTAATCTGTGTGTCTGTTTCTAATGCTAGTAGCATTGATTACTTATAGTATACTTGAAATCAAGAAGTATAATGACTCCAGCATTATTATTCTTTCTCAGGATTTCTTCATCGGTTTGGTGTCTTTGTGATTTCATATGAGTTTTAGGACTGTTTTTTTCTATTACTGTAAAAAATTCCTTTTGATAGGATTGCACTGAACATATAGATTTCTTTGGGAAATATGACCATTTTAATAATATTAACTCTTCCCATTAATGAGCATGGGATATCTTTCCGTTTATTTGTGTCTTTTTCAATTTCTTTCATCAGTATCTTAGAGTTATTGATGTATAGATCTTTAACTTCCTACGATACATTCATCTCTAAGTGTTTTATTGTTGATGATACCATTGTAAATGGGATTGTTGTATTTCTTCTTAAGATAGTTCATTGTTAGTATCTAAAATCTGATTTTTTAATGTTGATTTGCATCCTGCTACTTTACTGAATTTGTTTATTAAGTCTAATAGTTTTGTGGTGGAATATTTAGGTTTTTCCATATATATATTGTGTCATCTGTGAGTAAAGACAGTTTTACTTCTTCCTTTCCAATTTGGATGCTTTTTATTTCTTTTTCTTGCTTATTTGCTCTAGCTCGTGGTTACAATACTATATTGAATAAAAGTAGCAAAAGCAGGCATCCTTGTCTTTTCTTGACCTTAGAGTAGGATGTTAGCTGTGGGCTTGTTATATATATAGCATTTATTATGTCGAGGTATGTTCCTTCTATACTGCATTTGTTGAGCATTTTTAATTATGAAAAGGTGTTGAATTTTGTCAAATGCTTTGCCTGTATGTATTGAGATGATCATACGACTTTTATCCTTCATTTTGTTATGATAATGTATCACATTGGTTGATTTGTGTATGTTAAGCAATTCTCAGATCCTGGAGTAAATCCCACCTGATCATGATGTATGCTCCTTATAATGAAATGTTGAATTCAGTTTGGTAATATTTTGTTGAAAGTTTTTGCATCTGTGTTCATAAGGAATATTAGCCTGTAATTTCTTTCTCTGTAGTATTCTTTACTGGATTTGGTATCAGGGAAATGCTGGCCTCCTAAAATGAGTTTAGACATGTTCCCTCCGAATCAGTTTTTTGGATGATCTTGAGAAGGATTGATATTAGTTCTATAATATTTGGTATAATGACCTCCTTGTTATCCGTGAAGCCAGTCTGATTCTGGACTTTTCTTTGTTAGGAGGTTTTGATTACTGACTCACTCTCCTTACTAATTATTGGTCTGTTCATATTTTCTGTTTGTTCAGAATTCTGTCTTCATAGGACAGTATGTTTCTAGTAATTTATGCATTTCTTCCAGTTATCTAATTCATTGATGTATAACTGTTCATAGTAATTTCTTATGATCCTTTGGATTTCTATGTTATCAGTTGTCAAGTCTCCTCTTTCAAATCTGATTTTATTAATTGAGGCTTTTCTCTTTTTTTCTTACTCTAGTTAAAGGTTTATCAGTTTTTTTTATCTTGTCCTAAAACCAGCTTTTAGTTTCATTGACTTTTTTCTATTACTTTTTATTCATTTATTTCTACTTTGATCTTTATTATTTCTTTCCTTCTATTAACTTGAGCTTAGTTTATTCTCCTTTTTCTAGTTCCTTGTAGTATAAATTTAGGTTGTCTGTTGAGATCTTTCTTTTTTTACTGATGTAATCATTTGTCACTATAAATATCCCTCTTATAACTACTTTTGCTGCATCCCCTAAGTTTTGATATGTTGTATTTCCATTTTCTTTTGTCTCAAGATTTTTTTAATTTCTCTTTTGATTTATTTGACCCATTTGTTATTCAGGAGCATGTGGTTAAATTACTACGTATTTGTGAGTTTTCCATTTTTCTTCTCATTAATTTGTAGTTTTATGCCATTGTGGTCAGAAAAGGTATTTGGGATGATTTCAGTCTTTTAAAATTTGCTAAGACTGGCCTAATACATGATTTTTCCTAGAGAATGTTACATACGTGCTTGAGAAGAATCTATTTGCTGCTACTGTTGAATAAAATGTTCTGTATATGGCTGTTAAGTCCACATGGTCTAAAGTGTAATTGAAGTCCATTGTTTCCTTATTGATTTTCTGTCTGACTGATCTATCCATTATTGAGAGTTGGGTATTAAAGTCTCCTAATATCATTGTATTTTCTTCGGTTTCTTTCCTCACTTCTGTTAATATGTGCTTTATAAATTTACTGCTTCTATGTTGCATCCATAAATATTTACAATTGTTATATACTCTTGATGAATTGACCCCTTTGTCATCATATAATGACATTCTTTGTCTCTTATTACAGTTTTTAGCTTACAGTTTATTTTTTTCTGATACAAGCAAACCTACCCCTGCTTTCTTCTCATTTTCATTGGCTTGGAATATCTTCTCTATCTCTTCATGTTCAATGTCTGTGGACTTAAAACCAAAGTGATTTTCTTTTAGGCAGCATATAGTTAGGTCTTATTTTGTATTTATTCAACCACTCTGTGTTTTTTGATAAAGAATTTAGTTCAATAAATTTAAAGTAGTAATTAATATATACAGGCTTACTATTGCCATCTGTTGTTTTCTGGCAGTTTTGTAGTTCCTTTCTTCTGTTCCTACTGTCTGTCTTTGTAAATTGATGACTTCCCATAGTGGTATGTTTTAATTTCTCACTCTTTGTCTTTTGCATACTTCTATAGGCTTTTGCTTTGTGGTTACCATAAGGCTTCCAAAATCTTACACATAAAATAGCTGATAACATCCTAACTCTAATGTATACAGAAACTCTACACTTCCCTCCCATGATTATGTTTTTGATGTCATAATTTACACTTTTTTATATTGTGTATTCTTTCAAATTATTTATAGTTATAGCTATTTTTAATATTTTTCTTTTAACCTTTACACTAGAATTTTAGGTGATTTCCCACTATTATTATAATATTAGAGTATTCTGAATTTAATTATGTGTTTGCCTGTATCAGTGAGTTTTATACTTTCATATGTTTTTACGTTACTAATTAGCATTCTTTCATTTCAGCTTTGAAGAACTCTCTTTAACATCTCTTGTAAGGGCAATCTAGTGGTGATGAATACTCCAGTTCTTGTTTGTCTATAAATTTGTATCTATACTTCAATTCTTAATGGCAGCTGTGTTGGGTAGAATATTCTTGATCAGCAGTTTTTTCTTACTGCACTTTGAATATATCATCCAGCTCCTTTCTGGTCATTGAGTTTTGTGCTGAAAAATCCACTCACAATCGTAATGAGACTCCCTATCTTGACAAGTTGCTTTTCTCTCCTTTTTTTTAGATTCTCTCTTTGTTTTTAACTTTTGACAACTTCAAGTGACTTAGTATTGGTCTCTTTAGTACCATGTAATTTGATACTATTTGGGATTTCTATATTTGAATGTCTGTCTCTCTCCCCAGTTAAGGATAGTTTTTAACCACTATTTCTTCAAATAAGCTTTCTGACCCTTTCTCTTCTCCTTATGGAACTCCTATAATGTATATATTGAGTTGCTTGATGGTGTCCCATAAATCCTTTAAGCTACCTTTACTGTTTTCATTCTTTTTTCCTTTTTGCTGTTTTGACTGGATGAGTTTCACTGCCCTGTCTTTAAGTTCACTGATCTTTTCTTCCGTTTGATCTAGTCTGCTCTTAAACACTTCTTTGAATTTTTCACGTCTATGATCACTTTGTTCATGCGTTGCTCTCCTGACTTCAGTGACCACCTTCACAGCTGTTATTTTGAATACTCTGTGGGGTAAATCTTATCTCCATTTCATTAGGATCAGTTTGTGGAGATTTGTCTTCTTTTGTTTAGGATATATCCCGTTGCTTCTTCATTTTCCTTAACTCTCTGTTGGTTTCTGCATGTTAGGTAAAACATCCACCTCTCCTAGTCCTGTAAAACTGGTCTCCTGTAGGAGATGAACTTCATCAATCAGCTCAGCCCAAGCTCCTAATTACTTCTTAAGCCTCTGTGATCGTTCAAGCCACATCTTTGTTGTTAGTGGCTCCCAGTAATTGAGGGTAAGCCAAGATCTCTCAGTGTCCCTAAGGTGAGAATCATAGTCAGCACCTACATTTAGGCTAAATAAAAGCTGGATCCATAGGTAGCAGATGGGAAATTGTATAGTCAAACCCCTTCTGGGAGACACTATGAACTGAACATTTTTGCCTGTTCCTTCTGTGCAGAGCCTGGGTGTATAGCCATGGGGGTGGAGATGAGCAGTGCTCCTGTGCCCATATAAAAACTGTTTTTTATTTGCTCTAGTCCTGAGGGACTCATGAACACATGTTCTCTTGGCTATCAGAGCTACGTGATTTAGGGGCCCATTATTTGGGTGACAGCCATAAAATTTAGGGTGGTACATGTGTGAATAGACTCCCTCCAGAGAGATACTGGTTACTTGGTTTTGTTGTTGGAGGGAACCAGAGGGAGAAGTCAGGAAAAGTATCTAACCAGCATTTTTAGGCACTAGGGAGAATCACAGTCAGCACATTGATGCATGCTAATTAGAAGTTAGATACCTCAGGCAGCAACTTATTAAGTGTGTGGTCAAGATATTTCCAAGGAAAGGGCACCTTGGTGGCTGAGTTGGTTAAGCATCCGACTTCGGCTCAGGTCATGATCTCACGTTCGTGGGTTTGAGCCCTGCATCGGGCTCTGTGCTGACAGCTCAGAGCCTGGAGCCTGCTTCAGATTCTGTGTCTCTCTCTCTGCCCCTCCCCCTTTCGTGCTCTGTCTCTCTCTATCAAAAATGAATAAAACATTAAAAAACTTTTTTTAAAAGAGATTTCAAAGGGAAACTGAGAGATGGGGAATTTTTTGCCTGCTCCCTTTGTCCTGAGTTTTGGGGTATAGCTGTTCTCCCACATCTGAGAAATGTTATTTGTTTGCCATAGTCCTGTGGGATTCATAAACACAAGTCCTATTAGCATTTAGAGCTACATGTTTGGAGACCCCATTCTGTAGGTGGGAGCCCTTTTTAAAAGTTGGAGTTTTGGATGCATGGTCCAAACCACTCACTTCTCACGAAAAGCTGGGAGTTGGGAGTTCCCTCCCAATTATATGGTGCTTTGTTGCACAGAGTTTATGGTGAAGGTATACCTCAGTCTTTCCTACCCATTTTGATGGGGTATTTTCTCATTTGGCCAGTATATAGGAGTCACTCAGCTAGTGTCTGAATTTCTCTCAGAGGGAATTATTCCATGTATAGCTGTATATTTGATGCATCCATGGAATGATGGGAAATTTAGGAGTTTCCTATGTCACCATTTGGTCTGGAGTTTTTAAAATTTTGACAAACTTTCTGTTACCATTTATAAATTCTCTAGGCTAAGAGATAGATATTATTTCCATCTTACAGATGGTGATAATGAGTCTCAAACAGGTTGGAGAAATCTTTTCAAAGTCATGCAGCCAGAATGCATTAGATCCAAAATTTGAACTTGAATTTGCATTGCCAAACATGATTTTTTTCTTTCACATTATGTGACTAAATTGGAACATATTTTTCTGATTACTCTGTAGACATCAGATCACATTACCATTAGGTTCACTTTCAGATTATGGCAAACTTTTGAACTAATTAATTGCAAGTCAACAAATACTTCAAAGTTTATATGTATTCCTTAATGTTACCAATCCTTTTTATTTATAGTGAATGTTTGCAAGTGCTAAGACTGTTTTAGGTTTTACTTTCTTTCATGAACTTGCAAAATGACTACTTAAGAAATAAACATATATAAAATCATTTTTTTAAATCTGTCATGTATGTTATTTTTAACAGTAACTTATGCTTTTGCCTGTAGTGTTTATGAAGGGAAAAAAAGTATTTTCTCATCTGCATGATAAACATGTAAGTTTTTTTGTCATCATTATCATACAAGTCTGCCATGCTTCATTGTGACATATTTATTGAGATAAATATGTACATTGTTTTTATTTTAAGGAAAATATGAGAAAGAAAGCTTGAGCCCTCTATAAGTCTTTTCTCTGTTGTATAATTTTAGATAGGACAATAACCCAAAAGATGTAGCTATCTAATGATTAGTGTTCTTATTAATGGATTGCTATTTTAGATCACATATAGTTCGGAGTGTCTAAGACTTTCTAAATATTAGAGTCTTTCTGAGTTTCCTATGAACAAATAATGGCAAAAATAATGTTGGGTGTTTTGTTGTATATATGGCACTAATGTTGAGCCTACCAGAAAACATAGTTTGCATATTCACCTATAGTCACGACTTACTTATTTGATTTTAAATATGGAAACATTTTAGAGAAGCAGACTGGTTTTAATATTTACATTATAAAGGCTTATGCCAGATGTGCAGAAAATCACAGTAGGTTGTGGATTGTGGCTCCATGGATGATTGACCTGCCCAGAAAGAAATGTTACCCAGTTGCAAAAGCCAACTATTTTTCCAACTATGTGAAAGGAAATTATGGATTTCACTGGCTCTCTTTGAGCACATCCATTCAAATGAGATTCTATTTCTATGTGCTGGTAATCGCTACACTTGGCCTACTTTATTCCTGCAAGGGAGGATTACCAATGAGAATGGAATATTTTCCTTTTTTTTTTTGTAGTCTTTTTCTTTAAGAGAGGACTCTGTCTCAGAACATATTGAAGTCAGTTGTGTGGAGTTACATGGTTTTCTTAATTTGTCTGAATTTACTAAAAAGCTAAATGGTTGTGTTTTGTACCTTCCTTCCACTGCTGGACCTTTTGACAGGGATGTCTATGGTCATTTTATTATATGAGCTATCCTTAGAGATCAAATAGATTGTTTTCATAGAGCAATTAGTGACACTAGAACAATGTACCCTAATTTAAAGTTTGTGACCTATTCTCAAACCTTTTCTATATCCTTTCTCTGCATTTTCAGAAAGACCAGGCTTGAGATAGAGGAAAGGTTAAAAATGTCATTGGTCAGTCTTAAACATGACCATATGGATGTATAGGTACTAAAAATTCCAGTAAATAATGACTGAAATATTATTTTTGCACTATATTAACTCTTTAATCAACTGTAATATCTGGATGTCTTATAGTAAATTTGATTTAGTTATTATAATACCCTAAATATCACCCTGTCTTTTTTCATTGCCTATTTTTAATTGCATAAGCACAAGCTAAATTTTGTGTATAATAAGCTAAGGGAAAACAAATTTAAATATACCTGGTTTTCTGTATTTTTTTTCCTATTGAGAATTCTTCAGAATATAAATGAGATTATAAATTTCCTGCAAGATTCTTTAAGGGAAACAGATGGATTTGGTATATTGAACTTTGAAAGGTAAATTTTGGTGTGTCATGTCTATCAGTATGCAGAGGAACAAAGCTAGGGGAAAGAAGGATTTTTTTTTTAATGAAAAATGAAAGAAAAATACATGTGTGTTGTGCATTATAATTCATTTGAAAAAAGGAAATGAAAACGTAATACTTGAAACAACTTAAGAAACAAAGAGTTCTTCTCACTTTCATTGACAATATAATTTATAATCCAAGGTCTGGCTTTCCATATATTTTTTCAGTTCAGAGGTCATCATGACTAATAGCATGACTGCATTGAAGTTTTAAATTTCATTCTTTTAGAAAAAGTAATATATAATAAGGCATATTGCATGTACCTCACCATTTTGAAAAGTGCATACATGTAGCTTTCACAGTGGTTTTACATAGTAAAGTCGAGGTAAGAAAATTTAAAAAAAAAATCTTTCAGTTACCAATTATTGCAATTTCAAATCCCAATATCCCTCCAAACTCCTTTTTCAAATGATTAATAGGCCAATTATAACTTATTATCTGGGATTTTACTTTTACAAATAGCAAAATGTAGTAAAGCTTGAGCTTAAAACATTGGCAGAACCTACTTTGGCTTCTCAACACTGAACATGCAATTGAACTCAAATTAGGAAGGTCAAGAAGGGCCTTTTTGAGGGACTCTGCACTTTGTCAGATGTATTTATTCATGTGCAGAGGATTAGAATTCATAAACATTTTGCCAGTTTTTTGAATGCAGTTTCTTTTCCTTGTTGTTCTTGGCCAGACCAAGTCAATACAGCAAAATGCTGCTTCATATGACTTATCATCAGAATAATATGTATTACATAACCCAAAGGAATTATAAAATCAGCAGGAACTCTTGGCTCTGCATCTTAGTGTAAATATATAGATGGATACCAAAAAACTTAATTCATTAAAAATTAAGTTATCTGAATGACGTGACCAAAATAGGTAATTTTCTTTTTAAATATTTTTTTATTATGAAAGTGATCTAGTTAGCAAAATGTCTTTTAGGTATTATTTAAAGAAATATGCACAAGGTCAATCAACATAATATACTGTTGGATTAAAACTAATATGAGCATGGTACAGAAAATTCCTTGAGGCAACTCATTTTGAAGACATACCAGAAGTCCATTTTTTTCTTGTTCTTGGCAAAGTTCAGAATTTAGACTTATCAATACAATCAGGATACGGTGAATATTTTTTAACTTCTTCAGTGAAGCACTTAAAAACACTAGCTTGGGGTTTGCAACAAACAGAAGTGACTATCTAAATGAGAAAAATTCAGTTGTTTGAAATAGCATCAGTGATCCTTATGTAAATAGTTACATCATTTTTAGAATTGGTAGTAGAAACATCTGGGAGGTTCTCAAAGATACTGATTTTGGTACTCTGCATTTGTGCTGGCCAGCAAACAATGGCACAGTTACTTTAAAGCCACATTTGCCTACCGTTATGCAAAGCCAATTAACAGCACCCTGGGTTGCTTCTTCTGAAAGAAATATTCCCAAAAGGTGAGAAAAGCTTAAGCCCTTGGCATTCCTATGGAATCTAAAACAAAAACATTGAAAAACTTCAGGCAGGTAAAAGACAGGAGAGGACATATAAGAGCCTTGGGTAGTAAGTTGAAAACATGGCCATTAAAAGGCCACCTGTCAAAACAGAATAAATGACAGTTTTAAGCTTGTTAGATAAGAAAAAAACAAATGCTGCAGACATGGGAGCTACAGCCTCTGGTACTAAATGATGCTATAGCCTCTGGTACTAAAGGTTCACCATTTATATCTGAGTCTATGGCAAGATTTTTCTTTTTTCTTTTTTTAAAAATGTTTTCTTATTTGAGTACAGTTGACAAACAATGTTGACATTAGTTTCAGGAGTGTACCATAGTGATTCAACTTCTCTATATGTTATACTATGCTCATCACAAGTGTAGATACCATCTGTCAGCCTAAAATGCTATCAAATATCAATTATAGCTTTTTTTTTTTTAAATCTCATTAACTCTTATTAGGGTTTGGCTTTTACTCCTTCCTTCCTCCATTCATTTTCCTTCCTTCCTTGTTCCCTCCTCCTCCCTCTATCTCTTCCTTCCTCCCTCTCTCCTCTTCCCACCCTCATTTCTTTTCTCTTTCGCTCTTTTCTTCCTTCCTTCCTTCCTTCCTTCCTTCCTTTCATTCATCCTTTCTTTCTTTTGTTCTTTCTTTCTTTCTTTCTTTCTCTCCCTTCCTGTCTTCCTCTCTTTCTCCTTTCCTTTTTCTCCTTTCTCTTCTTTGTAATAACGACTGTCTCCTGTCAGCTGCTTTCATCTGACTTGGATTTCAGCAACAGTGATTACACTTAGTGGTTGTGTGTGTTCATAATCCTCCCAAGGTGACTTTTTGCTCTAAAGATGCTGAAAATTTAACTTGAACTGACTGTAGTAGGTGTTGACAACCACCCCTGAGGTGAACTTTTTAGATGGAATTGTCCAAGTTGGTCATCAGGGGTTTGTTTGCTTTAGATTTTGAATAAAGAAGTAGTTTTGCCATCTATTCATCCTTCAGAGTATGTATGACTGACTCCATTGAGGGAATTGGTGTGAATCTGGCAAACCTTGCAAGCTCTTCAATTTTTGAAATTCATGAGTAGAGAAAGGGAAAATTGAATACAGGGACACTGTATGATAGTATAGAACAATGCTTTTCCATGGTTTTCTCTTAGATTTTGAAACCTATCCATGCTCTGAAAGGGAATGTATGAATAATCTAAAAAGAGTAAAAATGTTTTGGAAAATAATATTTGAAGATACTTTCCATTGTACATATGTTGCATTTCTTATATTTACAAGGCTTATGAGAAGCAGAGCCAACGTGATATGAGGATTTTTTTGTTTGTTTATGTGTTTTAGCAAATACCAAATAAAGGAGATGTTATCTGTATGATTCAAAACTTTATCATGTACATCCCACATACTGTTTGTCTTTAGCCTTTTCAGAAGGTGTTAAAAGGAATGTTAGCTAGAGAGTTCCAACAAAAGAGAGAAAACATTTCTGTGGTGAAACAAACATGTTATGACATTCATTTATCTGCCCTTTCATTCAATAGTCTTTTATTGGACATGTATTTTATTTCCAAAAGTTCTAATACAAATAGAAGTAAAAGCAATATAAACAGAGTACTTTGGGAATATAATATAGGACCCTTTGTTTTTAACTATGAGGATGGGGGAATATTTTAATAGAGATAACATTTAACCTTCCTTGGTCTTGAACAAAATGAGATTTTGACAAGCTAAAACCAAAGGAAAGGATTTATCTCTTGTAGTAAAAATACATAGATAAAGACATTAAGACTTCTTAGAATTGTGGCTGGCTCTGTTTTGGGTTTGTTTTGTTTTGGGCATAGGAGAGGCTACTTTGAGTGGAATAAAAGTAAATAATGAGGCTGGATCAATGGAATGGAATATGGTAAAGAATTGGAAATTCTGTGAAAAATATGGAAGACTTGAACAACTAAGCCCCTTGCTGGGGGTAAAATAATAACAAAACAGTGTATGATTTTTGAAGAAAGCAGATTCTCATACAAGAAAATAAATCATTAAGGAGATAATCATTAGGAAGAGTTTTTCCCTGATTATCAATAAACAAAATAATAGTCTATCAATGATATGTTGGAGCTGGCTTTCAATGGCTTGTGAGAGCTAATTGTGTGTGCATCTCTACTCAAATCTGAGTTCAGTGACATCACACTGATATCTTGAAATAGGCCTTGGTGGGAATATTTTCACCACAGAATTCAGCAAATGCTACAAAGTATAGCTATTTCTGTTTGCCAGCACCCCACTGCTACATGATGTGAAACAGGTCATCTTAACAGAAAAATCGACATTTGAAAGACTATAGTACAAATCGCTTTACTAAACAACAACAAAAAAAATTTTTTTAACTTTTTTTTTTAACATTTATTTATTTTTGAGAGACAGAGAGAGACAGTGTGATCAGGGGAGGGGCAGAGAGAGAGAGAGGGAGACACAGAATCTGAAGCAGGCTCCAGGCTCTGAGCTATCTGTCAGCACAGAGCCCAACGCCGGGCTCAAACCCACAAACCGTGACCTGAGCCGAAGTCAGATGCTTAACCGACTGAGCCACCCAGGCGCCCCAACAACAACAAAAAATTTTAAGAAAAAGTAGTTTAAAAACATGTAAATTAGATTAAAGGAGAGAAAGTTTAAAAACATGATGAGAGAGGAAACCTAAGGATCAAACACAATAAAACAGAAGGACTTACCAAGTTTAACTATCAAATTTTAACTTCTTTGAAAAACAGGGACAAGGAAACAAGATTGTTGGCATATAAAATGGACTAAGCCTTCTTTATAAAAATTAATGTCTAAACAGTGGACATCGTGTTAGGAAAGTATACATAAAGCACTGAGAAAACTTGCTTTCAATGTTATTGAAACTTCATCTTAACATGTACCTTCATATATATATATATTATATATTATATATCATATATATAAGTTATATATAAAATATATATTATATGTATTACATATATAAGTTATATATAAATGCATATTATATACTATATGTTATATATATAAATATATTATATATAATATATAAATATATAAATATATATTATAGATATAAATAATCTCCCTAATAAATTATATATATAATTTTCCTAACTCAACTGTGTTTTGAAATTTTTCTTCATTGTATCTAAAATCTTATCTCAAGGCTTAAAATATTGATAGTATAAATTATCCAACTACTTGTATTCATTATTCTCTTTCCATTAAGCCACTATGCCTCCTTTTTACCTTTAAGTTCATTTTTAACTATTTAGCTAGTTCTTGCCATAGGTGTTTAAGTATAGCATTAAGTCCAAATTTTCCATGGTTAAATGTCATAGAAACTATGGGATACTATTTGGATATGAGAGTGAATAGAGGCATTTGTTCATAGTCTTCCATGTTCCATTCATTAGCTGATATATTGTGTCATGGTAACTTTAGATGAAGTTCAGTAAACAGTGCAATAACCTCAGGAATAATCTCCGAATCTAGCCCACTTGTGTCTTTTATTTTATTCAAGGAGTCCTTTAATATTTTATGTGGGCTCCATGGCCATGATTGTACCCTTTGTTTCTTGGTTCTCCTAATAGTCTCAGAAGACTCACTAGATTTATATCACTCCTCTTGGCCAGAGATGTTTCTTTATTCTATGTGATATCATTCACATGTAGGTAGGATGCAGGCAGACTCAATCTGAATAATCTCAGTAGTCTGTCAGTGTGCTAAATCCATCCTGATTGACTTTTTTTTCCAATCTACGTGCTCAAAGATTTTAATGACTTCAAATGAATAAAGAGGATTATTTTGAGAATGACTCATGAATCACAATATGGATAAAATTATAACCAGATTTACTTAAGCAATCAAATTAAACATATACAACTAATTACAGACATCTCCAAGACAATTATTTAAATGAAAGTTGAGTTTTAACCACCATTCCCTCCTCACTAGGGAATTGATAATAGTTCATCAGCATGGAAGGTCAGGTCTTTATGGCAAACTTCTTCCCTTATCCTCTTGGTCTTGATCTTCATATTCTTCCAAAGTTTCGTAATATCTTTCATCCTGACAACAGAATCCTTTCTAAATTGTTTCTGTGTTGCTTTGCATGTTAGAGTGGGTCTTTTAGTCCTTTTGTAGGTAAATTTTGTAGCCTGTATCTAAGAATATAACTTGTTATTTTGCTGAAATACCTACAATTTCAGTTTTTACCTAAATTCACCATAATATGTAGAAAAAATAGGGACTCAAGAACCAGATTTAGTTCCCTATTCTTTTATGTCAGAAAACATATTGTCTTTTTAAAATGTTGTTTAGCTGTAAAATATAATATTCAGAAACCTTTATAAGGTATGAATGCACAACTCAATGAAATACCACACATCAGGCACATATATCACCACCAACCAAGTCAAGATATAAAGTAATGTCAACACTTCAATAGACCCCATATTTCCTTTTCCAATTAGTATGCCCTTTCACAACATAAGATTTTAATTTTCCAGTTTTTTAACTTTATATACATGAAATCATTTAATATCTTTTTTATATAACTTCTTTTGCTCAATATTATGTTTATGAGATTCATCCATATCATTGCAGCTAGCTGTAGTTCATTCATTTGCATTATTATGTAGTATTACTACACTTTATAAAAAGAATATCTAGGAAAATACACTTCATTTATTTTGCTTTTAATGAATATAAAGAATTTTTCCAGTTTGGGATCCATTATGTACAATGCTATAATGGACTTTTTATATATGTTTCTTGGTGCATTTGTCTACACATTTCTCTTGACTATATACCTAAAAGTGGTACTGGTGGGTCGTGTGATTTGCATGTGTTTAGTCTTTGTAGATAATAACAAACTTTTCCAGAGTGGTTGTCACAATTCATATACCTACCAATAGCATATGACTGTTTCCATTGTTTTATATACTTCCAACACTTGGTATTGTCAATCTTTTTTAAAACTTTTAGACATTCTGTTGGAAGTGTGATAGTTTTTCATCATGGTTTTGTCTTGCCAAAATACTAATGAAGTAAAGCAGATCTTCATCTACTTTTTGATTATGTGTATATCCCCTTTTTGAATTACCTATTAAGTCTTTTGTCCACTTTCAGATTGTCATTTTTCTTACTGATTTGAGCAGTTCTTTATGGATTCTATTGTTGGTTTTATGTGGTGACATACCTTGTCTATTTAACCTTTTAATTGTGTGTGTCCTTTGATAAATAAAAGTAATTTTTAATGTATAATCTATAATTTCTTTTATGATTAGCTCTTTTGTATTCTTTCAAAGATTTCTTTGTGTATAGCCAAAGTTATTCCAATATTCTCCTTATTCTTTCCTTAAAGCTTTACTTTTGACTTCAACATTTAGCAGTGCAGTCCATCAGGAATTGAACATGTGTATAGTATGAAGTAGAAGTTAAGTTTTTGTGTGTTCTTTTTTTTTATGTGAATTAGGTTGATCCTACACCATTTATTGAAAAGAGCATCTATTCTTTATGGCTGAACATTAGTATCTTTGTCTGTATACTCATAGAGATAATATTCTATTCCAAAGGTCTCTTTGCCTGTCCTTTTGACACTATTATACTGCCTTAACTACTGTAGTTTTATAAGAAATCTTGATATCAAGTAGAACAAATCTCACATTTATTTTTTGTCTTCAAGACAGTCTTGGCTACATTTGTCCCTTCTGTGTTTTTATATAAAATTTTAGTATCAGCTTGTGCAGTTTCACAAGTGGATTTAGTTCACCAATAAGAACAAAAGATTATCACGTTGTAATAAAAAAAGTGCTATTTAAAGGAACACTTTCTATAATATAATGATGAAGTTTGAATATAAAAAGAAAAAATTAAACTACCAAAATTAACTGAAGGAAAACTTTTGTGGCTATATTAATATTAGGTAAAGTGGACTTTAACACAAAAAAAGGAACTAGAGATAGAGATGCTTCTTAGTAGTAAAATATTCTGTTAACTGAGAAGCTGAAACAATTCAAAAGTAATGTAGCTAATCATACAGGTTCAAAATATATCAGGCAAAAATTGAAAAAGGCAAATGGAAAAATAATCAAAACCAGAATCATAATGACAGATTTTAACATACCTCTCTCAGAAACTGATTGAGAAAGAAGATAATAAAAGGGGTGGGCGGTATGTAGATTTAAATACCTTCATAAACTCACCCTAATTGAAATATATAATAGGCCATACCCAGAAACTGCAGAAAATCATTTTTTTCAAGGACACTTGTAATGTTTCCAAGAACAAACCATATTTGGGGACATAAAGCAAATTTCAATAAATTTCAACTAATTGAATTCATATACAGTACAACCTCTTACCATGTGAAATTAAACCAGAATCAACATTACATATACAGACAAATGGAAACAAGACCTGATATTGTTAAAATGCCCATACTTCCGAAAGTGACCAACATATTCAGTGCAATCCATATCACAATCCCAATGGCATATTTTACAGGAATAAAAAAATTTTAATTCATATGAAACCACAAAAGACCACTAATAAACAAATCAGTCTTTAAAAAGAAGTACAAAGCTGGAGTCTTCATGCCTCCTGATTTCAAAATAGATTACACAGGTTAGTAATTAAAACAGTATGGCAATGCCATAAAGATAGACTTGGAGACCAAGAAAACAGACTAGAAAGCACATAAATAAATCCACACATACCTGGTCAACTGATCCATACATACATGGTCCCAAGAATACGTGTTGGAGTCTCTTGAACAAGAGTAGTCTCTTCAACAAATGGTGGGAAAACTGGTATCTATTATAAAAGAATGAAACTGGACCCTTATCTTACCTCACACACAAAAATAAACTCAAAATGTATTAAGATTTAAATGAAAAACCCAAAACTGTAAAACTCCTAAAAGAAACCAGGGAAAGTTTCATGACCCTTGGTCTTGGCAACGACCAGGGGATCCAGGGGATATGACGCCAAAATCACTGGCAACAAAACCAAAACTAAACAAATAGGACTGTATCAAATTAAAAAGCTGTATAGCAAAAGAAACAATCAACAGAGTGTAAAGGCAATCTATGGAATTGGAGAAAATAATTGCAAACCATATATCTGATAAGGTATCTAAAAAATATAAAAACTCTTAATAGCTCAGTAGTAAAAAATGCTAATAACCTGATTTAAAAATGGACTAAAGGCTTGAATAGAAATTTCTCCAAAGATGACATATACTGGCCACAAAGTATATGAAAAAAATGTTTAATGTCACTAATCATCAAGAAATGCAAGTCAAAACCACATGGAGATGTCACCTCACATCTGTCAGTAAGACTATTATCAAAAATGGCAAAGACAACTGTTGCCAAGGATGTGGATAAATTGGAAACCTTGCATGCTCTTGGTGGGAATGCAAAATGGTACAGCTGCTCTAGAAAACAGTATATAGGACCCTCAAAAAATTAAATATAAATCTGCTGTATGATAGAACAGAATCAGGATCTTGAAGAGATATTAGCACTCCCATGTTCATTGCAGCACCACTTACCAAGGACAAGATGTGCACACAAGCTAAATGTTTACTGAAAGATGAATGAATAATAAAATGTGGTATATACATATGATGGAATACTCTACAGCCTTTAAAAGGAAAGAAATTTTGTAATATGTGAAACATGAATGAATCTTGAAGACATTACCTAAGTGAAATAGTCCAGTTGCAGAAAGACACATACTGGATGATTCCACTTAACATGAGGTATCTAGAATAATCAAATTCATAGAATGAGAGAGGGAATGGTAGTTGTCAGGGGCTGTAGGGAAAGAGAAATGAGAAGTTACTAATCAATGAGTATAAAGTTTAAGTCAAGCAAGATCAGTAAACAAAATTATGTTAAGCCAGGAACATAACATAGTAGCATTCCAAAATAAGTAATTATGATTCACCATATTAAGACAATGATGAAGAAATGCAGCCATTTTGATAGATGCTAAAAAATCAGTTGATAAATTAAACACCCAATTATGATGTACTACTTTTGGCAAACTGGAATAAAAGGAAAACTTATTAACTTGATAAAGGATTTTTTAGACATTCTATAGTATGCATCAGATTTAAGGGTGAAATGTGGGAATTTTTCTTTGAAATCAAAAACAAGGAAATGATGCTCACTTTTACTGCTTCATTTTAACATTGCACTGGTGGTCCTAGACTGTGTAATAGGGTATGAAAAAGAAATAAAAAATAAAAATTTCAGAGAGAAATAAACAAATGTCTCATTATTCACAGATGATATAATTGTGTATGTAGAAAGTCTATACAAAATTATTCATATACACGTTACTGGAATTTATAACGAATTTTAAAGAAACTGATGGTCAATTTAAAAGTCAATTAATGTTCAAAAACCAACTAAAACCTCAATTAAAAATCCATTGTATTGACTTAAAAATGAATTATCAGTTATTCTTTCCAGTCTTTCACCCTAAAACCATGCCCTAACTAGAGCAGGTGACCAAGAATAAAACCTATTCCACTTAGATCTGTTAGCTCTGAAGGGTAGAATAAAGGCAACCTCTTTATGTTTTCTTTCAATTATCTTTCCTGCATTCATTCAACATTTTTTTAAATGCCCACCATATACTAGGCTGTATCTTTGCCTTTAAATGGCTCACAACAAAGTGGAAAATGACAGACATGGCTTACTACAATAATGTGTAGAGTAAACAAGAATATTTGTATGGAAACAAAGAACAGAGGTGGAAGCGATTTGCCCTATTAGAGAATTTTAGGAAAGATTTCACAGAGCTGACTATGTTTGTATTAGTCCTCAGATGATTTACTAAGGTTCACCAATTCAAACAAGGATAGAGAAAACAGAATTTAGAAGAAACAGAATAAATAAAGCCAGAAAAGTGTGAAAATACTTGGCATATTTGGGAAACATAAAAGCTAACAAGAGTAGTTAATAGATCCTTTGCTTGATCGATGTATCCATCAGTCCTTATGTACCTATTGGTAAAATCTCTGTGTAGCTTTTTTCTGTTCAGCTTTTTCTCTGTTCAGTTCTAAAATCATTAAAATAATAAAGTTGATTTTCGTGTCTCATGAATACAGAGTGAATATCAAAACTCTTACTTAAGAGCTTCTCCAAGAATACCTTTGCCTATTTCTGCAAATCCATGTTAGCCAACTAAAATTATTTTTTTATTAAATGATCTGATTCTAAAGAATCTGAAAATTACTTATTTACAACATGATAATGACCACAATTTTATGGTGTTTTAAAATAGCTGTACTACTTAGAAATAACATGATATATGAAACTTAGTAAATATTTAAATTATATCAATATGGTATTACCACTTTCTATAAAAAATGTAGAAAAATAGATTTCCCTGTCACTGAATCAGAAAATGTGTATTAAGTTCTGTAAGTAATGGTTGCTTTTAAGCTTTAGATATGATAAAGCTGGATGAGAACTTCCTGTGTCAAGAGGTTGTGTTAAATCATCTAGTGTATCTTATTACTCCATGATAATTATCATCACTTGATGGAATTGCTCAACAAAGATAGCATGATGGCTGTGTGACATTTCCTTCATCTGCATCTGCTTTATCTTACTATAAGTTTTACATACAAAAGTACTCTGTTTTACACAATTTCTTCCTTATTTACCTTTTAATAACTCTTACTAACATTGATTAGCCTCAACAGCCAATGTTTTTGCTACATCTTATCAGCCAAACTAAATACATAACAGAGCTTTACTGCATATTCTTAGTTTTTGTCCAAATTTAAGATAAATGACTATTCATTTAGTATTATTTCATTATAGTTACTTATTAGATTATTAATAATGACCAATACTTATAAATATTTGTTAAACAGATGCTTCAACCAGATATTTTTAGAGTTTATAATTTTGAATGATTAAATCAACAAATACTCTAGAAAAGAAAACTCAATTCTGTGGTCCCTGTCTACAAGGTTTAATTGTATGAAAACAGACCGTAAATGCTGCTTTGCCTTCTTATCACCTTCGCTGCAGAGCTACCCGAGGAAAAATAAAGAACCTACACGCAGAACTTTCTGAATAATCTCTGTCTGTGTGTAGACGCTGAAAATGAAGCAAATTGTGGCAATTTATTGAAGATTAAATCCTCCAAATGACATTCACCTAAAAGCATGCAGGCAAATGTTGGGGGGGGGGGTTAAATTATCAGTGTAATTGCTTTAATTCTCTAGGTTGCTTTTATAGGTAGACGGAACTTTTTCATATTTAACTGACCATTCCAAATTAGAGGCTAGTGTTGTTTGTATTTTTACTTTCAACACCCTGAATCACATTTACATTCTACATAACCCAGATCTTAAAAATAGCCCACAAACCTCACTGCAAGAGAATTCCAGAAATGAGGTTTTTGTATTAATGATCTGCCTGTAGTTTTCTTTCCAGTAGCCCGCACCTTTCAATTTGTCAGCATTTTTTCCCTAATGTCACAGGAGAGCTTTTTGAAGAACTAAATATGCTGAAATCACCTCACATTGTTTCATTCTTAGATATTTGAACATAGAGTGATGTTTCAAAATTTTTGTTAGTAAATTCTACCTGATTTCTATTAAAAATGTTCTCTAAGTTCTGAGACAGAAGTGAAAGGAAAGAGTATTTATAAACAAGATAGTTCAACCCTATCTTATTTTTGAGTAAGTTTTCCAAGTAACCTACTGCTTATGATTTATTAGTTCCTCTGAGTTAAGACGGTATTACTAGGGTAGCATATTCTTGAAGATACTATATGAAATACCAGATTAAGAAATGATTTTAACAAATTTTAAGAATTTGAGATTACAGAACATTTTCACTGACACTTTTTTTTTCTCTCTCACTAAACTATATTGCAAATAACCTTTTGATGTTTTAAAGTTTTTTCTTTGGCAGCTGAAAAAAAAAAACTTGAAAGTTGTATTTAGTGAGTTTACCCATGTATAAATATCCCTGAGCTAGTCGGTTATCCTATGGCATCTGGAAGAAAGGTGCTATTGTTTTAAATTCCATGATTGAAGTATAGAATAATCAATTCAGAGAGACCCTGGGGGGAAGATTCACTCACATATGCTGTGGAAACTTGGAATTCCTGAGTTTTTAGGTTTTTTTTCTACAGAAAAAGAGACATAGATGAGTTTATGTTTCAGTACAATGTCTAGTGACATCGGTTCCTTTTCAAGCCATATTATAATTTGACCAGCAATTTGAAATTGAGACCACTAACTTCAGATTTTCTAAGAAAAGTCCTTTTTTGTTAATACCTTTGTTACTATTACTTTCCTTGTTTTCTGGGTTACAATAGCTAGATAGCAATTTTGTTTGCAAGATTCTGGGTATAGGGTTTCTGCTGCTACACACCAAGCAACATCACCAAGGTATTCCCAGGATGCATCATCAGATTTAGTTCTGCCAGAACAATCCATAAATTATTTAAAGTTCCTCTTCATTTCTCACAAAGCAATGTTTGCTAAGCTTGTCCATGAAAAATCAATGTAATTCCAGAAGATCATGATAGATTTCCAAGACAGGAATTTGTCCCATGCTTACCCATGAACATCTGCCTAGTTATGAATGTAGTAGAAGTTAAATGAAAATGCACAGTTATTTTCCTTTTAAAATGCAGTCATTTTAGCTTTGGTTTTATTTGAACATTTTCTCTACCATTTCTTTAACATCAATTGAATAAGAGCAGCTGTGTCTTACAGCTTTCTACTGTGAAGTGTCTAAAAGTGTAATGTGACTGGATGTAAAAATACTAAAAAAGTATGGATAATAGACTGCCCACTTTCTGTCTACTCCAACTTCCCTGAGGTTTTGTTTGCAGGGCCCAGCTGCATATACAGACATGATGGAATTTGGTTTGTGAAAAACCCACAAAAATTACACAAATAACTCAGGTTTTTAATGAATAATACACAGACATGCACCTGCTTCAGGGACTTCATAGATTAGTTTTGTGACCAATAGAAAAGCCCTTTGGAATTCAATTACATGACTGCAAAACAGAAAATAAAACTGGCTACACTTTTAGAACTGCTATCAGCAAAATGAAAATGTTAACTAGTTCTTGGAGCAGGCTTTTTTTTTTTTTTTTTTTTTTAGGTTGTTTCAATTTGCTTTGCTTCTGTTGGACTTACTATAAACCCATAATATTCTGCTCATTATTATCTACTGTTCTTGCAGCTGGAGCCGCTTGCAGAAGATATTCTCCACCAAACGCCGAATGTGAATGCTGTTATTTCTTTACAGAAGATCATTGAAATTCAAAGTATGTCTTTAATTTTTTTTATTTCCAAGCAGGTACAATTAATTAAGCATATTGATAATGAGAGCACATGAAAAACATATTTGAGTTTCTCAAATATGAGAAACTTGTTTAGAATTATAATTCAGACACATTATGTATTCATACCTAAATGTGTTACTGCCTTGCTCTTAATATGGCAATCTAAACTTACAGTGATAACTCAGAGGCTCTAGATTTAGAACCTTGTTTTTCTCATATTTTCCAAGTACTTGGATTCTTTTTTCATTACTACCACTAAGTATCTCTCCAAAAAATGAAATTAATATAGAAATTTTACCTATATTGTCTAATCTTAGCTGAGGATAAATTATCTCCTAATGATGTTAGAATGCAGAAATCATTTACAGGTTTTCAGTTTGTCAAGAGAGGAAAAAGTTAGTGAAAAAGCCTCACTATTAGAAAATCTAAACAAAGCAGGGAAAGTCAGAAACTTTACTGTCCATTTCCCTTCATGTTGTTATTTAACAGTTATTCTTTTTAGAATACACACACACACACACACACACACACACAGTGAAATCAAGCATGAATTAACATGAAAGTTAGCATGAAGGGAAAAACCAAATGGCAAAATTATGTGTGAAGAATAATCAGGAAAACCCTTAGCTTGCTATTGTCCTATAGAAGCATTTTTTAAATACCACTCAAGAAACCACCTTCCAGCTTTCTGAGTCATTGTCTTTGCTAGCTCAGTAGCAATTTGGAGATATGGGTGTATTTGGGGTGCTCTATTTACAAATCATGCCGTACAGGAGCTCAAAGCAATCTCCACTTTACTTAATTTCACTCATGCCTGGGTGGACGGTCATAGATTTCCCGTAAATGTTTATTAATTATATCATAACTGGCATAAAGTCCAAATTTCAAGGATTTTCAGAGACTAGAAATGTAAACGTTCAAATATTGGGACCAAAACCTCTGAAAAAAGACTAAGATAAAGGAACTGACATATGAAGAAGGGGAGGCTAGAGAAGATTTCATAAGCCTGAGTACAAAAATCCTCTCATTACACTGTCTCATTTCCATTAAGTGTAAATTAAGAGACTCTATTATATATTATTGTAGATCTTAAGGAAAGAGATCTTAAAATGATCTTTGACGGCCTTCTCATATTCATCTACATCCAATCTAATATCCCCTTCAAGTCACCAATAGTATAAAAATACCTAGTTTTTATACATATTATTTTCTTTTATTCTGAGCATTCTTTTGCAATTATACACATAGATTATTAAAAGTTATTGTTCTTATGTATATTCTCATTGTATTAAGCATTCTTGAATACGTTATGATATGTTGATAGAAGATAATTTCATCAGTCATCAAAGCACAGAAGTTATGAAGAAGAATAGGTAGAGTTTCTCACATCAAAGAGTTATAGTCCAGTGAGTGAGAAACACTTCCATAGATCCTTCCAATATGGGATCATGAGGTGAACTGAGCTAGTGGAGAAGGAGCATTCTCTTTCTTAAGTCCCTTTCAGCTGGGTTGAGAGATACTAGAGACTGAGAAAGGTTCAGGGACAGTTCAAGGAAGGCTTCTTGGCAGTGATAGGGCCTGAGCTTGGTCTTAAGGACTGAACAGGATTCTAGCCAGATGAAGAGTGAATGTTTGGAAGAGAGTAACAATAGCGCAAAAAAAAAAAAAAAATCACAATGCACATCTTTAAAAACTGTACTGTTGCCTTTTGTATTGGATCTGATTTCCTGGTAATAACTTTCTACTGCATGACTTTACCACTGACATTTTCAGGTGATTTGTTCAGCCTTCTCTAGTCAAACAAACCTGTTTGTCTCTTGAAAAAGACTCATTCTACTATCAAAACTTGCTGTATGAGAATTCTACCACTGTGGATTGTGAATTAGTCTTCTGTTCCAAAATGCATTCCACAGCACCCAACACTGACAACTATCCCCATTTAAAATTCCCTTCCTTCTAAACTCCTACTGAGGATTTTACCCAGCATTGTAAATACAATACTTCCACTTACTCTGAACACTAACATGTGAATTTTAATTAGTAATATTTTTCTTTAAATTTTTCTATTATTTGAGTTTTTTGTGTATTTGATGGTCTGTTAGTCTTGGTTCCTTATTTTGATGATAATCAGGTGTATGGGAATCCCATCTTTTCACCCCTGCATGTACCTGTAGAAGGGGTTGGCAGCAGAAGAGAGGTTTAAAATGCATGGGAGCCTGGGAATGGAGAGTAGGCAGATTTTAGTTGGTAGGATTTGATCTTCAAGTCAAGGAAACCTGGGAAACCAGGGCTTGCATCAAAGGGAGTTTCTGAAGAAGACCTCCTCTTTCTTAGTTATGGACACATGACATGGTGGGTACTGTTGTTGGCTACTCAGCAACAGTGGCTTCCTAACTTCTAATCAAAAGAAGCCTGGTTTTAGTCATGAATCCTTGCCCCCAGATACCATGCAACTCAGGGAAGGTTAATTTGTGCCCAGCTCCAGAGAAGCTGTTCTTAGTCTAAGCCTAAACTAGTCAACCCACTTAACAGTGATTGGTTAAGGAATGGGGTACATGATCCAGTTTGGGCCACTGAGAATCAAAGCTGGATTTATGGATGTTCAGCCTGTGCAGTCACATAGGCTCCACACTTAGAAGGACCCACTGCATAGTTTCATGCCCTTCCTAATGCTGCCTTTAAATTCTTACTGCTTTGAACAAGAGACCCACATTTTAATTTTTCACTGGGCCCTGAAAATTATGCAGCCAGTTCTTATAAAAATTAAGGTGTTAGTGATATGAAAAGATATTTGCCAGGAAAGATTGATAGTAACATTACCACAGGGAGAACTCAAGTTGTGGTTGAGAAGGTTGAGAAGGAACTGAATGGTGAGTAGAGGTTGTAAAGGGAAAGACAAATACAAGATGAGAATGATCTCTTGTCATTTGGGACATGAAATAGAAAGCAGTACCGAGAAAGTTGTTTGAGACTGTGGCTTTGACACGATGTGGTACATTTTTATGTGGTTCTTTGAAATGTGTGTCTTTTGGGACCATTTGAATTGTATGTCTTTGGAGCCACTCTTCCAGACTAAAGAACCAGAAAGGGGCCAAATAATACGTAAGGTCCATTACCAATAAAATAAGGTGGGTGTTTCTGAGTAACAAACTTCATAATGGCTTGAAAAATTAAAATAATGGGCTTCTGCCTTAGCAAACAATGCCAGATTTCCTTACAAACTATAAAGTTTTATTCTTACTTTTACTTTTCTCTGTTTTATAATGCACTCTTCCATTTCAAGTCCCGACGAGGCTCCCCATTTGCCCTTCAGTGGGGAAAGTAGTCAAGACCCACTACATAATTTGTGTATCCCAGTGCAAAATGAAGATGTGTGAATGCTTCCGTGTTTAAAAAAATTACCATAATTTCATGAAGGTGACAGCAGAGTACTGAACCAAACATGGGGTCCCTTCTGTATGTCGGGGTCCTTTGCAACTGCACAGGTTGCCTTTAAGGTGGCCTTTGTTTAACTGAAGAATCTTCTCCTCACATATGTCTCTGAGCATCACACAGGTGCCTCCTTTTAACTTTAGGAGGTGTTTGAATTTTCAGTATAGGTTGTGAAGGATTCTTTTGTGCTACAGTTTGGGACTACAGTATCAGAAAACTATGTAAATGTTGAGAAGCAGGATTTGTAGCATGTGGGAAACATTCAGGCAAGTTCCTAGATAGCCTTGTCCCAAGGCAGACAGCAAGGTGCTGACAGGCCTTATGTGAATTTCTCTTTGAGAACAGAGCCCCCCAGCTGAGGGTATGCAGGTGCTTGAGGCTGTGATTAGCATTGGCCCTTTGCCTGGCCACATGTATGAGAATATTTGGCAGCAGGATCATCCCTGTTGTCCTGTCCTTGTTTATGTTACTCATTTAGCTAAGAAGAAAAGGCCTTAGGAGGCAACAGCAGGGCAATCATTCCTTCTGACAGGTAATAAAGGCCCCTCCTGACAGGTTAGGGTCTGGTTTCATCTCAAGATGGTGTATATAAAGATGCACTATGTTTGAGATGACGAAAGAGATGGTCAAGTTTGCATATGCAAACTTTGCACATGCGAAATCCTGTTTGCACATGCTATTCACTTTCGTAACAAGTGTTCTGCCTCATCCCTATTAAGTTTTCTAGATTTAGCTCAGATGTTATCTCTTTTGAGAAGCCATGTATGAGTATCCCTTTACTGTTATTCTGGATTAGGTACATTTCCTGTGTGTTTTCATGGCAGAGAGAGTTTTTGCTGGTGTTTGTTTTTAATTGCTATATTCTTTTCACGGTGTCTGTCCAAGGTAGGCATTGTGCAAATGATTATTGAATGAACAAATCAGTTGATCTGTCCATATTTCCCAATTTTTTTTTTCTTAGCCCAGGTTAATTTTTTTAGCTAACCAACGTAACTCCTTGGCTAATCCATGCAGACAAGAGATTAAGAATAGGCAAAATATATATGAGCTCTTTTCTTCTGTCTTCCTTAACCCATAATGGTGGGTAACGTCTTTCTAAGTTAGAAAGAACATGAATTACTTGTGAGCTACCATTTTCATCACTAATCTTCGAGGTGGAAATTCTCAGAGCTGAAACTAATACTTGGCTGGTGGCTGTAATCACCGAGTGATGCCTGGTAAGAGTCAGCCCAGAGAAGGATAAAGAATCCTCATCTGTATGTTTTCTTTTCTAAAACCCATCCTAACAAGTTACAGAGTCCATTCAACTTCTTTTGTGTTGTAAGGTGAGAAGCAGGGTTCCCAAATGCCATTTTTGACATGAGTCCTGGCCCATGGTAACATTTTACTGATTTTGAAGGGAGGAATCATGAAGTGAGTTTTACATAAAACTAAATTCATGTTGTTTAAAAGGCTATAATTTTAAGCTCTAAAACATATAATGAATGACATTGATAATTGATCTGTGAAACCCCAAAATATGAAAACCACAAGTATAGAGCCATGATTTCCTTTTACTTATTCAATTTTTAGTAAGAAGAGTACTCTTTTTAAGTGTCAACCAATTTTGTAGACCTCCTGCATGATAATAGTGATAATCATAGTATCTTTTGATTTGTGGATCAAGAAAAATATATATGTACACAAGGATTTGAGGATTCTTTAAAAATTTTGCTGCGACCCTCCAGCGGTTTGCAGCTGATAAGTTGGAAAACACTAGTGTAGAGGATTTTAAAATGACAGGAACTCCAATATGATCCTCTCCACCACTCACAAGCATGATGAGAAGCAAGTCACTTAACTTCTCTGAGAAATTTCAGGAGGAATGGCTTAGCATATTACCACACTGCTTTTCTAAATTGAAGCTACAGTGGCAACAAAATGGCAAATAAGAAGCAATATCATTTAAAAAATGGTTGGAAGTTTCCCCCTCCATCCCCACTTTCATCTTTTTCCCACTCTAGTGATTCTTCCCGTATTTAGTAAATTGGAGTCTTCTTAGAATTTTATATTATGCCAATCACAGCAAAATAGTTATATAGGCTAAAATAAGGAAGGGACAGTATTTGTCATGTATGTTCTTGTCAAACAACATCCATGTTTCCTGCATATAAAATTTATCAGTATGGCTAAATCTCTGTTTCTTAAAACACACACACACACACACACACACACACACACACACACACATACACATTATTTAGGGCAAGGAGAAGTGAATTTGTGGTCCTCTTAATTTATTCAACTTTTGAGGCCAATATAAAAAAGGATACAATTTTCTCATTGCGGGGAATATACCATGTAACTAGGTAATTGACTATAAGGTAGTCACTTATCTACTGGTTCAGGCGCCAGTATGAAATAAGAAGTAACAACTGATGTTGCAAGCAAACAAAGGCAAGCTAATTTTGTTGATTTCATTTCTGCTCTACTAGTTATCTCAGGTACCCCAAATTTCTTAAGTCTAAAATTACTCATCTTCCTCTCCAAACCTTTTCTTCCTCTGCTGTTCCCTATCACAGGAGGTGACACCACCACCTACTCAGGTGTTCAAGCCTTATACCTGGAAATTATTAATCCTCTCCATGCCAATTAATTATCATCCTAAGTCAATTCTACTTCTGAATTAAACTGCTCACATCTGACAATAAGCCATGCTAAATCTCCTGTCCTTATTACAGGCATATTAATCTCTTGAGGTGCAGATTTGAGCACGTTCTTTCCCTGACTGAAATGAATCCTCAAATCCTTATGAGTTACAACCTCCTTTCCAACATTGTGGATATCTCTTCCTCACTCCTGGATCTCAATAGGATGGAGGTAGAGGAGAGAGGAAATGCATGTTGCTAACTAGTGGCTAACTAGTTGGAGATAACTAGTTGGTAAAATAAAATATAAACACTGTTGATGGACCCACTAAGTAGATCATCAGAGTAGTAGTAATCAGTTCTCTTGGTGATTAAGAGATCTATGTAGTAATGAATGAAACAAAGCTATTAAAGTAAGGTAAGACTTGTTCTAAAGAGACAACCATTGTTTCTTTTAAGTGAAATGCCATTCTCAGCCTTTTCCTCCCATCTTCAGACCTCTAGATAATATCTTTTATCTACCCCCTTATCAAGAAGAAAGGGCATTTACATCAGGCAATTAAGGAGAAAATCCAGATTGTTTCTAAACTGAAAGGAATTTGCATGTATCTCTTGTTGTGAGGGAACTGTCCAATATCTTGATCCTATGGGGCTATGCACATGGATTAAAGGATTGTTCCCCAGATTGCAACATGCACTGAATAAATCATCTTGCAACCTTTACTAGCTTTTTGACTCCACACCCAAAGCCGCAACCACATTCAGTCTTCTTCATTTTGTTCCTTTTTGTTGTATTTTGATTTTCTACCTTTTTTTTTGTGTCTCTTTCTCTTTTCCTCTCTCCTCTACCTCCATCCTATTGAGATCCAGGAGTGAAGAAGAGATACCCACAATGTTGGAAAGGAGGTTGTAACTCATAAGGATTTGAGGATTCATTTCAGTCAGGGAAGGAACGTGCTCAAATCTGCACCTCAAGAGATTAATATGCCTGTAATAAGGACAGGAGATTTAGCATGGCTTATTGTCAGATGTGAGCAGTTTAATTCAGAAGTAGAATTGACCTAGGATGATAATTAATTGGCATGGAGAGGATTAATAATTTTCAGGTATAAGGCTTGAACAACTGAGTAGTTGGTGGTGTCACCTCCTGTGATAGGGAACAACAGAGGAAGAAAAGGTTTGGAGAGGAAGATGAGTAATTTTAGACTTAAGAAGAAATTTGGGGTACTTGGCTGGCTCAGTCAAAAGAGCATGTGATTCTTGATCTTGGGATTGATTGTGAGTTTGAGACCCATGTCAGGTGTAGAGTTTACCTTAAAGAAGAAATTTTGTTGATTGAAATGCTTGAAATTAGGGGGAAGGCATCATCATCCTAATTATCAGTTTTTCATTACAGTTAAGTCATGGAGGGACATTAGATTAAATTATTTATACAATGTAAACCTTGTAAGCTGCTAGCAAATAATAAAGTAATAATTATTAAGTGCTTCAGTGTGCTAGGTACTATTCTAAACACTCTTATTAATATAAATTAACTCATTTAATCTTCCTGACAACCCTATGAGGTAGGTACTATTTTCATATCCATTTTATAGCCAAGTAAACTATGGCACCTCTAGGTTAATTAACTTCTCCAAGGTCACACAGTTAATAAGTGGATAAAGGCAACATGGTAAATCAAGAAGTCTAGCTCCAAAGTCTATAGTCTTAGCCATTATGTTATTCTATCTCACAAATAAATTCATTCCTTTTGCACTTTTTGTGAATACTTTTTCCATGTCTTCAAAAAATGACATGTTTAGGAAAAAATCAATTTACCTGAAGATTTGGAGTTTTTAAAGTTCTGGTTAATTGAGTTTTAGTCAGTCCATTCCAGTGCTAAATTATAAGAAGCCATGGAGCTATGAATCTACTTCGGAGCCCTTGTAAACTTGCAAAATACATCTAATCACAGAAAAATGCAAGGATTGGCAGAATTTCAAATCCCTGCCCTGTTGAGTTTAAAACCCTGACTGTTGTCAGGTGTGCGCTGCTATTTGTCATAGATTTTTTGGTTTAGACAGAGACCTTGACGTTGCAGCCCTGGGCCAGGCAGACCTTCATTGAAGAAAAGCAGCATTAAACATTTTCCCACTATTAACCCCACCAACCCTTGCTTGTATCAGAGCCAGGTCAAACTTGCACATGTGGCTCTTTGAATGTTGATTTTGAGCTTCTAATTAACCATTCTCTTGAAATGTTGAGACTTTGATTATTGTTTGGTGGAGCACTAATACTAGAATGTACCTGAATCAAAAGGAAAATCTACTATCTGCTTAGAGGCTTAACTTGTCTAGAATTTTTTTAAATATCAGCTGCATATATAATTATGAGTGTTCTTTCAGTCAAGTTCTACTAAAGCAAAACTAATTCAACCACAAGAATAAATAAAACTGTGCATGTTTCTAGGACTAAACACTCTTTAAGAATAGGAATGCTTTGTAATTATATACTCAGCTGTTAGCACCCAGATGAGCTTTACACACACATTTGATACCATTCACTGAGATAAGGCATATTAGAAGCTCAAGTTCAGGAGAAGATAATTTGCTAGGTGTTTATACATATTATGTCTAGTCCACACAGGTCTGCAATGAATAATTAGTTTCCTCATCTTGTTCATTAATAATTAGGCTTAGCAAGTTTAGTTTGGTTGTTGAAGGTCTTTCCACAAGTAAGCAGTCAACCAAGATTTGAATTTGGGATTTGAATTCTGGTCTGACTATGCTGTCACAGCCCTCTTTCTTTCTGTTAAAGCATATGACCTTCCTGTTCCTCATTTCACAGCTAAGAACACAGGTCCACCACATTTCCAATTCCCAAGTATCCAGGATAGACACTAGACTATACCTCTTTTAATATATAATAGATTCTGCCTACATTAAAACAGACTATTTTAATACATTACTGGGCCTGCCAAAATGTAAGGAAACAGGACCAAAAAAAACACAAATAAACTGAAATTTAATAGAGTAAGTAACACAAAAAAGGAGAGTATCCCTGGGTCAAATGACAATATCAGTGCTATAACTGCATAAGAAAGCCTAAGGTCTGCATCAAAGTTGGGGATATGAATTTGATGGGTACCAGTGAGGTTTTATCTTTGTCTACTCCTGGTTCTGAAGGAAGCAAATACACTTTCTTTCTGGAGGAAAAGTATCCCTAATTTAGAACCCAGTATATGCAGAGATCAAGTTCAACAAAGTATGAATTCAAATAGATAAATGAACATATATATATATATATATATATATATATTTAAATAAATGGATAAAATCAAATATACAAGGGCACAAGCCACTAGGGAAAGTCAGCTGAAAAGAGAAATGAGAATAATAAGCCTTATCTGTGGGGTTAAAGTAGAGGAGAGGCACTGTTTTCAAGTGATGATAATGGATTAAAAATACTCATTTACTTTCACTCCTCCATGGAGTTCCACTAAGGTAATAAAAAAAAGAGGGGTTTTGTTTGGTTTTGTTTGGTTTTGGACTTTATCCCTTGGACTCATAGGGACTCATAGGGATAAAGAATGAAAAATGAAATAGTAAGAACCTGGAGAGCAGATGACCATCTATTACTGTCTTAGCAGACCTAGGGAAAAAATCCTAAGCCAATACTGGCAGGTATATCTCTGCAAGGGAGGGATACATCAGACCCATATGCCACAGAATGGTTGACTCACACACTTAAGACTCTTTATTTTATTTCATTTCATTTCATTTGTTTTATCATTTCTCATCATTCATTTTCCTTTCCTTTCTTCATTTCTATGTCCACCTTGAAAACAATAATGCTCAAATTCTTTTGCCCTTCTCCCTTTCAATCTGCCCTAAAAATCTTGGTATTCTACTTTACTAATCTGATAAAATCTTACCCTGGATATATTTTACAAAGAACATTCTCCAGTACTGTACCTAAGTAAACAGGTCTGCTCATGGTTGTCCTGAATCATAGTAGTTTGGCCTCCTGTAAATTAATGATCACCAAACTCAAATGGGCCCATTATAATCCTACTGTGTTACTCAGGTCAGTTTACTCTACCTCCCTCAAACTACTCTTCTTCAAACTTATCTCTCCTCAAACCCCTATGCATCTTTTACTTTTACTCCCCGCCCCCTTAATCTCAGCAACAAACCTTAGAGTAAATTGTAGCTACCAAACCGCTATTTTTGAACTGTTCATTGCCATCAGCATTTAAGCATCCTAAAATACCCCTCATCTTAAAAAAAAAAAAAAAAAAAAAAAAAAAAAACGTCCAACTACCTCACTTCATCCCTTTAGGAACCATAGGAACCAGTTTTGAAAAAATGTTTCTATCTAGTCATCTCTATTTTCTTAGTTCCAGTCCCCGGCAGAACCACTCTAGTATGGTTGCAGTCTCACTGTGGTTATCAGTGGCCTTTCTGCTGCCAGATTTAAAAAGGTGATTTTTTTGAAACTTTTTATTTTGAAATGATTTTACATTAGAGAAAAGTTACAAGTATAATACAGAGTTTTCATATGACCTTCACTCAGCTTCCCCTTATGTTAACATCTTGCATTGCCAGAGCAATAATTACAGAAACTAACAAATTAACAGTAATATAATTCTGTTAACTAAACTATAGACAAAGGAGTCTACCAGTTTTTTTCACTCATTTACTTGTTCTGTTCCAAGATTCAGTCTTTGACACATTGCATTTAGTTGTCATGTCTCAGCCTTCTCCCATCTGTGACAGTTCCTCAGTTTTCTATGCTTTTTATGACTTTGACAGTTTTGAAGAGTACTGGCCAGTTAGTTTAAAGAATATCTTTTATCTTGGTATTTTCTGATGTTTCCTCATGATTAGAGTGAGGATATGCATTTTGGACAAGATTACCATAGCAGTGATGCAATTTCTTAGTGCTTCAGATCCATGGTACATAATGTCAATATGTCTTATTATTGGTGATTAACTTGATCACTTGATTAAGGGGCTCTCCAATGTGATGTTATAATGTTTCCCTTTAGAATGAATAAATATGTCAGAAAGATAGTTTGCAGTTATGCAAATATCCTGTTTCTCCCCAGACCTGTCCACTAATTTTAGCAGCTTTTGGTGGATCCTACCTGCAAGAATTATTACTTTTCTGTTCCAATGCTGACTTTCTATTTCCATTACTCCTTAGAAGTAATGTGGAACTGCCCTTTCTCTTCCTGTTATTAATTTTGTTCCAAATTATTCTCTGTCTGGAGCTTTTTCAAGCTGGCTTCTATGTCCTTTGGACATGGTCGTATCTTTTTGTGAGCATTTTCTTAGTTCTTGGCATCACAAAATGATCCAAGTTCACCTTGGTTTTCCCCTACCTGTATTAGACTGGATTCTCCAGAGAGACATAATCTATATAACAATAACTATAATAAATACATATATGTATTTATTATATATGTACATATATGTATTTATTATATATGTGTATAATACACACACACACACACATATAATGCATATATATATAATGAGGCAGTAGTTCATGCAGTTGTAACTGAGGCTGAGAATTCCAAAATCTGCACTTGGCAAGCTAGAGACCCAGAAGAGTAAATGGCATAGTTCCAGTCCAAATTCAAAGACCTGAGACCTAGGAAAGCCAGTGGTTTAAGTTCTACTCCGAGACCAAAGACAGAAGAAGACTGATGTCCCAGCTTGAAGACAGTCAAAGAGAGAATTCTCCTTTATTCAACTTTTTATTTTATTCAGGCCTTCAACTTACTGAAAGAGGCCCACCCACACTGGGGAGAGCAATTTGCTTTACTCATTCTACTGACTCAAGTGTTAGCCGCATCCAGAAACATTCTCGCAGACATACTCAGAATAATGTTTAAACAAATATCTGAATACTACGTGGCCCAGTCAAGTCAACAATAAAAATTAATCATCACAAGTCCATCTCTTGTCAACTTGGCACCATACACATCTTAAGCCATACTTAATCTCCAATTATAGACAACAATAAGGTTGTAGTTCTGCCTAAAATGATACAATGTTCCTAAGTACAACTGAAAACACACCAAGCACTTCACCAAGAGTGTAGCTAGAGTTTTGAGTGATGTTTACTCTTTTCATTATCTCATAAACTTAATAATTTTAAAATGAATAATATTTAAATATTGTTAATGCAATGTTTATATTAAATAATAAATAATATTATTATGATATAAAGTCATTGCATCTTATGTTACATGATAAGGGAGGAGGGGACAGAAGAAAACAAAGATATTTGCATATAAATATATTCATAATAAAATAAGGGGGAAATACTCCTGACAGTTACAGTCCTTGTTACTGTAACTAGTCATATGGCTGTAGTTAGCATTTTTAACTACCTTCTTCCATTACCCTTTCTGTATTCCCTATGCCTTTAGGCAGCAACTCAACTGGCTATGGTTCTTTACCTGGTGGAATGATTCAAACCTTCATTCTTGAATTAGTAGTCCTGCATATATTGGGTTGTTGTAGTTTTCCACTGACCTTAATCACAGGGCATAGTGGTACTAAAGTATGCGCTAAGCGATCTTCCACACATTCTCTTCCTTACTTCCATTGTGGAGTAGCAGTCCAATTTTGCCATGATAATCAGGGTTAATCATCCCAGCCAGCACAGTAATTCCTTGCTTTGCCTGTTGATTTAAAGGCATGAAGAGTCCAAAGTAGCAAGGCAAAAGTTTTAACTTCCAGTTCAATGGAATCATTCTTGTTTCTCTTGGTGGAAGCTTAGGCTAGCAGAGTGTAAAGTCACAGGAATAAGAAGTAAGAATTTTGCCAATGGATGACTAGATATAATATTGAATGGTGACATTTCCATTTCCACCCCTTGATTCCTAGACGCATGAATACTGGGTATGGGAGAAATACCACCATATATTGGATTCTGTATAGAGCGTACACATACTTCTAGAGAAACTTGCCCCAGTCCTACAAGATATTACCACATGGCTTGCATTGAAACTGAGTCTTTTAAAGGCCATTCCACTATTTATCAAACCACTTACTTCTACTCTGCTGTCCTTTATGGTAACCACACCTACCTTGCCTTTGGCAGTTGAATGCTGCCACTTGCCCCCTGCCATTCTGGGATCTAGTTGCTCCCACTGTATTTAGGTTTCCCAATTCAATGACCCCAATTTCCACTGTAGGTTATGGTCTACAGAAATGAGCAATCACAAGGCTTTTCAGGAATTCTAGAGCTCCCCTTGCAAATTTATCTCATAGTCATGATCAAAGGCATGTTTTCTGGACCCTTCCAGTATGAATGAATAGGTCATAAAGGACAAATACACTCTTAACACTCAAATCTTCCTATATCTTCAAATCCCATTAAACCAAGGGAGGGAGTTCTTACATTCCTAAATCACTTACGGAGAACCACATTTTTGCCCATGTGTTAGCCAACCAAACAAATGAGCTTTTGGAGCCCTTCTGAATATCCCAAACTGCAACATTAAATGCAGAATCTCTGCCTACTGAGTCCATCATTACCTACCTAAATCCTTTTCACACTATATATTCTTCTTCTAAGTGTACAATATGAAGTTATTTCAACCCTCTTTATTCAGTCTTTTCATCTGTAAAATAAAGAAAGTAAAAAATTCTAACAAGGTAATTTAAAAATTATGTGAAATTACATATACATTATCAGGCAAATCATAGGCATTCAAAAACTGTTTCTTACCTTTTTACTTATTGTTATGTTTCTCCCAGACCATAGCTTCATAGTCATCTCTATAGGAATAACTCCAAAATTTATATCGTCAGCTCAGACCTCTGATCTGAGTTCCAGATGTTTATTAAAGCTCTAGTTCAGCATCTTTCCCTTGATATCACAAAAGTACATCTAGTCAACATGTCCAAAGCTGTTGTCATTATTCTTTCCCTAAATCTTAGCCTCTTCCAGGTTGCTTGATCCAAGTAGATGGTGCCCTTATACTTCCTGTTTTGCTATATAGGAATCTAGGAATTTGTTTTTATTAGTTGTTAGTTAGTTTTATTAGTTGTTCTTTCCATTGCTACCTACATCCTACCCATTACCCCATCCTGTTTGGTGTATCCCTTCAGCATTTCATTCATCTATTCTCTTATTTTTGTTCCCATGGCCACTGTCCCAAATTAGGTTTCCATCATCTTTCTCCTAGACCATTTCTATATTGTACAAAGTGGTCTATTCACATCTACTCCTGCTTTTTCCTCTTACTCTCTAAAGTTCTGCCAGAGTAATTTTTTTTTTTTTACAAAATAAGGCTTAGTCTGTATACCTCCTTGCTTTAAACCAGATGTCAACAGAGTTTTTCTGTACAATGTAGGATACTAAATATGTAAGGCTTTGTGTTGCAACTGCTTAATTCTTCCATTGTAGCAAGGAAGTAGCCATAGCCAGTGTGTAATGAACACAGTTGTATTTCACTAAACCTTAATTTACAAAAACAGGTTGTCAGACCAATTTGTTTTCTGAAATACGAAAAATCTGAAACAAGTGTATCTGGGTGGGATGTTGAAATAACAGACAACAGTTGTAAAAAGGACACCTAAAATTCTGGCCTGGAAGGTGGGAGGAGAAATATTTAACATTACTGCCACCTGGTATACCAGGCAGGTGTGCTATAGCCACAGCTTGTGACATGCATGAAGGTACCAGGCCACCAGAAGCTGGAATCAGGGAAAATGTGGGAAATAAAAGGTTAGGGATGGATAAAATATATTCAAAAAAATAGAGTGGGAGTAGTCTGACATACAGCATTTACATTCTGAATGTTTTTTCCACAGAGGTTTCATCAATTACTTTACATTGCAATTCTACAACTATTTATTTTGTGGTTAGTTGCATGTTTTGATTTTGCTGTTAATGCTATTGGCTGAAATGTGCTCAGAAGCAAACATGCTTGTTTAAAAATGTAGTGCTCAATTGCTATTTCCTAGGAAAGTTGATAATGAACATGTAACTTACACAAAATGTTTGTCAGTGTTCGTCATTCATCATGGGGACATAGTGTTATCATGAATGACATGAACACTGAAGACAGTAAGGCTGCTGAATGAGTAGTAGTATCTACTTTAAAATTTAGTATTATTAGAAGACAGACAAAACAAAAATAAAAACTAAGGCCAAAGGAGGCAGTTTAACAAGTACAGTTGCAGAAGGTACATTAAGTATCACTTTGTGAAGCATGACTTTTTATTTAGATAAAATGACCATGCATCTATATTTTTAAAATAAATTTTCAATTTCAAGTGTTCTTTTCAAGCTTCAAAGTGAGGTAATAGTTGTTACATGTTGACTCCACTGGAAGAATCTCTTGGTCCAATGATACAGTGTGCTTAGATGCTTCAAACAGAAAAATCAGTTATTACTAGTTATGGTTTGATACTTTTCATTCAATTTATGGAATCAAAATAGAGTTTTTAGAAATAAATCTGCCAAAAATGAAACATATGTATTATTATGAATGCTATTATAAATTACAGTGAAAATCTAACACTAACAATAAAATAATTTGATTTTATATTAATATGCAAATTTTATTTTGGTGGAGCACAGTTTAATCTTAACAGAAACGTGTTTGGCATTAATTATAGGGAATATAAATTTCTTAAATTTTTTAAATTTTTTTTAATGTCTTTATTTTATTTTGAGAGAGAGAGAGAGAATGAGTGGGGAGGGGCAGAGAGAGAGGGAGACACAGAATCCAAAGCAGACTCCAGGCTCTGAGCTGTCAGCACAGAGCCCAATGTGGGACTCGAACCCATTGACCGTGAGATCATGACCTGAGCCGAAGTTGGACACCTAACCGACTGAGCCACCCAGGTGCCCCAAATTTCTTAAATTTTTATATTAACTTAATAAAATTTAATTATAAATTTAATAAAATTTTATTTAAAAATTTCTTTTAAAAAGCAAGCAGGCTTAGTATTCTACCAATGAAAATGTCAGCTATTTTTCTCAAATTTTAAAATATCTTTATATAAATACAGGGTGAAACACAGGTAAATGAATTACAGCTAAATGAAATACAAAGTTTTTGAAATACAGTTGATATTGATGACAAAGAAAAAAAAAAAGCTTCAGCATGGCAGTTCAAAATTGTTCTCTTTGGTGCCCATTATCAACCATACTTTAGAAATGTTTGAGATGATTATTCTTAGGTAATATTAAACTCTTTTGTAATGAGTTACTCAATTTTATTATATTTTTTCTACTCAGAATTCATTAAACAAAATATTCAATAAATGAACCTCTGCCCCTACATATGAAGAAGTAACTACTATAGGAATTGTCTTTTGATTATAAGAGATTAAAAGAGAGCTAGAAAAACATATATATGGAACACAGTTTTTGGATACTGGACAAAAGATACTGAAGGCCTATGATCCCAGCAGGAAACAAACAAGGAAAGAGGAAAATGAGTCCTACAGTTGCCCGAGGTTACTGATAGACGGAAATCTCGAGACTTCAGCCTAGGGAAGGAGAATCCAAATAGAATCCAATTATTTTTCTGAGTTGAAGATAAAGTAATCAATATTTGGGGAGATTGAAGTGACTAGAATTTGTGAGTCAGGATATTTGAGGTGAAGTCGAGGCACAGAGAAAGAGCCCTGTGTATCTGTACAGGAATTTCTTTAAACCTTTCTCTTACTTATTTTACATGCGTGAGGTGAAATTCTGCAAGGCTCGGGAACTAATCATCAGAAACCAGTAGGTTAAACAATTTAAGCAGTTCACACAGGACTGAGCATTGTTTTCATTCCTCCTAGCCAGAGTGGAGAGACCTTATAATACATAAGGCAACATGTAGAGAAATCAAAATGGTTTTCTCTTAGTTTTGTACTAAATTGGCCTTGTTCTAAAACCTGCTCTGGAGCCAATCTAACAAAGAGTATGAGCAAACCTCAAAAGGATCATACTAATTATATATGATTTCACTGCATGCCCAGATAAAGTTCAACATGTTCAAAGAACACAACAAAATTCAATAACCAGAAATGTTCAAATTAATAATGTCAAGCATCCAAATGAAAATTACCAGACATGCTATGAAATGGGAAAATATGACCTAGAACTACATGACAAACCAGTTAACAGACAGTGATTCAGAAATTCAGTGGGGAGGAGTTAAGATGGTGGACAAGTAGTGGGACCCTGGACTTTCCTCATCCCTCAAACACAGCTATATTAAGGTCAGATCATTGGGAATACCCAGGAAATTGATCCAAGGACTGGCAGAACCATCTCCATGGTTGTCAGGAGTCAGCGTGGCAGGTGTGAGGTGCATGGAAGTGAATTGAGGGAGAGAAAAACAGTTGTGTCTCAGAGGGGAAGGGAACCCTTTCCATGGGGAGAGAAAAGGGAGACAGAGAGGGGTTAAGAGAGCGTGGTATCGTGTTTGCACAAGACAAGCACCTCTGTGGCCCACAGACTGGGGACCAAGGGGTACTGAGTGTTGCAGTTTTTTGCAAACAGCATGTGGAGCTCAAACTCTGAGGTTTGGGAAGTCCAGGAGTTTCTCCAGAGCAGAGCTGTGGAGTGCACTCCTGGGTAGGAGGGCACTGGCCCTGGAGTACATAGCATAGTGTAGGGATCTCCTGAGTCTCACTGGAAAGAATATTTCCCTTCCTGGCATACATTTGGAAGAGGGTATATTGCCTCTCCAAGGACAAAGGACCCTGCAGGCACCAGCAAAGGGCCTTTCATCAGCAGGGAACAGAGGTGTGTGCAGAGGGCAGATGACTTGCTTGTTGCTTTCTGAGGTGCTACACCATAGATTTCATGCACTCTGCAGGTGTGGGGCTGTTTTTATGTGGGACAAAGGACATCAGACACAGAGCAGACCGGAGAGGCTTTTGGGACAAAGGACATCAGACAAAGTTCAGAAAGGATCTGCTCCAGGGGAGGGGCACGGGTATGTCCAGTGATGGGTCCTTCACGATTTTAAGTTTTGATTCCAGCCATACACTGAAGATAAAATGCAGGAGAGCTCTGGCACAGGGCACACTGACTGCCCTCGCTATTCTGTGATGGCTTCGTGAATAGCAGGGTGTGTGAGATCCTTTGTCCAGGGACAAAGAGTCAGGTGTCGCCATTATACCCTTCACCACCAACACAGTGGGACTTTAGAGAGCAACACAGCAGCCCCCAGTAGAAGCTCGACCCACTTACACCAAACCCTGCCCCCGTGTACCTGGAAACTGCATATGTAATGGAGCATGTCTGACTCTCAGCCAACTCATTGGGTCTCTACTCCAGAAGACCAGCATAGGCAGCACCCCACATGCACCAATTGTACTAATCATAGAGTGCTTCAGAGAATCACCTGCAGTTCTGGTAGAAATAGGACCAAGCTTACTTTTTTCCTCCTTTTCCTCCTCCTCCACCCTCCTTCCTCTTCCCTTCTCTTCCTCCTCCTCCAGTGTCTTCTATACATCACATACTGGGTCACAAATTGGTCCTTAACAAGTTCAAAAAGATTGAGATCAGACCATGCATATTTGCAGATCATGATTCTATGGAACATGATGTCAACCACAAGAAAAAATTTGGAAAGCCCTCAAATACATGGAGCTTAAAGAGCATCCTACTAAAGAATGACTGGGTTAACCAGAAAATTAAAGAAGAAATTAAAAAAAAAAAAAAAAGCATGGAAGAAAATGAAAATGAAAACACAACAGTTCAAAACCTTTGGATGCAGCAAAGGCAGTCCTAAGAGGGAAGTATGTTGCAATTCAGGCCTATCCCAAGAAGCGGGAAAGATTCCAAATACAAAACCTAAGCTTACATCTAAGGAAGCTAGAAAAGAAACAGAAAATAAAGCCAAAAGCCAGCAAAAGAAGGGAAATAATAAAGATTAGAGCAGAAATAAATGATATAGAAACAAAAAACAAAAAAACAAAACTGTAGAACAGATCAATGATACTAAGAGCTCTGGTTCTTTGAAGGAATTAACAAAATTGATAACCCCCTACCCAGACTTATCAAAAAATAAAAGAGAAAGGACCCAAACAGATAAATGAATGAAAGAGAGATCACAACCAACACTACAGAAATTAACAGTTATAAGAGAATACAAAAAAATGATATGCCAACAAACTGGACAATCTGGAAGAAATGGACAAATTCCTAGAAACTCACAAACTACCAATACTGAAATAGGAAGAAATAGAAAAAAGACCCATAACCAGCAAAGAAATTGAATCAGTAATCAAAAATCTCCCAACAAGCAAGAGTCCTGAGCCAGATGACTTCCCAGGGGAATTGTACCAGACATTTAAAAAATAATTAACTGGGGTGCCTGCATGGCTCAGTTGATTAAGTGTCTGATCTTGGTTTTAGCTCAGGTCATGATCTCAAGGTTCGAGCCCCGCATCAGTCTCTGCACTGAAAGCACACAGCCTGCTTGGAAATTTTCTCTCCCCCTCCTCTGCCCTTCCTGGCTTGTTTCCTTGCTCTCTCTAAATAAACAAACAAACATAAAAAATAAAAAAGAGTTAATAACTATCCTTCTCTAACTATTCCAAAAAATGGAAATGGAAGAAAAACTTCCAAACTCATTCTGTGAAACCAAATCTTGATTCCAAAGCCAGACAAAAGATTCCACTAAATTGCAGGCCAATATGCCTGATGAACATGAATGGAAAAATTCTCAATAAAATACTAGCGAATCAAATTCAACAGTACATTAAAAAAATTATTCACCAAGATCAAGTGGGATTTATTCCGAGGCTACAGGACTGGTTCAGTATTCTCAAATCAATCAACATGATATACCACATTAATAAGAGAAAGGATAAGAACCATATGATCCTGTGAATAGATTCAGAAAAAGCATTTGACAAAATACAGCATCCCTTCTTGATAAAAACTCTCAACAAAGTAAGGATAGATGGAACATACCTCAAAATCATAAAGGCCCACAGCTAATATCATCCTTAATGGGGAAAACTGAAAACTTTTCTCATCTGGTGAGAAACAAGACAGGGATGTCCATTCTCACCATTACCATTTAACATAGTATTGGATGTCTTAGCCTCAACAATCAGACAACGAAAAGAAATAAAAGGCATCCAGATCAGCAAGGAAGAGATCATACTTTCACTTTTTGCAGACAATGTGATACTCTATGTAAAAAACCCAAAAGACTCCACCAAAAAATTGCTAGAACTAATACGTGAATTCAGCAATGTTGCAGAATATAAAATCAAGATGCAGATATCTGCTGCATTTCTTTACACCAGTAACGAAAGAGCGGAAAGAAATCACAGAAGCAATCCCATTTGCAATTGTACCAAAAACAATAAGATACCTAGGAATAAACCCAACTAAGGAAGTAAGAGATTTGTACTCTGAAAACTATGGAACACTTAGGAAAGAAATTGAAAAGGACAAAAAGAAATGGAAAAGCATTTTCCCCATGTATTGGAAGAAAAACATTGTTAGTATGTCTATACTACCCAAAGAAATCTACACATTTAATGCAATCCCTATCAAAATACCATAAGCATTTTTCCCAGAGCTAGAATAAACAATCCTAAAATTTGTATGGAACCAGAAAAGACCCTGAATAGTCAAAGCAATGTTGAAAAAGAAAAGCAAAACTGGATACATCACGATTCTGGATCTTAAGCTATATTTCAAAGCTGTAGTGGTAAAGACAGTATGGTACCGGCACAGAAACAGACACATAGATCAATGAAACAGAACAGAAAACCCAGAAATTGACCCACAGCTATATGGTCAACTAGCCCTCGACAAAGCAGGCAAGAGTATTCAATGGAAAAAAGACAGTCACTTCAGCAAATCGTGTTGGGAAAACTGGATGGCAACATGCAGAAGAATGAAACTTGGACCACTTTCTTACACCATTCACAAAAAGAAATTTGAAATGAATGAAAGACCTAAATGTGAGACAGGAAACTATCAAAATCCTAGAGGAGAATACAGGCAGCAACCTCTTTGACCTCAGCTAGAGGACCTTCTTACTAGACATGTCACCAAAGGTAAGGAAAACAAAAGCAAAAATGAACTACTGAGACTTCATCAAGATAAAACTCTTCTGCACAGTTCAGGGAATAATTCACAAAACTAAAAGGTAGCCTACACAATGGAAGAAGATATTTGCAAATGACATATTGGATAAAGGGTTAGTATCCAAAATCTATAAAGAACTTACCAACTCAATACCCCAAAAAACAAATAATCTATTGAAAAAATGAGCAAAAGACATGGATAGACAGACTTTTCCAAAGAAGACATCCGGGTGGCTAACAGACACTAGAAACAATACTCAATATCACTCATCACCAGGGAAATAAAAATCAAAATGATGATAAGTTACCTACCACCACACACCTGTCAGAATGGCTAAAATTAACAACATAAGAAACAACAGGTGTTGGCAAAGATGGGGAGAAGGGGAATCCTCTTGCACTATTGGTGGGAATGCAAACTGGTGCAGTCATTCTGGAGAACAATATGGAGGTTCCTCAAAAACTAAAAATAGAATTACCCTATGATTCAGGAAGTGCACTGTTAGGTTTTTACGCAAAGGAAACAAAAATACAGATTTGAAGGGGTACATGCACCCATGTTTATAGCAGCATTATCAATAATAACCAAACCATGGGGAGAGCCCAAATATCCATTGATTGATGAATGGATAAAGAATATGTGGTATATATGTTGTATATATACATACAGATAATGGAATAATTCTCAGCCATCAAAAAAATGAAATCTTGCCATTTGCAATGACATGGATGGAACTAGAATGTATTATGCTAAACAAAATAAGGTAATCAGAGACAAGTATATAATTTCACTCATCTATGGAATTTAAGAAAAAACAGATGACCATATAGGAAGGAAGAAGAGAAGAGAGGGAAACAGACTGCAAGAGATTCTTAATTATAAAGAACAATCTGATGGAGAGAAGTGGTTGGGAGATGGGCTAGATGGGTGATGGATACTAAGGAGGGCATTTATTGTGATGGGCACTGGGGGTTGTATATAAGTGATGAATCACTGAATTCAGCTTCTGAAACCAATAGTGCATTGTATGTCACTTAACTAACATTTAAATTAAAAAGAAAGAAACTGATTCAGAAATTCAAGGCATGATAGAATAGCAGATAAAAATATTAAATAGTTACTCCTAATATGAAAAGGAAGGTTGCAAGCATGATTTGGAGATAAATGAAAAACCTGGAAAATGTGCAAATGGAAGCTTTAGAGATGAAAAAATTTTTTAAAGTATTTGAAATTAAAAAAAAAAAATCTGTACCCTAGAAAGATTAATGGCAGATTATACACTGCAGAAGACAAAAACAAAACAAATAAAACAATGAAGTTGAAGAAGTAATAGAAACTATTCAAAGTGAAGAATAGAAAAATACTGAGGTGCACCTGGGTGGCTCAGTCAGTTGAGCCTCCGACTCTTGATTTCGCCCTAGGTTATGATCTTGCAGTTCATGAGTTTGAGCCCCACATTGGACTCCACACTGACAGTGCAGAGCCTGCTTGGAATTCTGCCCCCGCCCCCGTATCTCTGTCTCTGTCTCTGTCTCTCTCTCAAAATAAACAACAACAAGAAGGAAAGAAAAATACTGAAAAATAGGATATCAGTGATATATTGGATAGCATCAATCAACTAACATATCTATAACTAGAGTTCCAGAGAAGGCAGCAGTTTGGGAAATATTTGAAGAAATAGTGGGAAAAGATTTTATAATTTGATGAAAACCTCAAATCCACAAAACCTAGAAGCCCAATCAGATCTCAAGCAGAATAAAAATCACACTGAGGAACATTATAATGAAATCTTAAAAGAAGCCAGAGAAAAGAAAAATCGTATTACCTACAAAGAAGCAAAAAGAGAGATGATAAGATGAAGATAAGAATCTTTTAAATCTCAGAAGAGTTATGTTAAATGACAGAAGCCTGGGATTAAAGAATAAATAGTACATGATTTCACTTATATGAAATTCTAGAAAAGGCAATGTACAGTTGCAGAATTTCAGTGATTATTAGGGACCAAGAAGGAGGGTAAGAAATTCACTCCAGAAGGCCAAAATGAGGGATTGGGGATGAAGAAAATATTCTATATTTTGATTATATGTGTGACTGCACACATTTGTCAACATGCATCATAATCTGCCCTTAGAATTGGTAAATTTTATTGACTATAAACTATACTCAAGGAGGCTGATAAAAAATAGTTTTGAAATGAAGCAAAAATACCAGCTTTTGAAACTTTTAAAGAATTTTAGTTACAGAAACAATGTTTTCAAAAGAAAAACATTTAAATTGATCCCTACAAAAACCAGGGAATAAATTAACAAATTCAGTATCAATAGACAAACCACGCCCAAGATTTGATCTTGAAAATCTGTAATTGGACTTTCAAAGATGTCTATTTGTTGACAGAATTATTGATAAATTTCCTATTCTTAGTTGCATATTCTGTTCCAAAATAGAATGAAATTGAGAAATCATATGATTTTGCGACATCTAAATTTAGTAAATAAAATTTTATAAAATCATAAATGGGAAAAGCTTTCTTGATAAGTTTGGCTTACATAAAATGTTTGCCAAAGAAAGGTACCTGTGAAAGGAGGGAAAAAACAGTAGTCATTAAATATTTGGTATGACATAGTCACTCATCTCAATATTTTTAAAATTGGAAGTGAAAGTATCCCACATTTAGCAGAAATTACCACACAGCACCAGACCTGCGAAGACAGTCAACCAAAAATATTACCAGTCTCTTGAGAAGAATATTTAAAGATGCCACAATTTCAAATTTATTAACCATAAAATTCCACTTTTAAGAAGATAATAGGCAATTTAAGAAAAGTGTAAAATATTTGGATCACGTTGAAACAAAAAATCCATTTTTCATAAAAATACCAATGGTATTCTATTACTGAGGAATATGGCCACAAAATTTATTAACATATGTGAATATTTACCAGCAATCATAATTCTGCCTATGTTATTTTCTAGAAAATGTTTAGATAATCAATATAAAGTATTACTGTGCTTTGGCATGTATGAATTATGCTATTTTTGTTTTTTTAGAATGAATTTTAGCTGTGAAAATAACTTGAAAAGGACTCTTTTATATTTTATAGGTCCACTGATAAAAACAATTTGTTGACCAGTAAATGAACATTTCAATGACATAATTTTTATTTTTATTCCCATTTTAACCTTAAAATTGCCCCAACTTGGATGAAAAATTACCTGGTCACCCTATTGATACACCTACTTTGAATATATCTTTATTTTTACATATTTTTCAATATTTTGGACCCAATAAATTTCCCCATTTTGCCTAAAACATCTATCTTAAACTCTATTAAGATGCTATGAGCTCTGGAAAATCCATGTGAGGCCGCTTTAAGTTTCAGGTGTTAATAATTATCTCTGAAGTTGGTGGGGATTGGAAATGGTTTGCTACCAGCCTCTTGTCCTGTGAGAACATGGTGTGTAATGAAAAAAGACAACATATTGAAATGGCAAGCACAAGTTTGAGAAGTAACTCTAAAGTCCCCAGAATGATGAGGGAAGGGTAAGGTTTCAGGGGTCAGGAGGTTTTCAAAGACTTTGGTTGGGAAAACTTTTGGCAAATGGGTTGCTTTTAACACAGATCTTCATATGTCAGCAAATACCTGTTTTTCCAAAATGCTCATTACCAAGAACAACGTTGTTTATAGTAAAGTCTGATTACATAGTATCTGCAGGATGTCCTCTCAGGGTTCCTACCTGACCCAGTGACATCCCATGTATGGCCTCCTCTCTAACTCTTGACTGTCTGTATCCATTACCTAGTTCTTACCTTTATTTTATAATCATTCTTTGCCTTTACCAGACAAAACAGAAATGCAGAATAATGAAGGTTATAAATAGTCAAAAAGAAGAAGTGGAGGAGGAGGTAAGAAAAGGAAAAAAAGAAAAGGAAAGAAAAGGTGCTGAAAAATGGGGAGATTTACTTAGTCAGCAAAAATGAATAAGGATAGAGGATATGACCAAAGAGGGAACGTGCATGTCCAGTTTTAATGGAAAACTCCTCTCTTTTGACAGTTTTATTGCTTTAGGAGACTAACCCAGTGGTGGCTAGTTACTAATATTTTACATTATAAATAGCAGCTTCTGAAAACTCTAGCAGTAAACCTTGGTTCATTTCTCTTGTGTGCTAATAGGGGTATTATTCTCATGCCAACAAATACGATATCCTGACACATATAGTTGTGAGAGAAGAAAAAAAAAAAAAAACGCTGCTCATCAAGTGAAAATATAACCCATAAATTTGGAGTTTGAATTGGCTTCGTATTGCGCAATCTGTGCTATACCCACTTCCATTTTAATTATTCTCCTTTACAAATAGAGATAGTAGTCTCTGATTGCATTATTAATATAGAATATTTCCTTTGTTTTTATAAGCTTTGCCAGAGGCCATAGTGAATTCAAAGTTTTGGGTTATTTCTGAGTCAGAAACCTCATACATTTGGATAAAAACCAAACTTCCAACATTTAATCTTAACTTAGCAGGATATTTTATACACATTTCAAAAAAAGTCTTAAAATCTTTACTTCTCACATACCTAAATGCTAAATGTTGAAGGATCATTGTCAGTCATTCTACTGAAAAATTATGATTAATGATTCATACCTTCTGTCCTGATTGTGTTTGGGGAGTAAAGATGTTTGTTTTATCTATGGCCAAGAATTCTCTTTTTGAGGAAAAAGTACAGTGCTTAAAAAGTAAAGCCCTTTGGTTATTTTAGATGTGCCATATTTTCTAACAGTGTTTACTGACCTCCTCAAGGGTTTACAGACTCACAGAAAAGTAAGATTTTCTTCCATAACAAATTTATTCTAACATCCAAGTGTAATACATAACATGAGATCAGAAAAATCAAAATCATTGAGAACTACAGCAGGGAGAGCCGTTTCATTATCAAGTCTACCACTGTCATGTTATAAATGTGGAAATTGTGCACCAGACTGATCCAAATGACTTTTCTGGGACTAGTGTGTAGTCTCCAATCTATAAATCTTGACTTTTAGTTCAGGGCTCCATCTTCAATGGACTTCTTACTCATGCTCTTCAATGAGCACTTGTCTCCAGTTTTATGATAGCTTTGCCAATGTCTTACCCAGTAAACAGGTGTTTGCAATAGTATAAGGTTATGAGAAATGGAGAGTAAAAAGAGTGAGTCTCAACATGGTTGTCTCAGTTGGTGCAAAAACTCATGCCATAGAGTCAATAAAAGGTGCATCAGTTGAGTACCATATCTGAGGGACAAGGGTAACCTGTTATTACCAAATATGATTTCTTTGGTAAAGCAAAGAATATATATAATTCTTGTGTAATGTACATAATTCTTTCAAGTTGGGATTTTTATATATTGAATCTGTTTTTGTATTTTTATGTATAATGGAAAGAGGGTAGAGGAGGACTAAATAAAGGAGGACAACAGAGTACACAGCAAGAGATATTTTGGAGTCAGGTAATCCTGGATGAGGATTTCAGCTTTTCTGCTTCCTAGCCATGTGACGTTAGAAAGATTACCCAATAGGGGCACCTGGGTGGCTCAGTCAGTTAAGCGTCATACTTCGGTTCAGGTCATGATCTCATAGGTTTGTGGGTTCGAGCCCCACGTCAGAGTCTGGAGCCTGCTTCGGATTCTGTGTCTTCTGCTCTCTCTCTCCCTCCCCTGCTCATGCTCTGTATGTCTCTATCTCTCAAAAATAAATGTTAAAAAAATTTTAGAAAGATTACCCAGTATTGCATTCATAATTGTCATGAGAATTAAATGAAATTATAAATTATGAATGTGAAAACATCTAACATACTCCTTGACACATATTAGTAGTTAGTTAATGCTAGGTTCTCTTTCCTATAGTGTATAAAACATAATTTAACCCATAAACCACCAGCCACTTGTTGTTTGTTTGTCAGAGGCCCCATATTAGTCACCCTAGAGAAAAAGGAAAGGATATCATCCAGCATCACCAATTTTCTGAATATCCTGATCTAAAATAATGTCTAATAATATTTTGTTTTGGGGCACCTGGGTGGCTCAGTCGGTTAAGAGTCTGACTTCTGCTCAGGTCATGATCTCACCATTCATGAGTTTGAGCCCCATGTCAGGCTCTGTGCCAACAGCTCAAGGCCTAGAACCTGCTTCAGATTCTGTGTCTCCCTTTCTTTCTCTGCCTCTTCATTCCTCTCTCTCTCTTTTTCTCTCTCTCTAAAAAATCATTAAAAATTTTTTAATAAATAAAAATATTTTTGAAACTCATTACAACTGAATATACTTATAGATGGAATATGGTATTTCCAACTTGAGTAAGATTATAATGATATTGTGATCTAGAAAATTTAGGGCCTTGGAATGGAATTGTCAAATCAGGGTCATATTTCAAAGTTGAGAGAAGTGGGGGTGCCCTAAAGAATAAGCCAAGATACATTTTCATTACCTTCCTCCTAAATCTCTCTTTACTCCATCCCCTCATTTCTGTTCTGTCATTTCCTTTTAATTTTAGACATCATCATTTCCCACCTGGATTTTTGCCAAGATGTGAAATTGGTTTTCCTGCCACCATTCTCATCACCTTCCAATTTCTTATCCAAGATCTGTCCAGAGGGATCTTTTAAAAACTTAAACCTGATTCCCTGCCTCTTCTGCTGAAAATGGCCCCTTTTCACTTACAGGTTGAAGTCCAACATCATTCACATGTTATTCAAGACAGTGTGCTAATTATCCCATGTCTACAACAACAGTCTCCTTCATCACATTCAAGACTTTTCCAAATGTTCCAGTTGTGACTAGCAGTGGACTTTGTAACCCCCTCCACCGCTGCCACCACCACCACCACCACCGACAACAGCAACAACAACAACAACACAGAGACATGAGATTCAAGTCTCTGGACATATTTGTGCACTGTTTCTTCTTCCAGGGTTACCTCCCTCCATTTCAGGTTGACTGACTTCTGATAGCCTTTCAAATACTCAGTCAAGTGTTATTTTTTCTGGCAACTCTTCTCTCACTTTCCCATCATCAAAAGTATATATTCCACTTAGTTCCTCTCAGGATCACATGGGGCATTTCCACACAGAATTGTCATTTAGACCATGAATTTCTTGGTGTGAGATAAGTATCTCAACATCTGGCACAGTCTTAGCTTTCAAAAAAAATGTTAGTTTGTGGGTTCATTCACAGTTAGAATTGCTGTCATTTAGTCCCAGTTGAAAGCTTTATGATTCTCAAACTTTGGTCAGAATAGGTGATCACAATAAGTAACGTTGTAGTCGACAACTGCATGGGAAGTGAGTGGGGAGATTGGGTCTTCTCCCCTACCATGATATCCATTCCTTTGTGAAGCACTAAGATAGGGAGAGGTGGGCTACAAAATGTTAGAGCTGGAAGGGATTTGAGATCATTGCTCTGTTTTGAAAAGCAGAAATGAAGTGCCAGAGAGTCTTGCCAGCATGATAGGATGGTCAGTGGCAGAGCTTGGTCCCAGACCCAGTTATCTTCCTTCCCAATCCAGCATTCATCCATTTTCCTTTACATTTTGTTTTAAATTTAAATTTTATTTTTTTTTATTCTATTTTAGAGAGAGAGCATGCACATGAACGGGAGAGGGGCAGAAGGAGAGAGAGAGAGACTCTTAAGTAGGTTCCACACTCAGTACAGAGCCTCATACAGGGCTCGATCCCATGACCCCTAGGATCATGACCTGAGATGAAATCAAGAGTTGAACACTCAAGGTGCCCCATCCATTTGCTTTCCTATTCTAGTGGAACTTTTTTTTTAAATAAGCAAACTCCGAATGCCAAATTCTTTCCTATTTTGTCAGGCTGCAAAGATAGTTCTAACCTGGTAAGTCATGTCAGCACCTAGGAAGAGTCTCCTGCTTTGATTTGGGATGACTCAACACTTCACAAAACAAATAGCTTAGGGGCTTTAAGAAGGCCTTTGACTCTGCTCTTTCATATTTATCCCGCTGGTATGTTCTCATGCAGTGACCTCCTCTTTTCCTCATTCCCCTTCCCTGCCTCAAAAAATTAAACTTCCGCATGACATGTGGAAGGGTGCCAACATCAGCCAATGCATATATTAAAGTTTTAAATCAATTATTGTTCTAGTACACACCCTGGGGTTAAGAAAGAAAGAACATCCAGGACTAACAAACCTGATTGTTCTGGCAGAGTTGCCATTCAATTCATGCTGGCATTTTGGGCTTTTCTTTTTCTTTAATATTCTAACCTCATTTTTTTATAAAAAGGTAATGGCTGAATAGCAATTTTTAACATTACTATTTCATTCAGTTTCTCCATGAGACTTCTACCTCCCAGTCTCTTGAGGATTTCCCAGGGGGCACTATGCCCAGGGTTTGCTTACTTAATTGCAGAGACAACTGCCAGTCTGATAGTGAGTTCATTAGACCATGGATTATTCCTCACTTTCTTACCCTCTAAGCAAGGGAGAGACTCAGGCTTAGGACTATGAGCACTTCACAACTTGGCATTCTTAGACTGAGAAAAAGACTTAATCATAATATTTAAGAAACCAAATTACAACTATGTATAACATAGAGAATTTTAACTTAACAACTGCTCTGAGTTGGACCTGAGTTGGACAAGTATTCTGGTTAATACTGCTCTAAAATTACTATTAAAGTATGATGCATTTTTTTTCTAGGCAAATACTGGAAGTCAGTTAGGATGGTGGCTGTGCCAAGGGGCTGTGCTTTGGCTGGGGCACAGTTGCAAGAGGAGACGGAGACCGTTTCTGCCCTGGCCTCCCTGACGGTTGATGTAGAGCAGCCTTTTGCTTCAGAAGACAGCAGGTATGGATCCAAGATGGGGGAGTCATTAAGGTCAGTAACATCCAGGCTCATCGTTAGCATTTGTGAACCTCACTCCAGGCTTTCCTTCACCTGTCTCCTCCACTTCCACCACCTGTGTTCTCTAAAGCCACAGATGCCACAGCACACAGTATAGGCCACCAAGAATTCCATTCTTCATGGGAAACAGAGCTGGCGCATGTGGTTGCAGTTCACAGAGAAATAAAGGGGGTGAGATACACGGTGAGAAAAATCACTCCTTATTGGTGCAGAGTAATTTAGTGCCGATCATTATGGAAAGAGCTGCTTGTGGGCTTTACTTCTTAGTTACCTCTAGTTTTCCAGATATTCTTTTTCTATCATCATTTCAAAATAACTGATCCAACAATGTGAAAAATGGAGAGCAGAAGCTGGAGGTATTACTAGTCAATTAGATAACCTAAATACATACAAGCTCTTCATATGACTGTTGTTGTGGTGCAAGGACTGGATGAAGATACAGGTGGCCTACAAAGGAGACGGGAGTGTGTGAAAAGGAGTGTGTGGACTCTCAAGTCTGATTTTATTCTACCTTATGATAAGAAGAAGTTGAATCCAATTAGTCTGCCTATGAATATAGCTTTCAGGAAAAGAAAATAAGGCTAACCTAAGATTGAGTTTGCTTGTTCTCCTTCTGAGAAATGTTTGTAGGTTTGTGCATTTTGGTGTTCATCATTCTATCAGGCAGACAGTGCTACATTCAAAGTTTCTTTTAAGTCTGCTACAACCAAAGCCATCACAAAGGTACATATATTAACACTGGTGCTTTCTGTAGCTGGCTTGAATGTCACATTTTCTCAGTTTAAAAATGAATCAGGTGAGGCTTTACTAAAGCTCTGCCAGCTTGCACTTTTAAATTGCTTCTGAGAAGGAAATCATATTCCCTCTGTCAATAACATCACCATTAATTACACAGATCCTGCTACCTAGTACCTAGTTGGCAGTTTTCCCAAGAATGCACAAATTTGAACCATTTTAGCTTCCTTGCTTTTACTGGATATTCAGAGTTTAATGGATTTAACATCTTGCTTTGGTCAAGAGCAGGAGATGCATTGAATGAGATATTTCATTTTTATACAAGTATTTTTTCTTACTATAACACTTAAAGACCAGATTACCTGTAGAAAAAAAAAGTTGTATAATACTATATTAGAAGGCGTCTTCATATGGGCATCTGGAGCATAAAGGAAAACTTACTTCACTTCTTTGATAATATGAACTAACCCCCTGCAGTTCCCAGCTAAGAACCAAACCAAGTTCATAATCCAAAGGTGTTGCAGTGATTCCCAAGGCCAAATGCAGTTAGTTGTCTGTCATCTGAGGACTATAAAACTGAGCAAACTAACATCTGTTCGTGTTGGATATAAGAGGAATATATCTATTCTTTAGAATTCATTTATATAGAGAAATGAAGCTAAATTCCAACTTGAAATGAATTGTAAATAATTTTGCTTAGAATAATTAAGAATATTAAGTCATGTTATCAGCCCCAAGTAGTATAAAAATCTCAGAACTTTGGCACGAATTAGCTCTGTAAGTATGCTTGCTTATCCTCAGGTAAATAGTGTGTTTGACTTCTAATAATCTACGGGGACTTAACCCTGGCTTCAGTTCACAGTGTTTTCTTTTAAAACTCACGGTGATTTTTAAGCTTCCTCTGATGGCAGAGAGAGAATGAGAATGGAAATGTTCTGATGTATAGGGAAAACAGAGTTTAAGCTTCTGACCTGGATTCATGTTTGTTTATCAGTATGAAACACACTATATCTATTTTGATTGATTTTTCTTATGGAAAGAAAAGTAGTTTTGCCTGAAATATTTTCTATGGCTTTGCACTCACTTTTTCAGCAGAGGAAAAGAAAAATTCTTCTAGAATTGGCTTTCTCATTTCTATTGAACCATGCATGAATTTCATCAGAGAGAGTCAGAGACAGAGAACCCTTGAAAGCCACATCACATTCGTTCACATGCTATTAGAATTGTCTCCCTACTCAATACAGGAAAGAAGACTTCCAGTATAAGATAAAAATATGGAAATGTTCTTGGGCCTTTGTTATGAATGTAATATTATAAGTACACAGGAAATTAAAAAAATTAGAAAAATCAGAAAGCTAAATGAATGGAAAAGAGTGAAGGCAAGATTCTTTTTATAGGAAATTCTTGCCAGTTATTTTGGAGGATATATTGGTGTTTGGAGTGAGATGACTCATTTTGTACTAAGATTTTGGGTAAAGCAGCTCTTTTCCTGGCCAACTCATATCTGACTCATTTACCACTAGTGAATAAGGGATAAAATGCTCCTGGCTAAGAACCATTGTAAGTATTTTTTTGTTCATTTTTCTTGGATGGGGGATGGGGGACAAGAGGGAGATGACAGCACATTGAAAACAGTCATTTCATTTTTACAACTTATTGATGGACCATGAAGAGTAAATTATTAGAAAAAGGCTGATATGTGGGGATTCATTCTAAGAATGATTAACTGAAGTACAGTTTTTAAAAAATAGTTTTCAGGTGGCAAAGGACTTGAACGAGAAAGAAATCAATAGCAGACCAGAAAAAAAAAAAAAAAGAAAAGAAGGACAAAAAAATTAAATGGGGCCCAGTTCTATGTTCAAAGAATATTTAAATAGATGGACTTGGTGATTTAGAAGAGAGAACTATGATTTTAGGTTTTTTCTTATTTGCTAGGAGACTGCACCTTTAAAAGATTATAGTTTGCATTGGTTGGATATCTGTTTCAAATGCTTCTACTTTGAAAAGGTCAGTGCAGTATTCAGGTTTATTCTTGGATACCAGTTCAGGCTCTGCTGGAAATCAAGAAAAAGCTCTCTCTGGCAATCAAAACTTCAGGATGATAAACTATTAAGTTATTGGGAACACATTTACAATCCAGAATTCCTGAGTGTCTCTTTTTCTTTTTTAAACTAAAACAGAAACTGAAAGTTACATTTTTCCTTTTTTATGTTTATTTATTTTTAGAAAGAGTGTGCGAGCATGCGCAGGGGAGGGGAGGAGAGAAGGGGAGAGAAAATCATAAGCAGGCCACATGCTATCTGCACAGAGCTGGATGCAGGCCATGATGTCACAGTTGTGAAATCACGACCTGCGCCAAAATCAAGAGTCGGATGCTTAACCGACTGAGCCACCCCAGCACCCCGCAAGTTATATTTTTAAAATGTAAGTTTGACCTGTTGATAACAGTGTGAACCATGTTAGATTTTCTTAATACAGTACGATATGGTTGTTTATTTAATTATTTAATCTTCAAATTTTGGCAACTTTTCTCATAAGATGGCTTCAAATCATTATATAATACAGAAGTTTGAGAAAATATTTGATTCCAAGTGTAGCCATTTTTTTTGAATAACTGTCTTACTCGTGAGTATAAATATATATATAACAATAAGTTGGAAAATCCCAAGTATCAATCTACCTTAGCTTTGAATGGCCTATCACTAGTGCCAAGGACAGTTTTAACCGCTTTTTTCTGTATCTGAATATTTATGTAGAAATATAGACCACTATCAAATTTCACATTCATGTCTAGTATTCCTAGAAGCACAACTTTGTTTTCTCTTCTTTAGGATTGTATCCCCAAGGCTTCTAAAAGCTAAATATTGCACAAATTATGCAGGTTTTTTATTTTTCTCTGTGATACCAATATTTTGAACACTTGTTTCTCTAACCAAGTGAACATTCCAATATAAGCTTTATTCTGAATTTTCATCCAGTGTCAACAAAATCTTAGTTGAAAAGTGGGCTAAGTGGGATGACAATTTGGAAGCTCCTGGTGAAAGGAAGAATAATCTGTCCCTTCTCTTCTTTATCCTCCTCTTTCTGGGACCATCTTTTCATCTCTGTTTTTGGAGCCTGTCATGTCATCATGGGGCATGTTTGAAGTCTGACTTAGCATGTTAGGATTCAATCCAGTGCCCCTTTATATATTTTAGAGTTCCATTCTGAATTCTTAAAAGAATTGTTTTCTAAGGAAAAAGAAGCACATTTGAATGGAACTATAAGTGAAATAAGATCACATGATAACTTTAGCTTCTCATCATTTCATCTTCATCTCTACTCCTTCACTCTTTTCTTCTTAGCACTACAAAGGAAGAATAGAGTATGATTCAGCTTGCATAGATTCAAACCCCAGCTCCAACTTAATAATTATGTGGTCTCAGGCAAGTTACTTATCTCCCCAGGCTTTATTTTCCTTGTCTTTAAAATGAAGGGAAAATTTCATAGGGTTTGAGCAGAAAATGAAATGTACATATTAACACAACACCTGATACATAGTAAGTACTCAATAAACATTGGTTCTATTATTTTTTCCATAATTTTTCTTCTTCCACAATTTATTTTTCCCTCCTTTAATACAAAGGTCATCAGGGGCGCCTGGGTGGCTCAGTTGGTTGAGCACCCGACTTCAGCTCAGATCATGATCTCATGGTTGGTGGGTTTAAGCCCCGCATCGGGCTCTGTGCTGACAGCTCAGAGCCTGGAGCCTGTTTCCAATTCTGTGCCACCCTCTCCCTTTGTTCCTCCCCTGCTCACGCTCTATCATTCTCTCAAAAATAAATAGGCATTTAAAAAAAAATTTTTTTTAATTACAAAGGTCATCATCCAGTGATCTGTATTAGAACATAGAAGCTGTACCTGGGCATCTATATCTAACTGTTCATAGGTTAAATCAATAGTAAAGTCATTAAAAACAAGAGATTGACAAATAATTTCTAAGCAATGAATTGAGTTAATCTGTAATTAGCTGACTTAACTCAAGACTTTCACAATGCCTAATACATTGTAGGTAATGAGTAAATAATTAATGGATGACTCCAAATAGAGAAGACAAAATATTGTTAAAATGATAACATAACAGTTTGTAATGATACCTGAGCAATTCTTGTCTCTCTCAATTTACTATGTTTTTTGAGAGAATTGGTGTTTTTATATGTTTACAATAGTGTTAAAAATGTTTATTTTATATTAATTTTTATAGGACTAATTGACAATGTCAATTTTCAGATAACTAGAATCCATAGTACTCATATCATAAAGATGGATTGAGTGAATAAATATAATACAGGAGGGAGGAGAAAGCAAAGTATCTGTCTGAATGGAGAAAGGAATTATATTTAGGGAGAGAGAAAAACATGGGAGTGATGCTGACAGATTACAGGATTATCCTCCAACCTGCAGAATGAGGAAAGAGAATATCCAGTCCATTCACTCTTTAAACACATCTGATTATTCTGTATGTGCCAGACAAAGTGTTGAGGGTCAGGGTCACAAAGCTTCCTTGCAGTCCCCAAAATGTTCATATACTTGGGAATTATATTACTTTTCTATGGCTATCTTTAAAAATTACTGTAAAATTTGTGGCTTTAAATGACAGAAAGGTCGAAGGCTGATAGTTGTCTCTGGGCTAAAATCAAGACATTGGCAGGGCTTGGGTCCTTTCCGGGAGGATCTAAGGGAGAATCTGCATCCTTGACTTTTCCACTTTCTAGAGGCTCCCTGTATTCCTTGGTTCATGAACCCCTTCTGTATCTTCAAAGTAAATAACTATACATCCTGCTGACTTTTCTTTACTTATCACATCTCTGTCTGACTGAAAGAAGAAAGCTGGGAAAACTGCCTTATAAACTGGGAAAGAGTCCCTGCTTTTGAAGACTCATGATTAGATTAGCTACACTAGGATAATTAAGATAATTTCTTCATCTCAAGGTACTTAACTTTAATCACATCTTCAAAGTCAGTTTCACCATGCAAGGTGACTGTATTCACAGTTTCTGGGGAGTAGAACATAGATAGTATTGGGGGTTATTACTCTTCCTACCATAGGATTAGACATGAACAAGCAAATATAATAAGTGACAAGTAATTTGCTATACTGAGCTGTAGAAAAAAAAAAAGAAGACCTAACACAGGCCAATAAATGGGGAACAAATCACAGACCAGGACAACTGAGCCAGAGTGGGAAAATACATAGGATTTCACCTAGTAAATAAGGAGAAAGGTGTCCAAGATAGCGACAATACCTTGGGCAAACCATCTATTTTTTTAAACTTCTACTGCCAAACTCTTATAGTAGTTTCCTTACTAGTTACCATATCCATTTTTGCTTCCTTTCTAGTCCATTTTCTTCAGAGCAAGCAGGGAGCTCTTAAAACCAAAACAAAACAAAACAAAACAAAAAAAAAACTGGAGAGCAAATCCTATTGTGCCTCTGGTTAAAACCCTTCATTGCCTTTCCATTCCAGTAGCATAAAGATAATCATTCTTAACAAGACCCATAAGCCCTCCATGATCAGATCTTACCTTCATTTTGTACCTTATCTCTGAAATATTTGCCCTTTGTTTTCTGATCGGTGTTCCAACAGTGAACTTTTTTCATTTTTTTTAAACTGGAGCATACCTTACATATACTAGTATGCACAGATTTTTTTTTTTTTACCTATTCCATACTCAAATGAACATCACCCAGAGCAAGGTCAAGAACATTTTCCTCACCCAGAAAGTTGCCTTGTACCTCTTAGTCAATGCCACTTTCTCCAGAGGTAATTCATTATTTGTTTGTTTGTTTGTTTGTTTATAGTTTTAACACTGTAAATTAGTTCTGCCAAACTTTAAAATGCACTTTAAGGGAATCAGTAGGTCATAATGATTTTTATCTGTCTTCTTTTACTCCACTAAGCATAATGCTTTTGAGATCCGTATAGTCAGTAGCTTTTTCATTTTGTTATTTGCAGTATCCTACTGTATGAACACACCACACCCTAAGTTATCTATCCGTGTACCTATGGATGGGTGTTTGGCTTGTTTCCTACTGGGGGCTATTAATTTATTTTGCTGGGAGTTTTTATTGAGACATAATTGACATGTAGCTTTATATTTTAGGGGTAAAACATAATGATTTAATATATGTGTATATTATGAAATAATCACCATAATAACTCTAGTTAACATCCATTAGCACACACAGTTATTTTTTTCTTGTCATGAGGACTTTTTAAATGTATTCTTTTAACATTTTTCAAACAAAAAAACCACAGTGCTATTAACTATAGTCACTCTGCAATACATTACATTTCCAGGACTTACTTATTTTATAATTGGAAGTTTGTACCTTTTGACCACTTTTACCCATTTTGCCTACTTCTTACCCTTACCCTCACCTCTGGCAACTACCAGTCTATGCTCTGTATGTGTAAGTTCAGAGGTTTTATAGATTTCACAGGTAAGTGAGATCATATAGTATTTGCTTTTCTCTGTCTAATTTATTTCACTTAACATAATGCCCTCAGGGTCCATCCAAGTTGTCACAAATGCCAAGATTTTCTTCTTTTTTATGGCTGAATAATACTCTATTGTGCCACATTTTCTTTATCCATTCATCCACTAATAAACGCTTAGGTTGCTTTTATGTCTTGTCTATTTTAAGTCATACTGCAGTGAGTATGGGGTGAATATATTTTTTTAAGTTAGTGTGTCATTCTTTGATAAATACCCAGAAGTGGAATTGCTGGATCAAATATAGTAGTGCTATTTTTAATTTTTTGAGGAACTTCCATAGAATTTTTTCATAGTGGCTGCACCAATTTACAATCCCACTATCAGTGCATGAAGGTTCTCTTTTCTCCTCATCCTTGCCATCACTTGTTATTTCTTGACTTTTTGATAATAGCCATTCTAACATGTATGAGATGATTTCTTATTGTGGTTTTGATTTTCATTTCCCTGATGATTAGTGATGTTTATCACCTTTTCATGTCCTGTCAATCATCTATATTTCTTCTTTAGAAAAATGTCTACTCATAGGGGTGCCTGGGTGGCTCAGTCAGTTAAGAAAAATGTCTACTCAGATCCTCTGCCACTTAGGGCTCTTATGAATAAAGCTATCAAAATTTATTATTGTGGTAAAAAGCATGTAACATAACATTTTCCTTCTGAACCATTTTTAAGTGTACAGAACAGTAGTGTTAACTGTATATGCCCATTATTGTGCAACATATCTCTAGAATTTTTTCATCTTGCAAAACTAAAGCTCTATACCTATTAAACAACAATTTCTCTTTTCCCCATTCCCCAGCTCCTGGCAACCACTATTCTATTTTCTGTTTCTAAGGTTTTGACTGCTTTAGATACCTCATATAAGTGGAATCATGCAGTATTTGCCTAAGTTGTGACCTCACTTAGTATAATGTCCTCAAGGTTCATCCATATTGTAGTATATGATTATATTCTATCCTTTTTAGAGCTAAATAACATTCCATTGTAGGTATATGCCACATTTTCTTTATCATTCGTCTATTAATGGACATTTAGGTTGCCTCCACCTCTTGGACACTGCGAATAATGCTTCAAAGAATATGAGTTTGCAATTATCTCTTCAGGATCCTGTTTTCAATTCTTTTGGATATATACCCAGAACTGGAATTGCTGGATCATATGGTAATTATATTTTTAATTTTTTGAGGAACCTAAGTCTCTATGAAATTTTTGTACAGATTTTTATTTTGTGAACACAAGCACTCAATTTTCTTTGATATATACCTAGGAATAGAATAGCCAAGGTGTAGGGAAGCCATGTGTTTGTAAGACATTTCCAAACTGCTCTCCAAAATGGCTGTGCCATCTTTCATTCCCACCAGCAATGAATGGCTCTTCCAGTTGCTTCATATCCTCACCTACACTTTGTAAAAGCAGTCTATAATTTCAGCCTTTCTAGTGGATATATAATGGTTATCTTACTGTGGTTTTTATACTTTTCCAAAGACCTATATTCATGTTCATATCATGCCTCTTGGCACATATCCTCCATTCTGTTTGGAATATTTATGTTCCTTTTCCTCCCACTGATCCTACTATACCAGCCTCCCCATTTTCTTCCACTTATCCAAAAAATTCTGATCAAATATCACTTCCTCTTGTTGGAGAATGTTCACTGACCATCAATCCCCAAATTAGGTCAGGTACCCCTGTTATATTTTCTGTCTCCTCCATATTTGTAGTACCTAGAACAGAGCCAGGGTGCATAAAAAGACATGCAGTAATTAAAGTTTGAATCAGTGAGAGATTCAGTAAACTGGAGAGTGCCAGAATTAGTAGAGATGTGGAGCTTTGGAGGCTGTGGAAAGGTAAAGAATGGCAGCCATTCTGGAAAGCAATTTAGTACTATTGACTATACACAAAGCAAAGTAATCCTCCTCTTGAAGACTTTCTTATCTAAAGTCATTAAAGTATATATACTAGGAAGTAGTTCACTACAGTTTTATTCATGGTGGGTAGACAGAGGGAGTCAAACCTGGGGTCCATTATTGGGAGAATGAATAGTTAAAATGTGGCAGATATATATATACCATGGATATGTCATGTAGCTAAAGACTAGATAAACATAACTACCTGGATAGATCTAATAAATTCAGTACTGAGTGAGAAAATTAAGCAACAGAAATTTTATATACGTATATATATATATAAACACACACATATATATGTATATAATGGATATAAATATGTAAGTTTATATATAAATCTGTAAATATAGAAATATATATTTCATAAAGTAAAAATATGTGCCCACAAAACAATAATATATAGCTCTGAAGGGTACCCTACAAACAAAATAGTGTACATAACAGGCATTAGATTGTCTGCCTTGGAGGAGGAAGAGAAAAGTAAGATATTGAAGGGGTTCAATTAAGTCAATGAAACAAGAGAAAATATATATCACTAAATAACATTATTAATATAAACAGAAATACTGTTTTAAAAATCATAGGAAATGAAATACATTTAAGGAAATGTACAAGAATATAAGGCAAATACAAGAATTTAAATTTATGTTACATATTTTCTCAAGTTAAATTCTTTACTTTCGGCTTTGTATTTTTGTAAGTTATCTTAACATGGGATTGCTAGACTGAACAGATCCTTCTCTTAAGTATATGTAACCTTTACCCATTATTGACACAGAATCATCAGTGTTCACTGTGAAGTTGGCTTGCTGTAGTAGAAGTTTATGTCTTTTGATTAGCTAAACTATTGTACTAAAATTTACCTTTGGAGGTTTTTTTATATGTATTCCTGACCTTACTCTGTCTGCATCTTACCTAATCACAAATGGAATTAAATTAAAAAATATAAAGATTGCGTGTCTTCCCTTTTCCTATCTCCTTCCACAACTGCATTTCTATTAATCAAGGTAAACTCGGTGTATACGTACATTGATGATGGAAGTGGGGAGCCCCTGCATTTCCAGAGCATTGCTTCCCACTCCTTCACACACACACAAAAAAAACATTAAAAGGTCATTCCTCACCATTTCATTTTCTACGTGTTTCATGAATATGATTTCTTTAAAAACATATACTTTTAAATATATATTTTTAAAGAAATATGGAAATATATAGACTATAAAACAGTTATCTAAGAATAGGAATTAAGTAAAGACAGTACCACCTACACTGAAAGCAATGTATGTGAAAAGGGTAATACTATAAATTATCAAAATGGCAGATGTAAATAATATAATTCTTCTGTAATTGTTCAACACTTTACAGTGTATAAAGCATGTTCTCTTAAATTACAACCCTGAGGGCAGGTCAAGGAATATTTCAGTTTTAAAGAGAAAATTGAGACTCGACAAATGTTGACTTGCTCAAAGTTAAATTTTAGAAAGTGGTAGGGCTGGGACTTAAGCACAGAGCATCTACCTTGAAATCCAGGAGATTCTGCAACTTTATATGCTACTAACACTATTTCTATGCAGCAAGATACAGAAAGAACTGGTTAGTTATGCAGATGTGTATTTGATTCAGTAGAAGGTGGGGATTAGTAAGTGGACTATTTTCAAAAAGGTGGTTAGTATGAAATATTTTTTTTTATTTTAGAGAGAGAGAAAGTGCACAAGTCGGGGACACAGGGAGAGGGAGAGAGTGGCGGGGAGAGAGAATCGTAAGCAGAACTCACACTCAGTGTGGAGCCAGATATGGGGCTTGATCCCACAATCCTGGGATCATGGACCTGAGCTGAAATCAAGAATTGGACACTCAACTGACTGAGCCTCCCAGGTGCCCCAAGTATGAAATGCTTTTGAAGGGAGGACAGAGAAGAGATGCATCTGAGGGAAAGCTTTATTTTGTATCTGAAATCCCCACATTTCCACAAAAGGGGCTCTGTTTCTGCCAGTGAGTGTGTGCTGCACAGCAGATACCCTGCTCATGTTCTCAGAGTCTAGGCTGGACGTGTATGTGTCTGGAGAATGCCTAGATCCTCCACCAGGGATAGATATGTATTCAGGGATAGATATATGTTACTTACATCTGTGACCCCTGGAACATTTTCTCTGTACACTATTGTCTCTGAAATTCCAGCCATAATTGAGTCCTGGGTGTGGGGGGAAAGATCATCTTATTGAGGATTTGGGTTAAAATAGGAAATTTCAGGTTGAGGAAGTGATGTCACTATTATGGGAAAGCAGAGACCTGAGCTTTTTTCCCCCAACAAAGATCAATCATTGGACAGCCATCCATGAACAAAAACAGCTCTGGGAGAGCTTAGCAGCCCACTCAAAAACTTTAGCAACACAGTAGAGCAAAAAAACCTAAGAATAATAACATAAAAAGGGAATGAAGAATAGCTTCATTTTGCGTGAGTCATCCATTCTCCAGACTGACACTACTCAGCACCAAGAGGGCCTCAGCTAGAAAGAGTTTTCCTCACTGGGAAAAGGAGAGTAGGGTGAGTGACCAGCCTCCCCACCCTTTTGGGACACTGCAGGAAAGACCTACTTCGGTTTCACCTCACCCAGAGAACTGGCAAATCTGAGACATATAGAGATGGTCTGGAACAAGGAAGAAGTGTGGGTGCAACAAGTATCAAAAATGCAGTGGGAGTGATCATGGTTCCCAGTGACATGCTCTGCAAGGAACCCAGTAGCTTTTCCTTGAAGCTGAAGGAAAAGCTTGAAGAAACCAATGTCCAAAACAGTTCCTTCAGACCCCCTGGAGATTTTACCACGAGGTTTTTACCCCAGAGGTTTTCATGTTTAGGCTCTCCAGATGCCCAAGTCTCTCCTCATATCTTCCCTCTGCCCCCCATGCCTCTGCAGCCTGGGATTTATACTGGCAGCCAACCCCAGCTTCTGTGGCTGCACCAGTGCAAGACACCAACCTGGACCCTCGCTGTGACTCACCACCATGCACGCACTCGGGGATGGCCCTACCAGCTGTGCATCTGCACACTGCTGGCCTGACTCCCATCACCAGCCTCCACTGCCATGTGTGGTGTCCATGCTGACAGTCAAGGCCCCCACAGCTGACAGAGGACAGGATTCAACTCTATCTTCTGTCTCTGGCCTGCGGAGCCCATGAGCAGCTAGTCCCTCCAACTCTGCACCTGCACACTCCTGGCCAACTCACTAGCCTCAACTGCCATGATTATACCTGTGGTGAGACCTTGCAGCCACAGGAGCATACTCTAAAAATCAAGGCCCACAAAGTTGCATGTGGGCCCACATCCAACCCTGACTCAAACCCAGTGATTTGAACCACTGGGCTCAACTGCATCTATCCCCTTCAGCTGTGTACTTGCACCCCACCAACCTGAATCCCAACAGTGGCCTCCACTGCTGTGCCCCTGGGAAGGCCTTGTGATCACAGGAGTACATGCCAAGATCCAGTGTCCCTACAACAAGTGTGTGCATCACTGGCTGCAGCCACCACAGTGGCCTGTCCTGGTCTCTAACTGCTGTACTTGAAGAAGATACTGAGGACCCCCAAATCCCTTGCAGCCACTCCCCTCCTCCACCACAGTGCTCACCAAAGACCACACAGTTGTCAGTGTTGTGGATCTGAGTCTTAGCCTACCAAATATCATGCCCCCCACCCCGTCCCAGAGACAGAGCCACAGGGATCATGAAGAATCATGAAAACCTGACACAACCAAAGGAACACAGGAAACTTCTAGTAACTGACCCAAAGAAGTGGAGATGCATGAATTGCCTGAAAAAGAATTAGAAATAATTGTTCTAAAAATGCTCAGAGAATTCCAAGAGAACATAAACAATTTAACAAAAATCAGGAAAACAATATAGGAACAAAGAAGTTCAACAAAGAGATAGAAACCAGAAAATAAACTTCAGTTTGGAGCTGAAGAATACAATAACTGAATAAAAGAATTCAGTACAGAGCTCAACATCAGACTGGACCAGGCAGAAGAAAGAATCAATGAAGTCAAAGACAGATAATTTGAAAATATTGAGCCAGAGGAGCAAAAAAGTAAAAAAGAATGAAAAGGAATGAAGAAAGCCTAAGGGATTTATAGGACACCATTAAGACAATCTATAAATTATTGGAATCCCAGTAGAAGAAGGTGACAGAAAACTTATTTAAAGTCATAATGGCTTAGGGTGCCTGGGTGGCTCATTCAGTTGAGTATCCAACTTGGTTTCTGCTCAGGTCATGATCTCATGGTTTGTGGGATCAAGCCCTACATCAGGCTTTGCACTGATAGTGTGGAGGGAATCTGCTTGGGATTATCTCTATCCCTCAGTCTCTGCCCCTTCCCCCCTCAAAATTAATAAACTTAAAAAAATAAAGTAATAATGGCTGAACTTCCCAAACCTGAGGAAAGATTGAGATATCTGAGTTCATGAGACTAATAGGTCAGCTCAAAATTCCAATCCAAAATGATCTTCTTGGGGCTCCTGGGTGGCTCTGTCAGTTAAATGTCCAACTCTTGATTTCAGCTCAGCTCATGATCTCATGGTATTGAGATTCTCTTTCTCCCTCTCTTTCTCCTCCTCCCTCTTTCATGTTCATTCTCTCTCTCTCTCTGTCTCTCTCTCTGTCTCTCAACAAAACAAAATGACCTTCTGTAAGACACATTATAATAAAACTGTATAAATCAAAGACAAAGAGAAATTTAAAAGTATCAAGAGAAAAAAATTATCTCATACTGGGGAACTTTCAAAAAGATATCCATGGTTTTCTCAGGAAAAATCTTGCAAGCCAGGAGAGAGTGGAGTGATATATTCAAATGCTGAAGAAAAAAAAAAACTGCCAACCAACCAGGGTAGTTAACAAAGTGGTCCTTCAGAAATGAAGGGGAGATAAAATTTTTTTCGAAACAAAATGAAAGCTGAGTAAGTTCATCACCACAACACCTGCCTTACAACAAATGCTGAAAGGAGTTCTGTAAGCTGAAAAGAAAGAATGATACTGAATAACTTGAAAACATGAAAATATTCTGTACACTAGTAAAGGTAAGAATACAGTCAGAATCAGAATGTTCTAATACTGTAATATGATGTATTAATCACTTAACTCTAGTATAAGGGTTAATGGACAAAAGTATTAAAAATAGCTTTAAAAAAAAGTATTAAAAAAAGTATTAAAAACAATAATTTCTTACCAGATACATAGTATAAAAAGATGTAAATCATGACATAAAAAGCATAAAATGTAGGGAGGAGGAGTAAAAGGGTAGAATTTTGCATGTGAGCAAAGTTAAGTTGTTATCAGGTTAAATAGACTGTTATATCTACAAGATGTTTCAAGTAAGCCTCAGACTAACCACGATGCAAAAAGCTATAGTAGATACACATGAGATAAAGAGAAAGGGATCAAAGTATACCACTAAGAAGAAATATCAGTTCAAAGTGAAGACATCAAGAGAGGAAGAAAGGAACAAAGGGACTACCAAACAGCTAGAAAACAATTAACAAAATGGTAAAATAATTTACATTTAAATGTAAATGGATTAGATTAAATTGAATAGATTTAAATGTAAATGGATTAGATTCTTCAATCAGAAGACATAGCATGGCTAAATGAATTTAAACAAACAAACAAGACCATCTGTATACTGCCTATAAAAGACTACTTTAGCTTTAAGGACGCACATAGACTCAAAGTGAAAGGAAGGAAAAGATATTCCATGCAAATGGAAACCAAAATAGAGAAGGAGTAGCTATACTTATATATGAAAAAATAGATTGTGAGTCTAAAACTGTAACAGGAGACAAAAAAGGTCATTATATATTGATAAAGATATCAGTTTATAAAGAAGATACAATTATAAATATACGTGGAACCAACACTATAACACCTAAATATATTAAACACATACTATTGGATCTGAAGGGAGTGATATACAACAATGCAATAATAGTAGGAGACTTCAGTAGTCTACTTTCTACAATGGATACATCATTCAGATAGAAAATCAGTAAGAAAATATTGGACTTGATCTATACTTTAGAGCAAATGGATCTAACAAACATATACAGAGCATTTTATCCAATAGCTGGAAAATACACATTTTGCTCAAGTGCACATGGAACATTCTCCAGGACAAATCAAATGTTATGTCACAATACAAGTCTTAGCAAATTTTAAGACTGAAATTATACCAAGTATGTTTTCTAACCACAATGGTATGAAACTCAGAACCAATTGCAGGGGAAAACTGGAAAATTCACAAATATGTGGAAATTTTAACATGCTGTTGAAATAATTGATCAAGGATGAAATCAAAAGAAAATTTAAAAAAATTTCTGGAAACAAATATCTTGAAACAAAGAAAAATGGAAACAGAATATAACAAAACTTAATGGATAAAGGAAAAGCAGTGTTAAGAGGCAAATTTACAGCAGTAAGTGCCTAAATAAATAAATAAATAATCTCAAAAAAAAACCCTAGTTTACATCTTAAGGAACTTCTAGAAAAAGAACAAAGCCCAGAGTTGCCAGAAGAAAGTAGATAACAAAAATCACAGCAGAAATAAGTGAAATAGAGAATAGAAAAACAATAGAAAAGATCAACAAAACTGAGAGTTGATTCTTTGAAAACTAAAAAGGTTGAAAAACCCTTAGCTAGACTTATCAAGAAAGAGGACTCAAACAATTAAATCATTAATGAAAGTGGATGCAACTAATACCATACAAATACAAGTGGCATAAGAAACTACTATGAACAGTTATATGCCAACAAACTGGATAACTTACAAGAAATAAATAAATACCTAGAAATATACAACATACCATCACTGAATCATGAAGAAATAGAAAATCTGAACAGACCAATAATGAATAAGGAAATTGGATCAGTAATCAAAAACTTCTCAAACAAAAACCTAGTCCCAGATGGTTTCACTCGTGAATTCTTCTAAACAGTTAAAGAATTAACAGCATTTCTTCTCAAACTTGTCCAAAAAATTGAAAAGGAGAGAATATTCTCAAACTTATCTTAATATAGCCCATATTGCCTTAATACCAGAGTCAGATACTACAAGGATTCTACAAGAAAAGAAAATGATAGGCCAATACCCCTGATGCACTTTGATGTGAAAATCCTCAACAAAATACCAAACAATTTCAACTACACATTTAAAGGATAATACAACATCATCAAGTGGGAATTATCCCTGGGGATGGTCCAATATACGCAAATCAATCACTATGATACACCACATTAATATAATAAAAGATAAAAATCATATGATTCTCTCAATAAATGCAGGAAAAACAACTGACAACATTTAACATCCTTTCCTAATGAAAACTCTCAACATATTGGGTATAGAAGGAACATAACAACATAATAAAGGCCATAATAAAGACCCACAGCTAACAGCATACCCAAGAGTAAAAAATTGAATACTGTCCCTCTAAAATCAGAAACTACGGAAGGGTACCTACCCTCACCACTCTTATTCTACATTGTACTGGAAGTCCTACCCAGAGCAATTAGGCAAGAAAAAAGAAATAATAGGCATCCAAGCAAGAAAAGAAGAAGTAAAATTGTCTTTGCTTGCTAGTTGCAGAATGCAAAATAAGATCTGTATACCTAAAAGAAGACTCTTATGAAAGAAATTGAAAATGACACAAAGATTTAACTATACACCCAAAGTGTCCATACATCCAAAGTCATCTACAGAGTCAGTGAAATTCCTATCAGAATTCCAATGGCATTTTCCACAAAAATAGAAAAAAAAATCCTCAAATTCATATGGAATTACAAAAGCTGGAAGCATCACACATCCTGAGTTAAAACTATATTACAAAGCTATAGTAACCAAAATAGTATGGCACTGTCATTAAAGCAAACATATAAACCAGTGAAACAGAACTGACAGCTCAGAAATAAACCCTCACGTATACAGTCAAGTAATATTACCAAGGAAGCCAAGAATATTCAAAGGGGAAACAATAATCTCTTCAGTAAATGCTAATGAGAAAACTGTGCATACCCATGCAAAAGAATGAAATTGGACCCAATCATACACCACTCACAAAAATTAACTTGAAATGGATTTGTAAGACCTGAAATTATAAACATAGTTATAGTTTAGGAAAAAACATAGGCAAAAAAGTTTCTTGACTTTGGTCTTTTGCAATGAATTTTTTGGATATGACAAAAAGAAGAAAAAGCAACAAAAGCAAAAATAAATGTGTAACTACATCAACCTAAAAGTTCTGCACAGCAATGAAACAATCAGCAAAATGAAAAGGCAACCTGTGATATAGAAAATATTTGCAAACCATGTATATATGTGATATATGATATATTTGCAAACCATGATACATATATAAGGGGGTGATATTCAAAATATTTATAGAACTCATAGAATTCAATGGCAAAAAAAAATTTGATTTAAAAATGGACAAAGGACAAGAACAGATATTTTTCTAAAGAAGACATACAGATGGCCAACAGGTATATGAAAAGATGTTCAACATCATTAATCATTAGGGAAATGCAAATCAAAACCACAAAGAGATACCACTTTACATCAGTTAAAATGGCTAGCATAGAAAGACAAGCAATAATAAATGTTAGTGATGGAGATTCCTCAAGAAATTAAAAATAGAACTACCATGTGATGCAGCAGTCTTACTACTGGGTATATACCCAGAGGAAACAAAGTCACTCTCTTGAAGAGATATCTTCACTCTCATGTTCACTGCAGCATTACTCACTGTAGCCAAGACAAGGAAACAACCTGAACACTTGTCTCCATTGATGGATGAATGGATAAAGAAAATGTGGAATAAACTTCCAGTGGAATATTATTCAGCCATAAAAGAGATTCAACATGAGTGAACCTGAGTGCATTATGCTAAGTGACATAAGGCAGACGGAGAAAGACAACCACTCACTTGTATGATCTTACTTACATGTGAAATCTAAAACTTTTGAACTTGGTATGTATATAAGATGATGGATGTTAACTAAACCTATTATTATAGTCTTTTCACAATATATGTAAATCAAACCATCATACTGTATACTTTAACCGCATACACTGATATATGTCAAATATTTCTTAATAAAACTGGAAAAAGCCCACATTGAACTTATAGAAACAGAGAATAGAGAGTTACCAAGGGCCGTGAATTGGGGGAAGTGGGACAATGTTGGTCAAAGGGTATGAACTTTCATTTATAAGATGAATCAATCCCAAGGATTACATTAGTAAGGCAAGGTGACTATAATTAACAATACTGTATGCATGAAAGTTTCTGTGAGTTTAAATATTGAATGTTCTCACCATAACTACAACCAACTGGTATTTACAAAAAGTGAAAGATGTGTTTTTGTGGTAAATGTTTTGCAATATATATGTGTATCAAGTCATCACATTACACACCTTAAACTTATACAATGTTTTATGTCAATTGGATCTCAATAAAGCTTAAAAAAATAGGAAAACCCAGTTTCCCCTAGGGTTTTCTTCTCAGAATGCTGATAATTTTGGTTTGGAAAGATTTTAATGGAGTATGACTCTTTTAAATAGTTTTTTTTATCTTCTATAACAATTCTAAACACTTTCTCACAACCTCCTTATCCAGTACACTCTTGAACAGGCTATAACTTCCAAAGAAATGATTTTTTTTTAGTACTCACATGGGCTGATTTGGCACTCCTTCTTTTTGGTAATGTCAAATAATGAATATCTGATATTTCTCATTCTTTAGAGGATGCATTAAAATCCTTTTAATTACCATCTCATTGATAAAAATTTTATTTCAACTATTTAAATGTATTATAAAAACACTAAGTTAAAATGGCAACTACTTGGGGCTCCTGGGTGGCTCAGTCAGTTAAGCATCCGACTTTGGCTCAGGTCATGATCTCACGGTTCCTGATTTCGAGCCCCATGTTGAGCTCTGTTGACAGCGCAGAGCCTGGAGCCTGCTTCAGATTCTGTGTCTCCCTCTCTCTCTCTCTCTCTGCCCCTCCCTTCTCTCTCTCTCTCTCTCTCCCTCTCTCTCTCTCTCTCTCTCTCAAATATATATAGATGCTTAAAAAAATTTTAATGGCAACTACTTTATAGATACATAGACATCTTGATTTATTTTCCTTATAAATCTATAAAACAACATGGCTAAATAGTTCATTTATCTTCATAAACAGCTGTGTTTTAAACATAGCATTGTTTTCCCATTATGAAAGTAACTCATTATAGAATACTGGCAAGTATAAATCATATGAAAAAAAATGAAAAGCACCTATCTCTTACTCCACCATCCAAAGAGAATCATCATCCAAATATTGTTTCCTTAGTTTTCTGTGGTAGCATAGGAATTACTCTGTGTCTGTGAGCCGTTCACACAATTGTATGCATATGTTAGATGACAAAGGTACAAATCCAAAGTATTAAATAACTAATGTCTCATAGTGTTTCTTGTTTACAAGTCAAGTTTATATCCTTTTTTTAACCATATCTAATTCTGTAAGGAACACTTTTCCCCTCTGGTTTTGAACCTGAAGCCACCACTTCACGGAAGTGTTCACAAAATTTGCTAATGTTGTAACTGCAACATTAGCATTTACAGCATTAGCAAATCGCAGAGCTCAGATTCAAACTTACTTCTCTCTACATCTCAAATCCCAGTATTCTTCCTCAACAATCCAACTACCTCATGTATTTGGACTTCTCCTACAGTCTGTCCTTTTGACTAAATTAAAAATCATTCTTAAAGTTTGCCTTAAAACACCCTCAGAGTGTTACTAAATTAAGTTTAAATACCAAGTATAAATTTTCAAGCAATTAGTTTTGGTTTTGCCTGAGCAGAACACCCCACAGATGATGCCGAATAAAAACTATTTACACACTACCATAGAGCATTTCTTGTAAAAATGTTGGGTCTGTAGCAGCGATTTACTAATCAAATTCAGAATTTGATTTGAAATGCCTCCGGCAGGCAGCCAATCCAGTTATGAAAGAACAGAAGCAAAAACTAGAGCCCTGGTGAGTCTCCTCCAGAAGCTAGCTGGGTCCTTTGCTCTCATTAGCAAACTGGTTCCATAGGAAATCATTGTGATTGCTCCTAAAATAAAATATTATAGTTAATCTTTTCAATAAATTATTGGACTGTACTAGACACAAAACATGTACATTTCAGAATCTAGAGTTATAAAATATTTTGACATGTTTTAATATAAACAGGAACATTTCCAATGATTGCTTGGATCTAAAATGTTTTTCCACTTGACATTTGTTTATACTTCCTAGGAAAGAAACTCTATTTATGGATAACTGAATAACACAAATAAACATCAGAGAGAGCTGAAAAATCAGCTTTGATTATGCATGAAAATCTACAATGTCATTGTGTACTCTTATGCCGTATTCTGATTGCCTGTTTATTTTTACAGAACTGCTGGTGAGCCTATGGAAGAGGAGCCAGCCTTGTGAAGTGCCAAGCACACCCCCTCCCCACCATATTTCCTGTGTGTGACATCATTGTGTATCCCCCCACCCAGCACCCTCAGACATGTCTTGTCTGCTGCCTGGGTGGCACAGATTCGATGTAACATAAACACTGGGCACAAAATTCTGAACAGCAGCTTCACTTGTTCTTTGGATGGACTTGAAAGGGCATTAAAGATTCCTTAAACATAACCGTTGTGATTCTAAAGTTACAGTAAACCACGATTGGAAGAAACTGCTTCCAGCATACTTTTAATATGCTGGCTGACCCACTCCCAGGCCCAAAGTTTGAACTACTAACATCCAGTACAGCATTAGATACTGTTAATTATGGATGCTATGACAGCCAGCAAAGTTTTGGGCAAAACCTGAGAAATACTCATTCCTGACATTCTGATCAGTTTTTGTATTGTGTAATTTTTGTCAGCCTTAAATTGCTTACAGGATTTGCTTTTGGGTTTAAACAGATAGCAGTTCCCAACATATCGAGGGGAGGAGGGGGGGAGTTGTTTTGTTTTGTTTTGTTGTTTTGTTCTGTTGTTTTTTGGCCACATGGTTCAACTCTTGCTAATAAGAGTTCAAGATGAAGGAACTGGGATGAGGCTTTGTTCAATGGAATAAACCATGCCATCTCTCAAAGTCCAAATGCCAAAGGAACTTCACAAACGGTATATAATGGTGCAATATTTTATGTCACATTTTTTAAGAAAAATAACCCTATTTCCCTGACATCCCTCTATGTGTTCTCACACGTGGGAGATTTGCAACTGTATTTGAGGATGAGGTCTCCCATCCCCCTCATACATCCCTTGCTCTAAACATATGCTCCATGGAGGATGGTCTTAATTTTTTCCAACTCTATCAAGAACTTAGTTCTCACTTCTCATTTTCTTTCCTCCATCACATCCTTTTTTCTTACCTTTCATCCTTCCTTCCTATAAAAAAACTAAAGATTACCAATAATCTTCCCAGTTACTTTCCCAGTTACTTAGGAGCTTTGAGTATTTCATATATTTACTTACTTACTCACTTACTCACTTACTTACTTACTTACTTACTTACTTACTTACTTACTTACTTTTCAGATTAACAGTTGCTTGGCCTGATGTGTTCTTTTAGCTCTGACACCACTGAGGTGAAGGAATGCTACTCAATTTTCTAGATCTTTGAAATATGTTGATGAAGGCATTGCCTATTTGAAGTCACCTTGAATTGAGTTAACCTTGAAGTTGTGCCTTCCTGGGTGGTGGTGGGGGGAATAAAAACACAAACTTAACCTTTATACATGTTGCCTTAATATCAAAGGCTAAAAATAAAGGACATTTATTTCTGAGATTAAAATGAATTTACTAAATATAAGTAGGTTATACCCCTACCTCCCAAAATTTATTTCAATGTATAGCTCAAACACCTAAAGACATTGATATAGAATACCTCGCAGTATTTAATATCTGACAATGCTTTTGAAGGAGTTGATGTTTCTTTTTATATATTTTCCTAACTCAAAGGATATATTAAAGCCATAAGTGAAGATTGTCATGCTTTTATTCAGAAATCTGAAAGAAACCTTAATTAAAACAAGGTTTTAGGAAAGGCCATGATATGAAAGATATAAAACAATATGGTTTTAGTTAAAGAGGACTCTAACCTGTAAATCAAAGATGAAAGATCTCACTCAAGTAGAATTATATAACTCGCTTTTGTTATACAGTCAGACCATATTTTTCATGCATTTAGTTTTTTTAGGATTACCATTTTAATTTTAAAGACTTTTATTACATACACAAAAATGGCTCAATACTTGGTTTAACATCTTAGAAATTTGAGACACGCTTTGAAAGAGGAAATCTTGAAATGGAATGTAACTCAGTATTAACGTAAAAATTAGTTTTAGTGCATAAGGGTAAGGTCAGTCTAGATTCACAATAATTAATTTTTGTTGAAAAATCATATTTTCAGAGAAATTGATGCCAATCATATTTGCTAGCTCTTGCAATTTTTCTGTAATTGCCAAAGGAGACAGACTTACAGAAAACCACAAAATGGAGCCAAAGGCTTTAAAAAAAAAAAAAACACCTACCCCCCCTTAAAAAGGAAAGTTGTATCATATTTTAATTGGAAACGTAATTGTGACTTTCTAAAATCAACTTCATAATTACACACCTCAGTTATTACTTTCAGTCCTCCCAGATATTTTTTAGATGTTAAATAAGAAAATGAAACAGTATAGTGTAAGCATACTAATTTACTGACGTTTCCTATAATAATTTTGCCACATATTTAATATATGCAGCCATCAATCTGATAAAGACAAATTACTAGGATACATCCCTGGTTATTTAGCTTTACAACATGACACATTAATGAGTTAATCACACATCCTTCCATGTGATACTGTACTCAGTTGGTTGCAGTAGGGTCTTTAGGATGCATGGAGAGGGAGATAAACTAGGGAGAGGATTAATCACAGCTGAATGTAGTTGTAAGAACAGACTGCCAGTGCTTTTTGATTATACCATTACAAGCTGTAGTGTAGCCCTCAGGGACCAAATGGAGACTTTTTGGGAACATCAACGCTTCTTTTGAAATAGACCAGCACTTTTTGAAAGGGTGGTTTCACTTGGTAATAGTTTTCTTCACTTATACATTTAATTTTTATTGCTCATAATAGTAAGAGATTATTAAAACTACTCTCTAAACATTATCAATAATATGTCTCTTTCTGAAGTTTAAATACATAGGCTTTCTCACAATCTCATAGCTCACATACATGACAAGTAAAAATGATGACTTTTGAGAAACCAATTAGTAAATAATTCTAGGACTTCAATAAGATTTGATAATAATAAGTACAAAAAGAAAATTAATTTTCTCAATTATATAGTACAACCCAGTGCTATGTATTAAATTGAGAAACAGACAATTTTATTGGGATAATAAGTAAAATGGACTTCACGTGGTAATAGAGGTTCTTTAATTATTACTAAACGGGAAGAACATTTTGAGGTGAAATATTTAAAAATATTTTTAACAGACTTACAACATCAATATTAGAGATAGAAATCTGCTTTTTAACAAAAGAAAGAAACACAGGAAAAACTGTTACAAATCACATTTCCATTACCAATCATAAGAATTGAAATCTTACCTTCAGTTTTGACTATAACCCTTTGCAAAACTTTCACAAACCTCTCACTGAGGACATAGCAGAGGAACCTGGCTGGCTCAGTCAGTAGAGCATGCAACTCTTGATCTTGGGGTTGTAAGTTCAAGCCGCATGTTGGGTGTAGAGATTACTTAAAACCTTTAAAAATCAAAGAAACAAATATGGTAGATTTGAAAGCAGGACGTCTTCTCACACAATTTCAGAAACTATAGGGCTTGTCTCTCCTAACAGTTTAGTACTCTTATATTTCCAAAGGTCATTCATAAAGTTTTGTGGATTTACTGGGTTTCTTTACAGATTCCATATGGAAGTAAAATAGAATGACCACGTGGAAAGTCTCCTGGGAGAAAATTTCTCTTCAATCAACACTTTTACACTTATTTTTTATGGCAGCATCTATGTTTAGGACAGTTTATTTAAACATTTCATAGTATTTATCTTTTGAAAGTTTACAGTTTGTCTCAGTGAAAGTATTAAATGTCTAATAGCCACAAAACAAACAAACCAAAGGTTTCTGTCTTAAAAGCAATTCATTCTGAGCTTGAAATAATCACTCTGTCACAGTTTGACATTGTCATTTCTAGTGGCATCTATCTTAATATTCTTTTCCTGCTTCAGAAATGAAATCACTTGACTTGCAGAGAAAATATGAAAAAAAAAAGAAGAAATAGGGAACAACACCTGTTCAACTCTATACCATAAAGAGGGCATTTTCACCTCCAAAAGAAATGAAAACCAGATGATCTAAACTAAGAAATGGAGGCATTTTATTGTCTTCAAAACTGATCATCAACATGGTCATGATCTTCATCAAGTATCTCTTGTGTTCCCAAAGGGCACAATTACATTTTGGTCTCCAGCAGTATTTTATACTATTTACTGCCTTTTGAATGAAGTATTATGAGTATTACATCACCTAAATCAACACCCTCACTGAAATATGTGCCTATGTGTGGCTACTTTTCCCAGTCATATTTACATTGAAAATCATAGCCCTTGCATCCTAACAGCTTGCTTTTACTTCATCAAATGCTTCATGAAACAAAACATGCTTGTCATGTGGTCCAGAGTATAATTTTTTTAGATGAGCATGGGACACAAAAGTCTAGAACTTGATTTCTCCAAATCAGCTGCAGTCTATTTTTTTAAATGATATACGTGGCTAGAGTTATATAATGGTTTATGCAACAACTGAGTCAGTTATAACATGCTTGAAATAGCTGGGTCAGACAGCTGAAGCTTAGACTATTTATTGATCTGGGGCTTTTTGGACTTGATCTCAATGATTGAGTAATGGAGTTGTAACAATTTCTCAAACCATCTTAGTTCTCTCTGTCTTTTTTTTCCCCAAACCATCTTAATTCTTTAACTGGAACATTTAGCAAATACATGGTGAATTCACCATACAGTGCCAGTCTTTCTAACCAATAATTTCCTTTTACCCTTCTCTCCTTCCGTTGTCCAACTGCTAATACCAAATTGCCATACCTAAACTATTAGGGTAATTTCTTAAATATCTATGTTTACTAAGTAGAAACAACCTTGGCAACTTATTTTCTGAGACACAACTAGGTATACTTTGATTCATGCCAATTTATACAAACACTAGTAGATACTCTTTTATCTTCCTTTTTATCTCTTCCTTTTCAAGAACCACTTGACTTCTTACTATTCTTATTTTGAAAGATCCAGTTATTGTGTTTTGGCCTACAGTTTTGGACCTGGCACTTTGTTTTATTAATGCAGATTTTTTCTTTTGTATCAAATATAGTTTTCGACCATTCTTGTTACTGCCTAACAGTGTTGTGCTCATTATCATATAGAGAAGATTGTAGATATATTTTCTTGGCCTTTGGGTGATGTCTTTATAACTCAAACTCATAGGCATAAACTCTAACCTGAAGAAAAAATGGCCAAAGAGTGATTTTAAATCAATATAATTTGGAAGTAAGATATTATTTCCAGACCATTCAAAGAAAATTGGACTTCTTTTATTTTTCTGTTTGGGCCCTAGGCACATTAGAGGCAAATGTTGCAACATCAAATAAAATAAAGAGGATCAAATTTTTTGTGGGACAATGTGGTCATGTCCTTTAGGCTTCATTGTGTGGTGCCCTTTCTTGGAGTTGGCATTTTATGACACTTCATAGAGATCTTGCAGCAATATCAGGCTATTGCTTTTATTAACTTAAAATTGAGTAGAAATGAAGCAATAAAACAACTTAGGAATTAAGAATTCTAAGATCTGAGGAATCACACTTTCTTGCATATGAAAAAATTGTTTTTGATAAAAATCTCCATATGCTTTTTCTAAATTCTAAGATTCTCAAACTTTTTCTAGATAAGCAATGTCAGTGTCTTATCTCCACAACAGCTGAGTTGTATAAAATTGCCCTTTCAGTGGTTGCTAGGCATAAGAAGCATTCTGTTACAAGTGAATGACCATTTTGTGGATTATAACCTCATCAGTTTTTTGTCATTTGAAAGCAAATATTCTGATATTTTTAAACAAAGTGGGCAGAGCAGGCAGGAAACCAATATTTATTACTCTCATGATTAAACACTTTAGACCAGGCTTGTTGATGTGTATGCCAATAATCTGGAGTTTCTGGCTTTGTGTAAAATTAAAATGTCTTTTCTATTGTGGTCTAATATCTGTTTCTGTAATAAGATCAGTTTGTTGTCCTCTGTGCACCAGTGGTTTTGCCCTTAATTTTTTTGGCTAGCATTCACCAAAATCTGTCATCCAGAGCTGCTGAGAAAAATACATGTTGCCAAACTTCTTTTCTTAAAATTGTGCTGCCAGTGATATTTTCCCAGATGTGAAAAATAATTATCTAATAAAGGATTAATACCTTATAACAATACCATTGTTGAACATGCTCATGGAATGTTTACCTTCTTTCTGATTCCTTTTTTGTATTTGAAAATACTGAATGGGTAATTCAATGGTGTGTTCCAAATTGTCTATGTTGTTAATGTTGTGATTCTCCTTCAAAGAGGATAAAAGATCCCTTTTTGTCTTGTGTTTTCTACTGAATTAGATTTCCTCTAGTCCTAGTGTGAATAAAAGCTATTTGAAATAAAACTGTTCTTATTTGTCAAATATTTATCGAATAAATAAAATATAGTTCTAAATTACTGACATATACTGTTCCACTTTCAGAAAGTGAAAGGGTTATTTGTAAATAAATTCCCTTTATAATGTGAGAATTAACAAAAGAAGAAAAAGTAGGCTAAAAGTAGTAATGTTTGAATGTAGTGTGCTGATCAGGATAAAGAATAATAATAGCTAATACTGGTTATCCCAAACTTGTACCTGTTACTCTACTGAGCACTGTACCATAATTATAGTATTCCTCACATGGACCCCTACATCATGTATTATGACTCCCATTTATAGATAAAGCATGGAACACAAAAAAGATTAACTCATTTACTTACCCATTGTTACAGATAGTAAGAGATAGCTTAAATCCTTATCTACATCTATCCCCAAATGGCATACATGATATGGCAAAGATAGTAGACAAAAGGCATTTTTTAACTGTAAAACTATGACTAACATTCAGAATAGATGATATGCTCAGTCTTTGCTAACCTTATGATTTTATTAAATTATCATTTTTAATGGATTTGGTAATTGTGGGTAGGTCTGTACAGTAAGTACAAGTTACAAAACAGTTTTTTTTCCTAATTTCAACATCTTTCTTTAATCTAGCCAATAACCCTAAAATGTCTTTGGAATACGTATTTCAAAAACTCTTGAAGTGGATTCCAAAACTAATACTTATTTTTGTATTTTTTAAACCCCTGCAGTGTTTAACAGTCTAAAACATAACTGTTTCCAGTGGACAATGGCTTGGATTCCTTGTGGGAAAAGATAGTAGTATTTTGTCTAACAGAATGTAAACTTGAGATGGAGTGAGTGGGTAGAGTAGCTTTCAGTGGTAAACACCTTTGGTTTAATCAGATTTGTCAAATGGCAAATGTTACTTCATGGTTCTTTGTTTCCTTTAAATTTCCATGGTGAAAAAAGAACAATTTAAAAAAAGTGGAGTATAATTTAAAAAACTAGAATGAATGTTGTATTATTTTTTTAAGTTTATTTTTGAAAAAGAGAGCGAGAGCGCGTGCACACAAGCAAGGGAGGGGCAGAGAGAGGGGGAGACCCAGAATCCAAAGCAGGCTCCAGGCTGCACAGCACAAAGCTGTCAGCACAAAGCCTCATGCAGGGCTCAAACTCAAGAACCATGAGATCATGACTTGAGCAGAAGTCAGCCACTTAACTGAGCTACCCAGGCACCCCAGAGTGTTGTATTATTTTTAAAAAGTAGTCTGCAGTTAAAAATAGAAATCTAAAGAACTTCTTTTACTATTTATACTTTTGGAATTATTTAACTCAAAGTACTTCCAAATATTGCAGTTACTCCTCAGCTTTGTAATATCAGTATCAATATCAATATCAATATCAATATCAGTTCCCATGGTCCTCACAGTCGACCATAATTGGATGATTACCAACATATCGTATTAAGTACTTTGGAAAAGACTGATACTTGTTCTTTCAAATGTCATAAAAATAGGGGAATACAATTCAGAGAGGTGAATGGATTCCTGTTTCTAGTATTTGAAAAGCTGGAGATATAATAAAGATTGCATTTACCTTATATTAAGTCACATTTTTTGAGTTCTTAGCATATTTTAAAAAGGCACTATTAACTTCCTACTGAAAGCTTATATAGTACATGTAAAGTTTGATACAGTCTCGCATATATTTTTTGCTTTTTCCCCAAAAATAATCGTTCCAAAAGACCAAGATTTAAAACCTTAAGATGTGATAAAGTAAATCAGTTTAATGATGCAATAAAATTAATTTTTAATAAATTTTTATGAAGATTTAATTAGATGTGAAGACTTTATATCTATGATAAATGAGATTTTTCCTTCAAGAATCCATATTTTTAGTATGCTATTTTAAATTTTCTCCTTTGCTAAACTTTTTTATTTTAGTTTTTTTTAATAAATATATTAATAGTTATTAAACACTTAGCCTGGGCTCTCATTTAAATCTCAAAACACTCCTGTGAGAGGAGTAATTTAATAGGTGAGGAGATTGAGGCTTACCTGCCAGAAAAGGAAACCCATCTTCTTTACTGCTATCCAAATGATTGTATTCAACATAATCAGCATTCACTGAGTGCCTACAATATGTCACATGTATTCACTACTGTTCTCATAATAGCAATGGGAATAGCAAGAAAATTGGCAATATTACTACCTAAAAGAAATGAAAATTTCATTAAAGCTCCCACTTACATAGCTACAAAAGAAGTATTGCCAGATAATAGATTTGGGTTTAGAATTGTAGGATACTAAGGATTTAAGAAAAGTGTGACCTGTCTTCTTTCTCCCTAGAATTATAACATAGAGGTAGACATAGAATACATATGAGAAATATTTGTTCTCTAAATTATATATAATTATACTCACAGGAAGATTTGGGCAAAGATCTATCAAAAGCATTGATATGAGGGTGTATGTTAATGTCCCTTTCATCCCTAATGTCTACCATCCCCTATCTATTCTTTTAATAGAATGTTGGTTGACAGGGGCGCCTGGGTCACTCAGTCCATTAAGCGTCAGACTTCAGCTAAGGTCATGATCTCACAGGTTGTGAGTTCAAGCCCTGTCTCAAAGCTTGGAGCCTGCTTCGGATTCTATGTCAGAGGTCTCTCTGCCCCTCCCCGACTCATGCTCTGTCTCTGTCTCTCAAAAATAAATAAACATTTAAAATAAAATAAAAGTATATAATATTAAGAATTAGAAAGAGGAGATTAAATTTGTAGAGATCCTAAGAATCCCCTCAGAAATTGCTTTCTAAATTGTAGTCATTTGCATTTTTGTCATTATTCCTTTTGAAAAAAAAAATCAGTTAATTATAATTTCTAGTGCATCAAGTCCCAGATAATCAAGTTCTTCAATGACAATTTCTGCTTTATTTCATTTACCCTTTAATGAAACATAATTTCCAACCTCTTTTACTTTTTAAAGCAGTGATCTTGATAAACGGTACTTTCAGTTCTTTCATCAGACCCCAAGCCCTGATAGACTATACCACACTCATCAGACAGACTGTATTTATGGGGGTCTCTGTGCCATTAAACTATGCTGCCACTTTGAAGTTTTAATTTCCCCAGTTTAAAATTCAGCCCATACTTAACTAAATACATTCCAACTTCTTTTCTTATGGTTACATATATGTCTATATCTCTCAAAACCCAGCAGTCCCACACAGTCAAAAGCACTGCTTGGCAGTTAGTGAATATTATATAAGGATTGCTAGATACAATGAAATAGTCCCTTCTTGTCACTACTCCTTTTAAGCTCGATGGCAAATGAATGGAATAGTGTATGGAGTCCCATACTGTAATCTGTGTTACAAAATCACTGTCCTTTCTGTTGAGATCAAGCCAAGTCAGGTATATAGAGCTTTAAGAAACAATTTTAAAAGCTTCCAAGTATATATAAATCTTGCTTACTCTAAGATTCAAGTTTGGTTGATGTATTCCCAGAGTATTCCCAGAAAAGAAAATGCAGAACTAGAAATCCAGACTTGGTTTCAGACCCATTTCTACCATTATCTTTTCATGGCTTTAATTTATTTTTTCCCTTTAATGCTTTGAAAGTTAAACATTATACTTCTATTATTTTAAGAAAACTATACATTATATTTCTATTACTTTAGTGGTTACTCATGAAAATGCCCACTTGACTTAAAGTTAGTCTTAATCATACATCTCTACTTTCCCCTTATAGAATACAAGAGCCTTAAATTGCATTGATTCCTATATACCCTATTGTATTTCATGTATTATTATTGGATAGTATTTAATTCCACTGTTTTTAAACAATTGATTATATTTATAACAATTATTGCTTTAGATTATTAGTATTTTCTATTTGAAACAATAGTAAGTCAATAATTACTGAGATTTCATTATGTCTGCCAATTTTTTTGCTCAATAATTTTAACTGTACTCCATTTCTTTCTTCTTTGAGGCTTGGAGTGATTAATGTTCTCCTACTCTCTCTGTCTGAAATGTATTTATTATTTTGGGGCCCTCACTCATAAATAATGTGTTGGCTGAGTATTAAATTTCAGATTGCAAATTAATTTTTCTCAGCACAATGATAACATCACTTTATCATAGTCTCACCTCCAACTACCAAGATTTCTGTAGTTGTCTACTGTTCTTTTGAAAGTAAGCTCTTTTTTTCCTCTTAAGATATATTAAGATCATCTCTGTAAGAAGGTGATCTTTGTATTTATCCTTGATGTATTTCACAGATTTGAAAATTAAATTCTTTTCTCTATTCTGAGTATTCCAAGTTATTTATGATTGATAATAGCTCCCTCAATCTTCTATTTCCTTCTTCCCTAACTCTCACTGGATAAAACTCTTATTAGACCCATACTGATAGGCCTCACTCTGTACTTTTTGACCATAAACTTTCCTTTTACTTTTTCCATCACATTGTCTTTTTATGCTGCCCTCTGCAAATTGCCTCCAATCTTTCAGGTCTAATTTTATGCATTTCCATCCTATGAAGTTTAACTTTCAAAGACCGCATTATTCATTTTTAAAGATACGTTCACTTCTTTTTCAATACTCCATTGTTCTTGTGTCTTATTTTCTTACTGCTCCAACTTCTTGTTTTACACTTTAATCGTTCTACACATCTAGTTTACAGTGTCTGTGTAAGTTCTCTATGATCTCAAATACTCAAGCATTGCTTAAATTGGCTTATTTATTGTTCTGAAAATGTTTTATGGTGAATTCATGTTCAGTGGGCTTTTACCTGTGGGAATTCCATGTCACTTGGATTGAGGACATATCCCTCTTGAGCAATTTCAGATTTTGATGTTCAGTTCTCTGTTTACAGGTTCTTTGACCTTATGACTAATATGAGTTTAAATCTCAAATCTAGGGGCGTCTGGGTGGCTCAGTCGTTTGGGTGTCCAACTTCGGCTCAGGTCATGATCTCACAGTCTGTGGGTTCAAGCCCCGCGTTGGGCTCTGTGCTGACAGCTCAGAGCCTGGAGCCTGCTTCAGATTCTGTGTCTCCCTCTCTCTCTGCCCCTCCCCACCTCACCCCACTCACTCTCTGTGTCTCTCTCTCAAAATAAGAAAATAAAGACATAAAAAATATTTTTTTAAGTTCCATTTAAAAAAAAATCTCAAATCTATGTGCAAGCTTACCAATCATCAGGAGAAATGTTTTTTTCTCACTCACTGTCCACAAACACACTACAGCTTCCTTGTCATTCTGTTGTCAGTGGGCAAATATATATATATTTTTAGTCTACCCTACATTTAGCAGGTCAGCCTTTCAAGGATCCTCCCTAATTGTGAGCATGTTTGTGCAGGATGGGCTTCTCAGTCCCAATTTGCTGCCTCAGGAAGTCCCAAGTGTTCATCTCCTGTCTCCGCATAGGTATCAAAACCTAAGCCCTTGGGTTGCTTACACAGAGTATTCCCTGTGATGCCATCCCAAACCCATGGCAACATCAGCTTTCCCTCCTGCCACTCTTATTTACAATGCCTTCCTCCTTATTGATACTTGGAGCTTTTGCTGGCCAGGGGGAATTTATCTAAACATTTAAAAGAAATTTTTATTTAGTTTTTCTTGATCTTTATGGCAGAAGTGCTACAGTTCAGGGGCGCCTAGGTAGCTCAGTTGGTTAAGCATCTGACTTTAGCTCAGATCATGATTTCACAGTTCATGGGTTTGAGCCCTGTGTCGGGCTCTCAGCTGACAGCTCAGAGCCTGGAGCCTGCTTCAGATTCTGTGTGTGTGTGTGTGTGTCTCTCTCTGCACTTTCCCTGCTCACACTCTGTCTCTCTCTCAAAAATAAATAAACATTAAAAAACATTTAAGTGCTACAGTTTCACTGGTCCTTCACACTGGCAATATTGAAAGTGGCCTCAGACTTTTTTATGAAATGAGCACACTGGATATTTAATCTCTATGGTTCCATTTAGTTCTGATATTCCATGACTTTTTCATATGCATGAAATGGACACTCTAGTTCTGAAACTGCTGGTCATTCCACTGATTAAGAGAACTCCTCACTCTGGATAATTAGAGTTACTGCCATAAGAGTGTTTCACAAACCTAAAATGATAAGAGTTTGCAGACTTCTTTAGGAGAGAAAAGGAAATAAGAGTCATTTATGCTATCTGCAGAGATTTAACTACTCCTAATTACTTGGTGTTTCTTGTACCTCCTGAAAACTACCTCAGACAATGCAATGCTGGCAGTCCTTCTTTGAGTCGTATGTGCTTAATCTCACTGTTAGTAGCAAATATGAAGAGGAAGGAATGGTAGTGAGTTCCACTTGTCTGAACCTTAGAAATGAGGATAGGGTTACATGGGCATCATTTTCATGTCTCTCAAAACATGACAGGGAAACAGATACTCGTCACATGTCACTTTCACAGAGAGTGAAAGATTTGGGCTAATGCTTGGCAAGAACATACATAGCTGAGGTTTCATTTCTTTGCTCTCTAGTACATACTGTGGCCATGTTAAAGTTCAGGCTTCACATTCCTTTCTGGTGAAAAAAGGATTTAATGAATTTGTTACATGTCCCTCTAGTTGCTAAATGACATGCATCTTTCTCTCATTTTGGCTACCCTTTTTTTAATACCTTGGATATATTGTGCATGGGTATCTTTCCAACTAAAAAGTATTTACTGAGAAGGAAGAGGAATCATTGCTGTGGGACAAAAACATTTTCCCTCAAAAAAGAATGTACAAGCACACAAAAAAGATGTGGGATTTTTATGAATCATATCCTGTAATTTTTCACTTTTTTCCAGCTACCTCCTTCTTAGAACAGAATCCAAGAAAACCAAAGAAAACTATTTGTACTGTGAGCAAAAATTTTGCCAAATTGAATTACATAATTCATCTAGCAGATTTGATGAGTTCCTGGATGCAATTTGAAAATTTGCATTTTGGGCACAAGGAAATAATGCATTTGTTATATATGAAAAAACACAGTGCTTATTACAAAACCATATTTTGTAACTGCTCAGGAATGTCTCTGTATATATGGGGAGTATATATACTTAGGCATGAAACTTGGCTATTTATCATGTACATTTCAGGATATTTGACAGTGAACATAGTGAACCAAGGAATCAAATTTATGAATTATTAGAAACAAAGCATTTTTATAAATCATGATTAAAATATTAAATATATTAAGTATGAATGATCAACTGTCAAAACTTTCAAGTAAAGGAATATACTCACTTTGATAATCATACTTGAATTCAGTGTACATTATCCCTTATTTCTCAAAATTAACATTCTGAATTTTAGAAAGGAGAGTAAGTGTTAGCAAGATATTGCCTTAGGAAGCTCCTGGGCCTCATTCTTTTACTGAATTATCAAATAAACATCCTCAGACTGACTAATATAACTTTGTAGGTACTCTGGAAAACAGCTAAAGATTACAGCAACCAAGCAAATGCCCAATCAAGAAAAAGCAACAGAATGGTAGTAAATTTCCATGGTGTTTTCATTCACCTTTGCCTCAGCTCCTTCACATCCTTGCACAATTCTCTGCATGCACCAAGGTCAGGAGGAACTGGCTTGTGTTAATCTGCTGTGCTGAGACTACTACAACAAAATACTCTGGACTGGTGGCTTAAAAAAAACAGACTTGTATTTCTCACCATTCTGGAGACTGGGAAGTCTGAGATCAGGTGGCCAGCATGGTTGGGTTTTGGTGAGGGCCTTCTTTCTGACTTGGTAGATGGCTGCCTTCTTACCATATCCTCATATGATGGATAGAAAAAGCTCTGGTGTCTCTTCTTTTTCTTATAAGAGCACCAATTCTATCATGAATTCTTCTCCTGTATGACCTATATAATCTAAATCTAATACCTGTCAAAGGCCTCAACTCCTAATACCATCGCATTGGGGGTTAGTGATTCGACATATGAAGTCAGGAGAGGGGCAAATTCAGTCTATGACAGGGCCAGTTCCTAGTTCCCTCCCTTGGGCTGGAAAGAGGAGAGTGGAAATTATAAAGTTCTGGCAGTGTAAAAGAATTAAACTCCCCAACCAAAAAATATCAATTGGTGGATGGGCTAAAAAAAAACAACAACAAGATCCAAATATGAGCTGTCCGTAAGAGACACACTTTATTTTATTTAAAAAATTTGTTCTAATGTCTCCAAAGGCAAGGGAAATAAAAGCAAAAATGAACTATTGGGACCTTATCAAGATAAAAAGCTTCTGCACAGCAAAGAAAACAATCAATAAAACTAAAAGTCAACCAATGGAATGGGAGAAGATATTTGCAAATGACATATCAGATAAACTATTAGTATCAAATATCTGTAAAAACTTACCAAACTCTACACCTGAAAAACAAATAATCCAGTGAAGAAATGGGCAGACAACATGAATAGACACTTTTCCAAGAAGATATCCAGATGGCTAACAGACACATAAAAAGATGCTCAACGTTGCTCATCATCAGGGAAATACACATTAAAACCACATTGAGATACCACCTCACACCAGAGTGGCTAAAATTAACAATTCAGGTAACAACAGATGTTGGCAAGGATGTGGAGTAGAGGAACCCTCTTGCACAGTCAGTGGGAATGCAAACTGGTGCAGCCTCTCTGGAAAACAGTGTGGAGATTCCTCAAAAAATTCAAAATAGAACTACCCTATGACCCAGCAATAGCACTACTAGGAATTTATACAAAAGATACAGGAGTGCTGATTCATAGGGGCACACGAACCCCAGTGTTTACAGCACTGCTATCAATAATAGCCAAATTATGGAAAGAACCCAAATGTCCATCAACTGATGACTGGATAAAGATGTGGTACACACACACACACACACACACACACACACACACACACACACACAAACACTGGGATACTACTCGGCATTGAAAAAGAATGAAATCTTGCCATTTGCGACAATGTGGATGGAATTGGAGGGTATTATACCAAGTGAAATAAGCCAGTCATAAAAAGACAGATAATCATATGTTTTCACTCATATGTGGAATTTGAGAAACTTAACAGAATACCATAGGGGAAGGGAAGGAAAAATAAGTTACAGAGAGGGAGGTAAACCATAAGACACTCTTAAATACAGAGAACAAACTGAGGGTTAATGAGGGTGGGGGGTTCAGCGGGTGGGGAAAATGGGAGATGGGCATCAAGGGGGGTACTGTAGGAATGAGCACTGGGTGTAGAATGTAAGTAATGAATCATGGGAAACTACTCCTGAAGCCAAGACTACACTGTATATACTGTATGTTAGCTAATGTAACAATAAATTATTTAAATAAATAAATAAAATAAAAAATTTGTTCTAACTGAAGTATACTTGACACCAGTTATAACATTACTTTCACATGTACAACATAGTGATTTGGTAAATCTATATATTATACTGTGCTCATCACAAGTGTAGCTACTGTCTGTCACCAATAACACTATTATGATACCAGTGACTAAATCCCCCATGCTGTACCTCTCATCCCCATGACTTATTCATTCCATAAATGGAAGTTTTTGTCTCCCATCCCCCCTTTACCCATTTTGCCCAATCTCTCAACCCCTTCTCCTATTGGAGTCACCAGTTTGTTTCTGTATTTATGGGTGTGTTTCTAGTTTTTGTTTGTTTATTTTGTTTGTTTTTTTAGATTCTACATATAAGTGAAATCATATGGTATTCGTCTTTGTCTGATTGATTTCAGATGGTATAAAACTCTTTAGGTCCATCCATGTTGTCACAAATGGCAAGATCTCATCCTTTTTATAACTCAGTAATATTCCATTATATATATCAGATCTTTATTCATCTACCTATGAGCATTTGGGTTGGTTTCATATCTTAGCTATTGTAAATAATGCTGCAGTAAACGTAAGGATGAATATATCTTTTCAAATTAGTGTTTTTGTTTTGGGGGGAGGGTAAATACCCAGTAGTGGAATTACTGGACCATGTGGTATTTCAATTTTTAATTGTTTGAGGAACTGCCATACTGTTTTCCACTGTGGCTGTACCAATTTGCATTCCCACCTATTGTGCACAAGGGTTCCTTTTTCTCTACATCCTCACCAACAGTTGTTATTTCTTGTCTTTTTGATTCTAGCCATTCCGACAGGCATAAGGTCATATCTCATGTGCTTTTGGTTTGCATTTCCCTGCTGATTACTGGTGATGAGCATCTTTTCATGATGCTCATCACCAGTAATGTCGTCTGTTGGCCATCTGTATGTCTTTTTTGGAAAAATGTCTATCCAGCTCCTCTGCCCATTTTTAATCAGATTATTTGAGTTTTTTGGCATTGAGTTGTATAGGTTTTTTATATATTTTTGGACGTTAACCCTTTATCTGATATATCATTTTTAATATCTTCTCCCATACAATAGGTTGCCTTTTCATTTTGTTGATTATTTCCTTATGCAAAGGTCTTTTATTTTAGTGTAGTCCCAATAGTGTCTTTTTGCTTTTGTTTCCCTTGCCTGAAGAGACATATTTAGAAAAAAAATGTTGCTAAGATCATTGTCAAAGAAATTATTGCCTAAATTACTTCTAGTTTTATAGATTCAAATCTCACATTTAGGTCTTTAATCCATTTTGAGTTTACTTTTTATATAGTCTAAGAAAGTGATCCAGTTTCATTATTTTGCATATAGCTGTACAGTTTTCCCAGCACTATTTACTGAACAGTCTACCTTTTCCTTATTGGATAATAAGGCAATAATCTTGCCTCCTTTGTCATAGATTAATTGAGCATGTAAGCATGCGTTTATTTCTGGAATCTTGATTCTGTTCCACTGGCCTATGTGTCTGTTTTTGTGCCAGTACCATACTGTTTTGATTACTAAACAAAGCTTTAGTAGTATATATTGTACTTTGTAGTATATATTGAAATCTGAGGTTGTGATACCTTTTAAGATTTCTTTGGCTATTCAGGGTCTTTTGTGGTTCCATACAAATTTTAGTATTATTTGTTCTACTTCTATGAAAAACACTGTTGATATTTCGGTAGGGATCGCATTGAATCTGTAAATTGCTTTGGGTTGTGTGGATATTTTAACAATATTAATTCTTCCAAACCATGAATATGAAATATCTTTCCATTTGTTTGTGTCATCTTCAACTCAAGAGACACATTTTAGATCTAAGGACACACATAGGTTGAAAGTGAAAAGATAGGAAAAGATATCTCATGCACGTAGCAACCTAAAGAGGGCAGAGATGACAATACTTTTATCAGATAAAATAGATCCCAAGTCAAAAAATATCACAAGACAAAGAACATTACCTAATGACAAAATGGCCAATTCACCTGGAAGATATAACAATTATAAATAGATATGCATGGAACATCAGAGCACCCAAATATATAAAGCAAAGACAACATGAAAACTTATGGGAAGGAGTTAAAGCAGAGCCAATAGGCAAATTTATAGCTTAAATACTTACATAAATGTCTCAAATCAACAACTTACCTTTATACCTTCAGGAACAAAAAGTAAAAGAAGAACATATTAAATCCAAAACTTGCAGAAAGAAGGAAATAATAAAGATAAGAACAGAGATAAATAGAATAGAGAATAGGAAAACAACAGAGAAAATGAACATGACCAAGAATTGGTTCTTTGAAAAAATCAACAAAATTGATAAACTTTTACATAGATTGACTAAGGAAAAAAGAGAGAAGTCCCCCCCAAAAATATCCGAAATAGAAGAGAGGATATGACTACCAATTTCATAGATGTAAAAAGGATTATAACAGAGTATTGTGTACAATTGTACTCCAACTAATTGGATAACTGATATGTAATGGACAATATTCTAGAAATACAATGTACCAGGACTGAATTATGAAGACATAGAAAATCTGAATAGCCTAGAACTAGTAAGGAGAGTGAATCAATAACCAAAACCATCCTAACAATAAGGTTTTCTACCCAAGAACAAATGGCTACGGTGATGAATTATACTAAACATTTAAAGAAAACCTATCCAGGGATACCTGCGTGGCTCAGTCGGTTAAGTGTCCAACTTCAGCTCAGGTCATGATCTTGTGGTCAGTGACTTCAAGCTCCACATTGGGCTCTGTGCTAACAGCTCAGAGCCTGGAGCCGGCTTCAGATTTTGTGTCTCCCTCTCTCTCTCTGATCCTCCCCTGCTCACACTCTGTCTCTCTCTGTGTCTCAAAAATGAATAAATATTAAAAAAAATTTTTTTAAGTAAAAAAATAGAGAACACCTATCCTTCTCCATCTCTTCCCAGAAAATGAAGAGGAGGGAGTAATTTCTAGCTTATTTTGTGAGGCCAGAATTATCCTGATATCAAAGCCAGACAAAGACACTAAAAGAAAACTATAGGCAAATATTCCCTGTGAATACTGATATAAAAATCTTCAACAACATATTAGCAAACAAAATTCAACAGAGCATTAAAAGGATCATGCATTGGGGCACTTGGGTTGCTCAGTTGGTTGAGCATCCAACTCTTGATCTCTATCCAGGTCATGATCTTATAGTTCATGAGCTTAACCCCTAATTGGGCTCATAGCTGATGGTACGGAGCATGCTTGGGATTCTGTTTCTTCTTTTCTCTCTGCCTCTCACTTGCTTGTGCGCACTTCTCTCTCTCAAAAGATAAATAAATAAACTTAAAAAAAGGATTATGCATTATGACCAAGTGGGATCTGTTCCTGGAATACAAGAAGAGTTTAACTTATAAAAATTAATCAATGTAATATATCTCATTAACAGAATGAAAAGAAAAACCCACATGATCATCTCTATTAATACAGAAGAAGCAGTTGACAAAATTCAACATCTTTCATAATAAAATTTTAACAAACTAGGAATAGAAGTGAACTACTCCAACATAATTAAGAACATATATGAAAACCCACAGCCAACAATGTATTTGCATTAGTCAGGTTTCTTCAGAAAAACAAAGCCAATAGAATATATACATAAAAAATATTATAAGGAATTGACTGACAGCATTTTAGAAGCTGACAAGTCCTAAGATCTGCATTTGGCAAGCTGGAGTCCTAAGAGAGACAACTGTGCAGTTCCAGCCTGAGAGGTGGCAGGTTCTAAACCCAGAAAAAGCCAGTGTTTCAGCTTGACTCTGAAGGCAGAAAAAAAACTGATGCTCCCCCTTGAGGGCAGTCAAGCAGAAGAAATGCCCCTCACTAATGGGAGGTCAGCCTTTGTGTTCTGTTAAGGCCTTCAGCTGATTTGATGAAACCCACCCAAAGTAGGGAGGACAACCTGATTTTTTCAGTCTACTGACTCATGTATTAATTTCATCCAGAAATACCCTCATGGACACACCAGAACAATGATTGAAAAAATGTCTGCGTATCATGTAGCCCAGTCAAAATGACACATAGGATGTGAGGACGATCTGGCTGCGACACCTGTCACCCCATTGATCGCCAGGGTTGATTCGGCTGATTTGGCTGGATAGGCGGGTGTCCCTTCCTCCCTCACCGCTCCATGTGCATCCCTCTGGAAGCTGCGTGCTCAATCGAAGAGGACAACCTTCCCCGATAGAGGAGGACAGTTCTTCAGTCAAGGGTGTACGAGTAGCTGCACTCCCCTGCTAGAACCTCCAAACAAGCTCTCAAAATGACACATAAAATTAATCACCACATTTTTCAGTTGCTGAAGACTGAAAGCTTTTCTTCCAAAATCAGGAACAAGGATGATCACTTTCACCACTTCAATTCCACATATTACTGAAAATACTAGCCAGAGTAACTAAGCAAGAAAAAGAAATAAAGACACCCAGATTGGAAAGGAAAATATTAAAATTATCACTGGGCAATGATGACATGATTTTATATGTAAAACCCCTAAAGGTTTCACAAAATCTGTTAGACATAATAAGCAAATTCAGCACAGTTGAAAGACACACAAAAATAGGTTGTGTTCTATACACTAACAATGAACAATTCAAAACAGAATTTCAAAAATAATTTTATTTACAAGAGTATCGAAAAGAATAAAATACAAGAAAACTTACCCAAGAAAATGAAAGGTTTGTGCACACTGAAAACTACCAAACATTTCTAGAAGGCATTAATGAATACACAAATAAATTGTTCTAGGAAAGGAAAGACATCCAGTGTTCATGGATTGGAAGACTTAATATTGTTAAGAGCTCAACAATACCTAGAGCAGTCTACACATTCAGTGCAATTCCTATCAAATCCTAGTATGTGTGTGTGTGTGCGCGCGCATTTGCAGAAAAGGAAAACTCCATCCTAAACTTCCTTTAGAATTTCAAGTGATCTTGAATAGACAGAAAAACTTTGGGGGAAAAAAACGTTGAAAGTTTAACTTTCCTTCCTTTCCTATTTTTTTGGAACAGTTTGAGAAGAATGGGTATTAACTCTGCTTTAAATGTCTGGTAGAATCCCCTGGGAAGCCATCAGACCTAGGACTCTTATTTGCTGGGAGTTTTTTGATAACCAACTCAATTTCTTTGCTCGTTATGAGTCTGTTAAATTTTCTGTTTCTTCCCATTTGAGTTTTAGTAGTGTGTGAGTGTCTAGGAATTTGTCCATTTCTTCAAGATTTTCCAGTTTGTTGGCATACAATTTTTCATAGTATTCTCTTATAATTATTTGTATTTTTGTGGTGTTGGTTGTGGTCTTTCCTTTTTCATTCATGATTCTATCTAGTTGGGTCCTCTCTCTTTTCTTTTTGGTAAGTTTGGCTAAGGGGTTATCAATTTTGTTTATTCTTTCAAAAACCAATGAAACCTCTTCGTTTCATTTATCTGTTCAACTGTATTTTTTTAAATTCTATATTGTTTACTTCTCTAGTCTTTATTATTTCGCTTCTTCTTCTAACTTTGGGCTTTATTTGCTGCTCCTTTTCTAACTCTTTTAGATATAAGGTTAGGTTGTGTATTTGGGACCTTTCTTCCTTCTTGAGAGAAGCCTGAATTGCCATGTATTTTCCTCTTAGGACTGCCTTTGATGCATCCCAAAGGGTTTGGACTGGAGTGTTTTCATTTTCATTTGCTTCCAAGTATTTTTTAATTCTTCTTTAATGTCTTGGTTAACCCATTCATTCTTTAGTAGGATGTTCGTTAACCTCCATGTATTTGGAGGCTTTCCAATTTTTTCCTTGTGGTTGATTACAAGTCTCATAGCAATGTGATCTGAAAATATGCTTGGTATGATCTCAATCTTCTTCTTGGTATGATCTTCAACCTTCAACAGGTTACCTCAAGCTGTAACCTGTTGAGGGCTGTGTTATGACCCAGTATGTGATCTATTTTGGAGAATGTTCCATGTGCACTTGAGAAGAATGTGTATTCTGCTGCCTTAATATGAAATGTTCTGAATATATCTATTAAGTCCATCCGGTCTAATGTGTCATCCAGAGCCATTGTTTTCTTATTGCTTTTCTTCTGGATGATCTGTCCATTGCTGTAAAGGGAGTATTAAAGTCTCCTATGATTATGGTATTATTATCAATAAGTTTGCTTATGTTTGTGATTAATTGATTTATATACTTGGGTATTTTCACGTTGAGGACATAAATATTTACAATTGTTAGTTCCTCTTGATGGAAAGACACCTTAATTATGATATAATGCCCTTCTTCATCTCTTGTTACAGTCTTTGTTTTAAAATCTGGTTTGTCTGATATAAGTATGGCTACTCCAGCTTTCTTTTGATGTCTATTAGCCTGATAGATGATTCTCCAGGTGTCCTACAGTCTAAAATGAGTCTCCATTCTGATACCCTATGTCTTTTGCTTGGAGCATTTAGTACATTTACATTCAGAGTGATTATTGATAGATATGAATTTTGTGCCACTATGTTATCTGTAGATTTCCTGTTTGTGGTTATGTCTCCTGTCCTTTGTAGTCTTTGCTGCTTTCCACTCACAGAGTCTCCCTTTGGATCTCTTGCAAGGCTGGTTTAGTGGTCATGAACTCCTTTAGTTTTTGTTTGTCCGGGAAAGTCTTTATACCTCCTTCTATTCTGAATGACAGCTTTGCTGGATAAATGATTCTTGGCTGCATATTTTTCCTATTCAGCACATTAAATATTTCCTGCCACTCCCTTCTGCCAACTTTCTGTGGACATGTCTGCTACTAACCTTATGTGTCTCCTCTTGTAGTTTAAGGACCATTTGTCCCTAGCTGTTTTCAGAATTCTCTCTTTATCTTTGTATTTTGCCATTTTCACTGTGATATGTCATGGTGTTGACCTATTTTTGTTGATTTTGAGGGGAGTTCTCTGTGCCTCTTGGATTTAGATGCCTGTTTCCTTCCCCAGATTAGGAAGTTCTCAACTCTAATTTGTTCAAATAAACCTTTTTCCCCTTTCTCTCACTCTTCTTCTGGAACTCCTATGACATGGATATTGTTTTGTTTCATGGATTCACTTAGTTCTCTAATTCTCACCTCATGATCTAGTAATTTCCTTTCCCTCTTTTTTTCAGCTTCATTATTTCCCATAATTTTATCTTCTAGTTCACCTATTCTCTCCTCTATTCATTCCATCCTTGCTGTCACTGTATCTAGTTTATTTTGCATCTCAGTTGTAGCATTTTTTTAATTCATTGTGACTAGTTCTGAGGTCTTTGATCTCTGTACCAAGAGTTTCTTTGATGTCTTCTATGTTTTTTTCAAGCCCAGTTATTAGTCTGATGACAGTTATTCTAAATCCTTGTTCAGATATGTTGTTTATACCTTTTTTTAGCAATTCTCTGACTGTGATTTCTTCCTGAACTTTCTTTTGGGGAGACTCCCTCTGTTTTGTCATTTTGGCTAAGTTTCTATCTTTTGTGTGTGTTAAAAAGCTTGTTACATGTCCTGCACCTGAGAGTACTACTATATTTAAAAAGCGGTCATACTCTGCCCAGGGCCTGGAACTTCAGGAAGTCTTTTTGGTATATGTTTCATGTATTCTGTTGTTGTATTTTAATATATCACCAAATTTTAAACAATTTTGCTTTGCCCCAGCATTTCTCTGGACCCAATTGTCCACACTGGAGCCTATGGTAAGAATCTGCTGGTCAAGTATGATAAACTCATATGTAGGACTCTGTGCCAAAGTCATTCCTAAATTATATGATCAGGACTAATCAGCCTTCTGCCTCAAATTATCACCCTCCTGATCACACAGCAGACAACGTATTTAAAATAAGGAAAGTCTTTAACTTCATAAGAAAAAATACAAATACCTTTAAGGAAACAATGCGTTAAATTTAAACTCAGCTACCCATAGGGGTAGTGTGTGCAAGCAGAATTTAGAAGGCAGAAATACCTATGAACACTTGAAAGAAAACACAAGGAGAGCAGAAGACTCTTTCAGCCTTCTTCTGAAAGACTGAAAGAGCTAAGAACAAACCTGCCTTATACCATGACTGTAGAAAAATCTTAAAAAGGAAGAAATATTTATTGCACTTTGCTATGATTAATAACCTTTCTTCTAGTAGAAAATGGAATCTCTTTTCTTCCTGTTCATCTGCACTGAATCAAGAATTTTTAGTAAAAAAACAAAATAACAACAAAAAAAACCCTCTTTATATTCATCTATTCATATAGCGGTGGGGGTAAGGGGAAGAGGGGCGGTCTATGGTCTACTGAATGATTTCATTTAAAGCCAACCACACAAAAAGGAGTGGTCTTGCTTTCCAAGGCTCTAAGAAGTTGTGAAGCCTGTGCAGATTAATGTATGATACATATAACATCACTGCATATTAGCTGGGGATTTCTCTACAAAGAGCTTCTGCCCTTGACAGTTGCCACAGTGGAGTTTTTCTGCCTTTAGAAGGAAGTACTGTCCGGAATGTTAATTCGATAACTATGATTGTTCTGAGCTGAATCATATTAAGGGGTAGTCTAACCAGGCAGCTGCTTTGGAAGCCAGCTATAAAAGGCACTAAAATATTACTGGAAAAAATAGTAATATGATGCCAGCTAATGCAGATTTCCACATGGGATTTCTTACATAACTGGCAAGAGGTCAATTGGCCCTGATTTTCCTGAAACAGATAGCACCCCAGAGTAGAAATAAAACACAGTCATTACCCTCACTAGCCGGTCTCTATTGAAAATTTTTGCCACAGATGCATGTAGCTTATGTCGTGCCACTATAGGTCTTAATTCCCAGGACCAGAGTTTCCTGAAGTCAGCAGCTTCAGGCCAGGTTACCAGGAACAGGTGACTTGTATTTTCATTTAAACACGAAAACCATTTTGTTTGTCTCAAAAAAATATATTTAGTTCAGAAAATCATTTAAAAAAATAGGATAGGGTATGCCTTAGCTCTGTAGAAGCTGGGGGCAGGGCAGATGGTGGGAAAGAAAATTTGAACATTATCTCTATCTTTAGTGAGTATGAGTGACTGATGCTATATGATAATGAGTAATGGAAAACTTGTGAAACGCAAACAATCTCAAATATTCTCAAATTTGAAATGTCATTTTGTTTTCTAAGTAATATATTCCTAATTATGAAGATAAAATATATTAATAGAAAATTGAAGGGTGCCTGGGTGACTCAGTCAGTTGAATGTTCAACTTCAGCTCAGATCATAGTCTCACAGTTCATGATTCAGAGTCCCGCATCAGGCTCTGTGCTAACAAACGGCTCAGAGCCTGGAGCCTGCTTCGGATTCTGCGTCTACCTCTCTCTCTCCCACCCCTCTGCTCACGCTCTGCCTCTCTCTGTCTCTCAAAAATAAATAAATGTTTAAAAATATTAGAAAATTCATTTACCTCAAATTCTACCAAAGAAATGTTTTTAAATATTTAAATTAAAATATTAAATAAAAATGTTAAATTATGTAAACCAAATAAAATACTAAATCATATACAATCTTGAAATGGTCTAAATCTATTCAAAGTGACCCTCAATAATTAGTACAGGACACCCAATGTCAGTCTAACTATGGTTGTGATAAATGAGGTTTAAAATATCTTTATTAAATGCATGTTAATTCAATAATAGTATTGGAAAGTAATTAGAACATGAGTAAAAACAGGTAAATAATTCACATTCTTCTTGAATATTGACTTTACTATTTTGTTAGAGATTTTGGAGGGGGAATACAACTTTTGGCCGCCAGGACATTACTTATTCCTACTGCCATTTCAAAACTCAATGGTCTCATAAGCATCCAGAACATAGATAATTGATGTTTAAGCTATGGCAAATCAATAAGAAGAAAGGAGAAGCAATTGCATAAAATTTTATATAGGGCAGATAAGTAAAAATAAGCTACAGCTTACGATTAAGCCAATAAGAATTCAGCAAATTCAGTAATATTTAATAGGGATTTAACTATTTCTTAATGATTATTCCCTGGGTTGGATGACAAGAGCAGAGAAATGGTTTCTATAGGACCCTGTAAATGTCTTGTGTTACCTTAGACAAAAAAAAGACTATGCTGCGATGGGAAGCCTTCTCCAACATGCTCTCATTAGACCTTCAGGTTCTCAGATCTATCAAATGTTATCATAAAAGATAGACATTTGAGGCATTGGTTGTTAACACTGAAAGAAATTTGATGCTGCAGTATAAGGAAGGAAAGAAGAGGTGAGAAAGCATGATGGAGGAACAGGCATGGCTGGCCAGAGTGACTGGTTACTCAGGGCGCTTGGGGGGTAAAGCAATACCTGCTGGATATCAAAGGGTTTAGAAGACCAATTTTTGACTAGAGTAAGCCCACATTGTTGGCACTCTTTACCACAAAAGGAGTTGCAAAGTGTTGGTTTGGAAAGGCCAACTTGGAAGAAAGTTGATGTCACAGAAAGAAAAGCAGGAATAACTTCTCTTCTCATAATGAATGCTAGTAAAATTATACCAAAGAGCTAGATTGTGAACTAAGAACCCTTATCCAGAATGATGGAGACAAGTTGAAAGATTTTCAACTGGGAACATAGAAATTATGTGAACACTGGGGAGAAGACGAAAGAAACATACCTTATACAAAGGCTTGTATTTTGTCTAAGTAATGAACGTAGGGAAACCCTGTCATACTATTCCCACATGTATTTTCCCACATGTAATAATTAGATTTGTCAAGTTCTAGAGAAAATCCCAAGCGAGCTGTCTTCCACTCTTTGGAATGTTCTGTAACTTCAAATGTTTTCTTTTTTAATCCCTTGGAAATTTTATATAAAAAGTATAACAGATTTTACATTTAGCATCAAAGAGAGAAGGCAATTACTTAACAGTTTTCAGCACTAACTTTAGTTAATACATTTCAATAAATGATGAAATATGAAACTTACCCTCCACAAACTTTGCATAGTGTCTTATACATAGATCTCCAACAAAGTTTGTTGGATGAATGATCTCTTGCTTGTCTTAGGCTCTCCTCTTAATGATCTTTTGGTGGTATTGAGTGAAATCCCTGTGGCACGGCATATTTAGTTGGGACGGTTATTATTACCATATTTTAAAAACCGGCTAAGAGAAACTGACCGAGCTATGGGCAATGCTTGTACCAGCCCAATTACTCAATTTGAATTACTGCAAGGCTCTCTGTGCTTCATATGTAGTTCCTTTTGCTCTTTGAAAATTTTTATTTTTCTTTTTATCTTTTATCTGTGGTCAGTTCATGTGATTTGCTTTGATGATGGGTGAACAGTCCTAATTTCTACTATGCTAACCTAGAAATGAAGCTATCAGGTGACTACTTTAATGGACTGAGGGTGGCGTCTGCTCTATGTTTAATATATGACTGACTTAAAAGTATCATTAAGAATGGACTATTTCTTTATAGACAAGAGCTCAGAATTTGATTTATATGTATAAATTTATTTATTTAGTGGTAGGAATTTGCTTTCACATTAAATTTTTAAATGCAGTTACATTCCAATTGCTTGAATAGATTATCCAAAAAAAACCCCACTTTCCTCTAGTCTTTAAAACCTCGTGGAATATCCCTGATTCCTAAAGAGGTCCCCATTTTGTTGAGAAGAAGTATTTATTTGATCTTAAGTTTTTTTAATTATATGATAAGTAAGCAATCGGCTAATATCAAAAAAATAAGTATAGTTACGAACTTAAGTGAGGCCAGGATTTCTGAAATGGATATACTATGGCTTCTCCTCCCTCCCATTTTATATACTACACAGTGAATGGTAAATTGAGGTCACTTTAACCACTCAGTAAGTCCTGAACTTAGAATACTAGTAACAGAGCAATCCTCACTGCTGCAAACATTTACTGGGCACTTACAAAATCACAGACTCTGTGGCATTTTTGCAGTTAAGGTTTTTTAAAATTTTTTTACAGTTTATTTTTTTGAGACAGAGAGAGACAGAGCCCGAGCGGGGCAGGGTCAGAGAGAGAGGGAGACACAGAATCTGAAACAAGCTCCAGGCTCTGAGCTGTCAGCACAGAACCCGATGCAGGGCTCAAACCCACGAACCACGAGATCATGACCTGAGCCGAAGTCGGACGCTTAACCGACTGAGCCACCCAGGCACCTCTGCAATTAAAGATTTTAGCCTTATAATCACACTATGGTAGAGGTCCCCAAGATAAATAATAATATTCCTGTTTTACAAATGAGATCATTAAGGTTTAGTTAATATGCCTCCCAGAGCCCCATAGCTAATAAACATCAGAATCAAGAATCTATGCCAAGGTCTTGAATATTATTCTTCATTTATACAATGGAACTTCATTAATAAATCAAGTTATTAATAAATATGAATGTCATTTAGAGCCTTTTATACCTAAAACTTAGGTAGCAAATGAAAGTGGAGGCCAAAGCATGTTCTCAGCCAACCACTGCTGTACTTTGTACTTTGGCTTTGTGTGCCATTTGCTAATGCTAGTGATTCAACTTGATGAGGAATAAGGCAGAACTGTGGGTATGAAGGCATCTGTCCATTGCCTATACAATATCTGATTGTATTTTGCCTACTGACAGAGAACAAGATTGTTCAGGTGATGCCTGTGGTACCTAGATCTCAGAGACACTTAGCTCTTACCCTAAGCCAGGTAGCAAATCTCCTTTGGTCTAAACTGTTGTAATTGTCTGATTCTCCTTGGCCACTTATTGATCTGGATGTAATCATACAATGTACGTCTATCTAACAAAATATAAGGATGATCTGCTGGACTGAGCTTCTGGAAAGGCTTTTTCTTTCTTAGTAAAAAAGAACAGACATGGCTGGCATAGATCTCTGTCCCTCTTAATTTCTTCTTGCCTGGAATGTGGACATAATGCTTGCTGGTGTGTCAGTCGTGTTGTGACCAAGAAATGACAAGCATGAGAATGAAAACATGCTAAGCATAGTCATTCACAAAGGATGCAGAGGGCCTGCATCCCCAACACTTGTTGTTGAGCATCTGAATTAGCCTTGGACAGCCTACTATTGACTTTCATGTTATGGAGGGGGAAAAATGTGTGTAAGTTTTTATGCCGTTGTAGGTAGCTACCATCACTTATCTGCAGCAGAATATGTTTCTAATTGGTAAAATGTCTCAAAACATGACCCACACAATAATAAATGGCAGATAATTTTGTTGATGTATTTATCAAACTAAAAATCATAAGCCCTCAAACTTTGCTGATCCGACTACTGGGTACCAGCAAGCTCCTTGTCATTCAGCTTGAGTCCTGAAGTAGACTCAGTACCTTTGGATTCAGAGGAAAGAGAAGCCACAATAATGACTTGCAGCAACTCTGGGGTGTTTGGTTAAGTCATGAAATAGCATGACTAGCAGGTTGATTTAAGATTTTATGGTACACTTTAGAACAATAAATACCTATAATTTTGAAAAGAGTCCATAGTAATGTTGGCAGAAATGACTGTGAGTCATCTGAAAAAGAACTTGGAATGGTGGAATTCTGGAAGCATGAGACCCATTGAACAAAGGTCCCCTTCTGGTTATAAATTGTTAATGTTAAAATTGTGAGAGAGTTCACAACTTTAGTATCTTCATCACAAAGCATTTAGAATCTTGTTTCTAATATGCAATCTTATTTGCCTGAATCCCTTCCCACTCCAGGCTTCCCTTTATTAATCTGTAATATTTCCCCACAGACATTGTAATAAGCCAAAGACATAACAATTTGGGGAGATTCTCTGTATTAAAAAAAAGAGAAAATAAAATAATTTCTGAGAAACATATGCAAGATTCTTGAAAGGCACTTTAGATATTTAATTGAATTTCAAAGTGCCTGGAAATAAGAGTAAGCTACCTTTATAGACATTTATCTTTTTTTAAAAGAGTTTCTTCCCATTTGGTTTGGTATACTTTTGTGTAAAACTTCCAGTTTAGATAAACTATTATTTCCCAAAAGAAAAAAATATGAAAATAATGCTTAATATTTCTAAAATATTGTTTGTTTTTCTGACCTTGGAGAAGAACACAAGCAAAGTACATGAACTTGATCTGTTTATATTATCATTTGTAGCTAGAGTAATGGAGTTATTGAGGTGGGCAGAATTTAATGCTTTGGCATCTCAAATCACAATATGAAAATGACAGTAAATTATACCTTGGCTAGAGAGTACATGAGAGACCAATAAGGGAACATTTAAAAGCATACTGCAAATGGGGCGCTTGGGTGGCTCAGTCGGTTAAGCGTCCAACTTTGGCTCAGGTCATGATCTCAGAGTTTGTGAGTTCGAGCCCCTCATCGGACTCTGTGCTGACAGCTCAAAGACTGTAGCCTGCTTCAGATTCTGTGTCTCCCTCCCTCTCTGTCCCTTCCCCACTCTTACTGTCTGTCTGTCTCTCAAAAATCAATAAACATTAAAAAAAATTTTAAGTACACTGCAAAGAAAAGTGACTTTCACTAGGATGCAAGATATCTCAATGACATGATATCTGATCAAGAAAATGGTTGTATAAGTACATGATTTCTGAGGTGCTTCCTTTTTTTTTTATTTTGCCATCTCTTTACTTTTTCAGATACTCTTTATCAAGTCAACATGCTAGAGTCATTTGAAAGCTCGGTTACCCATTAGGAAGACCAAAAAATCATAAGTGTACTAAACCCTGTGTTAAGTGGAAATACCAAATTTGAAAGTAGGTGCTTCAGACAGTAAAGTAATTAAACACATAATTTCATAGAAAGGGTTGTCAAACAGAGTATGGGATTTTTGGATATGTATGTGTGTACACATATATTTTTCTTTCCGTTGCCTCTAAGTGACATTGTCTGCAGTTAACATTATATTTTGTCCAATCTTTGATTATGGAAACCCCAGCAATGAAACCATGGAAAAAACCATACAAATAAGGAATGATTTGCTGTATCTCAACTCTAGTATTCTGTACAAATTTGGAAGGGTCAAAGCCAGGGCAGCTAACTGCTTTCAAGCAATTTGAAAAATCATTGCCCTCACTTTGCCATTTATTCACGTTAAAACTTTTGATGTAAAAACATTGAGAATTACTTATAATTTTTACTTATGCCTGTCCCACAGTACGAGAAAGCACTAGTCTTTTCTTTCATTCATTCAATCGACAAATATTTATTTACTTCCTGCTATGTGTCAGATATTGGATCTTGGACTATATCAGTAAACTAACCAAATATCATTGCCCTCGTATACCTTATATTCTAGCTTGCAGAGGTTGTCGACAAATAATAAAGGTAATAAATAAATATATTAAACAGTAAGCTATTAGGTGGCGGTGCTATGGAAAAAAGAAAAAGTAGAGCAAGATAAGGAGAATCAGGAGTTAAGGAAGAAGAGTATGAAAATTGCAGTTTTAAATAGGTTCATTAAGGTAAATTTTATTTCCATGGTAAAATTCTACCACTATGGTTAATTTCAAGCTACCAAGATTTGAAAAATGGCTTGCAAAATTCCTGAATATTTAATAACTGGCTCTCATGAACTGGCAAAAAGTAGGGAGAAAGGTCCGGTTTAGGAGAATACAATTTGGAGTCACTAAATACTGGTCCCATTTAATGTCATGCATTTGGAGGAAAATACCACGAGAGTAGTATAGATGAAAACCACGAAGTTAATTGTGGTTCACTTCAACTAGTTCTCTTAGGTTGGAAAGAACAGAAGAGATTAAAAAGGGAAGTTGAGAAGGAATAACAAAATGGACAAAAGTTAAGGGAATGTAGTGTCATAAAGAAAGTATATCAAATATGGATTCAGTATCTCTTCTATTTGAGGTACATTTTTTTTCAGAATGATTTTTTGCTCATCCTAAATATGTGGCATCTAGGATTTAAAATTATAGAATCACATTCTAATAAAATAATGGGCAATATACACTTACCATAACAATAAACAAAAAAATAGGATCTGTTTTAGTTATTTTATTTAAATTATTTTCATAATTTCAATTTGATTTGCATTAAATTCAAAAAGGAATCTGAGATCTTTTATTAGGGATTCTACTATGAAATCAGAATGTTATTTTTAACTTTTAGATGTTTGGGGCATGTAAAATTGAATTAAATCATAATCCTTAGTTTGTGACATACTCTTAGCATTGCATGGTCTTTTATTTATATAACTATTTATATATTTGTATTTATGATGCATAAGGCCCTACCTAAAGTCCAGCACCCAAAAAAATCAAGATCTTAAAAATTACCTAATTTAATGATATAGTTTGCCTACCATTTCATTCTTATGGCTTCTTCTATCCAAGGTAACCATCTTCTTGAAGCTTATGTTTATCATTCTTCTCATGCTTTACTTTTTTATAGATTTAGTGCATCCAAAAATATCCCTTACAAGTATACTTTATTTTATTTTAGTTTAGTTTTTTTTAATTTTTAAGCACAGAATATTTCCATTTTGATACTTTTTCAAATAATATTACATTGTTGACATTACACATTGTTTTATGTTTCAAATATTCATTCATTTCATTGCTATATAATATCCATTGTATGAATATATGTCATTCATCCATTATCAAACTGATGTACTCTATCATTGTCTCCATATATTTGCCAGGGTGAACAATAATGTTGTGAACATTCTTATACATTTCTTCTGTTGTATATGTATCTGTTCCATTGTTTTTTCCTAATCCTCACACAAATATCACATTATCTTAGCTACTATGGCTTTATACTAACTTTTAATATCAAATTGTACCAATTTTCCCTTCTCCAGTTGTATCTAACATTTCTTGGTCATTTGCTCTGTCATACAAATTTTAGTATCCAGTTTTCAAGTTCTACAAAAACTCTACTGACATTTTATTATAATTAAATTGAAACTATATCTTAATTGGGAATAAGAATTGGCTCGTGTACTTAAGGAGACTGGCAAGTCCAAAATCTGCAGTTGATGTCCCAGTTCAAGTCTGAGTCTGAAAGGTACCACTATAGAAACAGGAAAAGTCACTAACTGTTTGGTAGTGGGCAGGAAGAGCTGTTATCCCAGTATGAAGGCTATCAGGCAGGAAAATTCTCTCTTTCTCGGGGAGGGTTAGACTTTTGCTCTATTGAGGTCTTCAACAGATTGAATGACTCCCACTGACATTGTGGGGGGCAATCTGCTTTACTCAGTCTACTGATTAAGTGTTAATCTCATTCAAAAACAACCTCACAGAAACACTCAGAAAACCTCTTGACCAAATATCTGAGCACCCCATGGCCCAGTCAAGTTAACAGGTGAACTATCACATTCACCTACTGAGATGATCATATGACTTTCTCTTGTCATGTGTTAATATTATGACTGGTATTTGATTTTCTAGTGATAAATCTTACTTTATAATTTTTTAAAATTATACTTTTTTTTGTCTTGATATTCTATCAAGATTTTGTATTAATCATTTTTTTTTCAAGAAAGAGAAAAGTAGATTTAAGTAGGAAAAATCCATGGTAAAATAGGAATTAACCTCACACTAAATAGTCATATTTAACTGCAGAATATTTTTTTGTTTACCTTTCTAAGTGAGATTTGCCTGTAATTTTCCTTTCTTGTACTTCATCTACATTTAGGAATACAATTGTTTAAACCACTTAAGATGGATAAGGGAGTGTTTTCTGTATCTCTCTACTCTGAAATAATTTATATAATATCAGCTTTTTTGTTTCTTCGGTGTCTTAAGAACTTGCCTGTGAAAACCATCTGGACTTAATGTTTTCTATTTGGGAAAATTTTTAACTAGTAACTCAGTTTATTTTAATGATTATTAAGACCATTCTTATGTCTTATATTTTAGCAGTTTTAGTTACACCTTCGTAGGAATTTGTCATTGCTGCTGTTTTCACATTTAATGGCACACATTTCTTTATAATTTCCTCTTACTATATGTTGTTTATGTCCCCTTTATCATTTCTAATAATGTTCATTTATGTTTTCTCTCATTTTCTTATCAGACTCAATAAAAGTTTGTGAATTTATATGTTTTTTCAGATATTCAAACTTTATGTTTTTTATTTCTCTGAATCATAGTTATTTTCCATTTCTGTATAGGTCAGATAGTAAATATTTTCAACTGTGTGGGCCATATGGTCTCTATAACAACTACTCAACCCTGACATTGTGGTATGAAAGCAACCATGTTCAATTCTAAATGAACTGGTGTGGCTATGTTCCAATAAAACTTTATTACAAAAACAGCCAACTGGCCCACAGGCTACAGTTGCTGACCTCTATTCTATTTCAATAATTTCTGCTCTTATTTATTTTAAGTATTTATACTTTCTTTGGGAGTTTTCTGTTATTTCCCTGGGCTCTCTAGCTGGATGTTTAATTCATTAATTTCTGGTTCTTTTGAGCCAAATTTTGAAATAATATTTTATTATTTCTAGTAACAAATATAGTGCTCTACTACAATTCTAGAACTTCTGATACATAGAAATTTTCCCTTAAAGTGCAGTTTAGTTCATCTTTTTAAAAAAATGACTTAAGTAACTTTGTAGATAATTATTTTGTAAGTGCCAAAAGGCACAGATCCTACTTAGTGTAGTTCAGATAATAATAGCACTATAGAATTAAAAATGTCTAGCCTGAAAACACAGGATTTGGTACATGGTTCAAAGGGAAGAACAGATATCTCCTGGTAAAACAGTTCCTAAGAATTAAGGTGAACAGAAGCCATTAAGTGCAAAACAATCAAAGAAAAGTAGCAAATGGAGATATGGAAACCCAGAAATGGAACACATTTGTATTGCACATGTTGTAAGTTAAATTCTCTGGAAGCAGAGGTGTTTTAGGGGACTGATACCTCTGGAAGGGGAAGGGAGATGGCAAAGAGGCCATAGGGGAAGGCAGACTGGGATGTAGGCTCTACAAAACCTCAGCCAACCCTACAAGAAGATCTGAAATTACAATAGCCCTCAGAATTATCCAGCACTGAGCTGAAATGGTCAAGCTTTTATAATCACACTTTGACAAGTTATAGGTTGTGGGCTGCCTCAGGAAAAGTGTGGCTATGATCCAGAGAGTCCTCTGTAGCTGAGGAAAACCCTGAAGGGGCTGACAGCTAGAGGCTGCCTGCTGACAGACACGGTAATGCATTCTCCCGCAAAATGAGGTCCAGGCAGCACCATGGAGCTCCAACAAGATCCTGATACCAGGTTAGGCTCCAGGATGGTGCCACTGGGCATGTTTTTTAGAATGCCATTCTAAGAAGATGGGGACAAATGTTTTGGTTTAATTTTCACATCCTGAAGCTTCCTATTAAGCTTCCACTAAAATACTTCAAGTTGATTGCCGAGATTCTGCCTGATCTAGAGATTGGAATTCCCAGTTCCCCAGGATATTGGACCTGTCTTATCAACAGAACAATTTTATTCTTGATTTTGGTTCTCCTTATCAAGTGTGCATATGTGTATATTCTGACAGAGAAACAAAATGCCAATAAAGAATCACTATCATGTAGGGAATCAGAAAAGATTAAAATTGCCGAAGGAATAAACAAAGATTTTGTCATATTCCTTAACTCTGAAAAATGACATTTGCTTTTTGAGAAAATTCATAGAAGATATGAAGCTTTATTACAAGCATATTAAGGATGCATATAAATAAGACCAAGGAGTAGATTGAGTTCCTGAGAGGTAATAGGAAAATAGTTTAAAATCCCATTGTTTCATGTAATGTGTGTACATTCCTTTTTATAATGTAAAACTTAATTTTATGAATTTATATTACATAAATCACTATTTTTTTAAATTTTTGTACTCTTCTACTCTCAGCTGTTGTGCTGACATATTAAGGATGCAAATATCCTGTGACTTTTTAGAATATTTGGCAAGATTACATTATATTCTTGGGAAGTGTTCTCCCCTGTATCTTCTTGTGTGTGCATTTAAGGAAAAAAGTTATATCCACGGAGGGGAGAAAGATCATCTTCTCAAGCCTTTCTCATCAATCTTTGTCTTTGAAATTTTTTTCCTCTTAGCCAAAGAAATGGAAGGCTATACGTAGCATAGCTCAGGAGAAGCAAGATATGTTTGCCTTAAGTGGCTTCTTCCCGAACTATAAACAGCTTGAGGTAGTGTAAGTCGAGTGATACACCATCTCTTAGATGCATCAAAAACATTTAGCCTAGACATTGGTAATCTATAAATTTTGTACACCAAATTTATGACTTAAGAATCACCAGTATCTACAGGCTTTAGTGACAGTAATAGGAGTCAAGGAGTATTTAATGCTTTCTGTTTCATGGCCAGAAAATTTTTTCCAGTGTCTTTATATGTAATGCCAGAGTGCAAAGTGCTTTGTACTGTAAATAATGTGACTATTTGTGAACTCACTATTCTTCTGTGAAGCGTTCTTTCTCACTTCTAGAAGTCATCACCTCAGAGTTTGCATTTTGCTCCATCTTGTGTAAATTTAAAAAATCACAAATTATTTTATGAATTGTATCAAACCTGAATAAGAATAATATGGGGAAATATTCCAACAATTGCCAGATTTTGGCTCTTTTTAAAGAGTATTATTGATCTCCCTATGAATTATTTGGCCCCTAGTGTATACCATACTGTAACTCAGAAAGTAGTTTCTTGATTGATTTGCAGCCCGACTGACAAAAACCACAGCAGTCATGGCCAATTTTCCTAGTTCCATTTTATGGAGTGTTAACTGAGAAGCATAATTTTGACCTTTTAATGATTGGGCCTTAGGTATTTTTCCCAAACAGGCCTATTCAAGGGAGAGGAAGTGATTCCTATTAACCTATAGGACACACTTAATTGGGAGGACTGTCTAATTGAGACATCTTCCAGATACTCTCATTTAAACATAATGATGTGTAATGGCAGTAACTGCCACTTAATTGGGAGAGTAATTCTGATACATCAGAAAGCAACCAAAACCACTAAAGGTTGTTGCTTTCTTAATAAAAGAATAAATTTCTTATAGGTTCACAAATCGCGTTTTTTACTTTTCTAAACTCTCAATTCTTGTGATATTGGGGGTACTCCTTAGCATTTTAGTTCCATTGCTACCCTGGAATTCCAATTAATAAAAGCTGACCAATTTAATTAAGGCAGTTTTTACTTGGAATATTATCTTGAAAAATGTAAGTGAACACAGTGAATATTACCAAATGTCTATGCTGTGTCAGGGGCTATATTAAACATATAATACTTCCTTTGATGTTCACAAGCTATTATTACTCATATTTGAAAAGTGGAGAACCTGAAGTTCAAAGAGGTTAAATAACTTGCTTGAGATTATATCACAAATACAAGTCCAGGTGAATTGCGAGCCTTAATCTATTTGATTCTCCTTGTAGCTATGGGTTCTTTGGACTTTAACAAGAGTCAGTATGGTATTAACATTGATCCAACGTTTTTTGAACACCCATGATGAATAAAGAGTAAAAACAAGTTTGGATACCAATTCTACACTTTTTCACTTAATAGTACCAAGTCTATTTCGTGATTCATTTATTTGTAGAAACGGTTCACATTTTCCAACATGTAACTCAATTTAGTAGGTGAAACTGAAATTAGAAGAAAGAATATCACAATTAGGTTGAGAATTATACTGTTGCCAACACTAAAAGTGTATTTTTAAGAAAGTTATGAGTTTCAGAAATATTATTTACCTAAGATCTGGAGGCACAATCCTAACCTAGAATATATTTTTAGACTTTTCTAACACTAACAATCTTTCTCCCAGCCTAGCTTTCTGGACACAAGAAATGATACCCAAATTGTATCTACAAATCTTCCGGGCTAATGGAAGTCTTTATGTTGGCTTCCGGGGAATGAATACACACACACACATACACACACACACACACACACACACACACACCACTCTTCACTCCAGTTATACCAAAGCAATAGCTATTATTTAGATGTTGTGATTTGTCCTTCTACCAGAATTAAGTAAAAAGAGTGGAGGCAATTTTCCAAATTGGGCCTCCAAGTCTTCTGTGAAGGAAAAAAAAAATGAGTTTGCCTGTCTGCACTGGTCAAATTCCCCTGTAAAGTGATTAGCTCTCCATTTTGCTTTACTTGCACAGAGATATCTAAACTAAAGCCAAAAACATTAAGGTTCAGTGTAATGTCTACAAAGCTTTTGAAACTAAGTCGATGAAATTTTTTGAAACTCTTCTGTAAATTAAATTGAAGAAACGAAACAAGGTGTCTTTAATTGTTATATTTATCAATTATCCCAACTCGTATGTAATGAACTACTTTAGTGTTTCATTATACCAGTGATTACTTCTTCTGATATTTTCTTTCTGATTTAAAAATATTAAATAAACCTCAAGATTTTGCTGAAGGATTTTGCTTGAGATTATTTATGGGATTTAAATAATAGGAAGCAAACTTTTCTGTAATGCTAAACATAAATATTTATGTCAGGGTCATGCTTGAGATTTATTTTATTTGTTTTTTTTTTTACAATGGAAAGCTTTTAATATAGTATCAACTAGTATCTGAATGATCTTAAATATCTTTATCCAAAATAGGAAAATATTCAAATAGAAGGCACCAAAATTCCTAATTAGGTATCTCTAGTTCATTCCTAACTTTAATTTTATTGAATATATTTGACATACAACATTCTGTAAATTTAAGGTATACAGCATGCTAATTTGAAACTTATGTATTGTAATATGATTGTCATTGGAGTGATATTTAGCACCTCTATCATATTACATAGTTATTCTTCCTTTTTAGAGATGGAGTAATTAAGTTTTTGTCTGACAGCAAAATTTGAGGTATATTTAGACTTAACCAAACAAAGATTCTTACAGGAAAACCATTTGTCTGAGCAATTTGACTGCTTTAAATAAATGTTGCCTAAAAGCAATTATGTGTGTGTATATCTATATATCTATCTATATATCTGCCTATATATATATAGATAATATAGATAGATATATAGATATACACAATATCACATATTATCACAATCCTATGCAGTATTTATTCAGAAGCATATATTGAACATGTGTTCCATGTAGGATAATGGGTGTAAAAACAAACCGTCTTTCTTGCTGATGAGTCTATGGGGCAAGAGAAGAGATAGGAAAAGATAAGATGGGATCTTTTTTTTTTTAATTAAAAGAATGACTGCCAGACAAACTGGTCCTTTCGACATGAGTTGGGGTATTTTGCAAACATTTTCTCCAAAATTACCAAAATGAGCCTGTTGCCCCCAAACAACTGAAAATGTTTGTTGCTAATGATAAAATTTAATCTGTCAAAAAACATTTTGAATTTTGAAAAACTTGTATTAGAAACCCTGAGTTTGACAGCTTCCCAATACTTAAGACCTTTTGGGTGAGATTGGTGATATTAATGAATGTATGCTTTTGTTATTGTATAATAAAATGTGTCAACATTTGGAAGTTCTGCATAACTTGGTTAATCAATATTTTTCAAATGATCAAGGCATAATGTTATAAAATCATACACTGGAGAAAGATCTATTCCAAGTACAAGGCAGGCTAATAAATTTTAACATAACATAAAGGGAAAAGTACATTGACGTGATTTCGAATTCCACACTGAAACTAATCTTTTGGAAACTACAATTGTTGAGTTTTGGTATAGTATCAAAGAAGAATGTTAGCAATCATCTAAAAAGGGTAGTAAAACACAGTTGACCCTTGAACTTGAACATGGGTTTGAAAGGTATGGATCCACATATACATGGATTTTTTTCAATAAATACATTACTGTACTTTAAATGTATTTTTCTTCCTCATAATTTTCTCAATTTTTCTTTTATAATAGCTTCCTTTATTATAAAAATACAGTATATAATACATATAATATAAAAATTGTGCATTATCAACTATCTCATTAGCCAGCCTTCCTGTCAACAGTTGGCTATTAGTAGTTAAGTTCTTGGGGAGTTTAAAGTTATATGTGAATTTTCAATTGTGTGGGAGTCGGTACCCCAAGCCCCACATTGTTCAAGGGTCACCTGTACTCCTTCTTTGCTCAACACATCTTTGTAAAACCCTATTTTTGCCATATATGCCCATCGAAAGAACATATTGCAAAGGCTGAATGCAGAAGCAGACTCTAGCTGTCTTGTTTCAAACCAGTCACTGATAGATTTGCAAAACTAACACCATGTCACTTTTTTTAACTACATTTCTTAGTCTTAGAAAATAAAGTTATTATTTAGGAAAATATTTCTAAGTTTTCATTTCTAATAAAGTAAATACATATAGTCCAGATAAGCAAAAGGTTTTTGGGATGCTCAATAATTTCTAAGAGTATGAAAGCTACCTAAGACTAAAGGGTTTGAGAACCTTGGTTCTCAAAAGAGACTCTGGCTATCCGAGAAATGTCATTGTTGGATTCAGAATTGCCATTGAGGAATTTAAAAAAGAAGGAAGGTTGGAAATCAGTGAGGACCATTCATGAAATTGTTGCGTTTTGAATTGTTAAGATTCTGTTATCGTTTCTTCACATCCCAGTGTTGCAGGGGACAGAGATGGCGGAGGATGAATCTGTTAGCTTTGTGTTGTTTCAGGGAGAGAAGCAAAGTAGTCCTGTAATGAATTGCTGTGATAAAGTAGAGTAAGAGCAAGCACTAATAGTGGAGGCTAGAAGACAGGAGGGAGCTCTGAGAGAAAGGAAGTAAGAGGTCTTCTATTGCTCCAAATGAAACCTCAATAAACATTGACAATAAAGCTGAAGCTAGGGGTGAAGTGAACTCAAATGATGTTGAGGAGGAAATAGATTCCACTTGAAAGAGTATAAAAGATGAGTGTAGAATTTCTGGCTTAACATCTCGGTGTATTGTGCAAGAATTACAGATATCAAAAAAAAAAAAACTCCTATAATATTACTACTGAACTCTAGCTTTCTGCCTTCATGTGATTCTCAAGAGTTCTACCTATAAACCACAACCCAGAAAGTTCTTGGTGTTCTGCAATTAAAACATAGGACAGCATGAGTATCAGAAAGCATCTGTTTGAATTAACTAATTTTACAGATGAAGAAACTAAAATCTTGAGTGGCGAGATGACCTACCCATATCAGGACAAAACTCATACTAGAACCTGGGCTTTCTGTCTCTTGAATCTGTAGTTTTTATGAATATAAATAAAAATTACACCTTAAAAATCTTTATCCCAGGGAGACCTAGACATTAATTTCATCCTAAATCATCAGGAGAGTTTTGACCAATGTAAATGTTCTGCAATCTAGATTTCAATTCACTGGATATGTCAAAGTTAGATAAACAGAACACACTGGCTCATCCCTATGAGATGTTTTAAAGAGGAATGTCAAACATCATCTGCATGTGCAACTTAAATAGTATTTCATTAATTCCATCTGCAGCCACTTCTGCTTTTTCCTATATCGTGTAAGTCACTTCCCCCTCCCTTAAATGTATTGAATACACTCTTTTTTTTTTATGATGTAGCAGTACTATCTCTCTCAAGTATTATTATTATAGTCCATTTCCATGCTCCAATTAATAGGTCACAACAATGGTATAACATGCAATCCAGAAAAACACTTGATTCTCCACATAAAAGAAAGAAACAGGGTGTGGATAATTCAAAATGCTGACTAATCCAAGAGACATTTAAATTTGTAATGTGTTTTGTGCTAACATTAAACATGGACATAATTATATTTTGAAAATTCTCCTCAAACAAATGAAGTCACTCTCTAAATATCTCCCTTTTCCTTGTTTTTGCAGTTTAATTATCCATACCCTATCTCATATCCTCCCTTTGGTATACTTCATAATAGTTATGTCTAAAATCTTCAAAAGAACACTTATTTTGGAAATATAAATAACTTGATAAATTCAATAGTTGAGATACAGCAAATATTTACTTCAAAAGTAGCTATTTTCTATCCTTCACCCTTAGCAGACATCTCTTGTTGATTATGGTACTTTTGACGAATGGGCCTAAATTCTGCTTCAGAGTCCTTCTCAACACAGCACTTCCAGACAGCTGTTTTGGACTAACACAAGAATTAAAACCCATTTGACACTCCTGATCTAGTCAAAAACACTTTTCCCAGTGACGCTCAATCCTTATTTGATAACACATAGTTGACTAGCTACACTGCTAAGTCTAGAATGGAAAACTCCTCATTCCAAATCTGTAATGCCTTTTGTAGCATCTTTTAGTATCAAAAGTCTGACTTCTTTAGATTTAATATGAGTTAATTGAGTTAACTCATGTAACATGAGTTATATTAGTATATGTAGCATAACCGTTACCTGTTAAAATGACAATAAGATTTGATTCTAAAAATTTACAGTGCAGGGGAACCTGGGTAGCTCAATCGGTTAAGCATCTGACTTTGGCTCAGGGCATGCATGATCTTGCAGTTTCTGAGTTTGAGCCCCGGAACAGGCTCTGCACTGTGCGAAGCCTGCTTGGTATTCTCTCTCTCCTTCTCTCTCTCTCTCTGCCCCTCCCTCACTTGCATTCTCTCTCTCTCTCTCTCTCTCTCCTTCTCCCTCTCTCAAAAGAAAAAAATTTAATAAAAATTTACACTTCAGACAATTACAGTGAATCTATATTATTTATCTTATGTCATTCTTAATTTGCTCATGCTTTCACTTTTTTGAGCTAAGAAATGTAGTCACATTTTTTCAGGTTTATTGAGAAATAATTGACATACATCACTGTAAAAGTTTAAGGTTTATAGCATGATGCTTTAATGTACATATGCTGTGAAATGATTGCCACCATCAGTTCAGCTAACATACATCTTTCCATATAGAGACAATAAAAGGAAAAGAGAGAAAAAAGAAAAAATATTTCTCCTTGTGATGAGAACTCATAGAAAAAACTTACTCTCTTCACAACTTCCCGTATGTACTATAACAGGGCTAGCTAGAGCAGTTGGGCAAGTAAAATAATAAAAGGTATCAGAATTAGGAGGGAATAAGTAAAACTGTCTCATTTGCAGATGACATCATTTCATATAGGGAAAATCCCAGAGACTCGACCAAAAACTGTGAGATCTAATCAATTAATTCAGTAAAGCTGTAGAATACAAAATCAACATGTAAAAATCAGTACTATTTCTATACACTAACAACAAATTTTCTGAAAAACAAAATAAAATAAATCCCATTTACAATAACATAAAACACAATAAAATACTCGGGTGAAAGTTCTGTACTCTGAAAACTACAAGACATTGATGAAAGAAATTGAAGAAGACACAAATAAATGAAAGGTACCCTATGTTCATGGATTGGAAGGATTAATATTGTTAAAATGTCAATACTAGCAAAAGCCATCTATAGATTTAATACACAATCCCTATAACATTCCAATGGCATTTTTTACAGAGGTGGAAAAAAACTGCTAAAATTTATATGGAATCACAAAACAAACTCAAACAGCCCAAGAAATCATGAGAAAGAAGAACAAAACAGAAGGCATCACACCTATTGATTTCAAACTATACTATAAAGCTATATTCATCAAAACAGTATGGTATGGGTATAATAGACAAATAGACTTCAGAGCCCAAAATTAAAACCAAGCATATACAGTCTACTATTATTTGACAAAGGAACCAGGAATACTTAATGGAGAAAAAAACTTTTAATAAATAGTGCTGAGATAATGGGATATTCACATGTAAAAGAAGGAAAACGAACCCCTACCTTACACCACTCACAAAATATAACACAAAATGTATGAAAAACTTAAATGTGGGACCTGAAATCATGAAACTACTAGAAGAAAACCTAGGAATAAATCTCCTTATTATGGGCGTGGGTAATGATTTTTTTGATATGACACAAGCAACAAAATCAAAAATAAACAAATGAGACTACATCAAACTCCAAAGCTTCTGCACAGCAAATAAAGTGAAAAGACAGCTGATGGTTGGGAAAAAATGTTTGCAAATAAATATATATTTATATATGATATTATATATATTGAACATGTATCTGATAAGGGATTAATAGCCAAAATATATAAAGAACTCATACAACTCAACAGCAAAAAAACAAGTGAGCAAAGGACCTAAATAAACATTTTTCCAAAGAAGATATATGAAAACTAACAGGTACATGAAAAGATACTCAACATGCTTTCTTATTTTCAAAGAACATTATTATAATTTCTTGAAAATTATTTTTTAATTTAATTAACATATTTTAATATTAAAAGACATTGAAGATATTTAAAACCCAGACCAAACCATCGCTCCCACAAATTATCCCACTATCTAAATTATTTAGTTGGATGTAGCCGAGACAGGCTAGTTGGGTGCCAAATCAGTTTCCTCTTTCTCTTGGGCACACAGCTAACTAATCTAGTGCTACTCAAAGTGCCAATCCACTACTAGAAGCTTGTACCAGAAAGTATATCAGCAAACTCCTTCCCTCATCAAGAAAGTTGTAACTATACTCAACAGTGTCTTTAGTGACAGTTGATTTGCGTGCAGAACAAGGTCCTTATGTTACCAAATAACAGTCACAAATACTTTATAGACGGGTAGCCAGTCCATGAACCACAATTTGGATACCATTTACCTAGACTGCAGTCTGCCTTGTAGTAAGATCTAACCCCTGGAATGTGGTTGGAAAAGAAGTCTACCACTTCCATGACTGCAGATATAAATCTCCCATGTTCTTCCCCAGGTGCAGTGACATTGGAAGCTATGTGGTTGAAGATGATGTAGTTGGGCCAAGAGTCTAGGTCCCTTAATTTGCCTACATTACATCACTGAAATTAGGAGGATCATCAATTATAAGTGTTACCTTAATTATTGAATTGCATAATACAGTATGTTTACATGTCAAGATCTTTAGTCAGAAACAATACACTTCACAAATCAACTGGCTTTATTTTTTAATGATTATCTCATTTTCAAAAAAGTTAAGTCAGGGTCTAATAAATTGAGTTTGAATTTTAAACATTTTCTTACTTATGAAGATCACATTTTATTTTATTGCTTTTTAAGCCCTTCAGTAAGCCTTTCATTTTTCTTAAACAGGCCTTGCCTGTCAGTTTGCAGTTGGAACAAACCAATTACAAATGGCCTGATTTGGGTATATGCTCATATTACTTTTCTTTGGCGAGCACTCTAACCTGTGTGTAAAGAATTTGAGTAAATATCTCTATCACCTAGAATAAACTAGGCTCTGGCTCATCTGTTGAATGAATGATGAAATGAATGCTGTCATTTTTCATATACACATTATCAGCACACCGTTCCATACTGAGAAAATTGTTCATTTTAGGATAGGGATCATCACTTTTTATGCTTAAATCTGAATTTGCATTTGTTCCTCTTTGCGTTATATGATGCAAAACATGTTTTTGTGATAGTAGAACCCCATACAGAGCCCTCCGTCATTCTGTAAGTCGTACGTATTTATTACCTATTAGTACACACATTATTAATAGCCAAAATTTATAGTGTGTCAGATGCCAAGCTAGGTTCTTTTAAATTAGTGTCACTAATCCTCATAATAACTCCCCCAACAGGCATTATGAGGCCATGTTGTGCTGAAAAACTAGCAATTGCTGAGGGTATCTGTCCAAACCACAATGTGAGTAGTGAATAGCTATGACTTGTATTCTATAGGCCATAATATTTCTACTATCTCATTCCATCATGCACATTAACGAACATAACTTGTACATTTCTGCATGTCTTTAATGTGATTTTTACTGCACACATTATTTGTAATCAACACATTTAATTCCCCTATTCAATAGCCTATGAGACAGGCTAATTTCAAGTGTCTTCTCTATGATGAATACTTCCTCTTCAGCATGAAACTAGGTGTATTCAAAGACTTCACTATAGGGATTCTGTTTATTGGTTGGGATATGATACTAATACATTTCTTGTATGAACCAATAATTCTTTTGTGTTAGGTCCAACCTTTCTGGCAAAAAGAAGAGCAAGTAAACAAGTAGTTTCTAGACTTTCAACTTACTTCCCAGTCTCTTAACATAGTTTAGTGATTAAGAGGCTGGGCTCTGAAACCAGGCAGAATCAGGTTCCAGGCTCAGATATTCCATTTACTGGCCACATTGACCTTGGACCAGTTTCATAATCTCTATAATTATCAGTTTCCTCAACTTTCTATTTCTTGGATAGAAATCATCAAAATAGAGTTGATGATTAAATAAATGAATTCATATAAAACAGTTAACAGAGTGACAAGCAAGTGCTAAATGCTAAATAAATAGCAATTATTACTGTCTAGATTTCTTGTTTCCAATTTCTAGGTTTGCATCTTTGAATCTTTCACTGGAAACTTCCCCATTGCATAGGAAAAGACTGTGGTAGTATATTTCATCAGGGGCATTTCCTCTTTGGGTAAATACATGGAAAATAGGACTACAATACAATAAGAATAAAATGGGAAATAACCTAGACAGAGAAAAATATTGAGAAATATGATGGGAATCCTTTAGAGTGATTTAAGTGGCATGTAAATTGATATGCTTATGATAAACATCTACTGTCCCTAGTGAATATGAAAAGTATGTAAGTTAATAATTAATTTTATAACAGTTTTATATATGAACGATAATGTCTGTGGGCCTCTGGCACAGGAATGATTCAAAGGAAATAGGATACACCATTATGAAACTCTAACATGGTATCTTTCAAACTCCCTATTTTTCATTTTTTAATTATTTTTTTGCCTTTCTTTTATAATAATATCTAAAATGATGTTATAAGATTTTGGTGTTTTAAGTCCTTTTTAAGTTATCCTAAATGTTTTATTTAATCAGAAAATTTAACATTATTTAAAATCACTCATCCTGAGAACATTTTAGAGAACTCTCTAAATATGCTGCAAATCCATGTTACAACATAAAAAATAAATAGAAACTGTTGTCCAAACCAAACTGTCCAAAAGACCAGAAATAAAGCAATGTCAAAAAGTGACAGTTGGCAAGGTATTAGCATTTAAACAGTATCCACCCAATGAAATATTTTATTAAAAATATTTTTTAAACATTAAAAAAAATTAAACAAAAGGGGCGGCGCCTGGGTGGCTCAGTCAGTTAAGTGTCTGACTTCCACTCGGTCATCATCTCACAGTTCGTGGGTTGAAGCCCCGCATCCTGCTCTGTGCAGACAGCTAGCTCAGAGCCCAGAATCTGTCTTCGGATTCTGTATCTCCCTCTCTCTCTGACCCTCCCCTGCTCACGCTGTCTCTCTCACTCTCTCTCTCTCAAAAATAAATAAAACATTAAAAAATATTTTTTAAACAATAAATTCTGTCATCTTGAAAAGATAATTCTAGAGTTTCCTGTTTCCTCCACATTTTAGAACTTGGTGTTCTTTAGTGTAGGTGGAAAGAAATAAACAAGACTTTTGTTTTTAATGTCAAGCACATCTAAATACAAACCAAATTTTTAAAAAGTAGCATGAAAAATTACTGGACTTATTCATCCAACCAAGTATTTAATATCTTAATGAAATTAATCCTTTCATGAGCTCCAAACAAAACAACTTATGCAAATCATCTAAAATTTTTTTATAATATACCAACTCAAATTTGTTGGTCATAACAAAATGATTTTATATTAAGTATATTTTGCATTGTTATAAACATAACTCTTATTGGAATGCAAAGTAATACAATTGAAATTACACAAAAAATATGACAAAATAATACTCATAATTATACCTGTATTTTACAGTCTTTTTTCTACAAATACTTTAGAAATTCATAATTAAGGGGCACCTGGGTGTCTCAGTTATTTGAGCGTCCGACATCAGCTCAGGTCATAATCAGTTCGTGAGTTCAAGCCCCATGCTGGGCTCACTGCTGTCACTCTGTCAGCGTAGAGCCACGTCAGATCCTCTGTCCCCCTCTCTCTTTCTGCCCCTCCCTCACTCATGCTCTCTCAAAAAATAAATAAAACATTAAAAAATTCATAGTTAAGATTAAATATACTAATATTTTGCATTTTACTTTTTTCACTGATATCATAACTACTTTCAATATTAAAAATTCTTTCTAAAAATAATTTAATTGTTACATAATATTCCAACATATGAATGAGTGCTATAATTTATCTCCTAATATAGTATATGAAAGATAATTCTAGTCTTGATATTATAATTAATTCTATTTCAAATATCTTTAAGTGTGACTTCTTATTCACATTTTCTCACACACACATACACACACACACACAAAAGCCTAGTAACTATCATTATTGGTCCAAAAGGGCCAATCTTTTAGACTCAACATCTTTGATATGCCTTCAACACTGTTTAGCAATCAGGATATATTTGCTAATCTCAGATACAAGAGTTGGAAATTTTTTAAATTTGCATTCCTTTGATTACAAGTGAGTTTAAATTTTTTTAGTTGTATTTATTGTAGCTGTATTTATTTTATTTACTATCTATTGCTTATGACCTTTATTCCTGTTTTTTTTAATTTATGTCCGTTTAAAAATACTTAAATTCCCAGAGTAAGAAATTTATAAACTATTGTATGATTCTCTATTTAGAAGCTATGCTATTCGAGTCAAGGATATGTTTAGATGTTCTTCAATTAAAAAGCATGGATGTTATATATAAAACACACATAAGAAGATGGAGAAAAGAAGGCAGACCAACTAGTGACATTAGGATACAAGGAATGGACAGAGTGGTATAAGTCGAGGCCTACTGGGCAACCCTCGCCCCTTATCCACTGGTGTCAGTAGAGGCCAAGTGAAGAATCTGGATTTCCACTGACATGGCAGTGGAATAATGTGGCAGCTTCCTTCACCCAATGAAGTGGTGTCAGAGAAGGCTTGCTAAAACCTAATAATTAAACAAAATCCAAAGTATTCTAACATAGTACCCAAATTGTCCAGATTTCAATCAAAACTCAAATGACATGCAAAAAAAAGCGGGAACATCTCAAACTGAATGAGAAAAGACAAGCTGTCAAAAAGAAAAGATGCCAACACCAAGATGGCCCAGATGTTGGAAATATCTCACAAAAATTTTCAAGCAGCCATCACTGAAATACTTCAATGAACAATTACAAATACACTAGAAACAAAATACAGAAAATCTCAACAATGAAATAGAATATATGAATAAGAACGAAACAGAAATTTTAGAAATAAAAATGACAATAACCAAAATTAAAAATCTCAATGATTAAGGTTTGGATTTATCTCAAAAGGAGGGCACTTGTTGGGATGAGCACTGGATGTTGTATGTAAGCCAATTTGAAAATAAATTATATTCATAAACAAAAATAAAAGGACAAAAACAGTTGTAATAAAAAGAAACAAAAATGTAAAGAGATTGGAAGTCATCCTTAAAACAAGAAAAAATAAACTAAGCAAACTAAAAAATCAATGACTTTTCGTGGACCCATTGTGGAGCTGAAGTCTAAGAGCACATCACCACCCTGAATCTGGAAAGACAGGGAAATCCAGAACATCACAGCCAAGATCTACTTACCAGGAACAGAGCTGGTGGAGCCATAAACTGGTAGTAACACTTAACTGACTATGTTAATGAATTGTTGGAGACTGAGTGTGGACTAGTGTGAGAGTGAGAGACTTCTGGGGGCTGCAGTCTTGGGCAGGGTCTCTCAATTTGTGGGCTTACCTCCCAGAACCCCATCAAGGTCTCATGTTGAAAAGCACAGAAAGATCCCTTTGTGCCTCTGGTAGGGAAGGTGAATGGTAATCATTCTGAAATACAGTCTCAGTATTCTCCATAACAAAGGTCTAGTGCTCCAACTCTCCAGGGGAAAAGACTACCAGAGCCTGATCCAACTCAAGGAAAGGGCATTTTTCCCACCCCAGTCCCCTCTAGACTTTTTGTCTAACCTAAGGGAGAAAGGGAACAGCTAAGAAACACTTGTAAGTATCACAGCTCAGGGTCACAGGCCCACTAAAAGGTTGATTTAATCACAAAGTTATAGAATGCTTTCCCTCCACCACTACACCTTACCACCATGTAACAAGGCTCCAATATAACAGTAGATTACACCTAAACAAGCTGCAAGACAGAAACTCTCTGAAGAGGAGTACTTTGGGAAGGCCAAAGTCAACAGGGAAAAAAAGGGACAATTCCTAGTTGGGATGTGTTTAGTGTTTAGTGTTTAATGTTAATGTAAAACTTCACACTAAAGACCTATCAACAACAAAATCATAAGGCGTGCTAAATGTCTAAAAATCCACCATCCAAAGAAACAAAACAAGCATTAGAACCCAACTCAGATATGACATGGATTTTAAATTATCAAACAGAAGAGAAATTTTAAAATAACTATAGTTAGTATGTAAGGGCTTTACTGGAAAAAGCAGACAACATGCAAGAACAGATGGGTAATGCAAGCAAAGAGAAGGAAACTCTAAGAAAGAATGAAAGAAACTACTAAAAGTCAAACCCACTGTATATTTTTTGATTCATTGATCTCCATACTGTTGATACTTATTCTTTTCTAGTTTCTTTCTTGTAGTTAATTTGGAGTTGGCTTTCTTTTCTTTTTCTTGTCTTCTTTAGGTGGATGCTTGAATCATGGAGTTTAGATCTTGCTTCTTTACAAAAAGAACCATTTAAAAATAAAAAGTCTCCTCTAAACACTGGTTTAATGGAATGTCACAAATTCTTATATCTTGTGTTTTCACTCTTATTTAAATCACAGTATTTTCTAATTTCTCTTGTGATTTGTTCTTTAATGTATGGGATTATTTATAAGAGGTTGGCTTAATTTTCAAATATTTGGCTATTATAAAGTAACTTTTGTTACTCAATTTCAATTAAATTTCAGTGTGGTAAGAATTAAGTATACAATCTATGTGATTTCAGTTCTTTTACATTTTTGAGAACTCTTTTATAGTTGACAGTAAGGTCTACCTTGGTGAATGTTCCATGTACTCTTGAAAAGAATATATATTCTACTGTTTTGGTTACTATGTTTTATTAATCATCACTTAGTTGCTAGTGTTTTTCAAGGCTTCTATATCCTTGCTGATTTCCTATGAAACTTTTCTGTAAATTATTGACTTTTTCAACTACAACTGCAGATTGGTTTATTTCTCCTTTTAGTTCTGTCAGTAGTAGAAACAAGTATGTTGAAGCTTTTTTATTGGGTGCAAACACTTTGAGTTTTTAGGTCCTCTTGATGGAATTAACTCTTTTATTATTATGAAATGGCCCTCTTTATCCCTCATAATATTCTTTGTCACTATGTCTTCTTTATTATATAGTACTATAATCACTATAGTGCTTAAATGTATGCATGGAATTTTTTTCTACCTTTTTACTTTAATATCCACATATAGTATATACAATACTACATATATTTTATTGTTATATCTTCATATAATATAATGCATTTCTTCTAAATTACATTGTAGTTGGATGTATGTATTAAATTCATTCTTACAATTTCTGCCTTTTCATTTGAATGTTTAGACTATAATTAATGTAACTACGAATATGATGGGTTTAAGTCTGTCACCTTTTATATTTTTCCTATCTTTTATTTATTCACGTATTTATTTTTTTTCCCTTTTCTGGCCTTGTTTTAAATTAAATACCCCCTAGTTTGGCTTAATAGGTATACATCTTTTTTTTGTTTTTTTGTTTATTTTGTCTTTTTTTAGCTTAAATTTGATGCCAACGTTTTTGTTTTGATTTGGTTTTTTAAAAAGTTGCTCAAGAATTTACAATATGCATCTTTAACATATTGGAGTTTATCATCAAGTAGTATTATATCAAAACGTATAGAAAAGTAAAAGCTTTACAGTTTCTGCTTCTATTTTCTGCTCCCATTATACATATTATGTGGTTGATTGAATTCTTTTGCCTTCCTTTAAAGAGAGTTGAACTTTGTTTTGTTTGGCAATTAAGTTACTCTTAGATCAGCTTGATTATGTCAAACCTTAGTTTTCATAATAATAGAGATTAGAGTGGAAATTATGGGATAGAGAATAAACAAATCAATGAAATCAAAAGCTGGCTCTTTGAAACAATCAACAAGATTGGCAAACCTTAAGTTATATTTACCAAGATAAATTTTGAGAACTCAGATTAGTAGAAATCAGAAATTAAAGAGAGGACATCACGGCTGGTATTACAAAAAGATAAAAATAATTTAAAAAGAATACTATGAAAAACTGTAATGCCAATACATTAGAAAACATAGATGAAATGGACAAATTCCTAGAAAGACACAAACTACCAGAATTAACTCGAGAATACACAACCTGAATAGAACTATAACAAGAGATTAGATTAGTAATTAAAACTTTATGCACAATATAAAGTCCAGACTCATACGGCTTCATTGATGAATTCTACTGAGCATTTAAAGAAGAATTAATATCAGTTTTTCACAAAATCTTCCAAAAAATGGAAAAGGAGAAAACACTCCTCAATTCAGTCTGTGAGGCCAGTATGATCCTAATACCAAAACCCATCACAAGAAAACTATAGACCAATATCTCTGATGAATATGTATACAAAAGTCCTAAACAAAATACTAATCATCTAGGAACATATAAAAATAATTATACATGACAAAGTGAGCTTTATTCCAGAGATGCAAGGTTGGTTTAGTATCTGAAAATCAATTAATGTAATACACCATTTCAGTAAAATAAAAACAAACCACATTATCATCTCAATAAACTCAGAAAAAACATTTGATAAGTCTAACATCTTTCATGATAAAAACATTCATCAGACTAGGAATAGAAGGGAATCTTCTCAACCTGATAAAGGGAATGTACTTAAAATCCACAGTTTAACATAATGCCTAATATTAAAAGACACAATACTTCCCCCCACTAAAATCAATAACAAGACAAGGATGTCCACTCTTGCCACTTCTATTCAAAATAATACTGGAGGGTCCAGGAATTAGGTACTACACAGAAATAAAAGACACACAGATCTTGTCTATAGAAAATTTTAAGAAATTTACTAAAACAAACAAATAACTAAGAGAACCAATAAATGAGTTCAGTAAGGTTGCAGCATCATTACAAAAATAAAGTGTTTCCATAATCTGCAATGAACAATCTAAAAATGAAATTAAGAAAAATTCAATTTATACTAGCATCAAAAATAATAAGTTTTTAGGGATAAATTTAACAAAAGAACTATAAAACTAATTCTGAAAAATACAAAATATCATTGAAAGAAATTTTAAATATCTACATAAATGGAAAAAACTCTCATGTTCAAGGATTGGAAAATGTACTATTGCTAAGGTGGCAATATTCTCCAAATTAATGTGGAGATTCATGCACTCCCAATTAGAATCCCAGTTAACTTCTTTGTAGAAACTGACACGTTAATTCTAAGGTTTACATGGGAATTCAAGAGATTCAGAATAGACAAAACAATCTTGAAAAAACAAATCAAAGTAGGAGGATTCACATTTCTCAATTTCAAAACTTATTACAAAGTAACATTAATCAAGGCAGTATGATAGTGCCTTAAGGATGGACATATAAATCTAATGACTAAAACTGAGAGTCCAGAAATAACTGATTTTCAGCAAGAGTTCTAAGACCATTCAGTGGGGAAATAATAGTTCTTTCAACAAATGGACAACCTGATAGCCACATGCAAAGGAATGAAGTTGAGCCCTTACCTCATAATATATACAAATATTAACATACATGTAAGAACTAAAAGTATAAAACTCTTACAAGGAAACACAGTGATAATATTTATGACCTGGAATTTGGCAATGAATTGTTAGATGTAACTAAAAGAATGAGCAACAAAAGAAAAAATAGGTAAATTGAACTTCATCAGAATTTAAAACTTTTGTGCTTCAAGGACACTATCAAGGAAGGAAAAGATAATCCACAGAATGGGAGAAAACATCTGCAAATCACATATGTGATGAGGGACTTGTGTCTACAATATAAAAAGAACTCATACAATTCAATAACACAAAGACAACCCAATTAAAAAATGGGCAAAGGTTTTGAATACACAACTTTCCAAAGAAGATATACCACTAATGGCCAGTAAGTATATGAAAACATGATTCGACATCATTAGCCAACAAGGAAATTTAGATCAAAATCACAATGAGATACTACTTCATACACACTAGAATGGCTACAATCACAAAGTCAGATTTTAACAAGTGATGGCAAGAATGTGGAAAAAAATGGACCCCTCAGGCACTGCTGGGGGAATGTAAAATGGTGCAGCTACTTTGGAAAGCCCTCTGGCAGTTCTTCAAATAGTTAAACATAGAGTTATTATGTAATACTCAGCAATCCCACTCCTAGCTATATTCCCAAGAAAATGAAAACCTATATCCAAACTAAGACCTGTACATAAACATTTACAGCAGTATTACTTACAATAGCTAAAAAAAAAAAAAAAAAAAAAAAAAAATGGAAAGAACTGAATTTTCCATCAGTTGATGAATAGATAAGCAAAATATGGTATATCCATGATAGGATATTACTTGGCCATAGAAATGAGTGAAATACTGATACATGCTACAACATTGATGAACCCTGAAAATATTACACTAAATGAAAGAAGCCAGTCCCAAAAGACTACATATTAGATAATATAATCTATATGAAATGTCTAGAGTAAGCAAATCAATAAAGATAAAAGTAGATTGCTAATTGCTTAGGGTTGGTGAACATAGGGGCAATGGGAGGTGATTGTTAAATGATAAACGGTTTCTTCTTGAGGTGGTGAGACTATTCTAAAATCGACTGTGGTAGTCCTTGCATATATTTATGAATATACTAAAAATCACTGACTTGTATACTTTACAATTTTTTGTAATGTTTACTTGTTTTTGAGAGAGGGGGAGAGAGAGAGAGAGAGAGAGAGAGACGGGGTATGAGCAGGGGAGGGGCAGAGAGAGAGGGAGACACAGAATCCAAAGCAGGCCCCAGTCTCTGAGCTGTCAGCACAGAGCTCAACACGGGGATTAAATCCACAAACCATGAGATGATGGCCTGAGCTGAAATCAGATGCTTACCCCACTGAGCCACCCAGGCGCCCCAACTTGTATACTTTAAATGGATAAGCTATATGATATGTGAACTATAGCTCAATAATGCTGCAAAAAAATCTACTTTTCAACGTATCAGTTGTAGAACTGAACAATATTTAGAAAATTTGAAAAAATACGTGGCCAAATATTTTTCCCTTTGAAGCCTTGTGTTAATAATACCTTTGTTTCTGATTCACTTACATGTAAGTCATTAACATGGTTTCTAAGGAGGCATTTGATGACTAAGGGAACTGGTAAACCTTTTACTTGGTGAACCTTAGTTGGATGTTTTTCTTTTTTCCCTCTGAACCGTGATGCTGTGCCTGACAACATTAGTTTTAACTTAGTTCTGGAAAGGTTCATTTGCAGTTCCAAACTCAGATCTCAGGAATTGTTAGGGAGTCCCACATTTTGTAAAAATGCGGAACATATTATTTCCTCTGATTTGAATGATGAAGTAGATTACGTGTGACACCGATGAACAAGATAGTAAGTTCAAATGCTTGAAGTTTGTAGTCATATGTCAAGTAACACATAGCACCCAAAATGCGCTTTGCACTAGTTCTCTTTCTTGTGGCTGAGGCATTGGTGGGAAGCAAGAATGGTTACCAGAAGAGTCCTTCCTTGAAGAGGCAGGAGGGATAGTGTGGTCAGTAATCAAGAAAATAAGGGTTTTTATTTTGTTACTCTTAAGTTTTTGAGTTGTCAGAAAATTTTTGAAAAAATATTTGAAAATAATCAATCACAAAAAGATTTGTAGACTAATGCTTGGTCTTAGATGGCAAGTGACCCAGCCTACCTCCTCCTCTGACCCAGTAGAAATCTTCCTATTATTGTTAAGTCAGAAAGCAGTTTTACAACCGTTCCTGTTGCTGGGGGATAGTCATCCTTACCTCACCCCTTCCTAAGTTACTGCAAGTAAATTCGATTTACCAAAGGAGGGGAAGAGGTGAAGGGGAAAACCATTCGTCCCAGTAAACTAATGTTATTTAGGAATGAAGGTCCAACCTTCCAACCCGCCACCCTCACTCTACATACACACCTTTGCATACGTGAGTGTGGCTGGGACAGAATTCAAAGTGTGGCAAAGCTAACAACAAATCCGGACTTGGGGTAGCAAGTTGGTATGTTAACTGTGCTGCATCCATGTTGGCATTAGAAAGCTGAGGGATTCTCAGCTCCAAACATGCACAGAACTATAAGAAAATGAGTTCAGAGATAGCTTTTCTTCCTTTCCTCAAAAACTAAGAGTGATATTTTTCACATCTCCTGTGATGATAGTAGCAACCACAGTAATAACAAAATTGAATAATTATTAGGGAGTATGATGTGACAGACACTGGTCTATCCTTTACATGGATAGGTAATCGTGTTTAATTTGCGCACCCTCTTGTGGACATGCCATTACTGTCCACGTAACAAATAGGGACACCAAGTGTAGAGATATTGAATGTCATATTGCTGGGCAGCCACAAGGGAGATGTGAATCAAAGAAGCAGACTTTGGAGGCCACGGGCCTCAATAATAAGAGACAGTGAAGAAGGGATCTGGGGCAGGTGAAAGAGCCACATGGCCGGCATATTAGTTCAACTCACCGACCATTTACTGAGAGCCTCCTCTATACAGTGAGTATACACATGGACCCAAAATATGTTTTCTCTATCCCATATAAGAATCCAACCACTAGAATTAAATATGGATGGAAAAGAAAATTTAATTTATTTTTAGAACTTATTTTGCTTATGACTGGAAAGAAAGACTTTCAGTTGTGTTGTGTGCACAACATTTAATTTATAAAGCATTTTAAAAAACAGATGAGACTCTGGGACTTCAGATTGCTAGAGATTATATAAAAATGACTAAAGGGTCCTATATAAAGTACCATAAAGTTCAAAGAAAACAAGTCTCCCTGCTGAAGCGCCGTAGCAGAGTTGCTGCCTAAATTAGATCAATCATATGATTTAAACAATTTCTCTAGAGGATGGGAAAGGGACATGAAGAAATAGGAATATTTAAAATATTTTTTTAAAGCCCTTCTGGAGACTTGAGAACAAACGCAGCTTGAACAATGTGGGCACCAAGCCCAAAACTGCCAAGTTGCCTTTGGGAATGAAGACACTTAACTGTGTTCCTGGATGGATAACAAAACAGACTGCTTTCCTCTTCTCCTACCTCCCCTGTAATAAATAGTCAAAGATGCATCATGTGAAAATACTGCGTCTGGGCTTTGAGGCCATATGCTGATGCTGAGAATCTGAAATGGCCTGACTCATGGGTCTTGTGAATTTTTTCTTCATTGTTCTGATTAATAAGGTTAGTTGAAGTCAACTTATGAGAAAATTAGTTGAGAAAGGATGGATGATCGTCCTTTCTTTTCAGAAAATACCACCCAGCATTTAATTACACATGCTGTATTTTTAACAACAAGCCAGTATTTTTGTTTGACTTTACTGAGAAGAGTAGTATTTTGACAATTCTTTTATCTTTCTAAGAAAGCAGGATATTTAAAAATATTATCAAGCTCTAACTAGCTATGTATTCCCAACCCCACTAGAGTGGCCATTTTGACTAGAAACAAAGTTGGGTAAGGGATGAGGTCATGGGACCTTGAACCTGACAAACCTAAATTGAAATCCTGACTCTGTCCGTTAATGGCTGTGAAATCTTGGGTAAGTTACTCAACCTCTCTGAACTTTATTACCGTACTTGTAAAATGAGGATTATATACACATCACTCTGTATAGTTCTTTGAGAATTATAGGAAATGTATATATGGATAAGATATATGCTAACTTATAAACAACTTATTTTTTATCTAATGAACTGATTGGATCACAGGTATATCTACTAATCAAGATGTTTCTTGATCTGATTGAGACTACAACCAGACTTTTTCCAAGTCTTTATAAAGATCTGCTTTAGATAAACACTTTGGACTTACAGGAGACTCGAATACTTTTTGTTGCTCCCGCAATACACAAAGTACAAGATGCAATAGAGAGTAACTTGGAGCTCCAAACTCTTAGCCCATAATGTTTAGCAACAATCTTACTACTTATTCATGATATATTTACTTAACTTTCATTGTATGGCTAACATTGGGATTACAGAGGTGACTAAAACAGACAATATCTTAACCCCATAAAATTTACATATGCAAAATGGGGTGGGAATGACAGCGACAGAGCTACCAGGTTGGAGAGGCAAGAAACAAAGGCTGTGGGAAGTATAAGACGGGGTTAGAGATAGGGCTGTGGACTATTTGTGTGGATTGGCCTAAAAAAGAACAGATGTCTGAAGAAGCTCTTCCCTTTTACAATGAAAAGAATGTTTCTTAGATTATTTGAATTTTTATCATAGTGGATTTGCCACTTCTGATTTTAATTTCGATTTTGATTAATTACTCCAGCTAGTTTTTTTGTTGTTTGTTTTTTGTTTGTGTTTCTGTTTCTTGGGGTTTTTTTTTTTTTTTTTTTTTTTTTTTAGTTTTATCCAAAAGTCTTGTCACTGTATCTCCTAGGAATCCCGCCTGTAACTGTCAGGATTGTAAATCAAATACATTTCATGTTTTCTGCAGTGTCAGTAGGAATTGAGGGAAGAGATTTCTTTTCAAGATATTTTAAGCAAAAAAAAATTTTTTAAGCAAATTCTTTGGATAAAAAGGGGCTCTGTTATGGGCTGAATTGTATCCTCCCATAATTCAAATATTGAAGTCCTAGCCCTCTAGTACTTCAGAATGTGACTGTATTTTGAGATAGAATTTTTAAAGAGGTAAGATTAAAGAAGGTCATTAGGGTGGGCTTAATTCAATATGACTAGTGTCCTTATAGGACAAGGACACTGGGTCATAGGAACACACAGAAGAGAGGCCATGTGAAGACACAGGGAGAAGAAGGCCACCTGCAAGCCAAGGAGAGAGGCCTCCAAAGAAACCAACCCTGCCACACTTGGATCTTGCATTTCTAGCCTCCAAAGTTGTGAGAAAATAACTGTTTGTCATTTAAGTGTACCAATGTTTCCTTATGGGAGTGCTAGCTAACTGATAGACTCTCCACAGTGATGTGAAAGCCACTTAGCCCATTTGCCTTCTCAGTCATTTATTTTTCAAGTTATTTGACTTCAGCTCATAATAAGGATGTAGAATTATAAACATTTTTTAACATTTATGAAAGAACCTCAGTCTTCACGCTCTAGGACCAAAGGTATGCTTCCCTAGTTCATTTCTCTTATTTTTTTAATTCCCTTTTGGCAGAGAGGTAAGGTATCAGACTAGGACCAAACCATTCTTCTCTATAAAAAAGGAGAAACATTCTGACAAAAATGGCATTCCCATTTGATTTCTGAGGTCTCACTGGAATGCAACATAACAGTTATATCCTATTCGTGGGGGAAGAGATAAATCTGAACCACAAATCTATCTTAGGAGAGATTGAAATAATTTTATGTTTATGAATTACTTCCTTGATTTCATTTCTCACTCTCTCATTTCTGTCTCCTATACTATCAACCATCAAAAAAAAAAAAAAGGCAGAAAGGGTTACAGGTTAATGAAGAGTATCTGTCAGCAGGAAATGATTTGGGATGGTATAGACTAGTTCTTGCTCATTGATATCTTAGAATTTAACAGAAAGTCGGAATGCTGGGCCAGCAGAGCAGGAAATTCCTTCCAAGCCCCTACTTCTACATCTGCTGCCTGTTTTTAAATCCATTGACTGAAGTTCAACAGTGTCCCCAAGTTTCCTCAATTAATCTGTCAGTTAAAAATTCCCTACTAGTGCCTCTTCATCTTTGATAGATGAAAGACCCCTAAGTCCTTTTTTCCAGAAACATTAATACTGTAGTAATGTTTGCAAAGCGGTAATGAGACTAGGACACGATTCACATACAGTCTGTACCACACACATCCATACAGTTATCAGAATAGTACATTTGTAAAGCCCTTTGTATTTCTTAAGTTCTTCTTAACAATTCTCTCATGTAATCCTCGAGACAACTGTTTCAGTAAGTAGGCAGTGACTGTCCGTGTCTTAATAATTTCTGAGAGGGTATGACAGGGGAGGAGCCCAGCAGCAGAGATGTCAACTAACTCAGGCAGCAAATAGGTGGACCTAGAACCCAGGTGTCCTGCTCCCCACCTAGTACATTCCATTATATAGAAATAGATAAAAGCTGTGCTTATGTGTACACATTTGACTTTTTTTTGACAATGTGAATATATCAGAAATTGTTTTTTAATCTGGTAGTTTGAAATTACCGATCAAGTGAAAAGAGTTACTCTGGTCATACATATAACCACTGCCTTAGGGACTGGAGTATCTGGGACACAGGTGTGCTTTGTTATATCAGTGGGATTCAGGGCAATTAATGTTTTCTTTCTCCTGTCGCCTATTTAGCACACAGCAAGGCTGGCCTGCTTGAGAATCCTCATGTGATCCTTGATTGCATTACAAAATATGATCAAAAGACTCTACCTCAATGGGCATGATTGTGCTGCTTGCTAAACTCAATGGCAATTTATTTAAATATGATACTCTGCAGGAGAACTCCTTCAAAGAAAAAGCACAACAGGCAGTTTATCATTTCCATGCGAGGCATTTGGAGTTATTGCCTCTTGAAAGCATTGGGGAAACAAGGATAATGCTGGTGGAAGAGTTAAAATGTGATATGATCATAAGCCCCGCTCTCTATGAACAATGCCAGTTATGTCCTAGAGTTAATAGCTTGGTGGTCCCTTCTTAACACAAATCAGCCTTCTCAACAGAGGAAAAAGATGGGTGTGGGTGGTAAGGAAATTAGGAGCATGGATTCTAGACAATAACACATCTGAGATAATCGAGTGATGCAAGCACATTACTATTCAGTGTGTGGCAGAGTGCCGCTAATTCACTAAAAAGCTAACTCAGGCAAATATAAATTAAAGCATGTGCAGGACAGGATTGTAAAAAATAAGAGCAATTAGCACTGCAGTATGTGCACATCTGCAATAATCCTGTTTGATGCATCTTCTATTAATTAACTTTATTGGAAAAAAAAAATCGGGTCAACAGAAGGAAATGCACAGCTTTTGGCCACTACAAAGCATTTCCAAACATTGACTAAGTTTGCCATGTAAATGTGTCAAATGTCTTCCTTTAAGCCCAGAATAAAAAAACAAAAGGATTCTTATTTGTAAAGCTGTGATTTTTAAGCTCACAAAGTTTAATCTATAGAAGTGTGTTATGACAACTTTTGTTCATGTGCTAATTTTTCTCCCTGGGAACATGTTTCCTGTGTTTTATGGGGGACGTTATGTTAAAAATTAGGTTGAATAATTTCATTTATTTACACATGAACTGCAACCCGATCAAATCTATGATTTGGAATATGTAATATGTAATGAGAAAAATTATTATTGGGCCCCTGAATCTGGAAAGACTTTATTATATAATCTTTATTCAATAATATGTTTTAAAATCTCTATGTTCAAGTAAGTACAGAAAGCAGATTTCAGATCTAAACTAATATATAAAAATTCAATCTGTGGAAAGTAGTTTTAGACTGCAATTATTAGTCCTTTTCACAGTATAAAAGTAATTTAACTCCTACTTAATAGTTTGTTAAATGTTTCTCATTAAATGTTTGTTATTTTACCAGTAATTTCTGAAATCACTAGCATAGATGGGCAAATTATCAGTTTTCAATAAATTAAAATATATATTGAGACATGAGTATTTATTAAATATATCTTCCATTATGTCTCATTCTTATAGTCTATTTGCTTTTAAAACAGAACTCGAAAATGAAAAAAAACTATATTTGGTGAGGTAATATTTATATCAAAAAACAAAAATTATTTTTCTTAATTAAAATTGGAAACAGTTTATGCTTTCTGATTTATGTAAATTCTTTACCTTTCTGATTCCAAATGTGCTTACTTTAAGTAACTGATACATTTGGTTTTCACCTTTCTTTTTCATTTACAAAGAAAGCAAATAATATGATGGTAAATGAAGCAATACATTAATTCATTACTTACCAATGTCTAATTATTTTGACAAAACTCTAGCTCAACAGAAATACTTTTAAAAGTATGTGATTACCATGATATGACAATTCATTTTTAATAATACATCAAGGGCATCCCTACAATACAAGCACTAGAAGTTTTTCTCTATTTGTAGATTTTAAAAATTTAAAGCATTGGACTCAATGCAATGATATGTTTTGCTATGAATTAGGTTTAATTGTGATAATAAAATATGTATTTAATTTTTTAAAATAAAATCACTTTTGATATAGATGTTTTCATTCAAAATACATTTTCTGCACTAAATAGTAATTAAATATTAAAATGGAAACAACAGGCAAGTATACGTTCTTGAGGAAAAGTATTACATTGTTTAAATCAATTCAATACAATACAATATAATTACAAACTGGATCAAATGCTTTCATCAATAGAAATTCCCTCTCTTGATTGACATGAATTTTAGTTTCTATATGATTACATGTAAGGTAATGTTTGAAAAACAACACTTTAAAAAAAATACATCCACTACAACCATGAACTTTTGCCTTCTGTGTTATGTACATCAGGTGACTTTATTTCCTGAGACCTAACCTGTGTAAATAACCTGGCCTCTTAAGTGAAGTCAGTAAAATAGATACCCTTGAAAGTGCTGTTTCTCCATACACCATACACAAAGATTGTACAAGTGACTATAACTTCTAAAACTTCATTTGAGAATATCCTTTTTGTTAAGTTCATACCTTGAAATACATCTATACCACAGATCAAAATCTGCACTGTCATTTTAGAAGTGTGTTGAATTTGTGATTTTTGACTATATGTTAAGGTTAGGTAAGAATTGGTGTTTACGAAAAATAGTATTTTATAATATGTCAGTGTGAATATTAGTGTCTCAGAGAAATTGCACTAATCATGTGTGTACCCTCTACCACGTCATCCTGCTAATACCTTTTTTTTTTTTTTTAATATTTGCATGTATGTGGGCTGAGCTCTACCTGTCATTCTTCAGAGGTCTAAAGTCCCTTGGACATGGAGCCAGATCAGAGCTTCCGCATTAACTCTCAATTTCCTGGCTTTTTGAGGGCTTCGGCAGACCCATGTTTCTTTAACATTGGGGTTTTTTTGTGGTTTAATATTTCTAAAAGCAGTAAATTATTTCCAGCATATGTAAAAAAGACAAATTTCTCTGTGGTTAGTGACCACAAAACAAAACAAGAAACAGAAATACTTCAGAGAATGAGTCCTAAGAAAAGTTTCAAGTTTTAAACCCTTACTTTGATGTCATATGTGAAAAAGAAAATTTTGATGAAAAATTGTGAATACTTTAAAGAATCCTCGAAGCCAATATACATTCCTGTATCTATCATTTTCATTATCAGTAATAAGCATGCTAATTGTACATAAACACATATACTCATTGTCTCTCATGTCTTATAACATAGCTATGAACTGTTGAATAAGATTAATATTGACTAGTAAAGATACCTTATGAATAATTTAAGATAGAATTAATCTTTGATTTAAGGGATAAATAACAAATACTTTCCTTTAACAAGAAAATGGTAAAGTTAAACTATTAGCAAATGACTTTTAAAAGCAATGAGATGTTACTGATTTATCACTACTTTTGCATTTGCTCTCAGATTTCAAGTTTTGATTTTTGTTTTTTAACTCTAGTAATTTGAAGTCCACAGAGTTTTCGGATTTATAAATAATGCTTTATTTCACAATTTTTAAGTTAAAAAATTTTTGGAACATACATTTAGTTGATCTTATAGATGTAAAATTTGGCATCTGACAGAAAAACGTCTCGATAAGTTAGTTGGCAATGGTAATTTAATACTGCATTTTACTGAAGCATCATCAGAGGTATTAGGTTGTAGTATGACAGAATGATAATGCCTGTGATATAATCTACCACTCTCCCCAATTTTAGAGAACCTGATGCCCAGATAAATTCAGTTAACTGGCAAATAACACAGCTAATAGGTGGTGGAGCTTAGACTAGACTTGTTCTTCTTTTTTCACTCATATCCTAACCCAACTCAACTATACATCAGAAATGGAACTTTCATTTAGGGCAAAATCAATAATGCAAGAAGACCTCAAAGCAAAGATACATGTCCCAATGAAAAGGCCAGCATTAAGGGTTTGATTGTGTAAGAAAAAGAAGAGCAAGACCCATACTCAGATTATCTAATAAAGCAGGGGAAAATCTTAAGCATCTTTCATTGTTTCACACTGCTAAATCTTCACCTTCTTTCTCAAATGTGGTTTCATTCATAGAGAGAGCACAAAGCAATGGAGATTTCAAGGAAGAGAGAGACCGACAATGACAAGATGCAGTACATATTCTAGACTCTCAAATTCAGGCAAAGTAAGATCACCGAGTTTTTAACTTTTTCATCATTTCTCCTGCTTGTTTATGCATATTCCTTCTGGGGCAGATCAAAACTAAGCTGAGAACCTAGATGGTATGTACAGATAAAGAAAATGGGCATATCACTGAGATTTCTACCCCTGATATGGTAAAACCAATGTTATATATGGAACGGCTTTTTCTAAACTTTCTAAATTATATATCTTGGATCTGAGAATTCCTAAACTTAGAAAAATAGGAAGACACGCACCCATGGTTCTTTTTCTTTTTATATATAACTGTCAGTGAAATGGACTAATGACAGCTTCAGAATATATGATATAAAAATCACTCCAGAACATTATCTTTTTACTTTTTGTAAAAATCTTTCACTTTGAAAGACAGGTTCCATGTTAGAAACTCAAATGGAATATAAGATAAAGGAAAGAAAACCAAACAAGCAAGTTTTTGTTTCATAAATTATTTTGTTTCAAATGTATAATTATTCTCAGATGAAAACTACAGTCACATTTATTATGAAGTACTCTCTATTAAAAATATATATGCATACTCCTTCTGTTAGTTCTTCTTACTGGAATAAAATACAGAAGTGACTTTACTTACAAAAGCAGAGTTGGGATCCCTGCCCCTGTGAATTTTAAAATTAAAAGTAAATTATCATATGGTGTCCCAAGAGGACATTAAAACATAAACGTTAAGTGTAATATCACAGTCAGAATTGTCAAACATAGAATTAACAGTAAATCATATATAATGATACCAAGGAATAATCCAGATTCAGGACTTTCAGATTAATAACTGTGATGTGAAGCCAGTGACAATGCTTGAAACGATGAGCAAAACAAAATTCCAGGAAAGAAAAAGATAATTTCAAGTAAGGTAAATACCTTTAAGTTTTACAATGTGCAAATAGCTTAAGGAATTCACATATATAGCTATACATAAATACATATCACATTAACGCTATGCTTCTTGGCTGAGACCAACACGTGCTCTCTTACTTATAAGGAATGGAATTTAAAGATCATACTTCCACTTTCTATGTGCAAGGGATATTTCTTTTATATTTTAGACTCACTAATTTGAATAGAAGCTGTGATTTTTCTGAAGAAGTAAGGCCCACACATTTCATCTTAAACATTTCCAAAGTTGCTACTCTATTCTCCTCTTTTATATGCACAAGGGTGCCATTTCATAGAGATTTTCATTCTTAAAGGGCATGGAGCAGATGGGTGGGATGTCAAAGAAACACAGCCATGCTAATGGTCTGGTAGATGTTACTACCGTTTCCAGCAGTAACAAAGACTCCACTGTGTGCCCTCAGGTGAGTCACTTAACCTGCTGTGTCACGACTGCTCCATCTGCAAATTAGATAATCACCTTTGCCACCCATCTTCCTCTCAGGGTTGTTTTGAGAATGTCATAACTGGCCATTTGTTTGATCTCTTCAAGAAACACTCAGTGCCCTTGGACCCCTGAATGTGCATACTCAAGTGCAAGATCAGTTATGAAACTACATCCAGCAGGAATGTTTCCTTACTGAAAGAGACAAAGGGCAGCCAATTGAAGAATGCCAGACCCAAATGACATCTTGAAGGCCTTTGAGATTCTCAGATGAAAGGCTTTATATAAAAATAAAGTATTGTTATTACCTAGGCAAAGAAAAATGCATGCATTTTCTGTCAGCATTCAAGAGCCCTATATAGTGGCGCCCTCTGCCCCCCTTTGATATTTCGTTTGCATCCAGTTTGATGACAACATAGATAAATTCTCTATTTGGTGCCATTGGACCTGGGTTGCATTTCAGTGTGTGGAAAATGACGAAATGAAAGAGAGAAGCCTTTGAAAGAAAGTGAAAATAAATGTAATAGCTAAAAGCCAAATAATAGTCATAGTATATTTAAAGTCTATTAAAGAGCAGCAGTCAGGGTATCAAATGCACACACTCTCATCCTCTGTGGTCAGCCTACTATGTGGACCACCTGCCTTAAATTACACAAGCTCACCGCATCCCTGAAGTGAGGGGGGAAGGCAGGAGAAGAATGGGGGTGGAGAAGCAGCTTTCTCCATTCATACTAATCATACCAAATTTAAAATAGCTTTAGAATACCTCTTTTCAACTCACAATCAATTATATTTAAATCTCTAAACCACCATTCTTGGGTTTGGAATAATGTATGCATATATATGCAATAAATAAGTAACTTGGAGTTTCAGTTTTTCAGTAGATACTGATCAACATACGCTGTTTAGTCACCAGCGTTCATACTGTTTTAGGAGGTGACGAGGCAATGTAGAGCTTTTTATAGCACGGGAATATAGGAAAATGGAACTCTAACTGGCTGGATCAGGAGAAGAGACCCTTCTGGATAAACTGCCCCAGTTTGGTTTAGAAGCACATGTGGAGATTCTCTATTTGGGTCTTTGACAGAAATCAAATGGAATCAATTTCATAGACTTGAAAACATACTGATAACAAGCTACCCAGATTTCTTATTAAATTTGACAATTACTGCTTTTGAGGTGCCAAGGCTGCTACCCATGGTTGTGAGGGATGTTTGTTGAACAAAGGCATTTGGTCCATGGGGTGATGGGGCCTGATGTCAGCCTTGCTCTGACAGACAAACCATAAGCCCTCGGAAAGAGGGATCCCTTTACTCATTCACACAAAGAAATCATATAGGCAAATGGCAGCTATGGGCCCCATATAGAAAGCACTCTAAAACACTTGAGTTAAAATTAATGTCTGAATCTCAAAATTTTAATACATATTTTCTTTCGTGCTTATTTGGGTTTTCATTGTAACCCTGAGAGACAAACACATGAATTTCCCCGCCACCACAGTATGGGACTGTCATATTGTCTTTTTTTTCTTTTCTTTCTTTCTTTCTTTTCTTTTTTTTTTTTTTTTTTGGTTCTTTTAGATGTGGTTTCTGCCTCTCTACCTCGGTTTCCCTAATAGTATAGCAGTGATGTTCAAATCAACAAAAATGCCATGTGACAGGTGCTAAGCAAGACGCTGAGATTACAGTAGTGAGCTGGATAGGCACAAAAATCTTAGTCTAATAAGCAATTACATAGGATGTTGCTACAGATTGGTAAGTGTGCATTGAAAAGAAAGACAAGTAGCAAAGGCCAAAAGAAAATGTCCTTAGAGTCACTTTTACTCTCTGTTCTAAAGTTTCCACTCAGAATACTAAATGTAGAGTGAACCACTTTTGCCTCTCCATTCCTATTCTTCCACAGGTAGAGGGGCCCTAATTTTCTGCACCCCCCAGAATATCAAAGAAAACCACATGGTGGAGGCTTCAGCACACATGCAGCAAATATTCACAGGTGAGATCAACCTTATGTGATCAGAGGTTCATTTGTTTGTTATGATGAACATGACACAGTCACTTCTACATAGCCTTTAAGCTTCACAGAGACCCCCAAGAAATGTTTGTTGATTGAATAATCATGCATTTGTTTAACTGAAGGCAGTGTCACAGTGGCCACCCACACAGCCTGCCACTTGGGGAAAAGTGGTTGGGGAAGAATGAGCATTTCAAAACTGCCTCTGCAGATCTACAATGATATTTAACTCTAGCTGTACAATCAGACAACTGGGTAGATCTTTCACAGGAGTAAATGAGAGTCATGGTGGTTATACATTTGAATATTTTACCTGGGGTGTTACTTTTCTTAATTCTGCTACTAACAACTTTATTTCAAATTCTTCTTTACATCGGTAACTCATGAAAACAAATCCCACTAGGAAAGCATGTCAGACATAAGAATAGCATCACAGATCACAAACTGAAAAGGCCTCTGGGATCATTTGCACAGATCAGGAAAACCCCTTATGATCACTCACCTTTGGTTCTGCCTCATTCCATAATTACTCCATGGGGCAAACTACACTCCTGGTTTTTCTGCCCAACAAACAGTTTCTGCACATGCTAGTTAAATTATCTTTTTTTTCCATCAGTCTTAAATTCATAAGAGTATTCTTAGTGGTAATTATCCTTATAAAAGGCAAAAATAATGGTCTTGGGGCATTTTTCCACAAACAAGGCTTTGTACCAGTAATTGTAAAAATCAAAATAAAATAAAAAGTACTCTGATAGGTACACAAATAAATGATATTACTATTAGATTTTTAGCATAAATAAAGCCATACTCATTCTCATTCTTAGGAAATGAAAAGATAAACAGCTAAATAGGATGCTGGCCAGGTGTTACATCCATACACAGAGCCTCACTTCTTAACAGACAGTCATGGTCTTGTTATCTGCTTTGTTTATACAAAAGTGTAGTAAAAGAGAAAAGTAGTGAGCCTCGGGGAATAGCTGATCAGCCAGAAGAAAATGGGTAGTTTTCATACTCAGGCCAATTCTGGAGTTTACAAACCTACTTAAAATTTTGAAATCATGCTTCTAAGTAGAGAAAAGAGCACCAGACTAGGCCCAGTTAGTCTTGGGCAAATATCTTAAACACTGGACTCCAGAGTCCTTCACTGTCAATTAAATGGGTTATCAATTGAGGACGGTGTGTAAATCACCATGAGGCTAATATTGACACTGATAACCTCTTGTCTAGGGAAGCAGAAAACGAGGTATCAAAGAAACTCCTGAAGGCATTTGTAAAGTGAACCACAATGAAACCTGGAAATGACGACAATGAAATCAAACCAACTATCAGGGTTTATTAGAGGATTGGTCCAAAAGTAGCAGCTGACCACCAAATTAACCTACAATTCAACAGTTAAAGTTTGATGTTGTTTTTTAGAAAGCAAAAGTCCCATGGAAGCTGTAAGTGGAAATAAGCTAATGCTTCTAAGTGGAAAAAAGTAGTTACCTACGAGACCCTAATTACATTGTGGAGCTTGTTCCAAGTTGCACACCAGTCTAGCTCATCACAGCCAACTACAGAAATAACACCACCAGTGTCACCTTCCGGCATAAAAGACATTCTCTCAACATGGCAGAATTATAGAATTCAAGAATTTTTGGAGGTAACATTTCAGAGAAGCAGTTTGTATTAGCTATTAAAAATCAAAAATGGCCACACCAATATACACCTTCCCTCCATCCTCTACAGAAATGTAATTTGCTATCAAAGACATCACAGACGGTTTTCTCCAGAAAACAAATGCCAAATGCATACGAGTTCAACACTAATTTTTCCTTACACAGAACACAGATGACCCCTTTGACCACCAACCTGTCTTTCATGCTAGTTTTAGAAACCCTGTCAGGAAGAATAAAACTGTCTGCGGCTTGTGGAACTTTTTTCAGGGTATAAGGTCTTGACCAGCAAATATGAAAGTATATTGTTTGGTTTCCTCTCAAAATCAATACTTAGTATCACATTTTGGGTCTTGTAAGTGCTCCCATATGTTTCAGAAATAATTAAATTTTTATTGACATTTTGGCCTGCCTCCTAAAGATGAATATCCTTCAGCTGTTAAACATTTGATAGGTTTGAAGTTGGAAAAGTTTTTTATTTAATATTTTTATGCTTTTGAACATATACACACAGAAAAGACAAGAGGTGACCTGAGTCTTTAGATGTAGTGATCAGAATGCTAGGAAAAAGGCAGTGACTTTCAAAAACTCTCAGGCCGCCCTTGAGAGGAGGGGGGGGGTAATCAGTATGTCTCTTGTCATATGATTAAGCTTATCACATCAGGATCGTTTCTGCATAAACCAATAAACTCTGATCTGGTTCTTTGTTTTGTAATGTTATAAAGAATGAAGAAAGCTTGTGCATTGGAAAATACGTGTTTTTTTCTTCTTCAGATTCTTGAGTTAATCCATTCTCTTTCACCCAGGAAATCAGGCTTACTTCTCAATTGGGAAAGCAAATCTTTGGCCTGCAAGTTACTAACCTCAAAGGGACTTGGGAAAAGGGAGTGTGGAGACTCATCAGAGAAAGCCTGATATAGTCAGACACTCTTTCCCAAATATCGCAGATTCTGAGCCTCGTGGGATTCTAAGCAAATAACCAGAATATCACTCAGGGCTAAACCTTCCTCTGTAAGCAGACATTTTCTAGCAGTGCCCTGGCCTCGACCCTCCTCACCGCTGGTCTTCGAGCCTGCTCGGCTAATTCCTTCCTTAATTTGCCTTCACCTTGGGAAAGAAGAAAGAAAACAAAGTCCTCCTTCCCAGTCCCCAATCAGCTACATTTCGGAGAAGAAACGGCTAGAAACCGTCGTTTCCTCGAGGAAAAGCTTCTGCTAGAGGCTACTGCGGGTCGGGCTCACCTTTAGCTTCAGGTTGACAAATGTCTTCAGCGCATTCTCTGCTCTGTGGGCCCTAGGGGTCCCCTAAAATCTCACTAGCGTCCGCCCTGTCTGACCTGCCCCCCTGCAGCGGCGCACATTTCAGCTTTTCAGCTTCACGGTGGAGCGCGCAATAATTGAGTCGGGAGGGTTATTTTTCCTGGCCTCGCCTCACCGTCCTACGACTGCGGGGAGCTTTGGGAAAGACATCGCTTCCACCCCCAATCCTGCCCCGACTCCCTGGCTGCTTCTGAGCTCTGTCCTGGCCTCCGCCCCGCGGGAACCAGGATTGCGATCCACGCGGCCTCGGCCAGAGACTGAGGCCGGCGGGTGAAACCACCAGGGGTCCCAACGGAGGGCTTATTCCCTCCCCGCTTTACGTCGGTGGGTCCCATCGCATTAACGCCAAACCACCAACGGGGCGGGAACAGGTGGTTAATTGCATAAAATAGAGTTAACTGCTAGAGACTAACTTTACGGCGGTGACCTGGTTCCTCTCCCTAGGTTGGTCATCGAGAAAAGGTCTCTCCCTCCTCCTTAAGTTGGAAGGCGGGGAAAGGTTCTCAGCTGCTCAAGCAGGCTGGCGGTGTATACTGTCAATTTAAGGTGACCCGCCGGGTGGCGTGCTTGGCGCGCTGGCTCCCATCCTCGCGGCTATTGGAAGCAGGTTTCCCTCACCCCTTCCAGGAAGGTAAGAGCTTTGGCATCTGGAAGTGTCAGAAAGGAGCCTTTTGCCATAAATCATCCTGAAAAGCATTCAAATCAGACAAGCGTCTAGAGACCTCTTAGACACTCCACCCCCAAAATCCTAGATCAAAGTGCAATTCCTGGAACCATAAACACCTATTATAAGCAAAATCCTACTTATCTGGAGGATGCTAAAACCGAGAGAGGAGTAAGAGGCATTTGTCGCTGGAAATCCCTCGCACAAATTCACAAGCTCTATCTTTCCTTAGATTTGGCAACTGCTTTCTTGGGGATGGCCAACCACAGCATTTCTAAACTCGCCCAATACGCGTTCCGAGGGTCCTCCGAACAGCTGGCTGGAGAGGTTAGAACACGGTACTGGACATTCGCTTTCGCTTGTTTTTTCCATCAAAGAGAAGCAGGTGCGAGAGAGTCCCGGGCTTGGGAGACGGGAGGCTGAGAAAGGGAATTCACTTGGTCTGAGGGTAGAGGCAGCAAGTGCTCCTTACAGGTCACACCGGTGCGGCAAACCTCAGGGCAAAAGCACTGTGCATTCGAAACTTAGACAACTCGGAACAGAAAACACCCGCCCAGGCAATTTGTGCTCTCGCCGAACTCCCTCTCTGGGCTGAGTTACAAAGGATAGGTTTGAAGTTGGATGATCCAGAGGGATCATCAGAGGGACAAGGACACTAAGAGGGGATCTAGAGGGGGGAGATGTCTGTGATTCCGAAAGAGCAACTTTCTGGCTTCGGAAATGAAAAGCCTCCAATTTTTATCACGACTTCCTTGGTCAATCTAGAGTCAACCGATTGTATTGGAATCTCGAGTCTGGAGCAGGGATGGCCCAGCCGGGCGTCTACGGCGGAAGCTAGGGGGCGGCGAGGTTGAGGGTAGGCGGCTGGCGGGGGGCCGGGTAGGGGGGTTACTTGCGCGGAGAGACCTCCCCCGGCATACATTCCCTGCGGCAAGACGCGCCCGCGGCGCGGGGACCGCGAGAGGGGGCGTTAGCAACGGCCCTGGCAGCGAGCTGACTCCACGGTTGAGATTATTCGACACGTGTCTTTTACTCCTCACAATCCATTTCTTACGGGTGATTTATGAAGGAACCTCTTTGATCTGGGACGGTTTTTATCTGTCCACTGTTACAGATGACAGACGCGGCTGCTAAAATGCCTCGTTCCCGCTGCCTAAAAGGTTGCTCCCCCTTTCCCCAAATGCTGTGGCTTTTTCTCTTGGTGATCCCCACCCCCCTCTGCCTCTTCGCTCTCCTCCCCTACCCCCAGCCCCGTCAGCTATATTAGTTGCAGTCCCTCCGGATGTTTTAAGTCAACAAAAAAGCGCTGGGCAGGGTCAGCTGGGAGCCAGGGCGGGCAGATTTGGGGCACGCCATCCCCTTGGTGTCACACGTGTTGGGGTCCTAAGAAGGCCTCCAGCCAGGGACCCAAAAGCGCGGGTGCCCACGTTCAGAAGGGAGAAGGCAAAGCCCGGGCAGACAAGTTCCCCGGGCGGGGGTGGGGGTGGGGGGGCCTTTGCTCAGAGAAGGGATGGGTAGCTGAGAGCAGTGTCACTGCGGTTAGGTGCGCGGACTCCTCTGAACAATCACTTCGGCTTAATTGGAAAGAGAATGTGGGGGCAGAAAAGGGGGAGAGGGGATCACGTTGCGCAGCCTGCTAGTCCCTAATAGGTAAAGGAAAAGCTGAGTCTCAGAAGCCGTTATTAATGGTAGATCTTTTTTGTTTCTTTTTCTTTTCGTGAGTGAGTGTGTGCGTGTGTGTTAGTAGTATTTCATTAAAACCATATCCTGGAACAAAGAGTTGTTCTTTCATGTTTCTTTGCTTTGTTATTACTCTGACAGGAGTTCTAAAAACAGGATTTTCCAAATCAAAGGATCCCTGGAGTCCGTGCCCCCTCCCAGCCCCCTCTTTCCTTTACCAAACTGCCCTTGGTATCATTATCCTACCACGGATTCTTATACTCTTGATTTAGCCGGAGGACATTTAATAGCTGACTGGATTAAATATTGCAGACTCCAGCCTGGGCTATTTGCAAATCTGGGTCGTGGACTGTGCCTAACTTCAGAGAAAGAAAACTGATCTATGAGATGTGTTTTAAGTTTCACTCAGTCGAGGCCTGGAGAAAAGGAAGAGGAAGAAGGATTCTCTGCTCCAGGTCTCTTTTTTAGGTTACAAAGTTAAAAGTTTTAAAAGGTGTGTATTGATGGGGGGTGGGGCGGGGAGGTAGCAAGAGAAGCTAAGGGTGGAATGAGGCGATAGACAACCTTAGCAAGATGCTAACAGAAATTTCCTTCTCTCATAATGGAAGAGGGATTTATAAGAACATTTTAAAGAAGGCTGCTCTGGAAGGTAGGGTTCTGCCCAGGAATGGAGCACACTGTTGTGGGGGGGCATGAACAGACCTCTCTGAAGGATTCATTATCACCGCTAAACTTGCAGTCCTGGCATGGCCTCTTCTTGCTGCATGTTGGCTCTCAACAATAGTTACAATTCTTTGACTGGTGTTAAGTTTCATAAACAAAAGAATAAAAGAAAAACCGTTGTGTCCAGTACTCTGTTTAGAAATGGAAGTCTGGAAGTCCCCAAGGCAGGCGTCCCATATGAGAGGCAGGCTGTGGGGGGCTCATCCAGGATGGGCAAACCCAGAGGGGCAGGATCTGGGGGTCTTCCTCCAGGATGCTTCGGGGGCCATAACCAGATAGGATATGTATCCAAAAGTAATAAATCAAGGTTAAGTTCCTCCAGGGACAGCTGGATGAGTATTTAGATTAAATGCCATAGACAGAAAAGATATGTCTGTTTATCTGCTCTTGTCGTTTTAAAAAGTGTCACCCTGAAAGCTGATCATTTTGAATTTATTTCAATTCTTTGGAAATCCAAAGAGGATTAATATAAATTGACAGTAAATTTAGACTTAATACGGTGGATGAAAGTACCCCAACTTTAAAAAATTTTTTTAAATACAGAGCTGTATGGGCAGCTATATAATAACTATAAGCCAGGTGCCATGTCAATTTTACAGAGACTGGGAATGATGTGGCATTTAAATGAAGAGCCACGGAACAGTTCGTTCATTTAATGTACGGTCTTAAAAGGTATTGTCAACAAATACTTAGAACCTTAATTGCACAGAGATCCTGGCCTGAGCCATGCATTAATATTCACAATAGCTTCTATAAACCTTTCTCTTAGGAACAGAGAAAGGAATTGAACTGTCTTTCGCAACTGGGCAACTACTAGTTCATTTTAGTTTTGTTTATGAACTAGCTTCCTTCTTTCGTGGAAGGAGAAAAATGTCTTTTATTGGTACAAGTGATTTTTAAAAATCCTTCTCAATCAAACCAATAATTTAACTTCCTAAAAGCCCTACCCCATGGGTAGCAAGGATCCCCAGAGCCTGGGTCCCAGCCCCAGGAGTGAGGGATCACCGGCTCATCTGCTCATCTTTCAGCCCAACCAACCATCTTGGAGGTTTAGGGTCTGTCAGGCCTGGCATTCCTTCTCTCTTCTTATCACTCTCTACCCCTTCAAAAAGGGAATTGATTAGTTTCAGCTTTTCCCAACCGAGATCCGATACGTTTCTCAGGATCAAAAGTCTCTGAGAGGCCAGGGCAGAAACGTGGGGGGATGGGGAACATGAAGAAGGAAAACGCCAGGGGGGGAAGAAATTTGCCAGCCACCCTAACCCTCTGCACCCAAGACACCTAGGGGATGAGGGTGCTGGGAGGGGATAGGATTGCGACTTCTGAAGACGCACTTAACGATTTAGGATGTGTCTTCCCTTTCCGGTGGCAAATATTTAAAGGAGAGAAGAGATATCTAGAAAAGGAGGTTGATGATTTATGCCTGGATTTTCCTCCAAGCATTTGCCTCCCTTGTATTTACAGGCGTGGCCCCATTTGCAAATTGTACATCTGTTCTCTTCACGTGACATTTCATAAAAGCCCTAACATCTGGGCAAGATAAACTTCCTTCAGGTACCTGCTTAACTTTTCACTTGTCACACTCGTGCCCCCGACCCCCACGCGTCCCTTTAGCCCTCCCGCCCGCTTCGGTGGCGGGGTCTGTGGCGCGCTTTGTTCCAGCCCCCACGCTCTGGTCCCCAACCCCTAATGACCCCACGCCGTCCCCCTCCCAACGCCAACCTTTGCCAGGGCCAACTTCTTTGGCAGACCCCCATCCTTACGTCTCCCGCCTGTGGCTCCGCTGTGCAGGTAAGTGAGGGCACCATCTTGAACCCAAGGAGGAAAGTCACTGCCTTCGATTCGGCTTCAAACCAAAAACAAAACAAACACAACAGAACAAAACTGCCTACCCAACAATGTTCAAACTCGCGCTTGGATCCCACAGTCCCACATACAGGTACATATTCCTCAGTGAAATGAGAAAAGAGTGCTGCTGATCCTGGTGGTTGTCCTTTCATTGAACATTCGCTCATTTCTGGTCGATGTTTAAACTGCACGCTTTACAGAAACTTAATTTCACTTGCTCGTAATCTTTAATCTCCCCTCCCCCAAGAAGGCTGCCTTTGGGAATGAATGTTTTTAGACATGTTTTTTTTTTTCTTTTCCTAATCTGGAATTTTATTCACGCATAAGCACGAAGACACATCCACAAACTCAGTGGGGAGGGGAGGGTGGAATGGAAGGAAAAGAAAACAGTCCACGTAAACAAGAAAGACAGCCGTTGGAGGCCTTCGCTGAAGCAAACCCCAAACGATCCCATTGCAGGGCGCCCACGAAATCCCGGCTATAATTGAGTGTTTTCTTTGAGGTTTTCTGACCATGTGCTTTTTACCATGGTTACTAGGACTCTGATAGGAGAGCTGGATATTCATTATGATCCCGTCCCATCCTTTCCCCAAGGTTTACCTCCTTAGCCCTTATAAAGAAGTCGAATATAAAGGGGGGGGGGGCTTTTGTGCCAGTGATTTTAACCTGCCCCACCTTCCAGTGACCTGCCACATGCTCCTTCTTACTTTATAGACATCTGGGAATTCCATACATGCCTTAAACTCCAATTACACACCTTCTTCAAAGGACACGTGCTTTGATTTGCTAAGAACATTAAGTGGGCTCACGTCCTGGGGCCTTGGGACAAAAGCAAATGGCAAATGTATCCCATGCCCGGTTTACTGGGTCTATCTTTTGCTGTTCAGTAAATAAGGATAATTAATAATCCTGTTGGCATTTTTGAGGTCTCGGTTTCGAGGTTTCTGGGAAAGAGTGGGGTTGCCGGCGTTAGAAAAAGTACGAGGAAACCGATTTCTCCTTCCACTTTGCCGGTGCACTTTCCTTCCACTTTCGCTGGTGTTGGGGGTGGGGCACGCCTTCCGACGCAACAGGCAGAAAATTCTGGAAAAGTGGCCCCTGGGGATCCGCCGCTCGACCCCTGTTTGTCGCTAATACAGGCCTGTCTCTGGAAATTTGAGGTTGGGCCTTTGCCTGACTCGCTTGCTGCTGCTGCCTTTGCTACCGCTGACACTTGGAACGGCCGCCTCCGCGCAGCCGCCTGACGCGGGGCCCGGAGCGGTCCACGCAGTCGGAGGAGGGCACGGACACTGTCACCCTCCCCACCGTGTGGCACGGGACCGCCACCCACGCAGGGGAGTCTGGGCCTGCGCCCCCCTCCCGCGCCCGCCGCAGGTGAGACTCCCGCTCCCCACGGAGTTCTGTTTGGGTTTCCGTGGCGTTTGTTCCCCGCAGGTTTGTTTGTTTTTCTTCAAATTACAGATGCAGGGAAAACCGCCTGACATCATGAGAGCGGGACAAACGCTCACTTTGAAGGATTCCTGGGCAGGACTTCAAGTGAAATCATATGCCTGAGAAGAACTTGATACCGGTCTAGAGAAAATAACCAGTTCTGAGTTTGCCAAACCGTGGAATGTGCAAAATGCTCGACTTTTTTGCAAGAGGCCAAGTGTCCCTTAAAAAGCTCCATTATGAATATGAGCCTGAAGACTGCAGGAGCAAGAAGCTTGTGCCGTTGTTGAGTGTGGGAAAAAAGTACACACAGTATGTGAGTTTTTGCTATTTAACGTTATTTTATTTTATTAATAATTTGTACCACTTTAGGGAGGATACCTGCAACTGTGCATGAATTATCATCTGTACATGTGCTCGGCAAGTGTGTGCACAAAGAAGGGAAATAAATGTGTGTGTGAGAACAAAATTTACTGCTTTCTTATGACTGAAGGCTATCAATGCAATGAAATTAAAAGCAAGATTTTTAAAAAATATATGTGCACAGTAAAGGAATCATTTTTACTCAGTTGTTTAAAATTCACCCAAGGCAATTTTACACAGCATTTTTTTTCCTCCAGTGAATGCATTCTGGCTAAAGGGTAGAGTCCCCTATCCAGCCATCACATTAAATTCTCACTTCTGAAGCAGAGGTAATTCATCGCAAGTGTTTTTTAAATAAGACTAGGTAGCGAAAAGAATGAAAACAGGAAAAAAAAACAGTAGAGCAAAAGAAACACAGGTGGCTTTATTTCTATTCTAAAAAAGAATTAGCATTGTTATGGGCAAAGGGGAGGAGACTGGGAATACTAACAGTCTGCAATCTGAAAATTGTATTCTAACAGTTAATATTTTCCACCGTGAATTATTCTCATCCAAAGTAAAGCTATTCATTGCCTTTCTTTCATTCATTCATTTCTCTGAAAATCTAGGGGGAAAATATTACCTTCAGTTTAGCAACATTAATAAGGTATTTGCTTTTCTCCAAAGGGTTCTCTTGTGAGAAAAGTAAAGAGAACAAAATACCCCCCAAAAATTGTTTTAATTTAAAAAGGGACATGAAAGTCTACGTTTTGTGAAACCTCTGGGTTTTATAGCGTCAGAGATGATAAGATCGAGATTACCTTCTCAGCAATGACAGTCAGCTCCATCCTGATGTACGTCAAGAAATCTGAAATATCAAATAGTCAGACCAAGCTAGTGAACAAGGAAATTCCTCCGTGAACAGCTGAGAAAATGGAGGTGTCGGATGATACACACAACAGAGAGATTTACCATCCTGATGTGCTCTCCGTCATCCTTCTAGGGTACCCTCCTTACATTTCTACCCTATACACATGCGCTCGCTCGCTCGCGCTCTCCCTCCCTCCCTCTCTCTCTCTCTCTCTGTCTCTCTCTCACCGTGCAAATATACCCACACCCTACAAATACATGAACACGTAATCACTTTCCAGCTCATGTCGTTATTTGGTAAAGGACTATCAAAATCCAAAAATTAATTCCCCAAGCCTTCACTAACCTTTCGGGGTAAGTAAATGCTATAGGCTCCTTATTCTAAAACATGGTCTCAAATATTCAGAATAGTAAATTTACAATATTGTTATGTCAGCATTCTCTGATGTGTGGGAGGGAAAGAAAAACCTTCAGGCAATAATAACCTCAATCTGAGTTGAACAAACACGACCTTTTTGGACTCATCTACACTTACTTGGCATAGCCGTTGTTTGAAACAGACAGCAAAATTATATTCCAGTTTGAAAGCTTCCCAGATTACACCTGAATGCAATAAACTAGATGTAAAAGTTAAGAACTAAGTGATACAAACTTTCTGCTTCTAATGATATTAGTGATAAGAGCCAATATTTTCCTGGCTCAGAAATAAACATAATGAAATAAACATCAAGCCCCATTTGCCCCATTTAAGTTAACTTCATCACATTTTGTATACCTGTAAGTAACCAAGGAAAAATTCCGTGTAATTTTGGATAAAATATACTTGCTAATGAACTGACTAGAAAATGAATAGCTACAGCATTTAAAATTGTAATTGCTCCAATAGTTAACTGAAGATCCTGGAAGTTCAGGTTCTTTGTTTATTGGATTTTATTCCACAGTCATATGTTCTTTATATATATACAGAAGTAGCATGCTTCTATCCAAATGGATAACATTAACAGGGGAAAGTATTCTTAACTTGGGCTTTTAAGCAAATGTGACATTAAGTATCATTTTCATTCATGAAAGGTAAATTGCTTTACAACTGGAATTATCTTTCCTGCTGAATTAAACTTTATTATTTTCAATGCATTTGTATTGATTTATACAGTCATTTTAAGAACACTTTACACACCCTTTCACTGAAATGAACCTCTTATTTAAAAATCCTCATAAACGGTGGAGGGCATGACAAAAATATAGAGTTAACAAGAGAAAATACTGCTGGCTTCGTATTGCTTGTATGTGTTGAACTGTTTTATAGCTGCCTCCTCAAAATATAAGCAAGAGAGGTGAATAACAAGTTTGTTAAGTTTTTGCTGTTTGGAGACCTGATAAGAGGTGAAGGACAGATGTCACAAAGCCCACTGAACACCAAACTGGAATAATAATAAAGCTGTCTTTCTAAATAACATGCCAGGGCCTGTCAGTAGCTAGTTTATTTGCATTTTTCACTGCTTTGTTTATATTAGTGCCCCCTCCCTCCTGGGTGCCTCCAGAGTTAAACAAGCAAGTATTTACCGCCAACTTAATCCTGAGCTTTAAAAATATAGACCAAACTCTGAGGTTCTTAAAATTTTCAATCATATTTATTTATTGCAGAAAAATAATATACAAAGATATTTACAAAACAATCATAAAAATATGAATGCATTTAGACACCGGATCTATTTGCATTTTACCATGGGTCATCAATAAATAAATAGAATGTTGTTTTTTGTATTTTAAGTTTTTTTTTTCCCTCAGAGGAAGAATGTAAAAAGGAATGAACTGACTGTGATTTTGCAAGTCAGTTTGATCCCCGTATTTTTATGTCTAAAGATGTTCTTAAAATTCCTCTGGTTGTTACCATTTTAAAATGGAGAAAGTCCATAATGATGCCTTTCCTTTCAGTGGCTGATTGGCACGACCTCTTGAGAATGCATGCATGAAAAAATAAAAATAAAAACATTCTTCGTCAAAAAAAAAAAAAAGGAACACAAACAACTGTTCAGACTTCTATCAGAATGCAGAGGTGTGAGGATGGTGCCGCTGCCCGTCTGGGAATCACTGTCCACGGGCCTGTCTCGCTTTCTCTTTTAAAAGTGCGCCCCACGCCCTGTTTCTTTGAATTTGGGTTCTGCTCTTCTAATTTCCAAGAAAATCTTTGGCATATATATTTATTTTTAGTTATCCAGCTCCAGAGTCTCTAGACTGTCCATTTTCTCCTTCTCTGGAAACAATGACATCTGCAAAAACCCAGAGGGGGGGAAATTGGTTATTGTTTAGGTCTTCGTGGCTGTTTTCTAAGACTAGGGAGCACTGTTCTTATCACTACTACTGAGAAATTGTGCTGAACAACCTGGAAGGATTTCAGCCCAAGGGCAAGAGGAAGTGGGTGGGCGGAAAGAAGGAGGAGGTGGAATTTGGAAACATTTGTGTTAAGGAGAACGAAAACTTAAAGCCAAAAGAAAGGGAGGCGCTGGCAAGAAAACTGTCCTTACCCAGCACCCTGGAGTCTTTCTCAGTCTTCCCTCCTGTCTGGCACGCACACTCAGGCACACTCCTCACCAGGGCGCATCCCCCCCTCTCCCTGGCGGGGACCGACCGGCCTTTCGGGGACGCTCGGGGGATTCGGTGGCGAAGGCTCAGAGGGGAGTGGGGAAGGGGGCTGAAGAAGGGTCGGGGAGCCGCGGCCCGGCCGTCAGTCGGTCCGCCACCTGAGCGGCGAAGGGGCGCAGAGACGCCGGTCCTTACCTAGGTCTCCGGCCCTGCCGAGGGGGTGGGGAGCTCCGCCTGCTAGTGGGACGCGGACATGGACCAGGCCCCCTCCATCCTCCAGACCGAGAAGGCGTAGCTGAGCCGCTCATGGGCCACATAGCTGCAGCTTGCCATCTTGGAGTCCAGCTCGTCGCTCTGGAGAACCTGGTAGAGGAAGTCGATGTACCTGGCCGCCAACTTGAGGGTCTGGATCTTGCTCAGCTTGTCCGAGGGCAGCGTGGGGATGATCTTCCGCAGCGCGGCGAACGCCTCGTTCAGCGACTGCGTGCGCTGGCGCTCCCGCACGTTGGCCATGACCCGCTGCGTCTGCAGCTCCTCGTACGACTGCGGGCTCCCGCCGCCGCTGCTGCTGCCGCCGCCGCCGCCGCCGCCGGCGCCGCCGCCGCCGCCGCCCGAAGACTTCTTGCCGCGCTTGCCCTGGGCCGGGCTGCCCGGCTCGTCGCCGCCTCCGACGCCCCCGCCCGCGGCCCCGCCGTTCCCCGCGCCGCCGCCCGCGCTGCGCCGGCTGCTGCGCCGCTTGCGGCCCCCGCGCTTGCCGCTCGGCGGCTGCTGCCGGTCCGGCTCTTCCTCGCTGTTGCTCAGGCTGTCGTCGGCCGGCGAGACTGGCGAGCTGGACACGTCCTGCATCATCTCTCAGGTGGCAGCGCGCGGCCTCGCAGGCCCGGGGCAGAGGGGCGGCCCGGGAGACGGAGGAGAGCGGGGCGCCTCAGCCCGCCAGCTTCCCCCGCGCGCGGCGCCGGCCGGGGCGGTGCGGCCCGCCGAGGAGGGAGCGGGAGGAGGGACGGGGTGGATCTCCGCGGGGAGGGCGCGCGGGGGAGGCGGGGAGGGAGGCGGGAGGGGGAGGGGACGGTGTGGATGGCCCCGAGGTCCAAAAAGAAGGCGCCCAACGGCCACACGCACACCCTGCTCAGCCTCCTGGAAACGCTGCCGGTGCCGGCGAGCCCGCGAGGTGTCTGGGAGTTGGACGAAAGCTGCAGACTTGGAGTCTCTTATACCTCCGTGCAGGCGGAAAGTTTGGGGGCAGCAGTGTCATTGGCCTGACGTGGGGAGGAGGGACTTTTCGAAGTTTTATAGGAAAGTTTCCGCTTTCCAGCCCCCCTTCCCCGTCCCCGTCCCCCCCCCCCTTACTCAGGGTCTAACAATTCGTTCTCCCAAACCATTCAAAAACGACCTGGCTCCGGCGGCCGGCCCCTCTGCCCGCCTCCTTGCTGCCCTCCCTCTTCCCTCCCCGCCGCCCTCCGCAGGCGGGCGCGGGGCGATTTCCTTCCGCGCCGTTGCGCCCGGGCCGCGCCCCCTCTCCCGAGCGCAGCCCCGGAAAGCGGCCGGAGGGGACCTCTCGGCCGCGGTGTCAGTCCCTCCGGAGTGGCTGTGACAGCAGCGGCAGCAACAGCTTCTACACAGTGCGTGATGTCTCACCTCGCCCCAGTACCCTCTAGGTCCGTGGGGCCGGCTTTGGGATTGCTGGGGCGGGGGCAATGGCAAGAAAACTGGCAGCCGCGGAGCTCCCCCGATAGTCAGGTAGACGGTCCCCCAGAGCCCCAAGGGCCAAACCGCTGCGGCAGGCCCTGAGTTCGTGGGCGTTTCTGAAGACGTGGCCGCGACCCGGGGAGCGTGGATCTGCGCCCCGGCCTGCTCTCACCCCTCCCTGAGAACCATCGGGGCCTCCCTTTTCCCTCCACAGTGACCCAGTCTAACGCTTCCTACCACTCAGAAGGCTACACCTCCGACGGTGCTAGAAAGAGACATAAATTCATTGCTTCTCCGAAGTCAGTCTTGTCCTTGGAGAAGGCAGCGGGGCCAGAGAGGGACAGCGCCGCGTTTCCGCTGCGGCCCTGATCTCCCGAGCTGCCAGCCCAACGTGGAGAACCGTGTGGCCATTTCATCCCTACCCTACCCTTACCAATAAGGCCCCGCCTTGTGACCTCTAAAAGTAGGCTCGTAAGGGAGTGAGACGGGGTTCTAAAGCCCCTGAACACAGCGCAGCTTGCCGGTTGTGAGAGACACCTTCTGCACCCTTCGTTCCTAGGAGGTGGAGTGGGCAGTTGTGCTCCGTGCCACCCAAACGCGGTCCAGTTTCTTGGACGCTTTTATATTTTAAGCAATTCTGTCTAATACATTAACAACAAAGAGCCCCAAAGAGGGTGTTAATGCAGATTCTGGCAAATCGAAGGCAACAAAAGTTGGCGGGCTGGAAGGAAAGCCGCGTGGAAGGGAAACCCATCTTGGCAATGCCAGACTTGCTTCTCTTTATTGGAATGAGTTGAGGTAGAATAACCATTTCGTGTTCATCCGCTAAGTTGCAAAGCAAACCAGAAGTCAAAAGCAGTAGTCGATATTCAGGGGGTAGATTTGGGGGTGCTGAGCTTGTGTGCCCTGCACAGGCCAAGGTCCCCTCACTCTATCCCCAGAGGGGACTGTCAGGGGAGAATTAACTTAGCGAAGGACCCCGTCCTGGGCCTGATGGAGGGTCATTGCCCCGGGTGTCGGGCGGAGGAGGAGGAGGGAGTCCAGGCAACAGGAGGGCAGGCCATGTGGCTGTGCCCCGCTGAGGCTCACAGTTTCAGTCCGGAAACCCTGAGGTCTGGAGCGCCCGGAGCTGGCTGAAGGGTTCAGACTTCTAGGGGAAGTGAGGGCAAGAGGCATCCCTCCCGTGGGGGCGAACAAGGCAGTGCTTTCATGGGAGGGGTGACTTGCAGGGTTTGTCTATCACCATTTTTACAAATATTCAGAAACAATGTCCACAGCGTGCCAACTGGCCTGCTTGGAGAGTTCCTGCTGCATTTTAAAATGAGAGCCTGTCTGAAAATTAGATTCTTCTTGACCCCCACTTAATAGTATGCAGTCAGGTAGCCTTAAAACAAAACTCATTACGATAAGTCAGCCACCCTTTTGTTTACATCTTCTGCCTGTGGGATTTTATCTCTTGGAAGCAGAGAATAAGGCAGAAATTCTGCCCCACTCTCCCCAGTGTTATCTCTTATAAATCCGAATTGCAGATTGCAGATTATTCCGGAATTCTTATTTGAAGGTGGCGGCTGCAGAAATCTTGAAAATTCTCCACCTTTATCTTTCTCTCTTTTTTTTAAGATCAATCTCAAATCTTAATTTTGTTTTTCTTTTCCCTTGAGTTGAATTCTTAAAACTAAAGAGATCGAATAATTGGACTTTTTCCTTTGTGGCTATGGATAAGCAAGACAGGAAAGTGTGGGCAAAGTGTAAGGGGAAACCTTACCTGACCAAGGGGAATTGGGGTGGGGAATTGAGGTTGGGGGATGGAAATGAGGGCAGAGAAGCTGGAGGAGAAACTGAGTCCTCAGCAGCCTAGCGCCAGGGATCATTAGCCGGCCAGACTTGCAAAGTCATCAATCTCCAAGACTAGTTCTGAAACAAGTTAACCAAACCCTGTTCTGAGCAACTCGACTTCTAGGGAATGCAGAGCTCCTGGCTGCTGGCTGCTGGGCACCAGGGATCCCCTGGGCTGAGGCTGCGCTCTGGATGCCAGAATGCTTACAAGAGGGTTGAAAATGAATGACCTAACTAGAACCATCCCGGCATGGAATCTTCCTGACAGAGTCACAATGAATGACTTTAGTTTCGAGAAGAAATTTCTCTAGAACTCTTTGAAGGAATGGACAATGAGAATGAGAGGGTTTTCAGTGCCTACATGTTACTTTTTGAGCAGAAGGCTGTGGCTTGCCAAATGAATTACCTCTCAAAATGTCTGGGGCTCGATATTCTTGCTTTACAAACTGTAGTATTTCCTGGTCCCACCCTGGTCATCTGTAGCTATATCCTACATAACATTTTATCTAACAATTTTCTTGTCCGCACTTGCTGGGGAAAGCATCCTTAGTTCTAAAATCCTAATTTCAGGCTCTTAAAAAACGGTTTTAGAAACTCTTTGGGGCTGAACTCAGCCTGACTTGAGGGACGTTAGTGGAGAACTGCCTTCTTTGGGAATACTGCATTAATTGAAATTAAATCATTTTGTCTACTTCTAAAACAAATTCCCTGGAAAAAAAATGAACTGAAAACAAAAAAGTTTTTCTTTTGCACTCGGATAATTCAAAACGAGCTTTGTTTTCAAAAACTGCAAACTTGGCATGTTCGCAGTCCTTCCTGAGGAATGTGCGCTGTGTTAAAAAGTGAAAAAAAAATACTGTTAGAAGAAACAGAGTTAGGAATCTCCTACTGAGCAGATGCAGTAAGTATGTATGTATCAGTATTTTTACAGTCTGAATATATACGCACTGGCATTCCCTTAGTAACATTCATTTATAAATATGTTTAGAGAAGGAAAAGAAACATCCATATACTATAGAATTGTTAGCAAGATGGTAAATTTGGGAGTTGGGTTTGCACGAAAGGTGAGCGCTTCAGTCTCTTCCTACTCTTTCTCCGTATTCTTTGGATGACCTACCACCTGTAGGCTGGCTTAGACTTTTATGAAATAATTTCTCTGAATTGCATAAATGTGGCACAGGAGTATTCACACAGAAGGGGGCGCAAATTGGAAAAGGCTGCAGTTGAATGGACATCTTAGATTTCATCTGGTTTTGAACACTCCACAGGGATTGCCTAGTTCGATAGTTAAGTAAGAGAATTCTGTCAAAGTGGAATATGAGGTGTGTGTCAGCACAAGTGACTTGGATGACTCTGTGAGAGCAGATTCTTCCTCGGTGACAGGGCAGCCTTAATGTTTGAACACCTTACCCAAAATAAGAGATCATTCTCTTTCTCTTTTCATGGTAGTTTCATTCATGAATCTAACTGATGCTGTATTTATCTTTCTGAACTTCCTTAAGGATAAGGAACAAAAATTATCAAATGTGAAGCTTTCAATCTGGAAGTAAAATGAAAAAGGATAAAGCATAAGAAATTGAGTTGCCAAGAGCACCTTAAACAAGCAAATCACATTTTCAAGTAAATTAATCTTTAAAATATCTGACATTCTGCATTCACAATAAAGGTATGATAAAGAAAGAGAATATGCTGAACTTGTACATAAAGAGGAATCAGAGTATGAAAAAAGTATGGTGTGTTGAAGAGCCTCCTGCCTACCCAGCCTTTATTAGCTTCCTGGGTGTGCAGGCTACACTGGCTGGGTCCCGTCTGTGTTGCCAGTTCTCCTTGGTGAAATATACATTCACCTATTTCAGAGAGCTGCTGGAATAACTGAAGAAATAATGTAAAAAATATGTACCTATTCATAGAGGCTTTTATCATGGCTTCCCATTAAGTCTTCCTACTTAGTAAGCATTTTTATCTTTTCTTTCTAATCATCCAGCAATTTAAATATAAATCTAATGGTTTATAGTCTGTATTTTTCCAGATAAAGTTCCTACTCTGATTACTCACAACTTTCATCTCTCTACACTTCAAGGGATTTCCTTTTTTCACAAATGGCTTTTCCTGAAGCCTTAAATCCTATTTCCATTGTTTTGATTGATTCTTCCTGCACAAAACATGTTGTTTTTGCCAGTGACCACAAGAGGACACAATTTCCTAGAAAACTTTGTTTAAAAAGACACTTGTTGAAGAAGGCTTACAAAATAGCAAAAATATTGCACAGTGAATGTCATTTTGGGGATGCCTATTTGATTTATGTCACTTTTCTTAATTAAAAATATACACGAGTTGGCATTCAAGCCTTAGATGATTTGGAAGATTTAATCTTTTCTCTTTATTGTAGAATATAAAAGAAAAATATTTATGAAAATATACTAAAATACTACCATTTTAAGGGAACACGTTTATTTTATGTTAGTAGAATATTGTGATCTGGGATTTTACTTGCTCAATTTTAGAACCATGTTTGGCAGTGAAAAACAGTTATTTAAAAAAATATGTCACTATTCCAAAATAACTTTGAAAGTTTGAATTTCTAGTTTCAGCATTTGGGATGTCTTTATGTGAACAAATGCATGGAAATTATGTTTTATGATTTGTCAGTTCTATTTTAACGTATGTCATAAGTTAAGAACTAAATTATTTTTCAAAGAGATGGAAAAATAGGATTTTATGATACGGATTCCCAACACTTTCTCCAAATTATGATACACACTCTTTAAGATCACCTTTCTCTTTCCTAGTACTTCTCAAAAAAGATTTCAGAGCATCTGATATATTTGTAAATTAAATTAAAATGAATTATGTCTTGGCATTTTTTTTTTGGCAGAATTTTATAGTTCTGGTAGAGTGTGGGGCGACAGTCAAGCTGGGGAATCACTGCTTCATTTGGAACTCAATGCTTTTGTTTTGCATTTGTGTCTTCTTGCAGATACATTCCTAATCACATTTTCTGAGACCCTGCTGGAGGAACTGAGCAGTGGATCAGAGGAGCTGGAAAGAGAAAAAGAGAAACAGACAAGAAGGAAAAAACAGAGTAAAGATGAGAACAAGAGAGAGAAGAATGTGAAGAGAGTGTAAGGGCGCTCGTACAACTGATTGGAGACTGAGAGAGAAAAAGAATGAGGCTTAATATGGAGGGGTCAGTGCCAGAGAAAAGGCTTAAATCAGAAGAGAAAGAAGGAAATGCATTTAATGGGAAATAGAAAAGCACCAGGATTATTTACCTCAGTTTCTGCTCAAAGAGATTGTTGTAAGTAGCTACCTGCCCCTTGGTGCAGGTGTTCAATTTTAGAAATCCCTGTCATTCTCACTGAAGTCCTAACAAAAAGTAAGGAACTTGATGGAGGGACGGGATACTTTTAATTGAGGGTAATGTTCATCTAATAGATATGGTCTATCCAGAATTAGAGTAAAGATATTACACGTTGTTCCTGCCTCTCAAGATGGTAGAGGGGAAGACATCTGGGCGGACACTTGATGCCATTACTCTGTGAAAAATGCTTGGAAATATGATAGGATTTTAGAAATCCTAGCTCATTAATTGTTTTCTATGCGACCTCCACAATGGAAATCAAACTTGGTGTTTTTTCCTTGCGGTTAGCCAGCATCAATGCCTTTGTCTTCCCCACCTCAGATACCTCTAGGAAGACGGAGCCATAAGTGATACGTTTTATTCTTACGCACCCCTCCTCAAGACCTTGAGAGATTCTAAGGTTCTGGTTCTGCCTGATGGTGCATTCAGGAGACCCGAATGCAGGTTTCAGTTGGCACTAATTAGTTATAACATGTCTGTTGGTTCTTTTGTAATTTAACAAAAATGTGTCAGTCTCTAATTATGTTAGGTACTTGGGGTAAGAAGATTTAGTGCCTGACGTCAAGGATGTCACAGTCTAATGAGAAGTAAAACCTGAAAAAAAAATTTGTAGCTTGGAGAGCTAACTACTGTGATAAATATTTTCAAAGAGTGCCAAGGACACTGGACTTGGTCTGAGGTGACAGGATGCCTTTGTGCATTGGGAAATTACCTCTCTGCAATGATAGCCTCCAAATACACTTCCAGGAAGCTTGTCCCAGACAGAGAGAAACACACAGAAAGACCCACAGACCAAATAAGATGTACATATCACCTGGATTATTATTATTAGAAACAATCAGCAAGAAAGGGAATTACAGTAGGTTAATATACTAGAATAGGTTGCAAACAGGCAGTAAGGGCCATGCTACCCAAATCCTGGAGTACACAGGTTTGCCGTGTTCTCTCTCTGCCTTCCAGCAGCCTTCCTTGCTTACGGTGTGGTTAAGAGGTCTAAAGTGAGGGTTCGAAATGATAATAGGGTTCCTGGAGCTAAATTAACTTCCTCTATTGGAGAAGGCAAATACTCTCGTCCACAGCGGGGGCTTGACATTAGCCTCTGAGTGGCTATGGATTTTATCTTTCAGTCTTAGCCAGAGCACAAGTGGGCCAAGTTGGGTATTACTGACAGAGCTGAATGAATATGTGATTCCCTGAGAGTTTCATGACTATCTGATGCTTACCTAGCCTTTCTGTCCATTCCTACTTACTTCAGTGATGTCTAAGATGTCTTTCAGGTTACTTACTTCCGTTCTTAATGTCATCTATTTTCTTTGTTTCTCTTCCTCTCTTCCGCAGAATTGGATATTCATAAATGTAACAGGAAGCATACATTGCGGTCTTCCTGAAGTACCCTTTATATCAGGTTTAGTCTTGAAGGATGTATGGGGTGAACCAGATGAGAAGTAGAAAGGGTAGGAGGAAGGAAAGACACTGGGAGTGGCATGATTAAAGGCAGGCTTGACCTGCTCAGGGTCCTGGAAGGAGTCTTATATGGCTGGAGATGGAATGCGTGTGGGAACGGCTGGAAATGATACAAAGTTTAGATCACTAACTGTGTGCATCCTAGGGAATTTGGGTTTTATCCTAAATGGAATTGGGGAAACTGAGGAATGTTAAGCAGGGAAAGGACACGATCAGATTTCTATTTTAGACATAAGAGCCTGTGGAGAGTGCAGGGGATGGGTTAGACAGTTATGTGATTATATTTGGAAAGTTCTTCTGTCAGCTCACAATATATGTCCTGTAAATGAATCAATTTTCTTATGAGAACTTATACCATTACAGTAGGTATGGGGCATGTGGACAGTATAAGATAAAGCTGAGAGAAAATGGATTCAGGGAGATTTGGAGGCATCACTTTTCCTCATCTGTAAAATGAAGTAATTGGATAGATGATATGAAAAAGCTCAAAAATGTGTAAACTTGAAGGCTTGTAGAAATTATCTAGTCTCATACTTTTATAGATGAAAAAGTTTTCTCTATGACTGCTTCTAACCCTATGGTTTGGCAATATCTGGAACCTGAAAGCATTTTCCTAAGTAATGAGAATGAGTTTCCTTCTAGTTCTGGAAACTGCCTTTGGCCAATTGTGGGCCTAAACTTTTTTTGCCAAAAATGAGTAAAATAGGCAGTGAAGTGATTTGAAGGGGCTTCCTCCAAAACCACTTAATACTTCCCATAGCCATGCTTTAAATCTATCACTGATAACTCATTAAGTTGGGGTATGCCATTGTCCTCTCTAGGCTCCTCTTTTAGATGGCAAAGTCCCCAAGGTGAGGTAACACATTAGCTCACTGACACCTTTGAGTGAATTTGATTGCATGACATTTTTCTCAGGAAAGGAGGGGCCCAGGCTAGCCAAAGGATACTGGGACAAATTGGAGAGCCTGGACCGAAAGTCAAGGAAAGTTGTGAAGAAAGAAATGGTTGTGGTACCTAGGACCTTTGCAGTTTTTCCAAATGGGTGTTGGGCTAACAACCTGGCCTGTCTGAGCCTTCCATGCCTTCAGTGTGGCTGATGTTGTCCAGTTCTGTGTTTTGGATTCAATTCTAGGTAGAACACAATGAGGTAGTGAGGAAACATGAACTCACTGCCCTTGTCTCACATCTCCATTCCTGCCAAGGTCTTAGAACCTTGAAAAGCGTCTATCAAAATAGGGCATATTCTTCTGTCTCACTATCAGATGTGTGTTAAGAACAAATAATCACAAGCTCTTAGCTTTAATTATAACTGACCTACTTAGAAGTACTCATGTTCATGAGTAGACCTGTTTCCAGGGAGCGCAAAGTATATATAATGACTGAGAAAAACAAAAATAGCCACTGGTGGTCATAAAGCAACTTTAACAGCAATTTTAATTTCACAGCCAAGTTTTTGGACTAGGGATAAATAATTGTTAAAAATACTCTAAAGAGTACGACAAAAATTTTAAATTTGAAGTGTATGGGCAGGCTTGAAACATGTGAAGAACCAATACTGCAAATGAATTGTATTTCTTTTTTAACAGGGCTATTCTCCAAGATAGACTACAGTCTGATACAATTATTAGGAAAAATCAACTCCACTTCTGGGTTTACGTAACACTTACTCACTATTGTGTTCATTATATTGATTCTTACATAAAAAACTGGGCACCCTGATATTTTATAGAGATTGATCAAAGCATTTTACAGTACTTTGTTTAGTATACATTTTAAATGGGAGAGAGAGAATTTCATGGCAAACTTTGGTTAAGACAGAAAGACTGTTGGATTTTATTTGTCAGTCTGTCAGCAATGGAAGCTGTAGTCACAAGGTGCTGTGGCTTTTGTCATTTCCTTGAGGTAATAGGTATGGCAGAAGATCACATTATGGGAGAATTGACTAGACTAGACTAGAATGAAAAAAGAATGAAAGCAGATTAAAAATAACAGTCTGCATTATTTCCCTAGTTAAATTAAATTAGATGATCATTTTAGTTTAATGTACTATAAAATTCTTAAAACATTACAATTGCAGAACTGGAGAAACTGCTTATAAAAAAAGCACTTCAGTAAAATCATACACTGCTAGAGCAAGAAGACGTTTTAGAAGTCCAGAGTTGTTCTTCCTTTTCTCGCAACATAGAATGGCCATAGAGAACAGTGTAGGAGCCAACAACCCAGATTCTGGAGCCAGTCAACGTAGGTTCCAAGTGTCACTCAACTTCTCACTACCTGTGTGTGATGTTAGATAGGTTACGTGCTCCTCCATGCTTCCTGGGAAAAAGAGGGAATAATGTACATCATTAGTTGTCATGATGAAATAAGAGTCATAAGTGCTTAAAATGGTGCCTGGCACTTGATATGTGTTTGATGATTATTATTTTAAATGAGGACTGAGTTATGCAGTACCTTGTAGACTGAGATGTAGCATTTGCATTCAATTCTAAGTATAAAGGACGGGCTTAAAGGGTAAATGAGGAAATTAACTGATGATCCAGTTCTGTTTGAAGAGCGTCAGTTCCTATATCCTTATTTCAGTCCCTGAGGACTCAAAGTTTAGGATGAGGACACTAATTGGAGGAGGTTCAATAATTTATCCATGCCCTAGCTACCAAGAAATAGTAACAGGAGGCATATGACCTCCATTTTCCATAGTAGGCAGTATCTCGTCTGAGCCAAAGACTCTCATATTCAACTGTCCATTTGATACCACAATGCAGGTTTCTCACAGACATCTTGAACTCATTGTTAGTCTTATATAATTTGTTCCTCCCACAGTTTCAGTAAGTTGTTTCTCTAGTTGCTTAGCCTAAAAACCTAGAAACCATCATTAATGTGTCGCTTTCCCCCAGCCCACCCTCTCCTGCATCCAGATGATCACAAGGAGTGCAGTTTCCCACCAAGACCAACAGACTGGGTATTCACCCAATAGGACGAAGTACTATTTAGTAGTTTGGGTGTGGCATGTTCAGGACTCCGACAGAGATGGCATTTCCAGGGTCCACACCATTGAGACTCCCTGTAGCACAACTTAGTGGTAAGTGGCTTATATTGGAGTCTGTTTCATTTGTGTTAGTATTTTTTTTTTCCCAACAAGCCTAATTGCTATCGGAAACCAGACTTTTCTCATATTCCTCATGGGCTCCATAGTGTGCAAAATGGGTACTCCATAAATACTTGTTTATTGATTATTACTGTCTTTAGAAATGTACAAAACGTGCAAGTACAATCACAAGTTAAATGTACCTTAATCTACCTCAGTGTTATCTTAAAAGTTATATTTTAGACAATATACTGAAACAATAAAATAAAGTAATATCTATTCCTCAAAAGTCAGAAGTTAAAAACACTTGCTTTAAAAGTACTAATTTGGAAGGACACCTGGGTTGCTCAGTCAGTTAAGTGTCTTGACTCTTGATTTCATGCTCAGGTCATGATCTCACAGTTCCTGGGATCAAGCCCCAGAATTTGGCTCTGTGCTGACAGCCCAATTCTCTATCTCCCTCTCTCTCTGCCCCTCCCCTCCTTGTGCTCTCTCTTTTTCTCTCTCAAAATAAATAAATAAACTTAAAAAATAATTTGGAGACTGTTTCCTCCCACAGATATTTAGTCAAATATTACCACTAACTGGATTCTGAAATTATTCAGTAACCATATCTAGTCTTGTTATAGCTATATCGGCTATGTATTTATATATATTTTAGCAGTTTTTTTCTGTATAGCAACACCAGCACAAATATTGCTTAGGAGGGAAAAGACTGCAACAAAGCTAAAAATATCTGTAAATTCTGTTTTATTTTCTTTGCAAAAAAGAAGCTGCAGCAGTTGACCCTGACCTGGAAACAAGGAAGACCTTTCAGCCTGATAGTTTCAAAGAGCTGGAGGTTTGTGTAATAAAATAGTTGGGAGGAAATATTAAGGGCGTGCCCAATCTAAAGCTGTAGCAATTCAGATGGGAAGGATGGTTAGTCCTTTGATTGCTGAAATGTCCTTCCTGTCCTTTCTGATTCCTCAGGATGATCCAACCATTTAAGGAGTGGTCCATTCAGTCATGATATGAAGATCTCACTCCACCGTGTCAGAACTCAAGAGTATTTACTTGGTGACACTCCTGTGTAGAATAAGAAATAGTACAGACTTTGTGCCAAGGTCTATGGCATGTATGGGCTTGTCACTGGGGAACAGAGACTAGTTAGGAAGCCACTTCAGTAATCTAGATGGATGAAAGGTGATTATGACCTAAACTAGATGTTAATGGTGGAGTTGGAGTTGGCAAGAAGTGGCTAGATTCTAGATATATTTTGAAGATAGAACCAATATGATTCACTAAAGATAAGATATGAGGTGTGTGGGAGAGGCATCAAAAATGACATTAGGGCTTTTTATTTGAGAAAAAATGAGGGAGGGGTATTGGCAACCAGTGAGATGGAGAAGTCTGTGGTGGAACATATTTCGGGGGAGAGTTCCATTTCAAACATGTTGAGTTTGAGATGTCTGTTAGAAATCCAAGTGGAATTTCTTAAGAGCAGCTGGACTTGTGAGTCTAGGGTTTGTGAGAGGGGTCTGGACTGAAGGTAAAACTGGGAATATATCAGCATAGCAATGGCTTTTGGAGCTATTTAACTAGAGGAAATCACTATGTGAGTGAGTAAGTCTGAGGAAGAGTTAAAACAAACAAAAGATGGTTATCACTCTATAGAGAAAAAATACATCAGAAAAGGAGTATAGGGATTAATGAGGAGATAACAATTTTAAGTAGGGTGATATTTGTGAAATTAGAGATAATTCATTTTCCCAAGAAGAAACTAGGACAAATTGAGAAGTAATAATCACTAATAAAAGACATAAAATAATTCTTCAGAGTAGGAAAAAATTAACACAGTTCATAAAATAGAATGGCACCTTGTTTTCTAAGTGAATGAAAACAGATCCATACCCATTAATATTGTCAGAAAAATGTTCAATATTGAAGATAAACCAACCGATAGGCATCCAGATAGAGAACATAGATTATTTATTAACAACAAGAAAAAAAAGAAAGTCTGGCTACTTAGGTCTTTTCCAAAAGAACACCGGCTAGAAGGATATTGTAGTCCATGAAGTTCATATAACCAGCCAAAGTCACATTTACACATATGAACAAGTGTGGAAGACTCAGAAAATACCATTTTGTCCTCTTAACAACAACAAAAGATCAAGTGTACTCTTAGCTTACTGAGAATGACACAAGAATGAGGTGAGCAATGATACAAGAAAATACAACAACCCAAGTCTAATCAGTTGTTATAAAAACAAGAGTATGTACAAAACTAAACAAAGAAATTCTTAAAGGAGAACATCTTACAAAAATATTCATGTATTAATAAACACTTAATTCCAGAGAAAGATTTGAGGTAGATGACATGAATAGAAAAAAGTCAGCAGGAAGACATATGTTAAAAATAAGGAAGATACATGAATAATAAAAAAAAGAAACCAAGTATATAAAGTAAAACTCAAGTTAGCAGAAGAATGGCCTATGTATTTTTGAGGACTTAAAGCCTATATTTAAGATGCCAGGGATTCTAGTAAACTAGTTGTCTTTCTTCTTCTATATATTTTTTAATGATCAGAAACTTGGTGCTAAGAAGTCTAATATATAACATGAACAGGTATCACAAACAGTTTATAAGATCCATAGGATCTGTGAAGGAAACACACACACACACACACACACACACACACACACAGAATCAAGGAGAAGTCTAACTGTTTCTGATATTGTGACCTGCCTGAAAGATTTTTTTTTACTTAATTGGAAAAAGAAGCATTAAGTTTCATAAAGGACAGTATTCATGACAATATCTATATATTAAAATCCAATAAATTTCACAGGGCCATTCCTTTTTTAAAAATAATGTTATTTAATATAGGTTTATGATGTCTAAGTAAGTTCCTTCTATCCTGACTTTCTAGAGGGTTTTTATTAAGAAAGGATGCTGTATTTTGTCAAATGCTTTTTCTGCATCTATCGACAGAAGCATGGTTTTTATCTTTTCTTTTGTTAATGTGACCATGGGGGAGGGGAAGGGGAAAAATAGTTGGGGAGAGGGAAGGAGGCAAACCATGAGAGACTCTTGAATACTGCGAACAAACTGAGGGCTGATGAGGGAGGGGGAGAGGGAAAGGGGGGTGATGGGCATGGAGGAGGGCACTTGTGGGGATGAGCACTGGGCGTTATATGGAAACCAACTTGACAATCAACTATAAAAGAAAAAATATATATAGGTTTATGATATTATGGTGGCAAAAATGATTTAATAAAAGTAATTTTGCCAAAGGCAAATTTATTTCTGCTTATGTGGTTTAATCCTGTCACAGAATTTTTAAAAATGTATTTTAAGTTTATTTATTTATTTTGAGAGGGAGAGAGCATGAGCAAGGGAGGGGCAGAGAGAGAGAGAGAGAGAGAGAGAGAATCCCAAACAGGCTCTGTCAGTGCGGTGCCCGACATAGGGCTTGAACTCACAAGCATTGAAATCATGACCTGAGCCAAAACCAAGAGTCAGACTTTTAACCGACTGAGCCACCTAGGCACCCCTAATTCTATCATAGATATTTGAGTATCTTGAATAATATACTTCTGGCTATCTTCAGTAAATACTGTCTTTCTTAGTGGAGATATTGAAAGTTACTGAGAGGCGATTTTGAGATTATGCTCCCTGAAATTGGATAGTAAAATGCAGTAGTGTAGGTTGAGAAAACCCTTGAATCCAACAGTATCTGAAATGGAAGACATGCTTAATTCAAAGGCTCTGTCACCCCTAGTTGGAGGCAAGGGAATAACAGTTAACAATTACCAAATCTGCATTGTCAAAGAGAAAGTCCCAACAAAAGACAGATAAACTAAAAGTATGCTGAATTTTTTAGAATTTAAAAATTTGATTTAGATATGTTTTAACTGGTGTTTGAAAATTTTTATCACGTTCAAATTTATATTGTTTATATTATCATGGAATGACAGTAGCTTTCAGTTGTGTTTTATAATGCATAGAAGCCGATTGCTCTCTATCACATTTTATGCTCTCTTCTGTTTTGTAGAGCTGGACTGCTTTTCCCTTCTGAGACATCAGAATGGCACCTTGTGAGGTGAGGCTAAGTTAGGAGAAGCTAGTTGTGTTACGGACTGGGCTAGGGAGAAGGCATAGCGCGCAGTTCCCTCTCTCTCATATCAGCTTAACATCTTCAGAGCAATTGCAATTTAGTCTTTGCCTATTTGTACTCTGGCCTTAGGCTTAAAAACCTGTGTAGTGTGAGATCATTCTGCCCCTTAACGGTCCACAATACTACTGAGACCCTCTTCTATGTCAGGCACTGTCCTACGTACCTGGGAGGAACAGATAACATTAAGTAGGATATGACATTATAATAAAGAGATAAAAAATGTAGTGGATTAAACAGCAGTTTATTTATTTTGTGAAAAATTTGGATAGATGTTACAGTCTGGGCTCACTGGCTCAGCCATGGTAGAAATTTAACATCTTACTCTACTGTCCTCAAAATATGACTTCTGTTTCATGGACCAAATGGCCACCCCAAACTCATTTCAATTATGCATTCCAGCCATTGACAAGGGAGAAAAGCCAAGGGAAGGCATATCCCTCTTTTAGGGTCCTATCTAGAAATTACATGTGACTAGTGTTCATATCCCATTACTAGATTTAGACACATAGCTGCAACTAACTACAAGTGAGGCTGTGAAATGTAGTCATTAGCTGGATAGCCATATGAAGCATAACCTTCACAGACTCTATTGCTAAAGAAGAAGGGGAGAATGGATCTTGTTAGATAACTAGCAGGCTGTTTATCAAGTAGTGAATAAAACAATCATGAACTTTGGCTGCAACTTGGCTCTTAGGTTAGAATTACTCCTTTAGACTTAGTCATAATGTGCATGCCAAGTATACAGCCTTTCACGCAGCCTGCCAACGCTCCCAGCAGCCTCAACCTAAGGGCATTTAGGTATAAGTTACTATGGAACTTACAATATGTTGACTACATTTCTTCTATTATCTCCCAATAACTACGCTTTCTACATATCCCATCCAGTGTCCACACAAGCTGGTTAAGTGTATGTCCTTCATTCTACTATGAGCTCATTTTAGACACAATATCTTAACCAAATGAAAAAAATGTGTTGAGAACAGAGCCAAGTACAAGTAAACATCCAATAAGTGATAGATTTTTGTGAAATTGGTAATGAAAGTTAGCAAAGGAACTGGATACTGAAAAGAGCAAGAAAACTCAACAGTTCCAGCCCAATTTAAATATAAACTGAGCCTGCATTATTGCTGCTTTTCACTCTTTCCTCACTATGACATTTATGTGCATATTTAGTTTAGGGCTAAACAGAAGAATGACCATGAACATAGACTTGGGAAAGGGGAGTCAGGAAATTGTTGACCTTCTTGATCATTTTGTCAACTTCTCTCTCCCAAAGGAGATATTTATGTAGCCCACTAATGTCACTAAACTGAATAAAATATATCTTCATGTTTTTTTCTCTATAATTTCTGTAGAAAATGTAATTTGCATACATGTTCACAGAAGAATCTGGAAGAGAAAAGAAACTTTTAATTTTCTACACAACTATATAAAATTTAGTAAATTCAACAGAGTGATGGCATGAACAGGAAAAAAAAAGCTGTGTGGGCAGAAAGAGAAGAGAAGTGAAGCAAGAGAAATCTATAATGATTTTGTTTATTTTTTTGTTGCTGTTGTTTTACATAGCCACTTATCTTTGTGACGATATGAAGAACTAGAACTGTGATACAGTGTAATACTTTCAAAGCCTTTTACTAATGATATAGGAACATTAAAAAGCAACACAACTAACTTGTAGCAAATCAGCAAGTTTGAATGAAAAGCAGATTTATAAAATAGTGTAGTCTAAAGAATATCCACAAAATTAGAGACATAATAATGGCCTTAAACTTTAAGCTGATGAAGAAAGTGTTATAAATTGTATCTTCTGGCATGGAAATTCTTCCAATGTTTGGAATTTTATTTCAAGAGAACCTTTATTTCTGAATTAAATGTCATAAATCTGAGAATTGTGTTCACTTTTGCCACTTGATACATTCAGTAGTAAATTTATGGTCAGCCTCCATGAAGTTTCCAGCCACCCTCAGATTCATAGTTCAGGTTATCTGAATAGTACCCTTTCCTGTTAAAAGATTCTCCTTTGGGGCTTGTCCACACTGTCCTGTTGCAGGTAGGACTCAGCATTTGTGACCTTGGTGCTGCTCTTGACATTGTTTTGGGTTGCTCTTGACATTGTTTTGGGTGCCTTGGCTATGACATTAAAAGTTGGCAAATTATATTTTAAACTAGAATTGTATATAGATATGAACCAGCCTTAGTTTCAACACAGAAGTTGTGTTTTTCTTTTGTGGAGATGATGAAAGAAGCACACTTACCGTCAAATTTTCTCTGTTTTAAGGTTACAATCTCACATTTAGAAGATCCTCTCAATTTAATTTTAATTTTGCTAAGGAGCAAGAAAATGAAGTGAACAAAAAGAAAAAACCTGAAAGTAACCCTGTCCAGTAGTACAAGGGTAGTGATAACCAGTTTGACAGACCTGCCAAAACATGGGATAGATATATCCAATGCTTATATCTTATGCTGAAATCTATGCTTATATCTCATGTACCTTTTTTTTTTTTTTTTGCTGTTCCAAGGATCATAAAGATGATAAATATATATAGGATACCTTAGCTGACACTATACCTTATGATTAATTATGAATCAGACTCTGTAATGAAATGCATCATGTGAAGGAAATGTCAAGGAGTATGTGATCTTGGGGTGGTAGCCCTTTTGTGATAGGATCAGGCAGTTGGAAGCTATACCTGGGTGTCACATACACACACGTATGTATTTCTGAAGCATTTAAGGAAACAGCCCATCAGTTGGTTAAGCGTCTGACTTTGGCCCAGGTCATGATCTTGTGGTTTGTGAGTTTGAGCCCCGTGTCGGACTCTGTGCTGACAGCTCAGAGCCTGGAGCCTGCTTCGGATTCTGTGTCTTCCTTTCTCTCTGCCCCTCCCCTGCTCTCACTCTGTGTCTGTCTCTCTCTCAAAAATAAATACACATTAAAAAGAAAAAAGAAAACAGCCCAATTTAGAGGGAAGAAACTAATTCTAGCGCGCTCTATGAACACAAAGCAAAAATAATATAGAAAATGAGTATAAAGGAACAAAATACAGATTGCATGGAATAGAAATCATCCCACTAGCAACAAACATAGTATTTGAAAGGTGGTATAAATTGAAACCATTAGGAACTAATAGTAATTCTTAAAAGAGTTCTTCAGTCTATGCTGTAACAAACTGGACACACAATGAATGCTGGGCCACCTTTGCAAGGATTAGATGCCCTTCTCCAGCTAATTGACAGGGGCATAGAGCTATATAATGGCAAAGTTTGTCACCATTACCTCTAGAGAAGGAGACAACTGGGTCAAAATCTGGCTCCACCACTGTCTAAGCTTGGACAGGATATTTTATCTAATTTGAACTTTTTTATATATGTAAAGCATATATGTTAGTACTCATCATAGTATTTTGTAAGGATTGGATGGCATAGTATACGTAGGCAACTAGTGTATAGTAGTTCAGTAAATTAATTGCTATCCCCAGTGGCTTGTGGTTCCTCACTCAGCACTGTCTGCAGGGGGTGGGGGAGCACTAAGTCCGGTGAGGAGGCTATAGGAGTACCTGTGAAAGCTGAGGCCAAACACTAGCCAAACAATATTTATCATTCATTATTTTTCAGTTTGCCCTTTGTGTTTCTTTTGACTAGTGGTGAAGATAATGGAACTGGGGAAGAGTAAGTAAATACTGTTGTTTTTGTGATCTTTCCTCTGTAGTATTCACCCAAATTTTCATAGTCTCGATGACTGAGTAGGTTTTGACAATTAAATATGAACAAAGAAGAATTGTAAATACAGTGTAACATGCATGAACCAATGGATGGTGTTTTATTTTGTTCGAATTAGCTCTCTAGGGGCTAATATGACCATATTCTAGGTATTAATTTAGCTTATGTGGCTCCCACTGAAACTGTTTTGGTTGCTATGGAGACTTTTGCTCTGGTTTACTGGTATATAACTATTTCCTCACCTTTTCATTTCCTGAAATAGCACCAAGTACAGTATCTAAATTTTGACTAATATAAATCAAAGCACATGCTTTCCTTTCAGTAAAGTCCTCTATTTCAACATGTGTGCAGGATTTTCCTTTTTAATGCATTAGACATCTGTTATTGCTAATGGGGATAAAATGTCACATGTTAAAAACAATAAAAGTTATTAAAAGCAGTGCAAGTTTGAAATATTTTGAAATTACTTGTTAGAAATGTACTTCTTTTCTTTTAATGTATGGCAGTTTTCAAACGTGAATACGAAAAGTCCATGAAAATGAAAATGCATATGAATATGTAAAGTTTTGGGGATCACACTTACTTGGTTCCAATATTAATCCTTTTAAAAAATGAAGTAAACATTAAATGTCAATACAATATGTACCTTCACGCACACATACACAAGGCACATGCACACACACTCATGTACGCATTGTAACTCCCATGGGGCTAAATAGGAAGCAAAATTGTGGTACTAATTGTTTAAAAGCCAGAAATTTCATTAGAAATAAATATAGTTTACTGTAATTATTTTTATTAGGAGTGCATTTGTGTGTATGTATGTGAATTATGGGTGAACTCAGCTGTGTTTGAGAAGACTCACAACATTGTTAAGATTTCCATTAGCATTTTCCATTTCAGTGTCAATAAAATTAAAGTGCATATTTGTGAAGTACTTTTCCTTTTGTTAACTCTGTGTATTTAAAGGGAATTTAATCCTATCTTTCTAATTAATTTCAATTTCTCTTGTATGTTGAGGGTTGATGTCAGAATACTTGTTTTATTGAATACAGATTTATATTGAAAAGCCCTCTTTTCCATAAACCCAGTGATTTCATTTATATAAAACAATACAAAAACTGGGAAGCTAGTCAAGGCTGTTAGAAATCAGGTTACTGGATATCCTTGTAGGGACAGAAGGGTAGGAAGTGGAGGAAAGCATAAGAGGGGCCTCTCACATGTTGATAATGCTCTGTAGTATCCAAAGAAAAATATTATAGAATATCATGTCTAAGTATATTAAGTATCTAGTTTCAAATGTTTTAGGGTTAGGAAGGCAATAGTTGTCACTTAAGTAACACCATCCTGACACATAACTAACAGAACTCAACAAACTGTATTGTGGCTATTTTTAACATAGAATAATTTTATTTTTTTTCTTTTTTTGTTTTGATAACATTTAAGATCCATTTTCTTAACAACTTTCAAGTCTATAATACAGAATTGTTAACTATAGTCATCAGGCTGTATATTAGACCCTCAGAACTTATTCATCTTATCACTGGAACTTTGTGCCCTTTGACCAAAATCTCCCCGATTTCTCTGCCCCGCAACTCCTGGCAGCCACCATTCTACTCTATTTCTATGATTTTGGAACTTTTGGATTCCACATATAAGTAAGGACATACAGTTGTCTTTCTCTGACTTATTTCACTTAGCATAGTATCTTCAAAATCCATCGCTTTGTTGCAAAAGACAGAATTTCCTTTTTTTTTGGTGACTGAATAGTATTTCATTACATGTATATTCCACATTTTCTTTATCCATTAATTTGTCAGCGGGCACTAGGTTGTTTCCATGTCTTGGTTATTGTGACTAATGCTGCAATGAACATGGGGGGGTGCAGATACCTCTTCCAGATAGTGATTTCATTTCCTTCGGATATATACTCAGAAGTGGGATTGCTGGGTCATAACATACATATCAAACATAACAAAAGTTGTAGTTTGTTAATTTTTTGAGGTCTCTTCAAGCTGTTTTCCAGAGAGGCTGTACTAATTTAGATTCTCACCAACAGTGCACAAGTGTTCCCCTTTCTCCAGATCCTTACCAATGATTGTTATCTCTTCTCTTTTTTATAATAGCCATTCTGATGGGGTGTGAGGTGCTATCTCATTGTGGTTTTGGTTTGCAATTCCATGATGATTGGTGATGTTGAGCACCTTTTTATATACCTGTTGGCCATCTGTAGATTTTCTTCAGAAAAATGTGTATCCATGTCCTTTGTGCATTTTTAATTGGATTACTTGTGTTTTTGCTTTTGAATTGTATATTTTGTATACTTGTGTATTTTGTATATTAACAGCTTGTCAGATAGATGGCTTGCAAATATTTTCTCTTATTCCATAGGTTGTCTTTTAATTTTATGATGGTTTCTTTTGCTGTGCAAAGCTTTTTAATTTGATGTAGTCCCACTTGTTTTAAAATAATGCTAGACTACAAAAGATTGCTAGAAACTGGAAAGCATACAAGTACAAAAATGACCAGTTTTCCTATAGCATATATAAAATGAACATTTATATAGAGAGAGATATGCATGCATGCACACATATATTTACACACATTTACATATTAATACTTTTTCATGTAGTGGATTCATCTTCCCATAGCACATCATCCTTAATTTAAAACAAGGACTTATAGGTATCTAGGTTATTTTCTCAATTTTGATGTTATAAACAATACCCAGATACATCTTTTGTAATCTAATCTTTGTACATAGTACTGGTTATTTCCTTTGGCTAAATTCCTACCAGTGAAATTTCTGTGAGCAAGCTTTAAGAATCCACAAAATGTCCTAATGTTGTAAAACGTGGCTTAGATCTTCCCAACTAAAGACAAAGTTCAGAGAGCATTCTTGAATCCTTTATAACACCTTTCTTGATATGGTAAATTACCTGAACTTCAGATAGTCTTGAATCTCTCCAAGACAAGTAGCTTTGCTCCCGGAGAAAATTCTGTTTTTCTCATTGAGTAAATGACCCTCATCTAATCAATGAGTGTTCTGTAGGTTTCCAGAATGGCAATTCCAGACACGTTGTTTTCTATAATTTATTGGCTGCTGGTCTTAGTAATTATATGCAGGGCTGATAGACTAATGTGGAGCTAATGCTCAGTTGATCATTGACGTAATTCCTGGGCTTGTTTTCCATATATGTAAAGACAGTGATGCTTACTTGAATTCTGCTGACAAAGGTTAGAAAAGTTCAACAATCATTAATATTATGACCATATGAAATAGTCAAGAAAGAGATGGCTATTAGTGAAAAACAGTAAAACTACCAAAATATGGAGATGGAAGACAAATGAAACCATTTTTAAGATTTGAGCTAGTAGTGAAAAAATGTACCTATGTACCATCCATTCTAAAATACATGTGAAAGCATTCTGATCAAAATATTTTTACATGTTTGCATGTATGTGGCTCATACAATGGGAGAGGGATTATAACCATAGAGAAGCTCTGAGGGTGTCGTGATTAAGGACCATGAGGTCTGGACTGAGATACGGACTGGGATTTGGATGAAATTTGGGAAGATTTTTGTTGTGTTTTGTTGTGTGATACTTTGAGTTCTGGGCCTTTTTCAGCCTTTTTCATGTTAACTTTAGAAGCAGCTGATTGAATTTGATGAATATAATATACTCATGTATATTAATATACATAATGTATAATAATATACATAATAAGGGTATGAAGGTAAATTTGTAGTTGTGTCATCTTGAAACAAAGTGGCATCCAATATGTAGATTTTAACTGAGTTCATCTGCTCTAATTTTAATGAACTTTGACGAGATTAAGCAAATGAATATTGATGAAAGAAATGGTAGGGCATATTCAGTAAGATCTACAATTAATAAAACCACTACTTGTCAAATGCTTGTTAACTACAGTTACCACAGTTTTTGGTAAAAATTATGAACCCATGGTGAGACTATTTGAAATTGGGTATGTTTCCTAAGTCAGAAGAATTTTAGTAAGTTTCAGGAGACTCTTTACCATCAACCCTCAAATAAACCACTTGAAGTTAAACCGAAGCTTTTAAAAGGAGCAAGATGTGATAATTATCCTTTTGTCTTCCTATGCAAGGAAGAAAAATTATTAAAATAGTAGACATGAAAAAGCTTACCCATTTTTATTATTTTATTTTATTTTTTTAGAGTTACTCATTTTATTTTAAATTTTTTATTACTTTATTTTAGAGAGAGCACACAAGCAGGGAAGAGGGGCAGAGGGAGAGAGAGAGACTCTTAAGCAGGCTCCCCACTCAGTGTGGAGCCCAATGTGAGGCTTGATCTCATGACCCTGGGATCATGACCTGAGCTGAAATCAAGAGTCAGACACTCAACTGACTGAGCCCCCGGCTGCCCCTAGAGTTACCCATTTTTAAATGCTGAGAAATTATGTGTAAGTTCAGGCCAACTTTATCTTTTCAAAAACTCCTATTTAAATTGCTAGTAAATCTAGGCCAGAATATTCAAAAGTTTTCAAAGATTTTGTGTAAATCTACTGGCATCAGAGTGAAAGAAAAATCTGCAAATACAGGGGATAAAGGCAGGCACTTTTTTTTTTAAAAAGTATAAAGGGCAGAAATAGCATAAGATGTCCCAGAGAGCACTTTGAGATCAAGCTTCCCTCTCTGCTGCTCCGAAGAGAGGCCTTTTCTCTTTTCCTCCCTGATTGTCCTCTGTGTAACGCAGGTGGCAGTCATTTAACTTTCTTAGGTACACAGGGACTCCTGTGTCCCTCAGGAAACCTAAAACAAAGCATGACCACATACTCCATTCCATAGACGGAGCTGAGATCCAGGTTTTCTTACTTCATGTCTAGATCAGATCGGGTATGCATAAATGCTTAGTAATTGAAGTAGTCCCACTCAACACCACAGCTTTCAAGATGAATTTGCTCAAAAATAAATTCCCAGAGGATTTACCAATACAAGTATCACCTTTTCATATAAAAAGCTTTATATGCAAATTTTATAGGTTATTTAGAAATGTCGGGTTTACAGTGGCCTTCCTGGCAGATCAAAGATTGTGATTACACGTCATGGACCAGGAGTTTTGCCTTAATTTAAATGTCTATGCTTTCAAAACAAAATTAAACAAAAATACACTTATTCTGATGGCAGATTAAATTCAGCACAAATGCAATGCTATTTAAAAGACTGATTCTGGGGGCGCTCAGTTGGTTGAGCATCCGACTTCAGCTTGGGTCATGATCTCACAGCTTGGGTCATGATCTCACAGCTTGGGAGTTCGAGCCCCGCGTTGGGCTCTGTGCTGACAACTCAGGGTGTGGAGCCTACTTCAGATTCTGTATATCTCTCTCTCTCTCTTTGCCCCTCCCCTGCTCGCTCACTCTCTCTCTCTCTCTCTCTCTCTCTCTCTCTCAAAAATAAGTAAACATTAAACATTTTTTAAAAGACTGATTCTGTTTAGGAGAAGCAAGACAATTTAAAATTGTTTTTGTGTGTGTTCTCATGAATCCTTCTAAAAGGCTGAATTGTCATTTTAATCTGCATACACATTGAACATGAAATAGCATAAACAATAATAATAACAGCATTACCTAAATATTTACTTTGTATGAGGCGTGGTACTAAGCACTTTATTTAACCCCTCGGATACTTTAAATAGTTCTGTGTTTATTACTTCTACTTCACAGACCAGGGTAGGTACTGAAGCCCAGATGCTAAGTGACTTGTCTAATTTTGTAAGCGGCTCCTCCAACACTCAAATCCATACTTGGGAATGTATTTGGCTGAGGAACTCAGGATCAGATACTCAGTTCTTGGCTATGACCTTTAGGGGTAGAATCCTGATTTTAATTCCATGATTCACATAATACCATGTGCAAAACTTGTTTTCACTTTTCATGAGATACTTGAAGAAAAATTATAGAACAGGGTATGAGTCAAGTATATGTGAATGTCTTCCTAAAATTAATGACAATTTACGTTTGTAAGATGCTCTATAGGTTCAAAGAAATGTCATATAATTATCTGATTTTTTCACTTTTTATTTGGAAATAATTATAGATTCATAGGACATTACAAAGGTGGTACAGAGAGCTTCTGTGTACCTTTCACTCAGTTTTCTCCATCGGTCACATCTTACATAACTATATACAATATCAAAGCCAGGAAATAACATTGGTGTAAAAAGACATAGTTTTATGCCATTCTATCACAAATGTGGGTTAATGCAACTACTGTTGCAGTTAAGATACAGAACTATTCGATCCGAAATTATCTGATTTAAATAAATGCATACTGATGTGGAAAATATATACTAAACTGTAATATCTAGGCTGCTGATAAAATAAAACTTCTCTGAACAAATTCTAATCATTTTTTCTCAGATTTAAAGTGATTTACATATCCTTTCTTTTTAATGTACATGTTATTGCAGTAGCAGGTTAAAGGAAGGGGTTTTGATCGCTCTGTTTATTTATTGGGTGTGTACTGTTTTAATTAGGAAGATGAATGGACCAGGACTAAATGCTGGCACTCAAGTATTCCAGGAATAAAAAATATTGGAAAATAAAAAAATCTGATTTTTTTCAATTTATTTAAAAGTATTATATAATGAGTTCTGCTTTTTATATATTTTATACATTCGTATATTACCATTGGTGATAAATGTAATACTTTCTTCATAGAGTTTTTATTGCCATAGAACTGGGAGGGATATGATGATGATGATGATGATGAATGAGTATTTTAATAGTAGTTACCATTTAGCGAGTGCTTGTATACCATTTACTCTGCATATTTCAGTCAATCCTCATAAGGGCCCTATTGGCTGACTATTATTATCCCTAGTTTAAAGATGAACAAACTGAGGATCGACTAAGTTAAGTTGTACTAGCTTCTATAACATGATGTGATGTACTTGAAATTCAGACCCACTTCTGTCAAATTCCAGAGCTTGTGTTTATAATCATTATGTTCGCCAAAAGAGTTTTGTCTCTTCTTTTCTGGCAGGGATGCACTGAAGCTGCTAGAGGAAAGTTGTGGCTTTAGAGTATTTGTAGAAGATTATTTCAAGGCCTCTTCAAAAACTTACACCAGTAGTCCACCTTGCCAGTTTCATTGCAGAGACTGTATCCCTTTGGTACATGGTAAACCCATGTCCACATTTCTGATCCTCAGTAAAGATAAAAATAGTTACTTATTTTTACCACATCATTTCTACTTAAAAATAATAACCATATAATCATTAACAAATAACCTCAGTCCCTAAGAATTTGGTCTCAAATCCTTGACCGGGTGTAAACCTTGAGTGAGCCTGGGAAAGTTATTTAACTTCTCTAGTCCATAGTGTCCTCGTCATTACTAGGGGGATCATAATGTCTATATCCTAAAGTTATTATTTGAACTTTAATAGTTATGTAAAGAACTCAACCCAATATAAGTAGGCAGTACATTACATATACGGTTATAGATACTACTATGTATTATTACAGATATTATTACTTCATCCAGACCTAAGAATCCAATTATTTGGCTTTTCTCTTTGAGACAGCTAGCTTCTCCAACATTTCACTAAACTATGGGATTAAATATACTCAACATTCCACTAAACTATGGGACTAAATGTAGTCAGTAGTCAATTAGTTCAGGATATAATTGGTAACAAAGACAGCTTGTGATCTTACTAAGTTTTGGAGAAGTTACAAAATTATCTGCAGTAAAACAAAAGTTGTGTAATCATATTCATTCATTTGTTCATTCAAACACATGTATGTGATGTTGTTGCCTTTTATTGTTCACCAACTGTTTGATCTATTTCCAAATTCTCATAGATATTTTCCTCCCTTTTGAAGACTGGAAATTATAAAAAGCTGTCTGTAACAGCTGCTTTGAGGTCATCTACGTTTGCTGACTGCAGGTGGAAATCTCTTTCACAGAACTCAAATAGAAGGTGGTAAAATTTGGCCTTTGAGGGAGCCAGACTCTACTCGCCTTTTGTATAATTTATCATCCCCAAAGTGGGTTAAGGTGCTTTTGATCTTTGGAAACAATATCTTTCAAAATAATGTGTTGCTTATATGTGACCATTGATCCTGTTTAGGTATCTTGGTATCATGCTGATTTTAATGAGTGAATGAGTTTTTAAGATGGTACACTGATGATTCAGTTTAATAGAAAGACTCAGATCCTGTTAAAATCCAGTTGGGAGGATCAAATGAGAGGAAGTATGTGAATGACGCTTTGAAAACCATAAAGCACTAAGTAACCATAAGTCATTTTATTCTGATAATTTCCATCATATTTATTAAACTCTTGGTTTCACTGAGTATTAAAAGTTTTGCTTTCTGCAAGATTGAAGGTGGAATTCTGCCAACTATTAACCATAAAGAGTGTTTTAAAATGTATTCATACAATTCTTTGCAATTCTTTATATTTCTTTATGGAATATTTTTTAGGTACAGAACTAAAAATTTGGGGTCACAGAGAAGGTTGTGGAATTTAGAGGCTTTGGTTTATAGAGACTTGAAGTTTTTTCCATCTTTCTGGCATTTTATTCATGTCAGTGTGCATGGAATTTTTCCTTTCCTTCTCCTCCACCACCAGGTTTGGTTTTGAGCTTTGGATTCAAAGAAACCCCAAAGTCAAAACAAAATGGTCAGAACTGCTGACTTTTGTTTTGTAACCTTTTTTAGTTCAGCATGCACAGGAAGAGAGGGCACTGACCAGAAACTCGGACTAATTTCACCCAAAATGTTGGCAAAGTTCAGGAACCTTTGAGTGAACTTGCACCAAGATATAGATATGTACCAAAACTTCAACACTTTTCTATTTTACATTAAAGATAACTTAATGAAATAAAATCACCCTATAAAAAGTAGATGTAGTACTTAAAATTCAATATTAATCTTCAAGTTATTTTTGATCAAAATAAAATAATTTGCATTTTGTATTTTTGTGTATTTGTAAATGTAGTCTCTTAATTTTTCAAACTGCAGGTCCATTTCGAAAGCTTACATGTAAAATGTACTTAAGTGTTTTCATTACCTTTGAAATTTTCTTTGAAGATGTGTAATTAAGAATAAGTTATGCTAAACTGTGCTTATCAAATTTCACCTCAGAATTTTTATAGTTACGTTATAAACCTTCCACCACATTGTTTTTATAATGGAAACACTGAGAAATGCAATAATAAATACCAATACAAATCCAAGGATCTTAATTGTATGTTCATGCAGGAATTATGCATATATACTAACATAATATTTGGTTCAGTTTTCAGTGCTAATTTTGCCAAAATCTGCTTTCACTTTGGGCACCTGTAAAAGATGATCATACTGAATGGTTGCCTGTTGATGGCAAAGGCTTCTGATTAGTTTTACTTTCCTTGAAAGTCTGATTATGTCTTTCAAATATGGTTTCATTTAGATCTTTTTTGTTTGTTTGTTTATATGTCTGAATACTAATAGTAACCTGAAAATTATGGGGAACTTAGTTTGAGACCAAAAGGCAGGTTTCAGTCAATAAATTGTGTGATAAATAAATCGCCTCCATTCAACGTCTAAAATGGTATTTAGATTCCAAATGTTCAAATAACGTTTAGATTTCGAAAACATTGTTATGAATTTCCAGAAGCAATTGACATTAGGATTTTTTTTAATGGTGGAAGGTATTAAAAAACCAGTATCTACTGATATTTTATTGGTGTTGGTTTAAAAGATAAATAAAGCAATTTTAACATAGGTTATGTTATACACTAAAAACACTTGTATTAAAACATACACTGACAGGGACACCTGGGTGGCTCGGTCCGTTAAACATCCAGCTCTTGATTTAGGCTTAGGTCATGATTTCACGGTTCCTGTGATGGGGCCCTGAGTCAGGCCCTGCATTGATGACGCAGAGCCTACTTGAGATTCTCTCTCTCCTCTCTCTCTCTCTCTCTCTCTCTCTCTCTCTCTCTCTCTCTCAGAAAAAACATTTTAAAAAAAATTATAAAGTACACTAACAGATGGTAGCTGCATCTGTGGTGAACATAGCATAATGTGTAGAGCTGTTGAGTCATTATGTTGTACACCTGAAATTAATGTAATATTGTGTGTCAACCATAGTAAAAAAAATAAATTAAAAAAATAAAAGTACGCTGAATTTATGGATCTAACATGAAAAAAACTAAACTTGTCACGTCCCTTACAAAAGTTGAGTGTTGAGATATGGAGGTGTAGTGGATTCTTGTTCAACATGCAGATGACTGTGTCTTATCTCTGTGGCTTGGTGTAAGAAATAAGTCAACCTATTTCTCTGTGTTTACAATTCTTATTTAGCTTCAGAGTTTTCTATCAGTACAATGATTAAGAAAATGCCTTAGGAGACTTTGCATTTTAGAGTAGCTTCTAAACATACAAAAAATTTACAAAGAACAAAACATTCATGCGATTTAACAGATTGAAGAATTGTGAACATAATTCTTCTGGTAATAATGGGGAAATCACATTTTATTTAGAGTCTCTTTTAAATATTATTTATGTGCTGAAGAACTATTCACATAATAATCATATTATGTGATTACTAAGAATATAACAAAATAGTTCAGAATATGAGGGAGAGGATCAAGGATGATGGATGTTTGTATTTACTCTTTAGGACTCAGGAATTTAGAGGTCCTTTGTCTACACGGATTTTTTTTTAATTTCTGGTTTTAAATAAATGTATTGATGATTCCTGGAGTTGAACCACTTTTTAAAAAACTTACCACTTGTAGAATTTTAAAAATGATGTTTAATTCTCAGGAGGAGTTTAAGTGGGAGAAGTAAGGGAGCCTCTGCGAGTTCTTTCTTTCGATTTTGAACCCATTCACACTATATGTAAAATGTCAACACCTTTTTTAATTGATTAAATAAAAAGCTGGATAAGCTGAGGTATTGATGGAGCCACTAGCACTCCATAAGAAGTTGGGGAACAGAATACTGTTTAATTATTTTCTTTCAACATATTAAAATGAGTAATTTTAAATTTACCTTGAAAAATACAGATATATTGGTCTCAGTAGCCAAAAAGTTGTGTAGAAAAAGAAGAGAAAATGAGTAATTTTACTTTATAAAACTGATATAGAGGTCGTTGTCTAAATTTCAGTTTATTTTATAAAGGTACTGGAGAATAAAAATACACTCCCTAATTTTGTGGGGGTTTTTTGGGCGGGGATCTTATCTGGTTATATTTTTTCTTTTACCTGTTTATCCTGACGTTCCTATGGTAAAGTTGGAAAAAAATCCTAGTGAAAAGACACAGTCAAAATAAGAAATTGTCTTTGGAAGACAATTTGAATTCGTTCTGAAATTTGGTCATTTCAGAACTAATTCAGTTCCTATAGATAGGAGAACTAGGAAGAGTTTGAAATTCAGACACTTGAGAAAGGAGCAAATCCTGGCAGTGCTGGTGGGAAGGAGTGTGGACTGGAGAACCTACCTGGAAGGCAATCTGGCCATTTGTAGCCACAAATGAAATGTTCATATGATGAAGAAATTTTATTTCTAATTCTCTAATATCAGGAAGTTGTCACAGGCAGACAAGACATCTAGAAGAATGCTCTTTGCATCATCATTTATTTTTTAAAGAGTAAGTATCTTAGCTCTCTACCTGTAAAGGACTGGCATTAAGTTGTGATACATCATTATGACAATAAAATACGGTAATCAAAATTATGTTCGAATAGTATTTCAAGTCAGGGGAAAAGTGCTCTTTCTATACTGCTAGGTGGAGAAAGATCAATACCCGAAAGTATCTCCAATTTCTTAAGCATATTTAATTCAGATCTATACAGAAAAAAAAGACTAGAAGGAAATAAAAATGCTGTGTGGTGATGTGGAATGATTTAAATTTTATTTTTAACTTTTGTTTTCCAGACTTTCTAGGATAAGTATATATTAGTTATTAATAAAAATATTTCTGAAGGTATGATAGGGAGTGTGTGTGTGTGTGTGTGTGTGTGTGTGTGGGGATGCACAAAGATGCATGAAGTGAAGTGGTAAAATAAAGAATTATGAAATTTGCGGTTGGGTGGGCCTTGTTCAATCGGATTCCTCGCCTCACTTACCTACTCCTATCTGAAGGACCCCAGTTCAGGTGTTAGCAGGTTGCCCAGAAGGAAGAACCGTGGAATGCTAGAGGATCCAAACTGGAAATGGGCCCTCACCTTGGTCGGGCTTCAACCTCCTCTCCATCGCGCGCATACTGGCAAAGTGGAAGAATGCATCTCCTCCTTTGAGTTTTGATTTGCTTGTTCCTAGATGCAACTAGAAAGAAAGCTGTCTTCTCTACCTACAGTTAAAAATTGTAAAGTGCGCGCTGAACTTTCGCTGCGCCTGGGAAGATCAGGTCCTTTTCCCGGAAGCACAGGGGGAAGTCCAGCTCCGCGGCCAAAGCTCGGAGCCCAAGATCCTGGCAAGCTCGGGAGCGTCCCCGCCTCTGGGGCTGTAGCTCTCCCCGGCCTCCTCGGAGTTCAAGCGTCAGTCTGGGAGGAACCCGAACAAGATTCCTGGGTCTGCGCGTTAAGGCGAAGAGAGGGGAGAATGATGTCCCTTCTAAGAGGTCGCTTGTACACTGGACTCCCCTTCCTTCCTCACCTCCTTCATTCCGTCTCTCGACAAGCCTAAGAGCCCTGAACGAGAGGTCCAGAGTCCCTCGGCCTCCCCGGAGACCCTCCACCTTGCACCCACTTGTGACTGTCTGTTCCAGGACCTCGCTAAGCGCTTGGACAGGAGCGGAGCGTCTGCGCGGAATTGGGCAGCACCGACTGTTGAGGCTTAAAAAAAAAGTAAAAAATAAAAAAGTAGGAATGTCTATTTTATTATTTCTATCTTTTGAGAGGTAAAGAGAAGAGTTTGGACTCTGTAGAAGCCCCCGAAGTCTGCAGTTTAGGGAGAGGATTAACTCCCCACCCACCAGGCCGGCAGAAGCCGCTTCTCAGAGCTCGCCTCTACAGCGAATTCTACCTCCTAAGGCGCCCCAGACTTTGAAGCCAATCGCGTGGGTATTAACTCGCCGGCTGCCGCTCTTCTCGAGAGCTGTGGGGATTGCTCAACTCCGGACCAAGCTCCAGAGCGCCAGGCTTTCTGTCTTAAAGAGTCCCTCCTGGTCTCTCGGCCGCACCGTGCCAGGTTCTGATGCACCCCAAGCCCGCGCCCGCCCACGAGGAGGGGGCAGAAACCTCCATCCCACCCGGAGTCAGCCGGTTTCCTTCTTTGCGCAGCTCTCCAAGAGCTCGGTCATGAAGGAAATGTAGACGATGGCCAGGCGTAGGGTCTCGATCCGGGACAACCTCTTCTCGTAAGCAAAAGTGGGCACCTTCCTTCGCAGCTGGTCGAAGGCCTCGTTGAGGTTGAACATCCGCTTCCTCTCGCGGATGTTGGCTGCCTGGCGCTGGGCATAGGTGATCACCCTTTTCCTCTTGGGACGGCCCAGCGGGGACGCGCCTCTCCCATGCTCCTCTTCCTCCTCCTCCTCCTCCTCCTCCTCCTCCCCATCGTCTACTTCGCCCTCCTCTTCTGGATCCTCCTCCTCAAAGCGTGCCAGCCTCCTGCGTCTTCCCTCGCGGAGCACAAGGTCTCTGTCCCCAAAGGGAACCCCAGGTGCGAAGTCGCAGAGGAGAGGATGCCCCGGGGAGGCCAAGGACAGGTCTGCGACGAAGTCCAGCACCGTGGCGTCCACGCACCTCTCCGGATAGGCGGCCATCGCGTTGCCTTGGCCCTGCCTCTCATCGGATTCTCTCAGGGAGCGGCGAGATTCTGGTGATGGGCTTCCTAACAGTTCCGAATCTTATGCGGCACCATCACTGAAGGGCCAGGGGAATTAATATTTATAGCCAAGCTGATAAAAGGATTAGTGGCACCGATAGGGAAGGCTCTGACAATGTCCGTTCTCTCGAAACTGATGGAAGAAGACAAGCTTGCGCACGCTAGGAAATCTCAAAGGGATAGGCCTCCAATGCTGAGATCCTTTTCGCTGAGCGACCTGGGACAGTTCCTTTTTGGCAACACCCCGCGGCTCTTACCTGCTGTGCTTTTTGTGTCTCTCTTCGCCCCCGCAGCCAACTAATATTCTTCAGGCTCCTTATCTCATGTAGCCCTTTAATTTAGCTTTGGATTTTCAAAGCGAGGATGTTTTCCACCGCTCTGGCTTCTCCTTGGCTTCAGAGTAGAAGTGCTGAATCTTGCCACCCGACGCTGCCAATGGGTGTGAAACAAGTGCATGTGCTTTTAATGATGTCCTGAAGAGGGGCCCTGTCTGCCAGGGGTCGAGGAGAGCTGTTTGTCTGGTATCCCAGTGCAGCGGCTCCTGAAAGGCAAGATCTTCCATTAGCTTAAGTAAGCACGGTAGGGGGGGCCGAGAGCGCATTCCCCAGAGTCGCTGTTGGAACCGGCTTTCTCCTTCCAGGACATCTAAACAGCTCTCCTGCCGCGTTACAAACCCTGACTTCCAAAGTCTGTTTCGTTGCAATCAGCCTAACAACTGAGATACTTGACTTTCCTTTCCCTACTCATCTTCTACTCATGTAAAGTGGAAGATTTTACTTCAGGGCAAAATGATGGTGGCAATAAAATGGGGGGGGGGGAGTAAGTTCATTATATTTTCTCCCGAGTGCTTAACAGTGTAACCCCAGCGTGAGGGGAGGGGCGGGGGAGAGGCGGGCAAAGCAAAAGCAAACACTCCCGCCCCAAACAAAACGACTTCAATCTCCTTTCAAAAATGCGATTTACCCTTTGATAAGCCAATGAGTTGATCACTTCACTCTCTGTTGAGAAGTCTTTCAATTTTTAAATTGCCACTCGGAATTTGTGAACAAAGATAATCTTCACTTCCATCTGGGTCATTTTCCTCATTGATTTGTACTGCCCTACAGGACTTAAGAGTGGAAACTATATTGAATTCTATTTAAGGGAAATTTTAAAGTTATCTTTAGATCATGTTTTTAAGATAAAAAGAGATTTTAAATTTGGTCTGACGAAAACAAAATTTTACTAATTTCATATTATCTCTAATATTTTAACAGAAGTGTTCATTTTTCCTTCTTTGCCAGCAGCTATATTTATTTAATTATTCGGTGTAGGGATTTTTAAGGAGACACAGAAGAGCAGAATAACATGTAAGAAAATCGTTTTAAAGATAGTTTAAAAGAAATAGCCTAAAAAGATGAGTAAAGAGACGCCTTGGTTCAAGAAAGAATTCCTGAAGATATCAATTCCTATTAAGGAGCGAAGTTGTGTGACCGTTCAGTTAGTACATTGGACAGCTCCCAGAAATCGCCTATTTCTAACAGGTCAGCTCAATTTCTTTTCTTCCTAACCTCCCAGTGTGCACTCTCAGATACTGTTAAAGCAGTGTCATCTTGAATTCTTCTTTTTCTTTCTTTCATTCTTTTTTTTAAAACACATTTGTGTCTCTGTTCTCTCTTGCTCTTTTGTTCTTTTGTTGATTTTCTTTTCCCTTGAGTTTATTTTTCACACTCCAGTGTGCATTGTGATAACTCAGGCAGAGAAGAATGGAAATTTATGTTCTTGAAAGATGTTAATGAAAATGAGGTCCTTGATTTTGATTAACCATTGATTTTTACCCAACATCTTTCAAAGAGAAGACTGAAAATGAATTGAAATTTCAACGGTGGCTAAAGAATAAGTAAATGAGAGAATTAATTTTTGTTTTGGCCAGCAGTAACATGCTTTCTAACTCTTACTTAACTTGATGTGTTATAAAAATATTTGGACACATTTTATAGTTGATTTGTAGTCGTTAAATATTTCTCATAACTTTCCTCTTAAAAGTTTTAAATGTTTATTTATTTTTGAGAGAGAGAGAGACCCAGCTGGGGAGGAGCAGAGAGAGCGGGAGACAGAATCCAACGCAGGCTCTAGGCTCTGATCTGCCAGGACAGAGCCTGATGCAAGGCTCAAACTCATGACATGAGATCATGACCTGAGCTGAAGTCGAATGCCTAACTGACTGAGCCACCCAGGTGCCTCATAAATTTTCTGTTTTAAATGCAAACCTAAGTAGACTAAATACTCCATCTTGTGAGAATCTAGTTTGACAATAAAATACATTAGGACACTTACTGAAGGGAAATATGGCAGACATTTAGAAGTAAAATTTAATAAAATAGGTGTCAGAAGCTATCTTGGACTCTAAAGGGGCATTTTTCTTAGAGTTCTTGGATTTTATGCAAGGGGATGAATATTTCAACAATCTTATCACAAAAGAAACAGAATTAATGGAAATTAATTACTGTAGCAAAATTAATGGAACGCTGCACAGGATTGGGCTGAAATATTAATATTAAAATATTAAAGAACTTATAAAAATATCTTAGTAGGTATGCCTATAGCAAAAACTTAAAAAATACCTTTATCTTAATTTGAATCATAACATCCCAAGATAAACACTTCTGTTTATACCACAATAATTTCAGTTTATCCTTTAAGGTTCTAATCATGGTGACACAAATGTTAAAATCTAAATTGTAATGGCTGACTCTATTTTTTGTTTTTAAATATAATGATAGGATAGAAATAAGTGAAATTGTTTTTCTCTGTTTATTTTGAAACATCTGCTCTTTTTAAAATGCTTTTGTGGGTATTTGGTTTCACAGTAAATATACACAGTAAATGCAGTAAATTTATAAAAGTGATTTAAAACAGTTCATCCCTTTGGAAGGAACCATTAAACCTCATTAAACTTATTCATTTTATTAAAGTATTTACAAATGAAATAAGTGCCTTTTCTCTCCTTTGGAAGCTCTGGGAAATTTTTCAAGAAATGTAAAAGGAAATAAATTCTAGGGTTTGTTTATATTTAGAGTTAAGAAATTCTTGCTTACATTTAAACTAACTTCTTGCTATTCTACCTGTAATCCTGAGTTCAAATGAAAGTAAGGGCTCCTCAGAATGCTGTAGTTCAGGGATTGGCAAACTTTCTTTATAATTGGCAAAATAGTAATTTAGGCTTTTTATAAGTCATTGAATCCCTGCTGAACTACTCAACTTTGCTTTTGTAGTATAAAAGTAGTCATAGACCATAGGTAAATGAGAAAGGATGGCTGTGTTCTCTAAAACTTTATTTATAACATCAGGTAGTGGGCAGGATTTCACCCTTGAACTGTAGTTTGCTGATCCTGCCCTATTTAATAAGCCTATCTTCACATTCCTTGAGATACCAATTATGGGAACTTGCTAAGATAAGGCACTCAACATATATATAAGTGAATATTAAGTTGTTGAGCACATATCTTGTTTACATTGTGTATATATGTGTTGGGAAGATGGACAAGAAGTGTCAAAATGCTCATGAAGCAACTGAATCTGTAGGTACTGTCTTTGAAATTACACAGAGTAACAAGAAGAGGCTCTGCATGGGAGGCATACACCAGGCTAACGTTACCATTGCAGGAACTCAAGGCTTATTTCTAGTCACTGAAAGCAAATACCAAATATGATGATCTGCTCTTTAAAATATTAGTATTACTAGGTATTGGGTGAATTACACTTAACTAGGAATGGGTAAAGAAGAAGCAAAATTCCTGGAAAGCAGTCTTTTACTTTCTGAAGTGCTTCTAATTGTCAAAATGCTATCAATGAAGAAAGTTGCTTCAAGAGGCTTATATATCATTTTCCTCTTAATTTCCACCTATACCACCATTTCCCACTCATAATTGTGGCAGAAACTGCTCAGCATTCCCCAGCATCTACTTACCCCTTTTCCTTTTAGTAACAGACCCACCCACACATATGTTAGGTTGGGCACATTTCCAACCCACTGCATTTTAGTTGGGCATATGTCTATACTGCGACAGTGGAGTAAATGAGACATGATATGTGCAAGTTCAAGTTGGGCTTTGGAAATGAAACTGTTTGCCTTTCACTTGGTCCTTTGCTCTCTTCTCCTGGCTTGGGATGAGGGTATTTTGGTGGTGGGCTAGCATGGACCATGTAGACAAGGACAACACCCTATGTCAGGGACTGGCAGACTTTTTCTATATGGGGCCAGATAGTACCTGTTTCAGGTTTGTATAATCTCTGTCATAACTACTCAACTCTACCACTGTCAGATGAAAAGAGCCATAGAAAATATATAAATGAATGGGTGTAGCAGAGTTCCAATAGAATTTTATTTAAAAAGAAGGTGGTAGGCAGAATTTAACTCTCGGGCTGTAGTTTACTGAATCCTGCCCTGTGTGGTGGCAGAACAGAAAGCTGGGACTCAAAACGATCTAATGGAGTAGAGCTGTACCTCTCAAATTTGGATCACTATGTGAGAAAAAACGTACTTCCAGTGTATCTCAGATCTCTTTATTTAGTGGTATATTTTCAACTGGTACCTAAAAACAGTCAATGATTTGAAAGATTACACAGATAGATATGCTACTTTAGGTCTATTTTTACAGTGTCACTTATAAAACTGGCTTAAAGTCAGATATTAAATCCTTTTTTTTTTGTCTCAGGTTTTTCTCCTTCACATGAAATAGTTCCATTTCAGTTAGCTTTTGGAATAAATCTATTTTCCAAATTTCAATTATATTAGTTCTTACATTAGTTGTTGTTTGAACCCTCTCCAAAGTCTTTCTGTTTGAAAAACATGTGGAAAACTAAAGAGGTATGAAGAAAAAAAAATCCCTCAGGATGTTATAAACCTACCCCCAAATAATTTCCTTTTTCGTCTCATTTCCTATAGAATATTTTGGCACATTATTTTTAAATGTGACTTTCTTTAGTAATAAACATTATAGGTTTGACAGTCATCCTACCAAGGATCAGTCTATAAATTCTTTGTATACTTGGATATTGAACAGTTTATGCGTGACTTTGCAATTTAATAATTTTTCAAAAGTTTTTCCCATTATACTATTCATTTACGATATGGGGAAAATATTAGTATTAAGTTGAAACATATGTAACTTCCAAAAATCAAACCATTTTTAACCTTAAAAAAGTGGGCAACTTAATTGGTTTAACTTAACGTATTCAAGGACACTCCTACTTAATAAGAAAATGGAATTATATTTAAAATAATATTATACATGAATGTACTACCTTCATCAACATATTTAAATTATAATCTGTTATTCTATTGTACAGCAAATGCATTGCACAAGTTAAAAAATACACGACACAATTTTTTTCAACAGATTTTTATTGAATGCCTATGATGTGCTTGACCCTTGTGGCATTGATCTAGGAATTTGGTATATATCAGTAATCAAGGTAGGAAACATAACATTTTTTATGGTATTGAGAATGAATGGTACGTAATATGGAAAAAAGTTGCTTAGTATATGGTATTACGAATGGTACGTAATATGGAAAAAAGTTGCTTAGTATAAGTAAGATCATGAATACTGAAAGTTGCTATTTTAAATAGAGTTACCATGTAACAGTTTAATTGGAAAGTGTTATTTTAATAAATATTTGAAGGTAGAAGGGAGGTAGTTAGTTGCTTATCAAGTGAGAGTATTCCAGGGATATTTTAGAGAACATTTCAGAGAAGATAAGGTGAAAGAATGACTGAGATACTGGAGGAACATCACAGAGGCCACTAGACAGAAAGAACTGAAGGAAGAATACTAGGAGATGAGGCCAGTAAGGTAGTATGGGGCAAGGTTGTATTATGTAGGGCCTTTTCCACTTTTGCTTTTAGTCTGAATTCGATGATAATCCAGTAGAGCCTTCTGAAGATTTACTTACTGTTTAAAATAATCCCTTTGGCTAATGTGTTCAGAATAAATTTGATGGGGAATGAGAGGGAGATAGGGGGACCTGACCAGAGGCTCTTACAGTAACCTGTTGGTAGTGATTGCTGTGACATACAGCAGTTATATTTGGGATATATTTTGAAGAATATTCAACAAGATTTGCTGATGCTTGTATGTGGCATTTGAAGAAAAGAAAGGAGCCAAGGGCAATTCCAAGGTTTTGGCTTGAGCAATTGGAAAGAAAGTGTTGTGATCAACTGAAAGGAGAAAGATCCCAGGAAAAGCAGATGTGGGGGAGGGTGAAGATCAGGAGTTCAGCTTTGAACATCTTAATATATTTATTAACAGTTAAGTGGGGACACTGAATAAGCTTCTTTCTCTCTCCAGGTAAAAGTTATCACCATGTCTTAAAAGGCACCATTTTACATGATACACTATTTTCCCACCCCACTACCCATGAGAACTCATCTCCTATTTTCCTCCTCCCTCACTCATCTTTAGCTATGCTGGTCCCTTTGCTGTTCCTCAAACATGTAGGCACATTATCTGTCCTAGTGCCTTTGCATTTCTGTTGCCTCTGACTGCAATATTCAACTCTTAGATATCCACATAATTCACTCCCTCTCTTCCTTCAGGTCCATGGATGATGCTAGCTTATCAGGGAAGCACTCCCTGACCACCCTATGCAAACTAGTACTCCCTCTGACTTTCACTCCCTAACCCTCTTGCCTTGCTTTATCTTTCTCCAAAGCACACAAAACATCTGGCACAGTATATATTTATTTCTTCACTTGTGTACTTTCAGTTTTCCTTATTAGAATTTTAAATCCAAATGGTGACCATGGAAGTACACTCTTTCAACTACAAAGATTGCAATTAGCCAAAATGTTCCATCCTCAGTGCCTGAGGAGTCACTACAGCATTCAAGGTGAGGCTATACTCTTTCTAGTCATCCTCAGCACAAAAGGAATACCAGAGATTGGCCATTTATGGATAACATGGGATTTCTTATTAGGTAATATTTGCTCCAGAATTCCCTATTATGTTTTCTTGGTTTTTTTTTTTTCAGCTCTACATCATAGCATGAGGTTCTTCCTATATAGTCTTCATTACCCCTCTTCCCCCGCCCCCACAGATGTCAGATTAGTATTATAGTTTCAAGCTCTTCCTAGCTCACTTCTGTTTCCTCCCCCTTTATCCTCCACAGGAATTACCTGTGATTAACTGAGGGGAGTTATCCCTCCCAAGAAACTCCAAAACAACAATAAAAACCCCACCAAATAAGAATAATAGTTTTTGAATACTTACTATATATTAAGTGCTGTGCATGTATGATTTCATTTAATACAACAGCCTTATGCAGAAGATTTTCTTATTTCCCATTTTCTAAAGGAGTCTCAAAATGGTTGAGTTCACAAATGTGTAAATGCTCACGTTGGGATTCCAAGTCAGAACCCAGGGGGTTTGTACCAAGTTACAATGCTTCTCACTAACTCATGCCTTCATCTTTCTGATACAAGCACCTGGCAGAGTCTAACATAATATTTCTTCAATAATTTTCAGTCTATGTAATTTGTATATTCAATTTTATTTGCACTGACTTTGGAAGCCTTTTAGCACCTTTTTTCTTCAATGAAGAATATTGTATTAGGTTAACTAGATATTTTCATTAAATAACTTTCTTTAAGCAAGCATACCAAGGGTATCATTTAGATTTATTTCTGTCCCATATTGTGTCTTCTAAATTTAAGTGATTTACTTAATCTTAAAAATGCTGGCTGTTTCAAAACTAACAAAATGTAACTTTGAAGTGAAATGGTTCCTAACCATTTTCCTGCATCTTGACTCACCAGCCTTCCTTGGGCAGGGTTTTCTGGTTATCCTGCCACTGTCTTTAGCCTCTTTGTGGTTTCTTATAGCTCTCATTTGAGGAGTATGGAATCTCCATATTGGTTAGTATCATGGATGGAGAAAACCATCATCATGGTGGAAGCCATTACTGTCATTATCTCTGTGGGTCCTGAAAGATGATGACCTCCAGAACACTCTTACAAGTGTTGCTCTATGGCAAGAGAAAATCCTAACTTTTAAAACAAATTTCCTTTTAATCCCATCCAAGTGGCATTAATTTCACATCAGTCATCTTATTTGGCAAAGTGGTTTGTTACACACTCTTTCTAGACCTGTTTCAATACATTCCCTCAGGATTTCACACAGCTTTCAGATCCAAATTCGAGCCTATCCCACTTCTGTCTTTTAGAGCCATACTGGCTCACTCACAAACTATTAACGCAAAGAACATTTTTTCCTTAATTTTTAAATGTTTATTTACTTGGGGGGGGGAAGGGGGGAGAGAGAGAGAGAGAGAGAGAGAGAGAGAGAGAGAGAGAATGAGTGGGCAAGGGGTGGAGAGAGGGAGAATCAGAATCCGAAGCAGGCTCCAGGCTCGGAGCTGTCAGCACAGAGCCCATCAGAGGGCTCCAACTCAGTAACCAGGAGATCATGGCCTGAGCCAAAATGGGAGGCTTAACCAATGAACTGACTGAGCTATCCAGGCACCCCTAGTGTAAAGGACATTCAAAATTAAGTTGCCACACCTGTGGCCATATGGATAGATCTATTTTCAAGTCTCCTTAAATTTTATCTCACAAATGTATGAAGTCCCATTTTATTTATTTTTCAAGGCTTTAAAATTCAGTCTCTGTTACTCCTACTTGGATTTATGATTATGCGCCATGGTTTGATCTGTTATTTTTTTCTCCATGGCCAGTTGACTTTGAAGTGGCTCTTGGGACTATTATCTTCAGATTGGTGATCTTCAGTTGGAATCCACCAGGAAGTATGTGATACACTTCTTTCAATTCTTTACAAGGTACAGTTATAATATGGGAGACAATTGAACATAGCAGGGAAGAGCAGATACTTTAAATTCTTAAGATACTAGAGAAAAAAAAAGATCACGTTTTTAAAGTTTCTGACAATTTATCTGTACTTTATAGGCAAAAAAAAAATATGCATGATTTGTTTTGTTCTGACTGTAACTCACAGTGTGGTGACTTTGACCTTGTTTGGGTATCAGGTTTGAACTTGGCATGCTATGGAAAGTATATGTTAGGTGTGAACTGCTTCAGTGTTGCTCTTGGAATAAAGTAAACGACATTGCAAGCAATCCCCTATGTTGTTAGCCACTGTCAATTCGCTTCTCTTATCTGAGAAGAAACAACCCAAACGCACACAATATCATAATGGATGGACCTCTGGGGCCTTAGACTTTTTCAGGGTTCCACATTTTGCCCTTTTTTTCCCTACCCATTTTGCTCTCATCTTCTTGCCGTATTTTTATTCACTGACTCAGATCTCATGCCTTTCCATTAGGCCATGGGCTTATCATGACTGTTAACATGATATTACAATTAAAAAGGGTCCACTTTAACATTTTGGAGGTCGCGATCCCACCGCCGCTGGCCCGCCGGCAGCACGGCCAGGACGCCCGCGCATGCCCTCTTCCCAGCTCCGGTCTTGGAGCTGCTAGCAGAGCGGAGAGCGCGCCGGCGGGAAGAGCTCCTCGTCCACCAGGAAGGCGCTGTTCCCCCTGGGCAGGTAGGCCAGGTTGAGGTAGATGGGGAGCTGCGCGGGCCACTTGGGGTCTCGAGTGGCCGTTTTGGGACCGAGGACTTTCTGGACAGGGGCGCCCAACCTCCCTTATCCCTGTGCTCGCTTTGGGCGCTGAGCCGTCTACTGCCTGGGTGGGCACCCGCCAGCCCCTTGATTTTGGCACTGGGGGCGGAAGTGTCGGCGTTGAGGCGGGCCAGGGACTTCCGGTTACGGCTGAGGTCTTCTGGTAGCCGAGCCTGCTCCCGCGGAGGCGGCAGCACCCGCCACCACCTTAGGGTCCACCCTGCAAATGGGGACGGGTCGGCAGCGGGGTGGGGGGGCGGAACTTGAGTTGTTAGCGGGTCGCGGCGAGGGACCCCCGCAAGTTCTCAATGTGGTCGCCCGAGTCTGCGGCGCCGGGGACAGCGGGCAGACGCTAGAGAGGGGCCGGTGGGCGGGGACTAGCTGACCGGCGTGGGAGGTGCCTCCTCTGCTCCCGGGGCATCGCTCCTGGGACCTGGCGGTGGAGCTTCCGGGAGACGCAGGTGCTGGCGCCACGGGCACGGCTTTGTTGTGATCAACCTCGCCGGGCAGAAGGGGCCGAGCGCCGCCCCAGCCTAGGGCCTGGGAACCGGAGGATCAGCAGGCCTCAGTCGTGGTGGTGGGTAGTGGTGGCAGCACCTGCTGGAAGGAATTGGACGGGGACTTGTCCACCTCCGTGGAGTGTGGGGAGCCCACTTAGGCGGGCAGTGAGAGAATGGTCCCTGTAGGATACAATGCTTTTGAGCACTTACTATGTATGGCTCGCTGCATGTGCTGTTTACCTCTTAACAGGTCATTTCTCCTCATTCAAGGTATGCATTCTTTCCAGATGAAGTTTTTCTCTTCGTGTCTCAGACTAGACCAAGACGTTTTCTTACATTTAAATAACCAGTTTTATTTTTCATCATGAATACCCAGAGGGAGCCCTTCTTTTTCTGATAGGATATGGCAATGAATAATATCCAAGTAAAGTAGTAGTGGGTTAGTTACTTTACTTCAATAAAATATTGGCCTGGAATGTTCCATTTCAGGGTTCTCAAACGAGAGGAATTTGGTTTTGATGAATGTTGGAATCATTGTGGGATGAAGTTTTACATTTACATCCTAAAATATGCCATCTTCAGATCTTAATTTATTTAAAGTTATGAAAAATGGAAGTTCATAGAGTGCTATTAGAGTCTTGAAGAAATCAACGGAGACTTTTTGTAGTAACAGTAATTACAGAGAAAACACGAGCATTTCGCACAAGACCTCTCTAGTCCTTACTTCACAAAGAGAAGTAATTTCTGGTGCAGGTTCTAGGACGTTTTTTGGGATCACAGTCATGGTGCTTAGGGCTTGCACAGATGGAACTTCTGCTCATCTGGGTATTTTCTTCTTTGTTTAACTGCTCTTCAAGACATTGTGTGGAAGTAATGAAAGTGCTGGAGTGGTCACATGTCACCCTGCCTCTGATTTCACTCTCCTTTCCGACTCTCTGCCTCTTAGTTTTCCTCTGAAACTGGGGATGTGTACTTTTGACAGGCGTTAATATACAGAGATAAGAAAAATACAAAGCTTGTTTTGTGTTAAGGGCAATGATTCTTGCTTGATGTATACAATCCTGATCTCAAAATGACCTGCTTGCTAAAGGACAGATTTCTGGACCCACTCTTGAGTTACGGAATCACAGTATCTGATGGTAGACAGAGGTTGCCCTATCCAGCATATTGTTATGTATGCTAAAGATTTTCATTCCTGCATTAAGTCTAATAGCTATTCTCAATCCTGTCTGCATATTGGAATTGCTGTGAATTGAAAACTATTGATAGTGTGATAATATTAAAGAAAAATTAAATGAGCACTTAAAGTGAATTCCCCAAGTGGCTCTAAAGCACATACAGTTGAATTCGTGGATTAGGAAAGTAATATATCCTAAATAGTGAGGTCTTACTTTGATTTTGCCTTCTTTCTGACCTCATCTTATGTGGGTTTAATCGGAGTTAGATTCCTATAGAATCTGTTCAGTCAGCACTTCCACCAAGAAGAAAGATGAGATGCAGTTAGAATCAATAATAACACAACTGGAATATTTGTGTTGTGCTATTAGCCTATGAAACTTTGTTTTATGTAAGTTGTGTAAATAAAAATGTGATCTTGAAGTCAAGTTAGATAAATTTTGTACTAAAAAATGAAATAGGTTTTTTTAGTAGTAACAACTAAAATTTAATATTTATTTTTTAAAGTGAAGTATAGTTGAAATACAGGGTTATATTAGTTTCAGGTGTACAACATAGTTCTTTGACAATTCTATACATTAAGCTGTGCTCACCATGATCAGTGTAGTTACCATTCATCACCATACAACATTATCGCAATATTGATGTCTATATTCCTTGTGCTGTACTTTCCATTCCATGTGACTTATTTTATAACCGGGAGTTTGTACCTCTTAATCCCCTTCACCTATTTTGCCCATTCCCCCAACCCCTTCCCTCTGGCAGTCACCAGTTTGTTTTTTGTAATTATGAATCTGTTTCTGTTTTTGTTTGTGTTTTTTAGATTCCATATGTAAGAAATCATATGGTGTCTGTCTTTCTCTGTCTGACTTATTCAGTTAGCATAGTACCCTCTGGTTCATTCATATTGTCACAAATGGCAAGATATCCTTCCTTTTTTTATGCTTGAGTAATATTTCATTCTGTATATTTACCACATCTTTATCCATTCATCTGTCTATGAACATCAAAGATCCCCTGAGTTTTGAAAGATCATGAATAAAGTAGCACTTAAATTGAAAAGAAAAATTCTTTACATCCATCTTATCCATCTTGCAAGTGATGGAAATCTGATGCTTAAAGGCCTGGTTATCACAACTGATGCTGAGTGTTTTCTTATCCCTTTTATATTGCTATGATATACTCAGTACTCCAATTAATGTGCTGTTTGTGTATCAGGTCATCTCCTAAGTGACTTCCTGGGGTATGATGAATCATATATTAGTGGGATCTAGTTTCAATCATCATAGACACAGTGTGCTGAAGGATGTATATTTACCTGTGCAGTTACTGACTTGTTATGTATAAATTTAAGGTCTCTGGTGATAATAATTTCATTGAACCTGAGCATTTGTTTCATTGATGTGATGTAGTTTTTTGGTTTTGAAAACAGTAATTATAATTTAGACTGGGAAAAAAAATCAGTAGTTGTTTTATAATGGCAATTTTTGAATCAAATAGTTAAATCTCAAATTTTATTTTTTTAAGCTTATTTATATATTTTTAGAGAGAGAGGGAGAGAGAGACCACAAGAAGGGGAGGGGGAGAGAGAGAGAGAGTCTCAAGCAGGCTCCTCACTGTCAGCACAGAGCCCCATGTGGGGCTATTAATCATTTTATTACCATTAATCTATAAATGCTTAAACAGATTAAGGTATAAATCAATAGATGGGTAGGATTTTTATAGTTAAGATGCTAAGCTTAATCAGAATTCTGTGGTTTGAAATAATGCTAAATATAGTTGGAAATGATTTGCATAATGTAGGAAATATTATAAAGTGGTATGGTAAAGATACTTAAAATACATAAAACATTTTGAGGGCTAAGCAGTATTTTAGCTTTATAAGCATTTGTAAATACGGTAGAATTGAGAAATGAGATTGGTTTAATGAGTGACCGTGAATACATTGTGAGGGTTTAAGACTAGATAAAGAAATTTTTGTTCTGATTTCAATTCCCATTTTAGCAAATCTACCTAAATCCTGTATTGGTTTGATTCGATATCTGCAGCTCTCTCCAAATGTCCTTGAAATTCATCCCCATCTCTTTTAATACCTGGGCCGTATTATTACCAACCTAAAGAACTTCTCTGACACTTTTCCACACAAAACCTTCAATTTGCTCAGTATTCAGTTTTGTGATTCATATAATATAAAACTCCATTCATTACCATTAAAGACTCCCCAGACTCCATCTGTCTTCTAATGTACCACAAAACCTCACATGCTCTCTCTAACCGTGTCAGGAATATGCTTCCTTCGTTCCTGATTATTTGCTTTTGGTTACAGCACACTCTCAACCTCTCATCCCACAGCCCTGATTTTATTCATGTATCTGCTCAAACTGTTTCACATTTCCTAACTGGTCTCTGAATATCTTACCCTACTATAATGCATTTTTTTTTTTTTTTACTCTGTCACTAAAAGTGATTCTTTTAAAATTGCAAATCTAATCACAACTATCCTGTTTACAACCTCTCAGTGACTTCAGTTATTCTTAGGATGGAATTAGAATCCATTATATATCTTAGAAGGTCTTCAGTAATCTCATTTCTCTCTTCCTCTCTAGACTCATCTCTTACCTTTCTTCTTTATTCTGCACATATTTGAGCTCTTTGAATTCATGGGATAGGACATAGTTATTCTCCAACCCCTTTGATGTGGGATATTCTCCACACCCTTAGTACCACATCCTTCTGGTTTTTGTGGTTTTGTTCTGTTCATTTTTTTTGCTTCCATTTTTCAGGTAGGAAATAATTACAGAGATTGTATAGTTAGTGCTCTTAAAAAATAAAGAGTAGAAGGGCACCTGGGTAGCTCAGTCGGTTGAGCGTCCAACTCTTGATTTTGGCTCAGGTCATGATCTCATGGTTGTGGGATCAAACCCCACATTGGGATCCATGCTAAGCCTGGAGCCTGCTTGGGATTCTCTCTCTTCCTCTCTCTGCCCCTCCTGCATGTGTGGCATACCACCCCCCACCCCTGGTCTCTGTCTCTCTCAGTCTGTCTCAAAATAAATAAACATTAAAAAGAAAGAACAGAGGACTTTTGGGCAAGGTGGAACAATAGGAACTGAATTTACTCTGCTGCTTAAAACAAAAAATAGACAAAATATATGTAAAACATCTCAGTTTGTAGGATTTTTCAAACAATCCTCAAAATCTCTGTCACAGAATTTATGATTATAATTTTGGCCACCTAACTATATGTGTTTCTTCAGTGACACCACATCAATAATTTTTTTTTTTTGTATATTGAGATAAATACTTTTCAAGATGGATCTTGGGCTTAAATGTAAAGCCTGTATAGAAGCTATAAGACTTCTAGAAAAAACATGAGAAAATCCTTGTGATCTTTAGTTATGCAAAAATTTCTGAGATTTGACTCCAAAAACATGATTCATAAAAATACTAAATTGATGAATTGAACTTCATCAAAATTAAAACTTTTGATTTTCACAAGACATTCTTAAGAGAAAGAAAAGACAATCCACAAGCTAGGAGAAACTATTTACAAATTGTATAACTGAATATATGGGAAGTATATTTAGAATATATGAAAAATACTTTCAGAACTGAATTATAAGAAAACAAGCCACACAATAAAAAACTAGGAAAAATTTTGGACAAACATTTTAATAAAGCAAATATATTCATGATGAAAAGCACAAGAAAAGAAGTTCAACATCATTCGTCATTAAATACAAATTAAAACCACAATAAGATACTACTATATACCTATCAGAATGAATAAATTAAAAAGACTAAAGTTTGGAGAAACCAGAACTCTTATTTTCTGCTAATTGTAATATAAAACGACATGACTACTTTGTAAAACAATTTAGCAGTTTCTTAGAAAGTTAAACATACACTTATTTTATGGTCCAACTATTCACTCTTAGGTATTTACCCAGGATAAATGAAAGCATAGGTGTTGCACATGAATATTCATAACAGCTTTACTTTAATAGCCTCAAACTGGAAACAGGCCACTTGTCCATCAACAGATGAATGGGTAAACAGTGGTATATCTAAACAATGGAATACTACTCAGTAATAAAAAGAAATGGGTATTGATACACACTACAACACAGATGGATCGTAAAATAATTATGCTGAGTTAGCGAAGACAACAGTAGAGAGTACATGTTATGATTCCACTTGTATAAATTTCTAGAAAATATGAACTGATATATAATAACTGAAAGCAGATCAGTGTTGGCCAGTGAATGAGAGTATATGGTTGGGAGGGAAGACTTACAAAAGGACGTGAAACTTGGTGGTGATGAATATGCTTATTATTTTGATTGCAGTGGTAATCTTATAGATGTATACCTTTGTGAAAACTTAACAAATTGTGTTTAAATAGGTGAAGTTTATTATATATCAGTTACACTTTAATAAGGTTGCTTTTACCATAAAAACAAAAACAAACAAACCCGAAAGAAAACCCACACATATATACAAAATAGAATATCCCTAATAGACAAACTTCCCTTGAGCTACTTTTTTAGCTTTCCAGAGTTAATGAGAGATGCGATTACTCAGCAGACTGAGTTGTACACACCAAAAAGTGAGAATCACAAACCAGTGGTGTGAAGAATGTGGCTGCTAGTGGCTTGAGGATAGATCTGGGTTTTGAGGTATAGACTGGGAATTCCGAAAACCTTAAAAGTTGTTTTATCAGCTTAGGATTCTGGCCAATGATGTTCAATTATGCGTTTCTTGAAATCAGTCTCCTGGTTTTGTGCCACCAACAATTTAGTGAGATTGCTGTGTACCCTATTTAGATTATGTATATAATATTTAATGTGGGTAGAGTGTTGTGAAATCCAATTTGTAATTGCTTTAATTGATTTTCGTAACTCTGGACAACACCTTCATATCATCATTTTAAATTAGTTTTTTTAGTGGATCTCATGTATGGAGCATGCTTTTAAAAATGTCTAGATTACATTTATCATCTCTATGTAACCTGATGCAATTCTCATCATAAACTTTGATGAAATTTAACGTGATTCTGTTATTTTGGAAGCTTAGCCTTTCTGTGTGATGAGCAATTAAATGTAGGACCAATGGTTTTCGTAAATAGACTAAAAAATATGAAAACCACATAACCCAAGTAGTTATGTAATACTAAACAAACTTCCTGAAACATATTTTGAGGGCTCTGTTCTGTACAAAAAAACATGGAATCAGCAGTTTTCTCATGGATTATTTTTTTGATGGCTTAATATTCTGGTCCTTGCATGACTGAAATTATAGTTAGAGTGCACTGGAATTTACATTGCTGTAAAATTACCCTCCCTTCCTTGCTGACTGTTGTTATTGATTAATATGATGATCTATATCTCATGTTAGGAAGACATTTAGTTATTATGTTAAAATATCCAAATGCATTTTTAGACCACATAGAACAAAATTAATTGCAATTTTTGGACTAAGAAGTAGTGTTAGATATGTCTCCCATCAAACATGAAATCAATTTGATTATAACATTGCTCATATAGACAGTATGATACTGTCTTCTTAACAGTCACTGAGATTCCACCTAACTTTAAATGACTTGGTGGGGCCATTCTGAATAGGCAGTAATGATTAATCCTTTTTCTAAGGAGTATCATAGATTTCTAAGCAGTAGATTGTTTATATCTGAATATTTGTTGCTCACCTAAACTCACATTATAAGGTTAAAATGTGGTTTTATTTTATGGTTTAATTTGTGCTCATTTATGCTAATGGAGACTTGGACTAGTAGTTTGGAAGGATTAAACAGACAGTTTTTTTCAGATATTCATGTTTTGACCATTGCTTAATTGTACAGATTGTCATTTTTGATATTGCATTGGCCTTTTCCAAACATATCTATTTTGTATAAAGACTTTCCAGTTTTACTCCTTTTTTTTTTTTTTTTTTTTGGTCATTTCTGCATCTTCTCTATTCTTCTCTTCAGTTGAGGTGTTGATTAAACTACCTTCCAGTGGAACAAATACTATGACCTCTCAGGTAAGACTTCCAGACTTTCTCCATCAAAATTTTTGAATCTTAATAAGCAGAGTCTTATTTCCATATCATTTTGAAGTTTCAGTTGAAGCACTTCATTTGTCTCTTGAATCCTGAAATGATTTTTCAGTTCTTAATTTTATTTAAATATAATTAAAATTTTTAATTTAAAAAAAAATGCTTATTTATTTTTTTGAGAGAGAGAGAGACAGAGAGAGAGACAGAGCATGAGCAGAGAAGGGGGAGAGAGAGAGGGAGATACAGAATCCAAAGCAGGCTCCAGACTGAGCTGTCAGCAGAGCCCAACACGGGGCTTGAACCCATGAACCATGAGGTCATGACCTGAGCCGAAGTTGGATGCTTAACCAACTGAGCCACCCAGCGTCTCCGTAATTAAAAATTTTAAATCATTGTTTTCAAAACTTTCGGCTTCTTCTCCTCTCCCCACCTTCTCTAGTTAAATGCTCGACACAACACTACCAGAAGTAAATATAATGCAAGCCACATAGGTTCCAAAAATTTTCTGTACCTATACCCTATAACAATTTGAGTCTAATCAGGAGACATAAGTCACATATAGTTTAATATAAAGAATTATTTAGAAAGAAGAGTAACTATGAAGATATAAGGAAAACTATAAAAGATACCCTAGAGCTGAGGGAGAGTACTCAAGGAAGGGTAATCTTGGAAAGGGGGCACTACTCCCAAGGTTGAGGTTGCTGAGGGAGGGAGTGTATTCTCTAGAAATTTGGCTAGGGCAGGGCACCACCAGATACCCTAAATACCCATACTGCTGATGACTGTGCAGCCAGAGCAAGATAAAAACCAAGAGCTCAGTTTTCGGAATCAAGTAGAGGAGTCCCCTTCATCCTGCAGCATCTAACAGCCTCAGACAATGCTTGAAAGCATGTGGACTGTAAAGGCAAAATGCTTTAAGAATTCAGTCTATTGCAGGGTGCCTGGGGGGCTCAGTCGGTTGACTGTCCAGCTTCAGCTCAGGTCATGATCTCGCTTTCGTGGGTTCGAGCCCTGCATTAGCTCAGAGCCTGGAGCCTGCTTTGGATTCTGTGACTCCTTCTCTCTCTGCCCCTCCCCTGCTCATCCTCTGTCCTTCTCTATCTCTTGAAAAAATAAAATAAAACATTAAAAGGAAAAAAAGAATCCAGTCCATTATATAGAGCTGGTACTGTAGAGTGAATTTTGAGCTCAGAGGTAATAAATTGATAATTGACACATAACCACATATAAAATTAAATGGGTAAAATTAATTTTAATAATATATTTAATGCAGTATGTCAAAATACTATCATGTCAACAGTTAATCAATATAAGCATTATTAATGAGATACTTTCCAATCTTTTAGTACTATTTAAAACTCAAATATATTTTATACTTATAGCACATCTCAAATTAGACACTAAATTTTCATTGGATGTACTTGATCTATATTTAAATTTCATAAAACTTACAGTTGAAAAAGAAGATCTTTAATCCCAAATTGTTTGAAATATACATAAAAGTTTTCCAAAAATGTAATTAAGAACCACAAATCATTTTCCTTTAGCGTTTACATTCATATTAATAAAACTGATTCATATTTTTAGAGGAATTGATATGAACTTAAAGGAAAAATATCCATTTTTAAAAAATGTTTATTTATTTATGAAAGAGAATGAGCACAAGTATGGAAGGGGCAGAGAGAGAGAGAGAGAAAGAGAATCTCATGCAGGCTCTGCACTGTCAGGGCTTGATCCCATGAACCGTGAGATCATGACCTGAGCCGAAATCAAGAATTGAACATTTAACTGACTGAACCACCCAGACACCCTGGAAAAACATCAGTTTTAAACTTGTATCTAAGTTTTGAATTAATTGAATTCAAGAGTATTACAAAATTTTGAAATATTGAATTCAAGAGTATTACAAAATTTAAAATTAGCTCTGAATTGATCAATATCAACAACTGTTCTTCAAAATTGCTTAGAGATTTACAGCCAATTTACATAATGCTATCAAAAACAAAATCTTCTACATATAAATCCATGTTAGAAAAATATATAAAAGCGTCATTATTGACATATTATGAAGTTTGAATTTTAACATAAATTCTCACAACTGTCTAATGTCATAAATAAGTTTTTCCTTGTTGATTCAGCTTTAGTTCATTCATATGCAGGGTAGTATGGATTATAATTTGATAAGCAAGAAACCCACCTGGTTCTTAAAGAAAATATACTTAGTTGAACACAAGAAGCAGAGAGTCATCTGATGATAAGAGGTCTCTGGGTCTTCAATCTTTTATAGACATGAAGCAGACAGAGAAAGTTACTCAGCTCTAAACACAGGGCAGAAGGCAAAGCCAATAGCCATGGTAAATCACTCTCAGGCAATTGATCTGGCTTCAGTGAAGGAATTGATGTGTGTTTAACTGTATTTCTGAGTTGTAATAGATCCTCGATTGCTATGAGCTTTCCTAACCGCTTCCTCCCCTTTCCTGCCTTTTTGGGGTAAAATATACCCCAATATAAAATTTACCATCTCAACCCTTTTAACTGTACAGTTTAATGGTATTAAATACATTCATATCGTGAAGCTATCACCATCATCTAGCTTTATAACATCATCTTGTAAAACTGAAACACTATACCCATTAAACAATAACTCTTCAATCTCCCTGCCCTCAGCTCATGGCAGCCTCCATTCTACTTTGTATCTCTAGGATTTTTGACTATTCTGAGTACTTCATTTAATTGGAATCATGCAATATTTGTCTTTTGTAACTGGCATATTTCACTTGGCACAGTGTTCCCAAGGTTCATCCATGTTGTAGGATGTCAGAATTTCCTTCCTGTTTGAGGCTGAATAATATTCCACTGTATGTATATATTTTATCTCTTCATCGATTGATGAGTACTTGAGTTGCTTTCCTGTTTAAGCTACTATAAATAATGCTGCTATGAACCTGGATGTACAAATATCTCTTAAAGACCTTGCTTTGTATTCTTTTTGGTATATACAAGGAAGTGGAATTGCTGGATTGTATAGTAATTCTATTTTATTTTATTTATTTATTAAAAAATTTTTTTATGTCTTTATTTTATTGTAAGAAAGAGAGACAGAGAGTTAGTGGGGGAGGGGCAGAGAGAGAGGGAGACACAGAATCCGAAGCAGGCTCCAGGCTCTGAGCTGTCAGCACAGAGCCTGATGTGGGGCTTGAACCCAGGGACTGTGAGATCATGACCTGAGCTGAAGTCAGATGCTTAACCAACTGGGCCACCCAGGTGCCACTAATAATTCTATTTTAAACTTTTTGAGGAATCATCATACTGTTTTCCACAGCAGCTATACATTTTCACCAACAGTGTACAAGGCCAATTTCTCTATATCGTTGCCAACACTTGTTATGTTTTTGAGTTTTTTGGTTCCTATTTAATAGTACTATCCTAAAGTGGATGAGGTGGTATCTCATTATAATTTTCATTTGTATTTTCCTAATGATTAGTGATGTTGATCATCTTTTCATGTGCTTATAGTTCATTTGTATACTTTTTTAGAGAAATGTCTATTCAAGTCCTTTGCCTATTTTCAAATTGGGTTTTTGTTGTTGAGTTTTAGGAGTTATCTATATATTATGGATATTAATAAATTATTAGAAATATGGTTTGCAAATATTATATCCCATTCTGTGGGTTTCTTTTTTAATCTGATAGTATCTTTCAACGTACATAATTTTTAGATTTTCATTAGGTCTAATTTGTTTTTTATTTTGTTGCCTGTACCTTTGATGTCATATCCAAGAAATCATTGCCAAATCCACTGCCATCAAGCTGTCCCCCTATATTTTCTTCTAAGAGTTTTACAAGGCAAGGGCTTGCATCAGTGGGGGGAGGTACAGCAAAAATGGCCACCTGCCTCTTTGTGTACATCTTTGTGATTCGAAGCAGCAGTCAGTGATCAGAGCACAGATCCCTGATGTTTGGAAGACGGTCCTTGTTACCCAGTGTGGTTTTTGGAAACTGTGTATTAGCTGTTCCTGGAATGCTTGCATGGCTGCCTGTTTTGTGGCTGGGGGAATAGGCACCAGGTTACTGTTATTGTGCGGAGAGCTGAAATTAACCAAAATTCACCACAGTTGACCCTCCATGCCTTCTCTTGCAGATTGCAAACACTCCTGGTCTCTGTAGTTCCAAAATAGTTGCATCAGACGGATTTTTCTAGAATTCTGTAGTCTACGTGGGGAGACAGATTCCTGGTGCTTCCTCTTCCACTATATTCCCAGAATCCTCTTGGAATTAATATGCCTTTATGATCAATCTCTTAAAGCAGTTGTTTGGACATAGGCCAACCTTTAAAATATGCATTACAGAGCCTGCTAACATGGCCTAGAAAAGTGTGAATGGATCTTGGGAGATTCTAGCAAGCTCCCTTTTGGTTCCATATTAAAAGTTATTTTAATATGGCTGACTTTTATGTGCAGTGATGTTGTAATAGTTTCCTTTGTCTGATACGACATTTAACCGATAAGTAGTTGTACTTATCAGTCTGCAGAATGGAATCTATAATATCTAGTCATTTAAACTTAAAAATAGATGATAGTAATTGGGTCATAATTTGTTTATTTGGTGAAAAGGTCTCACTTTGTAGCAAATCATATCATTGGCCAGTGCAAATTTCCTCTGTTAAAAAAATAATTTACCCCATTTTATCTGCAATTTCCCTCAAATGTTTTCATCCTGATGAACAATATTAGAGTGTTTGAGGCATATCCTTCTGTTTGTATTTGTTTTTGAAAAAACTATGTATATTGTTGTGAGGATTTTTAGTTTATATACTTTGTATCATTATTAGGTGTAATTTTCTTATTTTCTTCTATTCAGCATTATGTTTTAAGATCTGTTACTTTTTAAATGTCTATTCAATATTTTCCCTGTTGCCACACAGTGGTTTGTAGTATGCATATGTACATTTTACCTGTCCTCTTCCCCGTGGTGAACTTATAGATCTCTTACTTCTTATCATTGCAAACAGACTTTGCACACCTTCTCTTGTGAATTGGATCATAAATTTTACTCAGCATAAAACAGTGCTGTTAAAACTGGATTTGAGATAATCTAACTTCATATATGTAACTTTAAAGACTCATATCCTATGCTTCTCCCCGGGAATTTAAATTAAAGGCCAGAGGAAGAAACCTTTTAGTCCCAAATTAAGGGGCCACTGATTTTCCCACAGACTTACTAATGAAGTGAATCAAGCCATTATAGTGTGGTTTAAATTCTGTGTGAATATCAAGTATTGTTTAAATAGTCATTAAAAAATACTTATGGAAAGAAAAATTCTCCCATGGAAGTGTATGAAAATTGTTGCTATCATTATAAAGTCATTCAAAAGGAGCATATTATTTGCTATGCAGTCTATCATAAATTCTGACTTTTCAAAATAATTTGAAGTACTGTGAAAGAATTGCTATTTTTCTTCCCTCTAATCTTGAATCTTGGCATCTTTGCCAATTCTTCTGAGCTGAATTGAAGTTATAATCCCCAAATAATACCATCCATCAAAACTTCAGACTAGTGGCTAACATGAATAAGTACACTTGAACCACTGGTCAATGTTATGTACTAGTTATAGGCTAATTCAAAGTTAAATTTCTAATAGAATATGAATTACTTTGTTCCTGTGAACAATGATTAAACATTGAATTTCAATACTACTAAAGTTTTTCTCTGTTTAGACATTTAGGAAGTTAAAATTCTTTGAAATTAATTTTGATTTTTAAGAGATTAATTTTAAAATGATAATAATAGTAATAATAAAATTATGGTTTTACTTCCAGCCAAAAGTTTAGTATCATAGATTAAAGGTGGTCACAAATTACTTGAGGTTTTTTTTTTTTCATTGAGGGGTAGGGTCTCATCCCCACCTCTGTAATCGAAGTGAGCTTGGTGACTTTTTTGATCAGTACAGTACAACAGTGTGACCTTGTGTCTCTTTCCAAGCCTAGTTTTTAAGAAGCTGGTAGTTTCTAATGATAACGTCCTGGAATGCTCCTCGTGAGTGCAGTCAGCTTCCATGTAAGGAGACTGACTGTACTAGGAGCGTCATGCGATGAGGAAGCTCCGCGGGCCACTGGAGACCCAGATGGATGTCTGGCTCGCCCCTAGCTACCCCAGCCATTTCAGCACAGGCGTCACACACATGGGGGAAGAAACCTTGCGATAACCCTCTCACTGTAGCCAAATGAGAGACCCCAAAGAAGAACCACTTTAACTGAACTCAGACAACTCACAGAACAATGTGAGAGAAACAATTTTTTTAAGTCATTAAGTTTTGGAGGTGACTCATATTCAGTACTAGATAGTAGGAACCCTTGATCTCCAAATTGTTACTCAGGCTGATGGGATGTTATGGGTAATTGTATTAAAACCAAATGTGTCAATGAGGCCATGTGGACTTTCTTCTTACTAAAATAGTTTATTTCTAAATATGATAACTGAGACAGAAAGCAGGAAATAAATAGTTGCTAAATGTTTAAGAATTGGAGTGAGTTTGAAACTAATTAGTACAGGGACCTATTGGCCAAAGAATTCCAGAAAGAAATAGAGACAAATGTGTTTGCAATTGCGGATCAATCTGATGTTCCTGAAAATGATTCTCTTCTTATAATGCTGGAGAGTATCTCTTAGGAATTCTTTCATCATCCCCCAGAGAATAGTTGGCATTTCTCTGTGTGACTGTATAGACCTGGGAAATTTTTGTTTTGTGAGATGAATCTTTATTCATTTCTCTACCTGGGACTGTGTATATATTATCAGAATATAAGAAAACTTACCATTACATATTTACTTTCATACGTCCTACCTTTGAGTCCTGAATCTTTACTTAACAGACCTATGACCTACCTCGATTACTGAAACTCAGTATTGTACTTTGTAAAATGAAGATAATGATGATAATGAGTTTATAAGTCTTTGTTGTGAAGAGCAAATAGAGAATTCATGAAAAACTCATGGGAATGTCTGGAAGGAATTAGATGCCTAATGCCCAATGCCATATTATTAATATTAATTTAATTATCACCATATAAATAATAACAATGGAAATAAAAGGTAGCAGCAGGAAAGATTGTTTACAAAGAGAGTAGATCTTTAGTTTCTCCATTCTTGAGCAAAGGGTCCAGTGGAATCCCAGTCCTTCCCATTGCTATTTGCAGTTGTCCTAAAGATTAAAAAAATATTTTCTTGAGTAAGTAGTAAATATTTGGATGCCAGTGTAAAATGTTCCCTGCGTATTTCTTGAATTTTAAATAGAATTTTTGTATTTTTGAAGAATGTATATACCTTGTAGTTTGGACCAGATAGTAGAGGACGTAAGTCTTCAGATGATACTTAAAGAATTTATTGCCTAAGGTTGAATTGAGTATGGAACAGTACAGGTTGAGTTGAGATGACTTCCCTTCCTGGGGTAGTAGAGATGAAAAAAGATATCCAATTCTTCATGATCTGGAGGTTTTGTTTTGTTTTTTTCCTACCTCTCATACATTAAGTCTCCCCATTGCTTGCCTTAGAGTCCTTATTTTCTGCATGTGGTTACATATTTTTGTTGTGCTGCTTCATCTCTAGGAATTTGCATATCTCTTCCTCCTGCCAGGGTCCCCCACGTCTAACCCTTTCTCTGACTAATGCACAACTTTGGAAAGTCTGCTCAAATGCACTAACAAGTTAGGTATCTCCTTTCTTAATGTTTGTATGACCTCCTAACTTTGCTCGATCTAACCCCTGTCCTCCTCTACTGAAAAATGTAGATTACTGTTCCAGTAGATTGTAAGCTCTTTGAGAGAGCTTGTTTTCACTGGTGCGTACATTGGTTGGCATAAAGAAAGAAGGTACTCGGTAAATATTTGTTGAGTTAAGGAATAAAAAGATGCTAAAGTCAGAGGGTCAGCTCTGTTGAGGCTGATCAGAAGAAAAAGAGCATGTTGCCACAGAAATTATAAACTGTGGCTTCAGCCCTGTCTTGTTCAGCTACCTTTTGGAGCTACTTGAGGTTTCAAAAATTTTTTCTTCCCCTTTACTTTGCTTTTGTGGTTCCATATATATCTAGTTTATATCATATTTTACTTATGGGCCTAAGTTCCCTCTTTGTTAAAACATTGACCTGTTTTTATATTTTAACCCAAAAGATTGAATTTATTTTTGCAGTAATAGTGGTGGCCTTTGGATTGCCATTGCAAACGTGGATGTTCCCTTAACACACATTAAGACCTTATCACACTCTATAGTATTCCAAAAAGGGAGGTGAACTGTTTTCAAAGGTAATAAATAGTTTTAACAACAAAGGATGTAAACACCTCATGAAACAAAAAGTCTCTAGTCATATGAATGACTTGTGGCTAAACATTTCAACAGGATCAGCCTTTGTTTCTTTGATCTTTAGGTTTTTTACTTTTGAATGTCCACACCTGGCAAATGCAGTAAAATACACAGCATCTGGATTACAGAATGCAAATAACATCCATTCAGGCAAACCTTTAAGAATAGCTGCCTTGGTATCTGCATCATTCATTGGAAGTAAATTGATTTGGACTGCAGTAGGAACTTTATATAATTTTATATGATTTTCAGCTTTAACTTTTTTTGGGGGGATAGACCTATTATGCCTCCCTCTTTGGTACTGAATAGGTCTTTTTACTATTCCCAATCTCATTTTAATGTGAACAATATTAATCTAGTATTTTACTAATAATGGCAAGCTTTGCTTCTTAAGTGTACCTTTTTGCTTTGCTTTAAACAGACTTCTGAAATGCGGGAGAGAATCATTCACTGGCAAGATTCTTAGAAATTTCCTTTATATTATGTATTGTCTTTAAGGTTTAGGTACCTTGGAAAAATGTAAAAATTTGAAATGAGGTTTTTTTCCAATGGTACCTCATCATGATTTCCTTTTTATCAGAACTTTTATGGAAGTAGGGTTAGGAAATATGCAGGGATTGGCAAAAAATAGAGGAAGGCAAATATTAATTATTGTGTATAATTGGGTAATATGCCTTAGGGGGGAAATGTTTCTGGGACAGGTTTTATGTTAAATAGACAACACATGACTTAGTGCTCCAAGAAAACTTGTATATTATGTTCTCTGTAAGTGGATTGTTAAACTTGCTTTTAGATATAATAAAAGTGATTCTAGGTTACTTAAGCAATTTATAATAATTTTAAGGTCTTTTTACTGAAAGCAGTTTGGTTATTATGTATTTGTATGGGGCTAATGCAACTGGGTTATGATTTTTAATTTCTATTATAACCTGACCATTGTTGATAGAAGTTAAACTAAGAATATGTTATATTCAAAGTGTATAAAATTATATACAATTAATATCTATTCATTCAGACAATGCTTTAGTTCTTTTAATTTTTTTCCTATCCCTATCCATCTAAATATCCAGATGTTTGGTGTTACATGTGATTGTATGAAAGCTCTGATCTGAAATCCTATGGCTTACTGGATTACCCTTTACCCACATGGTTTAAATTAATAATAAAAAAATGAACCAGGGCAATCTTGCAACAAAAGAACAAGACTTTATTGTATAACAGAATTGCAGATGTGGAAAGGTGCTCATAATAGAGACAGAATATTTCTGTTTCATAGAGCATCTGGAATGCCATAAGATCTCTAAGTTATCAGGAGCTAATGTTAGACAGCCTTGGTTTGTGATTAATTTAATATTCAGAGAAACTTTTTTTAAAGCTTTATGCCATTCATCATCATAATGTCATTTTTGCAATCCTAAAATGATTTACAAAGTCAACTCTCCCCCCTAATTTCTAAAACAATATTAAGACATCAAAAAGTTTCAGATAGAAACTTCAAAGGGCAGCCAAATCAGAGATTTCTGGCTAAGACAGTTTAGATCATTTAATATCCTCTGGTTTCCCTAGGATTAAATTACAGCTTATAGAATTCTTGGAATCTAGCTGAGGAAGTATTATATAATACTGCATGGCAATTTGGGGGAGCCTGGCAAAAGACTGTGCAGAGAAGGAGATGCCATCTTTTCAATGTATCAACCTTTCAGTGAGTGCTTGTGAAATGTTAGAGGTATGAGAAGTTACCCCGGTGTGAATACGAAGCTCTCATAACCAAAGACATGTTGTGTGTAAGCTTCATGTGGCGACACTTACTTTCTTCTTTGTTGAGCTGTCACATTACAGTGGAGCATAGGTTCAAGGAGTGAAATTATGAATCATGAATGGATATCTGAGGCAGGAACTGATAACAGGAATTCATTCTGGCACAGCCACAAAGACAGTGTTTCCAGTCACAGTGGTTTTCTAGGGATAACAGTGACTGCCGGTTGCTTGTGTAGTGCCACCATGGGGCATGCCAGAATCACACCACACATCATTCCGGCTGTAGGAACAATCCTGTATGTAACCACTGGGTCTCTCTGAGGAAATTTAGCGTTTTCCAAAAGAACCACATTCAGCTTGAAGTTGAGCTGGTAAAGGAGAACGTCTGTGAAACAAATGTTAGTGCTCTGATTAAACCAAAATACAAGCGATTGTTACAGGAAATGACCTGTTACAAAGGACTTTCCATCCCAAACACACACATGCGGCCAGAAAGATGAGCGTGTTGTACATTGTGATGTGCATAAAAGCAAGCTGGATCACTGTCAGGATAATATATTTTTAAAGAAGATTTTGGCACCTTGGACTACACTGTTGGCCCGATAGTAGATTTGTTTCTATGCCTTGGCAACAAATCATACAAACAAAATGAGCTGAAGTTTTCATAATTGAGAGAGGGAAGCAGTAACAGCAAGAGATAGAAATTAGAGAATGATATTTACAGAAGATTACTTTTCACAATTTTAAATTGGATTTAAAAATATAAATGTGTACCTGTGATTCCTAACTTCACTGTTTTGTCCATGTGCACAAGATCATCAGTACCCTTAAGCCACAAGAGTATGATTTAAGTGTGAGATCTGCTTAAGCATTTAATGCATTGAAACCATAGACCTAGGAAACCAGAATTCACTTTGTAGATATATTTCAATTTAGCATAGCTAAATAGATCCAAACCCTTATTAGTTCAAGCTGCATTTTATACTGTTCCCGACATGTGTTGATCTTCCCAGTGTATTTTATTTGCATGTCACATTCTAAATTTAGATAATGTACTCTATCAGAATGTGGTTACTCTTATTGTTTTTAAAGGGTTAAGAACAAAACTGTCTATTTGCTTAAGCATAAAGTCTTGCACAAATTCCTTGATGTCATATTTTTGCATCCATTTTCTTCCTTGGATTCTTCTAGGTAGTTACTTAGAATTTCTTTGTGTGTTATATGTCTAAAATAAAGGAAACCATAACAGCACATTCAAAATTACAATAGCCAAGACCGTTATGTCAGTATCACTTTACACATTCATTGCATAATATTTATTTGTCCATGCTCATTAAATTTTTTTAAATGTTTATTTATTTTTGAGAAAGAGAGACAGAGAGACAGAGACAGAGACAGAGAGACAGAGTGCAAGCAGGGGCAGAGAGGGAGAGAGGGAGACACAGAATTCAAAGCAGGCTCCAGGCTCTGAGCTGTCAGCACAGAGCCCTATGCGGGGCTCGAACTCACAAACTGTGAGATAGATCATCACCTGAGCCAAAGTCAGATGCTTAACCAGCTGAGCCACCTAGGCTCCCCTGTCTATCCTCATTTTTTAAAAAAAGTTTATTTATTTTTTAAAGAGAGATTACAAGCAGGGGAAGGGCAGAGAGAGTGGGAGAGACAGAATCCAAAAGCAGACTCCAGGCTCTGAGCAGTTAGCACGGAGCCTGACATGGGGCTCGAACTCCCAAACCATGAGATCATGACTTGAGCTGAAGTCCACCACTTAACCAACTGAGCCACCCAGGCGCCCCTGTCTATCTTCATTTTACACATAAATGAAAGTTGGTAAGGAGGGAGTAGGTAAAGGATAAAAGCACAAATAAGATTACAAAGCAGTGTAGAGACACACAAAATATCCAAATAGGGTTAAAAGACCCAGTGCAGCTAGAGGTGGCTACTGAGCTATGTTTGGAGCTATGTGTTGTACTTTGGCTAAAAACATTAAAATTGGGGTAATAAATAATGGTGGATAGAAAAGAAGAGTGCATTTAAATTGCATGTGGCTTCTGGGAGTTCATCAATGATACAGTGTTATCCTTTTGCCTTTAGGTTGATAATCCTCCCAACATTTTTAAATGTATCTGCCAGGATCTGGATTATTTAATTTTATTTAAAAAATCCATTTTCCTCTCTGTTGAGGTCACACACTAATGGTTAGTGGGGACCAAGCAGGTAGAGAAAAAGGTAAATGTGTCCTATTTGGGATTATATATTTTTAAACAAGATTTTGGAAATCTTAGATTTGGAAAGACTCTTCCTTTCTAAAAGCTTCACTTGGCACCTCAGTGCTATCCACTTACTGCTATGAGGTCTCTGGGTGTAGCTAACTCCTCACCAGCTTAATAAGAAAACAAAAATTCTGTTTTCCTACTATTAAAAAATACAGTAGAAAAAGTGAAAAGCAAATATAAAATTTTAATATTAAGGTATCTTCTAATCACGGGAATTAAATTAAATCATGCAGTAACATAATTTTCTGCCTGGATATAGAGACTACATGGTAATATACACATTCCTTTCTTTGAAAATCAAAAACTGTGGAGGATGTGGTATCATATGGGACTCTGGATATCCAGAGTGGAAGAATCAAGGCTTCGTTTTTCCTTTATTCTGTCAATTCTCACTTTGTCAGTGTTTTCTCTTTAAGAATGGCTCTGTGCAAAACTGAGGGACAGTAGAGCCCAGGTTGTGTATGAACCATTCTGTTTTCCACTGTCTGATTTTTAAAAACATCTCATATATGCTGTTAAAGCAAAAACAGAAAAAAATAATTCCAGTGATTACACTAAGGTGGTTTTGAAGGCACTGCTATAAGTCCTCTGCACTTACACACGTTCCCCATAGACATATGTCATCAGTTGTCTGAATTCCATTTAGATTATGTTTCTGAGAACTGAACATTCACTGACAAGAACACGTGTGCTAAATGCAAATATTTGATTTAAAGGTAGGATTTAGCAGGATTTGCTGTGTCTATTATGCAGGAGATTGCCGTAGCCTTATTACTTGCAAGATGGTTTGGGGGCATACCTTTTAAAAATCAATCAGGAGCCTTTTGATAAAGGACCTAGGTAATGTCAGCTGTTTTGCAGGTATTCAGTGGGTTCATATATTTGTTGGAAATCGCTTGGACACAATGAATTATGTGGTCTCTGTAAGACTACTTTTTACCAATGAGAATTGTGCTATTTTAAAAATAAATAATAGTATTTTATGCATAAGGAAAAACTATGGTGATGTGAAATGTGGAAAGACCATAGCAAAGAATTACCTTTCAGACTAGATAGGGCACTTTGTAATTCTTCATCAAATACTAATTAGAAAGTAAATGTTTGGCTCTAACGAGATGGTTTTAGGTTTTTCAAGTGGCAGGAATGAAATTTCTTTGTACCTATGGATCTTGTTTAGTTAAACATAAATATGGAGAGATATATATAGATTAATACAAATGACTCAGAAGCTAGGAAAATCTCTTTAAATAAAATAAACAAATCTAAAGAGGCTAGATAACTTGAGGTATGCTTAGACTCCCCAGTCACTGTTCACAAAAGGAAATACAGGTATTGGTGTATCAGTTCCCTCCAAAGACATGTGCTCTCCAAGATGACCTAACATTGGAGACCTTTCCTTCGTAGTTAGTTACTGATGTCTGGGTTCTTGTCTTGTGTTGGGCAATGACAGAGGCTGGTCTGGATTCTGTCTTTGTTTCTGGGGAGAAGCCGAGGAACACTGCACTGTACTCCTTTTCTGACTAACCAGAAGACTTTGTTAAACACAAAAAGAAACATTAAATTCAATTTTAAATTTTGTTTTAATAATAGAAGGGTCCTAAAAGAGATACTAACAGTGTAGCTTCTCAGATGATCTTAGACGAGTCAGCACTGATGGAGTTGCCTCTAAGCACAGCTTTGCTGATGTTGATAGTCTTTTCCCCTTTTTTGGAACTTTCCTGTGGCCTCTCTTTGTGATCAGGTCTTCTACTTTTTAAGAGTTACTGTCTTCCTTCTTTTCCAGGTGGCTTAGTGGTCAGTGATTACTTGAAGAAAGCATCATGGGTATCTGCACGTGTCATGTCTAGAAAATGCTTTAAGGATTTCATGAATCAGAACAGTGGAATTTTAACTTTATTCTTTGACATATTGAAGAGTTTCTGTGTAGAATTTATATTTTTTTAAAGTCAAATGTTCTAGCCATCAAAAGCCCTAGTGCTTACCGTCAGCGATTTTTGAAGACCAATTTTCTATTTTAATTAAGCCCTTGCTTGGAAACATTAGAATTTTTTTTTTATGTCAATCTTTGTTTAGAATCATTTGGAATGATGATACGTGGGCAAGTGGCATTGTATGCTAAATGTATGTAGTATTTTACTCTCCATCTATTTTGTGTCGTCAAATTTGTATGTGCTGTACATTTATATAATAAATACACATCTGGAGTTTTTTCCTATTTTGTCGAAAATACATTTTCAAAGCATGTTTTTCATTAGACAGCCTAACTGTCTTTGGGTCCACTAGACAGCACTTCTGATAGTTGTTCAGGTTTTTGATAAAGCTGAAAAACAGAAAGTCATTGAATAAAGATAAGAGTGCTAAGCTGTGTTCTGGGAGTATTTTTGCAAGGGAGAAATGAAAAGTAGAATCTGGTAGGGCAGAGTAAAGTGATAAGTAGGTGTTCAATAGATGCCAAACTGTTGCTAAGGAGGAATTGTGAATTAGGATAGAAAGATAAAAGGAGGTGGACAGGAATCCCCATGTTTATCCTTTGTAGATACCATTTACTCTCTGTCCCTCTCCTAATTGATTTACAAATATTGATTTAATGCTTCCTGTGTTTTAGGCATTGTACTCTCTGCTCTCTGGTCACCCTCTCACTTCTTCCTTCATAAACTTGATTTAATTTGTGGCTAAGTCACCCCCTTGCCTTTCTATTTGATTTTTCTCGTTCTCATTTTGTTAACATCCACATAGTACTGCTTTTGTAATTTCACTCTATGTGCTCCATGGTGGTCATTAAAAAATTATGCAGAAAACTTTGTGCAGTGGCATGAGAACAGATAATCAAGTCTCTTTACAGGCACTTTGGAGATTAGGAAGGTTGCATTCAAGGTAGATCTGACAAACATAATAAATTTGTAGTTTCAGATAAAGTGGCAAATGAGATATAGTGGCGAAAGCACTGACTTGGAAACCAGGGTTCCTGGGCTATACAGAATTAGTTATTACCATTGTGTAGTACTGAAAAGGCATGTAATGTTTTCTAGCCTTATTTCCATCCTATATAGAGTGAAAGGGTTTAGTTATTTGGTTACTCGGGTCCCTTCCATTATAAAACTAGTTCTGTTATTTCAAGAGTACACCCTTAATTAGGGAGTTGAACATGTGTTACCTATTCAGTTGGTGGATCAGGAACATACCTAAATTAATTTATAAAAGGTGAATTAATAGTATTAGACAAGATTCCCTAATGTTATCTGTTTAATTAATTTTTTTAAAATCTGGGAATCACCAGGCAGTACAACTACTGAAGATTTCAGGACTCATTAGCAAAATGCACATTTATTTTTGAACACCATGAAGAAAAGCATGTAACCATCCTCATTATTATATCTCAGTATCTATAAGAAATAAACTTTCCTGGAGTCAGTTAAGCTTACTTCCGTGTTTTGACTTTCTTAAAAGATAAGGAGACTTATATGTCAATTTCTCTTATACAACAATCATTTATTGTTATTGATAGCCTTCTTCACATTCCGTGAAGTCACACCTCTGGCTCTCTCTTCTCTAAAATAAATAATATTTTTTAAAAAATTGTATTTTCCAACTTAAGGGATTTTCACTGAAGCAAAATGATCCAAAATGAATGTTTTGAGTAATTGTTACTTGGTGAACTTCACTGTATCACAGGGCATAAAACAGAAATATGATCTCCTTAATCTTGATTCTATTTTCTACATGTTCCATAACTTCCTCCATCAATACAACCAAAGCAGCTGAAAGTTAGAAAACTGTGGTACTTGTCTTCAAATCCCTTTGCACTTAGGTAGTGGGTGTGAAAACAGAAATGTAAGAAACAGAACATGTGTGATATATGAATCAAAGTGTAGAGGCTATTTGGTGTGAAACAATGTGATCCTTGTAGCTCCTGCTAATGCATCATTCAGCAAATGCCTGAAGAAGACAGAGTTCTCAATGGCAAAAACAGTCTCCTGGAAATAGACCCTTCATTCAGTCCCTTGCATGAAACTTTATTGGATGAAAACAAAGAAATATCTTTATCTTACGAACTTAAAATAGGTGTCTGTAATTGGATACGTACCAAATACATGGAAATAAATTTGTTCACATCATTATCTGTTTTCTGCAAAACTAGCTGCCCTCCATTTCATTTAAAATTCTTAACGAGTCAAGGTGTCACATGTAACGCAGAAGCAAACAAATGTGGCTAAGGTATATTTTTTAAAGGTTGTAACTTTACTGGTTTTCCTGACCTTGGACCCCAAAATATGACTGTAGTAATTAGGTAGAATTCACACAGCCCCAGACATCTGAGTATAAATACTTAGAAACATTCTTTAATCTAGAACTTCATGAAGGTGATATGCATAATCTTTGAGAATGACTGAATTATAAGAACAGAACAGATTTCTATTCAGTTAATCTAAATATTATTATATAACAACTTACAGGAGAAATACTGTAAACCTCAAGTCGTTTTATTCAAGAATTGGTGAAAACGGATATGGATAAGAGAGAGTATGGATAAGACAATTGTTCTGGTCTTACACAGGTAGTTATGATCTTCTGTGTGTTCCCAATTTTGCTTACCTCATGTGCTTTTCTCAGTGACCCTATTTCTACTTGCAGAAAATACTTTATCTCTGCTACTGCAGCTGTTCTAAGATCTCTGAATAGGGACCAATACCATTACTATGGAAGTTTTAATTTTTCCCCTTCATAAGTCCTGAAGAATATCTTATGACTTATTATTACTCAGGCACTGACTCCCCTCATTTATTCAAGACTTCAGGTCAACTTCTAACTGGAGAGTCTGTTCTGTGATCATGTACCTCTGCTGTGATTGGAAGGTGTGAGGTATGAGAATGTTTTACTTCTCGCGATTCCTGACTGGGGCCACAGTTGAAAATGCATCCTTCTGTGGGTGGCCTCATGACACAAACTATGTAATTCAGTGAAACAAGCCCAAACTCTGTATCGTCCCACATCATCATCCCCCACCTCTAGAATTTCAGAAGTGTTACTACACGTGGATTTCACCACTTCTGATCCCCTGACTTCCCAACCTCCTTCCCCGTTGCCAGGCTCATGAACTACCATGTCCGTACCTGTTGACATCATTTTTGCATTTATTGTTTCACTTCCTTTTTCTGTGGATATTTTGCCTCTGTGTTTCCTCTAAGTTTATCCTCTGCCCTTTCACAGATCCTTTTCAGTTTCCCCTCCATTGTTTTCTGTATCCACAGGCTGGTTGCAGGGGTGGACACGTGGTGAAAACCCTGCTGGAATGTGTTTTATCTTTCTTCTAACTTTTGTATAATTTGAACTTGGAGTGTGGTCTGTCTAATGCTGAAGCCATGGGTCTAGTGTGGATTAATTCTTACCGTTGTTGATTTCTTTGTTTTGGGGAGAGAAAGGAGGATATTGGGAAATGGTCACTATTGTTCTCTAAACCTCCAGTGTTTGTACTTTTAATTAAGGTATCATGTGAACTTGTCAATTTTGTTGGAGGACTACATGGCGTCATGGATGTAAACATTCAAACACTCCATCTAGAATATAGTTGCTCATTGGATGAAAAAAGATTGTTTTCTTCTATCTTGTGGAGGACTTTCTCAGGACATGTGTTGTAAGCTGTGTGGACTTTATTATTGGTGTTTGTTATTATTATCTTTACATGTATCTACTTCTACCAGGACCAGAATTCTGCTTTTCACTTTTGGTTAAGTCCAAGCCCTGATTCCTTTGTATAGAGGTGTTGTTCCATTAGGATTTTCAACAGTGATTAAAAAAAAAATAGAGTAACACTTTTAGAGATAGCATATGATTGAGATATGCTATATCTTTTTATGAGCATCAGTGCCAAGCACTTTTGGAATGTCTCAAACTTTTAATTTTAGCTTTACCTCTGAACAGCTGTGCATGTTAGAGTATATGTTTGTCTTAGCTTTCTTGAATTTTTGGGAACAATTTGTATAGAATGAGCCAAGAAGAAAAAATAATTAACCAGGTGTTTCTTTTGTCATCTTGTGAATGATAATTTTTACTAACTGATGGCTAGCTAACCCTACAAAGATAAGATGCTTTGACTCATAAATGATGAAAGATTCATTGGAATGATCTGATATCAAGGTGATTTTGTACATAATGGAAAAGTGGGAAGATTTAGAAGGGAAATGAGAATTCTCTTTCATTTTTACATATTTAATTTACTAAAATCTTATATTAAACTGAGGTTCATTTTAAAAAATTGCTTGTCCTGGGGCACCTGGGTGGCTCAGTTGGTTAAGTGTCTGATTTTGGCTCCGTCATGATCTTACAGTTTGTGAGTCTGAGCCCTGCATCGGGCTCTCTGCTGTCGGTGCAGAGCCAACTTCAGATCCTCTGTCCCTTTCTCTCTCTGCCCCTTTCTCCCTGCTCTTTCTTTCTCTCTCTCTCTTACTCAAAAATAACATTAAAAAAATGGTTTGCTTCTGTTACTCTCTATGTGAATTGGTTTTACCAGTAGAGCCTCTAACCTTCAATAACATTCAATAACATTTATATTACATTAGTCTAATATTATTATATGATCATAGTATTAATTAGTATTTTATGATAGATTATAACAGTAAAGTACATTAACATAGTATACTAATATGTTTATACTAAGATGACATTTATAGTAGTATATAATCTTATCACAATGATATAGATCATATGTATCATAATGATATATATCTTATCATCATGAGATTTATGTATATATGTTTCTCATAGATACATATCAGTTCTTACCATGTGACTCTGAGCTCTTTGAGGATACAAATTGTATCTTAATGTTTGGAGTCAGTACGCTGCACTTAATGGATAGTTCCTAAATTTCTAGTCCTTAGATATATTTCTTAATATATCAGCTCCTTGAAATATGAATAGTCCCCCACCCAAAAAAGAAAAAGTGCTCTGTGCCAACTAAATTTTAAAAATTGTAGGTTAAAAAAGAAAGTCATTAGATTTACAGCGGGACTTCTTAGGGCCTTTGATTAGCTTATGTGTGTTGTGAATCTCACAGGGAAGTTTTAGTATGAGTAATTGCATTCATTCATTCATTCATTCATTCAGTGTATCTTTAATGTCTTAAATGTGGCAGACAGTGTTCCGAACCATTTATTGAGACTTTAATAGAGAACAAGAAGTTAGGGTCTCTTCTCCGTGGAGTTTTCCACTGGTAACAGTATTTTTTTCATTATTATTATTTAAACTACTTTGAATTTGAGTAGACTTGTTATACAATGTTATATTAGTTTCAGTTGTACAATACAGTGACTCAGCATCTTGATATCTGATGCTGTGGTAACCACAAGTATAGCTACTGTCTTTCATCATGCACACAGTATTTTTTCCAAGGAATATCTCCTCAGAACTCTTACTCTGCCCTAAATATTTTTAAATTCATATTGTATACAGTACTATACATTTATTCTTCTGCTTTTGTTTTCATTCCTATTTAGAGATACCTGGATCCCCAATCACTACTATAAATGCTAACAGCAAATATTTATTGAATCCTCATATGCTAGTTATTGTAAATAAATAAACACTGAGTGCCCTAAATAAATGACAAGGCAAAATGATACAACCCTGACATGACTTTTGTCCTAATTCAGTTTTCCATTATTTATCCACTAAGCTTAACATTTACGTATTGGATTATTTCCCCGGGTATGTATTTTCTTTTAGGTTTCCAGTCACTGCAGAATTACAGGAATGCTAGACAATTAAGGGTTTGATTATTTTGGTGCCTGATCATCTTAAGCAGTGGTTTTGTGTTCCAAAACCAAGTAGTGGCTGAGAGTAGAGACAAATTGCATGGCTTGTTTGGAACCTCGAAAAGTCCCACAAAGACACTATTGCTTGAAAAGGATGTAGAACCAAGAGCAGAGGCACCAGACCAAGATGTTTCATCACCAGAGAGAGAAACAGGTTCCAAACAGTGGCGGTCCGCAGAGGGCTGTTGATGGCCATTGTGTCAAAGTTCTCATTCTTATTTTCCTTGACAGGGGCCTGGCATGCATCTCAGCTGTGTCAGGAAATGTGTTTCTGACATTTGAGAGGTGAGAAGAGAGCCAGGAAGTAGACATTGGGACCTTTGAAATGATTACACAACTTAACCCAGATTCTTATTCTGTAGAAGTAGTCATATCGAGTTATAAGTATGAAAATCTGGTTCCACTGCTTGATAGTCTCTAAAGACCTTAACATTTCATCTTATTTTAAATAGCAACAATAATGTACTTCCCCTGCACTTAGCGTTATAAAGTAGATACTTAATGGAATTAAGTAACAGGAGCTTTATGCTCTGATTTAGCCTTTGATGATTATAAAAAAGGGCTTCATGATTCCTATTTTGGAATTATTTTACTTTCATGTCAGCAGTATTTGGCCAGTTCAAAAGACGAACTGTGCCCCTATCCCTTTATTTCTAGATTCAACACAGTGTTGTGGAATTAAAAAAAGTATTGTTAAAATTCTGCTGAGATTGGGTGTTATTTCAAGTCTAGTTTATACGTTAATTAAAACTGCTTCAGAATTAGGTCAGGCTACTGTGCATTTGCTTTCGTGCCGTTAATTTCTGCCTTTTGCTCTGTGAAGGGTTAGAGGGTTAGTACGAGTCATCCCTCCTGCTCTCTCTTCATGCTCTGTGCTCAGGATATAAACAAGAAGGGTGTGCGGATTCAAGAAAAGCCCTTTTGTCTAACGGGCTGCTGCCTGCTCTGTCCCGTATGGACCTCTCAAAATAGTGGCCGCAGTTTTGCTTGGTCCCAGCAGGCTGAGGAATTCTTCTCCCTGACAAGACATGAAGGCAGCCGATGGCAGTAGATTCATACGTTCAACAAAAGACTGCTTAGAGATGAATTGACTTCATACTAGACTGTTTTCTAAACAACCAAATTCAGCTTTTAAGTTAAAACAGATCAAAACAAAACAGCAAACAGCCTGCTGTTGACCTGCTCACCGCTGGAATAGTGTTGGAGGACATGGTCATACAGGACCCTCCCGTCATTACCGTGGCTTTGAGTCTTCGCTCCCATGGTCTGCACTGGCCTGCACATCTTCCAGACCCACATGCGGATCGCTTCCTTGAACCCGAGCCCATAGCCTCATTGCAGCGTGCTTTGTTTATGTCTGCATTTGCTCAAATGCCATCTGTGAAGCATCGAGCTATTGTGCCTGTATTTCTACTGGCCCTGGTTATTTCTCTTCCTATTTTCTATGGCAGAAATAAGTGCAATTTTTGGGAAGCAGATGTTTTTTCAATATGAATGATTTTGCTAACACTTAGCAAAAATCTATCTGCTGCAAAAGGCCTTTTGCACGTGGGGTAAGCATGATTTGACCTCCCTCAATTTGGGCAGGAGAGGTTAGGTTCTCATTTGTATATTATCTGGAAGGAAATTTCTTTCTTATATTGCTCACAAAATTTTGCTTCTCAGAACGTCTCCTCCCTCTCGGTACTAAATCTCCTGACTACAGTAGAGGGGATTGAAATTGTTCTGCTTGTTTTCTAGGTGGTGGTTTTGGTAGGAGGCTGGAACTTGTATCTCTGTTAGGAGCTGCTTTAGGGTTTCCGAAAGATTATTGTTGTTACCTGAAGGGTAACAGGGGGATAAATACTCGCTACGTTTTCATACCTTAGAGGTAGTGTCGGTGATATGTAGGGACAGTGAGACAATACAATGCATAGGACAGTGTATGACACACAGTATCTGCTCTGTAATTACAGGTATTATTACTGTTGTTGCTGTTTTTATCTCTGAGACTATAATGGAAATGCTTATGTAGTAACCAGAGAAAATGTTATTTTCCCCTAAATAGGCTTATCATAGAACTCAAGGGAACAATTAGTGTCACCCCTGTCAGAACTTCAACTTGCTAATTATAAGACTAATGAGAAAAAACATTTACCTAATTTTTTTTTCTTCTGTTTAATGCTTAGAAGTGCTTTATTTGCCATTTTGCTTCACAGAAAGTTTTCTCATTGAGGCTTTTTAGATGTGCCTTGAATCTCAAGGTACAGAATTGGGAGTGGAAGGAATATGTGCCTGCTGTAGGTCACTATCTCAATCTGTTATGAAACAAGGTAATATTTCAAGTAGGCACAACAGATAAAGGAACAATGGCAAAAATGGGCTGATGTGAAGGTTTTATTGGAGTCAGTGGCAACTTGAAAGGTTTATTGTGACATAGGTAATAAAGGCCTGGATGCAGAGTCTGTAGATCTAAAGATTGTTTCTAGCTTCAGCTTTGTATCAGTCACTTAACCTTTGTTTCTCTCCATTAAGAAGAGGATAAAATTATTAACCCAAAACAAGAATGGACAGAGGAATAGTTAGTTACATAGGGATTTTGAGTATCAAAATTCTCAGAAAATATACTCTTTACTTAATACAGTTTCCCTGAAGTACTTGAAAAATGTTAATCTTTTCCTTGTTCTCCAAAGTCCTGGATTGTGTTCTGTTGGAGCCAATCAATTATGACCCCACATCTTCAAAAAAAAAAAAAAAAAAGCTTCAACATAAATATTATGAGGTGACAAGGTAATGAAAGCAGATAAAGCCTGCTTCTAGTCAAGAATTTTTTTTAAAACTTAACTCTGTTTTGGTTTTGATTAGAGTTTAATAATGCCCTTTACCATTATACATAGTGCAATAAATAACTGATATTTATGTGGCATTTTATTGTTTTGCAAATGCTGGCACATGTTATCTCACTTAAACATCACAACAACTTTATGCGATACTGCCCGAGGAATTTGGATTTCAGAGCTATTAAGTGGCTTGCCCAAGGACACACAGCTGGCAAGAAGTAGACCAAAACATAGACTTTCCAGATTCAAATCCAGCGTTCTGTCCAAAATCCACCACAGCCTCATCAAAGACAGAAAGACATTGTCCCTCAGACTTATACCTGATGAACATTCTGATCAATATGTAGTATATACTAAGACAAAACCTACATAGTGAATTTAATGATAAAATAATGGTGTGGTCTTCCATGCATTCCCCCCAACCACCCTTACCCCCAGTTCCCTCCAAACGCAAACTTCCTGTTTACATTTAATAGGCAAATACCCTAGTTGTTAATTTACTTGAGCATATTGTGCATAATATGTCCTCATGCAATATGAAAAATGATTTTGTGGTTTTTTTTTTTTTAACTCCATCTAATGTTGGCACTTGTTACATGAGGTTCTCATGTATCACAAAACAAATTCTCAAACATATTTCGGTGAAGAAGTAGAGGAGTGATTTGAATTATAATGCAGCTGGCAAAACTGCAGGCATCATTGGTAATTAAGTCCAATTTGACATGTTTATCCTTTAGTGCAAACAGTGTCATCTGATCCAGTTTCCTTAGTTCTCGATATTGTACTGTGTTTCACCTCTTCAGTCTATTTGCTGGTATTGATTATTAAACACTTAGCTTTAAGCTGAGGGAAACTCTACATAGCTGTCTCCTTTGTTTCAAATATTTACCTATGAGTTACCACATATATTGTTTCTGTGAGCTCCGTTAACAGAAAGGAAAGAAATGACCGCCACGAAGTCATCTTTACTCTGGGTTTGTGATGATTCTCGTTTCTTTGTCTGACTCCAGCCTTGTGGAGGTGCCATCTAATAACATTAAGCAACTTTAAGAAAATACATAAACTCCAGTCCTGCCCCTCTTCATACAACAGATTTTCCTTCCTCATTTGGCTTTATGACCTTATTATACTTCACCCATTTCTGAGTGGACAGGCAGCTCTGACTTATTAGCCCTTATCAGAGTGCCAATTGCACTGCATTGTAATCGGCTATTCTCTTACTGGTTTCTTTCTCTAGACTGTAGACTCTTGTAGGAAGAAGGCTTTATTTTGGTGGAATCATCCCTTCTCTCCCTGCTCATAAACTGGCGTTGGACACATAGCACAGATTATTCATTAAACGTTTGATGAGTATCAGACCAAGTGAATTAAGATAGTATCCCTGTTCTTCTACTCCCTGGCTGTTTGCCTTGGGCATAGTGCTCAGTATTCACCTAAAAAATGGAGGCAATCATAGTATTACTCTCAGAGACTACCGTAAGAGTTAGTTAAACCATTCACTTGAAAGTTTTTATACTGTGAAATACTCTTCAAAAGGCGATTATGCTAATTACCACAACTTTGTATCTGCATGTTTTACTTCCCATAATTATATCATAAATACTTTTTTTTTGCTTTAGTTTAGGTCTCGTTTATTGCAGTGGTAATGTAATTAGCCTGTATGCTTCAGTTCCTGCTCTTTATTCTACACTGCACCTAGACTAACCATTGAAAATATAAGATAGGATTGTCAGTTCTTCACTTCACACCCTTCGACAGAGGCTTGTCTGTCTTGTACACCACCACATCCCCAACTCCCAGGCCAATGCCTGATATCTGAGCTTATAAGCCTCTGTTACTTATGTATCCAGTGTCTGAAGGCCTCCAAAGAAGGGCATAAAAATCTTTCATCACATGCCTCCTGCATATCTCTCCAGCCTCGAATTTCACTCCAGCAAGACTTGGTTACATATCCAGGATTGTATAGTAAGGAAAAATGGAGAATTCCCCAGATGGTCCCTTCACACCTCAGTGCCTTTGCATATGTTTTCTTTTTCTTCCCAGAGAGCAGTCTCTCTCTTCTGCTGGGGCACTTGACAAACATATGTCCCTTACAACTCAGCCTACCTATAGACTCCTCTTCAAAGTACTTCTCTTTCACCTGGTACAGGTTTCCTGTCATTTGAGCTCTAATAGCACATTGTGTGTAAGCATATCTATACAGTATGCGAGGAATCTGTAATAGTCGTTTTTATGTGTTTCTTTAATAGTAATAAAGTAATATGATTATAGTTTTGTATTATCTTGTCCTAGTAGCAGGGCAGCAGCCTTCATAGTAATATTACATAGTTCTGTAACATGTTCCAAAGTTACAGTTACTTCTAAAATTTTTATTTTTTAATGTTTATTTATTTTAGAGAGAGACAGAGCATGAGTGGGAGATGGAGAGAGAGAGAGAGAGAGAGAGAGAGAGAGAGAGAGAGGCAGGCACAGAATCTGAAGCAGGATTCTGTCAGCAGAGAGCCCCACCTGGGGCTTGAACTCATGAACATGAGATCATGACCTGAGCCGAAGTTGGACACTCAACCAACTGAGCCACCCAGGTGCCCCAACTAGAGTTATTTCTTTTTTTTTTCTTAAAGTATTAACTCTTCTTTTTTAAAATTTTTAAAAAAAAATTTTTAACATTTATTTATTTCTGAGGGAGAGACAAAGAGCATGAGCGGGGGATGGTCAGAGGGAGAGAGAGACACACACACACAGAATCCGAAGCAGGCTCCAGGCTCTGAGCTGTCACCACAGAGCCTGACTTGGGGCTTGAACCCATGAACTGTGAGATCATGACCTGAGCTAAAGTCAGTCACTTAACCAACCGAGCCACCCAGGCGCCTCTAGAGGTATTTCTTAAAGTACTACCTAATAAAATGAATTTATTAGGAAAAACTAAGGTAGTGTTTTTCCCTACAATATGATTATCAGATGCTATCCTTTCCTTAATATTTAAAACTGTGTTTGTTGGATTGCTACATTTTTTTTTTTTTTTGAGAGAGAGAGAGCACAAGCAGGGAAGAGGGGCAGAGGGAGAGAGAGAATCCCAAGCAGGCTCCACGCTTAGCCTGGAGCCCTACTCGGGGCTCGATCCCACGAAACTGGATCGTGGCCTGAGCTGAAATCCAGAGTCGGATGCTCAACTGACTGAGCCACCCAGGCACTACAGAGAGTTAGATTTTTAAAGAGTTTTTCTTCTCTCTGAAAAGGAATGACAGTCAAGGGATGAAGGAAAAATAATTATAACATATTTAAATCTCTTGGTTTATTTGAGAACCGAAGAGATCACTTGTTCACTTTTTTTGTGGTAGTTTTTACATTGACTACTTTGGTAAGTGTTTTCCATTTTCAGTTAAATGTCAGAGCAGGTGTTAAACTAACTATAATTTTAACGATTATAATGGTAAACTGGAGAGCAAAGATAGAGTGCAGAAAGAGTGGAGAATACTACAAAATAGAGAAGCTGACACATAATTTTGTGGACAAATCTAGCAGTTTATATATGACTCACTGTTTCTGATTTTTATATTTTTGCAATTAGAAGTTATCACAGGTGAAGGTGGTCAAAAGGTATAAACTTCCAGTTATAATATAAATAAGCCATGGGGGTGTAATATACACAGCATGGTGACTATAGTTAATAACACGGTGTTGTATATTTGGAAGTTACTAAAAGAGTAGATCTTAAAAGTTCTCATCACATGAAAAGAAACTATGTGAGGTGATGGATGTTAACTAGACTTACCGTGGTATCATTACTCAATATACACAGATATTGAATCATCATATTGTACACCTGAAAACTAATGTAATATGCCAATTATATGTCAACAAAAAGAAGTTATCATGGTTATTTTCAACTAGTCTATTTTACTGACTCTTAGATGTATCCAAGGCAATTAAGTCCTGTGACTTCTCCTTCCTAAATATCTTCCTAATTAGTCTCCTCTATTTTACTGTAACTTCTTTAACTTCTTCCTTGGTTTACTGTTCTACAGTCTCTCCTCACTGCAATCCGTCTCCCCAGTTATCCTTTTAAAATTGTCACCAATTTGCTAATTCTCCTGTTCCCTCCTCACTTTCTGCTTCGTCTTGTGGAACACTTCCTCCCCATGGCTCCCTGTGCCCAAACTCACGCCTTCCTCTGGTGAACGCCGTGTGGTTAACACCCAACAGAAAACAATTCTCCCTCTTTGAAGCTACTCCAGGAAAAGTTGGGCCCATCCTATGTGATTCCATTGTGCTTTGTAAATTTATCTATTAGGCCACTTACCTCAGTAAATGTACATATTGAGGTCGGGGTCTCCATCTCCCAAGGTAGAGACCTACATAATCTGGTGGGGCTAGTGCACTTATTGTCCCTAGAAAATAACTAGGGTAGGGGTGCCTGGGTTGCTCAGTTAAGTGTCAGACTTCAGCTCATGTCATGATCTCGTGGTTTGTGAGTTCGAGCCCCATCAGGCTCTGTGCTGACAGCTGGGAGCCTGGAGCCTGCTTCGGATTCCGTGGCTCATTCTCTCTCTGCCCCTCCCCCACTTGTGCTCTGTCTCTCCCTGTCTCTCATAAATAAACAAATAAATGTAAAAAAAAATAAAATTAGGGTAGCCATCCTCCTTGGAAATTAAAACAACAACAACAATCACTCAATGATGGGAACCTCCATGTGACTACTGGCACATCTGCCTACCTGTGTGTCATCATTTTATCCCTTTTTCAGCTCTTTTTTTCTGAAAAAAGACATCAGAATAGATGAAGGAGAAGGATATTTTAAATCCTTTTCTCTCTGCTTTTCGCCCCAAATATATATACGAACCAAATCTACAGATGTGCCTGTGTGCAAAGTCTCAAGTTACTGATTTGCATTGAAGAATAATGTTATTTATGCCATGCGTCTTTCACCTTAAAATTTGTTTTATTATAGCAAAATTGGGCAGAGGACTTCTAAAGTCACAACCATAGATATACAGAATGGAAGTCAGATGTTTGAAAGTTTCATTGAGTTCTTTTTAAAATACTGTGCTTGTGTTACTTTATAATGAATTTAGATTAAAGTTACAATTGTAGGCATGAAGGAATGTCCTTACTATTACTATGATTTTGAAGTATAAACAATGAAATTGGGGATCAGCCCCTTAACTTCTTACACTTTGGTCTTTTCCTAGCTCCCTTTTGGGTATAAATAAGACATTGTTTTATGTAATTTGGAAAGTTCTCTATAACCTTAATGGGGGAGATTTTTTCCTATCATTTGTTTAGACAAAAAGACAAAACTGGTAAATTTAGGATTCTTTTGTGGAAAGTCTCTGTAAATGAAACTAATGAATCTTGATTCAATAAACTTGAATGAATATGTATTTTGTCATAGTTGAATGACCTAAGTACTCTGAAGTCAGATGTGCTTTCAAAATACCCCCATAAATGTAAATTCTTAATTATGACCATTTTTAGGGTATTTATCTGTCTCTTGGTGGTTGTTGCTACTTTGGCCCCTTTTATACATTTTGGATAGAGAAGGAAATACAATGCTTGCATTCCTGTGGTTGCTATAGTAATGGGAAAAAAACCTACAGCTGTGATTGTAGACTTGAAGAAAAAGACTGAGGTAATTTCAGCCCTGGAGACTTAGTAAATATTAATTGTGAAGAAGAAAGCTCTTGGTCCCATTCTTTAATAGCAGTATATATATATGTGTGTGTGTGTGTGTGTGTGTGTGTGTGTGTGTGTGTGTGTGTAAACACACATATGAGCCAGAAGGCATTACACTGAGATTTAGTGTTACTGCCTCTAATTGCATTCCAAAGGTAGGTTGAAATGTTAACTAATATTCTAAGCAGTAGGGTTTTGCATTCAATTAAATGCACTCCCTGGCTAGAGATGACACTCTGTGACCCTGAAGAAAAAAATTATTGTTTGATTTTAAAAAGAAAAGTTATAGATTCTCTCACAGAGCAAAGAAGTACAATGTTCTCTCTGGTGTTTCTTGATTAAATTTTTTACTGAATAAGTATTCTATTCTAGAACACTCTTTGGATGACCGTTGCGTGGCCCATTCAGACCAGCCTTCGAGAATACTCATTTCTGTATCACATAGAACCCAGACACTGTGACAGTGATGGGTAACAAAGACTAAAATCATAGTTGATGCTTAATAAATATTAACTCCTGTTCTCATTGTGGTTATTATTATCATTGTTCCCTTTAAAATAGCAGGTATTACATTGTTGCTGCTTTAGTTCTAGGGGTAGGAATTTGAAAGGGGATCAGGGTTCAGGAGTTGGAAGTGAAAGTCAGGTGTCACAAAGACTGTACGAGTGCCAGCTGGGCAGGTGAGAGGACCCCCCCCCCCCGCCCCATAGTAGCAAGCAGCTCTGATGTTCGCAAGGGTGTTCATTAGCAGATAGTCACTGAGTGTTTATGATATATTGATCACTATGTTAGGAATATGGGTACAAAGAGATGTGGAACAGTTATCCTTTCTGCCCAAAATGGGCTCACAGTGGGTTTTGGACTATATTACTAAAAATTTATAGTTATGTAATATAATATTAATATATTGTTACATGTTAATAATATATTATTATTTATATATTACTAATCATATTATATCATTATGTATTAATATCAATGTTATATTACTATATTTTTATAAACATATAGTGTGTGTGTATATATATATATTTATAAAACATATTACTGTATACACACAGATATACTGATATTTTACCATAATTTGAAAAGCACCACTGCGGAGGCACGCATAGGGTGCTGTACAAGCACAGACAAGGGCGAAATGGAATCAACACTTATAGAAGCACCATTGAAACTTGGTGATTGGGAATGGGCTCTGGAGCCCAGCGACCTAGATTTAAATCTCAGCCTTGCCATTTCCCCCCTGTGTAATGTTGGTTATGTTATTTAAGTGTCTCTCTCTTTCCTCTTATGTAAATATGAGTCGTAGGTACCTAGTTTATAGGATGTTATGAAGATTGTATTTATTATAGGTGGAGATGAAATGAATATATCTCTCTATCAATCTATCATCTTCTGTATTAGAATAGTACCTGGCATATAACAAGTGCTATTGTGATAAAATTTGAGCCAGTAATACTTCTACTGTCAAACAGTTTAGTTAACATCAAGTGCTGGACCTTCTGCTTCCTTGGCTTCAATGGAACCATGTAAGACTCCATGGGTCCCACAGTGAACATCCTTTTAGCAACAGTGCATTGAATACATATACATTCTAATCTCATTTGGGTTGCTTTGAAGAATCATTAAACATTGTTAAAAATAATCCTGTTCTCGCAATCCTAGGCAGACTATGTAGAACTGTACAAATTAGAAACAGTTTAATTAAATACATGCTTGCAATTAAGAAACTTTACTGCTGAGACTTTCAGTTTTAAATATGAATTCATATTTATGTCTAGTGTACCTTTTAAAATATGGCATATCCTTTCCAGTTGGCAGACACATAAACATCTTGCTGTACCTTGGCACTGGAGGCCCCATAAGAAAATTTATATCTGGTATAAATCTGTATTTTAATGGACATTTCCCCCAGTATACCCTCTAAGAATGAGCGATCATACCTATCCATTTTGGGGGATGTAATTCAGGAAAGATAGATGTGCATGTACATGTGTCATTGTACTATTATTGCTGCTATTTTATTACCCTTATTAGTAGGAAGAATGGACTGGGGGTGGGCACTGTTCTCACATTCCTGCAAGACACATATGATTTGATGTACATATACTATTCATAAGTACCCCTACACATTTCAGATTAAAAAAATAAGTGATGTATAGAGGACTGAAGAATACTTGGCCAATGATTTCAAGGTCCAATAAAGCTTAGTAGAGTTATTGCCACTCAGGATTGAATACTTTGTCTTTCAAGTCTCATAAAATGATTTAGTTTTAATAGATTCTAGAGACATTTATGTCACACTTAATTGATTCCATAAATTCAATTTATGCGAGTCTAATTTATAAGGTAGAATGCAAATTTACTTCCCTCTGCAAAGAACTTCAATGGCTACTAATTACTTGTTGGGTAAACTCCAAATCTGTCAGAATTCTTTGCTCCACGATCTGACTCAAGCTACTTCTCAACCTTATTATTACTTTCCTTTTAAATTCATGACTTTCATTCAACTGGAGAAGAAAATACCACTTAAGCCCTCAAGTCCTCTAGTTTTTTCAGTGAGGTTTTTAAAGTCATTAGAAATGCATCCTCCATTTCTTTTGTGTTAAATTCTCCTATGTGAGTGAGGCAGGTGTCTTCCCAGGTGAGTCAGGCTGCAATTGATAGCAGTTAGTGGGTTTGATGAACTAATGACTAACTTGTATTCACATCTCATATGCATACCCCAGAAATATAGCTCATCTCTTACTGAGACACAGCAGTTCTTCATTATGCTGGTTTTTGTATTTTTTAGCAAGAAGCTCTCAATTGCCAACATACGTCTTTTCATTTTGGGATTAATAATCATGTTCAGGGTTTTCAAGGCCTCAGAATTTTTTTTTAACCATTTCTTGAAGAAAAAGGTGTCATCTGTTCTATTGCAAAAATTCTAGCTGTAGTCTCTGTGGAAAGCCTCAAATGTATTTATTTATCGAGTTGCTGCGATAGTAGAGAACAGAATTTTTTCGCATTTCCTAGTCTATGTCAAAATATTATTTTTTTCTGTTGACCAACCCTTGAGATTGGCTTTGAATTATCTTCTTCCTAGAATCTGTTTCTTTTGTCTGAATAATTCTTCTGTGCTGTCTAGCAAATCTTCAGTCTCCATAATGAAATGGAAAATATAGAAGCATTTTTAAAACTCATCTACTTTCTACGGTCTGTAAAACCATTAAATCATTGTGAGGGAGTCCTTTGGCGCCTCGGGTATCAAGAATGGCTTCCCAGGCTAGATACTTGTGAAATAATTCTTGAAGGATAAGTGGAAATATTTTTTAGTGAGAAGGAAAAGGAGGATTTGCAGATGGAGAGAATGGCATATTCAGAGGCAGAGGAGTTGAATAGGGACATGGCGTATTTGGGTCCTCCAGAGTGCAGGTTTTGTCTGGAGCTTATGGAACATAGATAGTGGTATGAGATGAGATAGGGGATGAAAGCAAGTGCCTGGCAGGAAGGACCTAGTTTGTCACATGAAGGACTCGAAGCTTCATTCGAAAGGGTTTGATTTTGAAGGATTTCAGTCTAGGGACTCATGATTACAGGATGAAGAATCTTGTTGGATACAGGGAGATAAGACACCAAGTGCCTACAGAGGTTCCTGTGATGACAGCCTGGGATAAAGCAGGAGAAATGGTGATAAGGGAAGAATAGATAGAAATGAAGGACATTTGGGCACCTGGGTGGCTCAGTTGGTTATGTGTCCAGCTATGGCTCAGGTCATATCTCATGGTTCATGAGTTTGAGTGCCACATCGAGATTTCTGCTATCAGCACAGACCTGGCTTCGGATCCTCTGTCTCCCTCTCTCTCTGTCTCTCCCCCCTTCAAAAATAAAATATAAAAAAAAAAAAGAAATAAAGGATATTTATTGGTTTAATTAATAAGAATTAGTGGCTGGATGTTGGTCATGAATTTATTTCCTTTAAAAAATTTTAAGTTAGGGGCGCCTGGGTGGCTCAGTCGGTTAAGTGTCCGGCTTTGGCTCAGGTCATGATCTCACGGTTCGTGGGTTCGAGCCCCGCGTCAGGCTCTGTGCTGACAGCTAGCTCAGAGCCTGGAGCCTGCTTCAGATTCTTTATCTCCCTCTCTCTCTGACCCTCCCCTGCTCGCGCTCTCTCTCTCTCTGTCTCTCAAAAATAAAAAAAAATTTAAAAAAAAATTAAAAAAAAAATTTTAAGTGACTTTTAAAAATATTAAAATCATTTCAATATAGTATTCATAGTAACTCGAAACATTAAAACATTTTTAATGCTTTATTATATTTTTGAGAGAGAGCCTAAGCGGGGCAGGGACAGAGAAAAAGGGAGATAAAGAATCTGAAGTAAGCTCCAGGTTCTGAGCTGTCTGCAAAGAGCCAGACGTTGGGCTCGAGCTCATGGACTGTGATAGATCATGACCTGAGCCGAATGGGACACCTAACTTACTGATCCACTCAGATGCTCCATTGTAGTAACATAAAACTTCTAAGTGAAGTGAATATGTTATTTAACCACTCTGTATCTCACTTTGCTTATCTTTTTAAAAATGTTTTTAAAAATGTGGTAAAATATACATTGCATAAAATTTACTGTCTTAACTAATTTTAAACATACAGTTCTTGACTAATTACCTCCAAGTTGCTGTGCAACCCGTCTCCAAAACTCTTTTCATCTTGTAAAACTAAAACTATACTCAAACAGCAACTCCCTCTCTCCTCCCCCTAGGCTTTGGCAACAACTCTTGTACTTTCTGTTTCTATGAATTTGACTGTTTTAGGTACCTTATGTAAGTGGAATCATGCAGTATTAATTTTTTTTTTTTGTAACTGGCTTATTTCTCTTAGCATATTCTAAGGTTCATCCACCTTGTAGCACATGTCAGAATTTTCTTCCTTTTTAAGCTGGATTCTATCTATCTGTCTGTCTATATCTATACCCATCTGTATCGATATAGATATACACACACACAATAGAATATATATATGTACACACCACATTTTGTTTATCCTCTCATTGGTCAAGGGACCTGGTTGCTTCTACCTTTGAGCTGTTGTGAATAAGGCTGCTGGGAACCTGGGTGTTCATTTGCTTATCTTTAAAGTGAAGATGACAATAAGGCCTACCTCCTGGAGGTTTTGTGAGGGTTAATGAGTATTTAACATAATGATTTGCATGAAATAATTACCTAATGAACTTTAGTTATTTACATTGCCTCTGGGTGAGAAAGAGAGAAGGAAAGATTAGGCTTGGGGAGGAAAAGGAGGCCTTCTGTGGTCTTGGTGTACTGAGCTAATACAGCCTGACTGGGGAAACAAGATTGAAGTCGTCTAGTTAGGGCGCCCTTCCATCCACTTCCCCCACTTCTGCTCTGATCTCTTTCCAAGCTTACCATGCAGCAATTTCATTATTCATACTGCTTTTGGTATAAACCAAAGTTTGATTTTTAAACTAAAAAGAGGATCACATTGCAAAGTATTTTGAATGCTAAGGAAAGGTTATCTTACATGAAATTTTAGGCTTTTTCGTTTTATGATTCAAGCACATTAGTGGTTGCAAGACCTGAAATAGACACATTTTAGTGAAAAAACAGCTTAAATGGTAGTTGCTTTCTGACAGATGGAGGAATTTAGTTCATATCTAAATATGAGCTTTGTTTATTTTTATCAGATTACCAACTCTGCAAATTGGATTAATGTGTAATTTTAAGCACGGCAGGCATCAAACTTTATAGAAGTGTTTTATATTTCTAGCATTTCCAACTTACTATTTCTTAATTTTTGTAACTGATGTTTGGGCAATAGCATATTTTTACTCTTTTTTTCCCAAAATTGACATATCAAATATGCTATCTCTCTGATAGACCCCTTGAAAGAAATTGTCTAGGATCATATCTGCCTAAGGTCTTGCATCTCACAGGGAGAGAGAAGCTCAAACTGTGCTGCTAGGAGTTTGTGAACAAAAATAAGGCCTTGGTGTTTTCCCATTCCCAAACCCACATGATTTTAGATGTGTGTTCAAGGTCACTGTTGGACCCTTTAACAAGCTCAGCTCTGGGCTTAAGGCCAGTGATTCCTGGGCCTCTGCCATCATTCTGTCTTTTGGAGTAGGGAATAGAAATCTGAATTCAACATCTATGTAATCCCTTCCTCTAGCTTCATGTGTCTCTATTAACTTTTTAGTTTTCCTTGTCATCTAGATATCAAAGTGACAGCTTTTGGCACTTCTAGGTAGCGGTCCCGCAACTAATGAGGTGTAAAGGTGTAAGGACCACCACACTCCTGGCTGCTGCTCTCCAGCATCAGCAAAAAAGGAATCTTCTGGGGGAAAAGGCAGAATGTAGCGTGAAAAAAATAGTTGCAATTGAGTTTGAAAAGCACAACTGAATATGTCTTTCCATTAGATAAGTTCATAATTTTACTTTGGTTTCTAATTTGGGGGAAAACTAGCAACGGGCGTAACCGATAGACCCATGACATATTTCAGAAGGTACATAGATGATTTCATCCAGCTCCAGGCTCTTTCCCATTTCTTGAGGATGCTATATTTGTACCCTAGGGTAGGTACCCACCGTGATGAGGACTGAAGGACTGAGTGGGGAATTTCCCTGTGTTCTCTGCAGTGTCCATCATCAGGGGAATTGTGTTTTCAGAGCCTGCTTTCTTTCTTCCTACCACGAACTCCAACTGTCCGAGAAAGAGGTTTTATTAGGTTGACTTTAGCCAAAACAACTGAAGTGCTTTTCTGAGTCAGTCACAGCCCTTAGATAATCTAAAAACTGTTCAAACATTTGTATAATCCCTGCTAACTCCAAGACCTAATTGTGCAGTTCTTCACTTGTGGATGCAAGTTACACCTGGCAGAATACCCCTTTATAGGGGCAGCCTTGTCAAACCTGCGTGGCAGAGGCATTCTGGATACAATCACAGGCTCTAGGGACAACTTAATGTTAGAGTTACATGGACGGCAGGAAGCAGCATCTCCATTGTATCAAGAGGGAACCATATTAATTAGTATCAAAATGGCAGATTCATTGAGTACAATTCAGTTATGATTCTCTTGATCAAGAAATTGAGTTTATATTCATATTTTTTGTTGCAATTTGTTGGTAGGCGTATATGGAATAATATTTTATATTTTTGAAATCAGTGAATAAAGATTACAGAAATTATGTTAAACCACTGAAATTATCTGGAGCTAGAGATCTTGACTGGTTTCCCATTCCATGAATCAGTCTTCTTATTTTAGCTGACTTCAGGCCTCAATCTGTAGTAACATTTAGTTATAGAATGATTAATTCAAGCTTTAATGGAAATTCCTTAAAAATGCTCAAAACTAGCTACAGTGGCATGCACAAATTTTCCAGAAAATACTCTATATTTACTGTCTGTTTACTGGCTTTTAAGACCCTTTCAATGATTTTAAAGAGAATATGATGTTTTTTTTAAAAAGTATAGATAAAAATAAGCCTAAAGTGAGTATCACATTAATTTTTTAGGCATAGTAATTATTATAATCCTAGAAAAATATTCAGTACTTAAATCTGTAAAATGCATTAGCTAAATTTTTTTTCATCATGCGTAACTATTCTCAATAGTTAAAGATTATCTTATTATGACAGTATAACAAAGTGAATATTAACAGTTTAACATTCTAATTCTATGATTTATATCAGTGATTTATGTGCACTAAACTTAATATTTTACTGAGTGTGTACTTTGCAAACATCCTCCTATATTTTATGTTGATTTAGTTTAAAATTTTCATGTATATCTTCAGAACATCTATTGATGAAACAATAAAGGAAAATCAATGTGAGTCTTTGATAATTTATTATTCAGCTTTATTTGACATATTTATTTGAATAAATTTGCCTTGATTATAAAAGTAATTAATATTTATTGAGAAAATTACAAAATATATATAAAAATAAAAAGAAATGACAACCACTTATTACTGTAATAACCAGATAATATTTGGTTAGCATTTAGATGTGTTTTACATGTATTCCTAAATAGTATAATCTTTATTAATATCCATGGCTTCATACATGGATGTTTCATACATGAATGAATGATATGTCTGTTCATCTATATATATTATGGATATGAAATTGCTGGGTGGCTAACTACAAATATATACATATATTTTTCCTACTCATGTGAGGCAAGACTCCCTGTGTCTATAGCCATATAACATGGCTTTTCTCTGTTTCTCTCCTTTCCCCCATCCCCATACTTACACAGCTGATTAGGGTGAGTAAATGGCCTAACCAGGGCCAATGAAATCTTTATCTAGGGGATTTGGAACTGGAATTAAATAGATTCCAGCCTAACACTCCTTGGTCTGTTGGATGGAGGAAAACCAAACGTTTTCTGACATGTAGACCAGAATGCAGAGAAAGTTGGGTTGCAGCAGGGGAGGGGGTAAGGCAAACCAGTGGGAAAGAACAGAATTGAGAAACAGAGAGAGAGAGGGTTCTAATTACCATGAAGGCCATGGTTAATGTTTCCAAGGCTCTGATAAATTCCTGTCTTTTGTTTTCATGATACGTTTTCTTTTTTGCTTAGCGGAGCTGGAGTGCGTTTTATTTATTTTAATAGCAGAAGAACCTTAACTAATATTATGTTAATATAAACCATTTTATTTAACAACATGTTATGGACATTTCCCCATCTTATTAAGTATTTGTTCTAAAAATTTATTTTTACTTTGTGATTATTTGCTTGTCCAAACTCCCAGAAGTGTAGATACTCAGTTAAAGAGTATGAATATATACACAGCTGTTTGTCAATAAATATTAACAAATTTTGACAAATTTTCTAGAAAGAGCTATGAAGCAGTGAATTCTCTTATACTTTTACCAGTACTGGGTATTATTAGTAACAAATATTTTAAATTGACATTTTCAACATTGTGGGAAATCAAATAGCCATGTCCTGGGTTAGGAGATTATAGGGAACGCATTGCAAAGCACATCTCTGCTTTCTGGCCTTGCTGAAAACATCAGGCTAAGCTTTTGCTTATCTAGTTAATATATACCTAAGGGGCATTCATTGCTTCGCTTATCTAATATGTATCTAGGGGTTGGGTCCTGCCTGTGCTCATAACTTCCTTGGACCATGTTATCATATAGAATATCTTATCTTGTTTTCCACCCTGTTTTCTACATCTCTACTTTTGTAATCTTGGGAATGGCTTAACTTGCTTTTCTGCAAGCTTTCAGTACCTTCTTACTGTCATGTAGCCCACTGACACATTGTGCACTATTTCCCTAAATCGATGCTTAATAAATATGCGAGCTTGACACAGCAGCTCCAGGGACTTCCCTTAGCCTCCCTCTCACCTCTCTTGACTTGCATAGAGTCTTGAATAATTCTTTCTGCCGCCAATGGCTTTGCTGGACAAAGCAGAAGGCAGAACCCACAACTGGTGACCCCAACATGATAGTGATAGCTTTGAGAGGAAGATTTTCAGGCAGCAGAATTGACACATTCAGGAGAAGAATGTGAAACTGTCTGGACTTCAAACAGACCTCATCCCAGAAAGGGAGAGCACTGCCTGCTTGGGATGGCTGCCAATGTGTCTACTACTCAGTGAGAATATTTCTTTTCTCCTTCTTTATTATGGGTCAACAAATGACAGTGGAACAGCTATTATATTTAAAAACTTTACAGCAGCTTTTAGAGGTGGCTCATTGTACTGTTACAGAAGTTCAATTAATTAAATTGTTACGAACAATACAAGACATCTACCCCTGGTTTCCTAACCATGGTACAGTTAATTTTGATTTACAAGAACCAGTAGGAAGAAATTTAAAAAGAAAACATAAAAAGGGAGAGAAGGTTCCTGCTACCATTTTAGTGACCTGGAGTTCAGACCCTATGGCATTATGTATGTTACGTGTATCTCTAGAGAAGGAACAAATTAAGAAAGAAAACCTAACACCCCCCTCTCCCAGGGCATCTCCTACAATGGATGACGACCTCCCTCCACCTCCTTCTTCTGTCGCTGTTCCTCCCGATTGCTTAAAGCCAATACCTGTTTCAGAGGGACATAAACCATGGGTTATGCAGCAATGTTTACCAGAAAGATGTGCTGCTGGGAGTTTCATACATTCCCTGTGATTACCACGGCTGGATATCAACCTAGGAATGAGTCCCTCCCTTTTACTCTCTTCAGGGAATGAAATGAAGTGTTGCTGAGAACACTATCCAAAGCTCCTATACTAAGGGGATAATTGAAGCAATAGGAAATGGATATGAAATGACCCCTCAGGATTGGACAGCATTAACAAAAACCATACTTTCCCCCACTCAGCATGCTGTGTGGACTTTAGAAATCAAGAGGGTTGTGCCACACAGGCAATTTCTTAATCGAGATTTGGGTGTCCTGATAGGAGTAGAAATGCTACAGGGCTTTGAGTCTTTTTCATCTGGTCTCTGAGTCGGTACAAACCTGGTGAATACTCTCTTTTTTTCCTTTCCTTTTATTTCAGGGGCTTTTCGAGGAGTCTTATTGGACCACTTTCATGTCCATCGCTTAGGCTGCAATCGTCTAGCCTGTGGCTACACTAGGGGAGGAGAAAGCTGCCTTTTGGCTGGAATTTCATACCCTGGCCAGAATGGTAATAAGACCCAGAAACTTGATGCCCTCTCTTTATTCGTATCCTTATACAAAGTTGTCTTTCGTGGGCATGGGAGAGCCCCCTAAGTGACCAGCATGGCTGCCAACCTTATGACTCCTGTGTGAGGTTTTCTCCTCATTGGTTCAACGTGATCCTCTTCACATCCCTGGTCTAGCTGCTTCTGTCTGCACGACCTCCACTGGGAGCCAGCTAAAACCAGCATCCAATTGAATTAAAACTCAGTAGGGACTGTTAACTAGGAAGTTGACTGTAAAAACTATATGTGTTGGAATTTTGCTTAGATCGTGATGGATTTCTGTCTTTATTGTTTTCTATCAATGTCCTCTACTAACTACCTAAATTACAAAATTGGGTACAGGTTAATGATACGTATACTTGAAAGCATAATACTGCCATACACAAATTTCTTAGCTTATAATTTAAAATTAAATTTTATTAAAATATTAAATATGTTGTCTTAAAGCCCCAAATATAAGATGTAACCTAGAAAACCAATAATTAAAAAAATACAATCTTGCAAAGGATAAAAAGGGGAAGAATTTTTTATGAAATATTGAATTAAAATGCTGAAATGCTGGTCTTTTTCCTAAGAGTGGAGAAGGATTATAATTACCAGACTGTCATTGATTATCCCATATTTCCTTAGACAGTTATAAAAACTTCAAGTGGAAGATTTTAAGTAATGTTCAGTGTTGAGCTTTTCAAAATCCAGACATTATTAAAATATGTATGTATATATATTAAAAATTTTTTTAACATTTATTTATTTTTGAGAGACAGAGAGAGACAGAGCATGAGCAGGAGAAAGGGAGGGAGACACAGAATCTGAACCTGGCTCCAGGCTCTGAGCTGTCAGCACAGAGCCCAAGGTGGGGCTCGAACCCACAAACTACAAGATCATGACCTAAGCCAAAGTCAGACATTCAACCAACCGACTGAGCCACCCAGATTCCCCTAAAAGGTGTATATTGACTGAACAACCTATTTAGAAAAATCTGTTTTCTAAAAATAAAGATACTGGAATATAAGGATAAACCTAAAAGAATATTTATTATTGCTTATTTTTGGTACCACATATCCTCATGAAAATGGGCAAAATATGAATTTCTATTGATTCAATTATGATATATCTTCATATAGAATATGATGTTGCTATGTAAAACCTACATATAGGGGTGCCTGGGTGGCTCGGTTGAGCGTCCGACTCTTTATTTCAGCTTGGGTCATGATTCCAGGTTGGTGGAATTGAGCGTCCCAAGGGACTCTGTGCTTAGCATACAGACTGCTTAAGATTCTCCTTCTCTCTCTCTCTCTCTCTCTCTCTCTCTCTCTCTCTCTCTCTCTTTCTCTCTCTCTCCACCCCCTCCCTCTCCCTCTCCCCCTCCCTCCCTCTCTCCCTTCTTTGTTCTCCCCTGCTCATGCACACTCTTTCTGGTTGAGCATCCGACTCTTTATTTCAGCTCAGGTCATGATTCCAGGTTGGTGGAATTGAGCCTCCCAAGGGACTCCGTGCTTAGCATACAGACTGCTTAAGACTCTCTCTCTCTCCCTTCCTCTCTCTCTCTCTCTTTCCTTCTCTCTCTCCCTCTCTCCCTTCTTTGTTCTCCCTTGCTCATGCACACTCTTTCTCTTTCTCTCTCTAAAAAAAAAGCTATATATAAGTACATATAAGTACATTTGTCTATGCATCATGGAGACAGGTGTAAGAAGGATATATCTAAAAGTGTTTTAAAAAAGTGTTCACACCTGTTTGTTATTTGGGGGACAGTGGGATGGGAGAGCGGGATAAAGATTATGAACACTGGTTTACACGTTTCTTTATTGACTTGTTATCTATGTGCATGATTGTTCTTGTAATTAGAATAAAAAAAACTTCGAGAAATATTTAAAGAAAAAAAGAAAGAAGGAAATAAATGCGTTAACGTAAATCACTTAATTTAGGAAAAAATGAATATTTCCTTTCTTATAGTTGCTGTTAACTACCCTCACCACCAATAATTAGATGTTTTAAATTAAATTTTTATTTTGAGATAAATGCAGATTCACATGAAGTTACAGAAATTATCCAGAGATCCTGTGAACTTTTTACCCAGTTTTCCCCCATGGTAACATACTATAAAAACTATAATACAGTATCAGTATCACACCAAGATATTAAGATCATAGATCTTATTTAAATCTCCCACCTTTGCATGTACTCATGTGTGTGTGGGTGTATTTAATTCTATGCAGTGTTATCATTTATGTAGGTTAGTGTATCCACTCCTGCAGTCAAGACCTAGAACAGTTCCAACACCATGAAGATCCCTCTTATGGCTTTTTTATGTCTGTATCTATCTTCCTCCTCCACCCCATCCCTAACCTATGGCAACGGGTATTCTCTTCTTTATTTCGATGGGTTTGTCATTTCAAGAATATGATATAAATGGAATAATACATTAAGCACCCTTTGGGAATTGATCTTTTTTATTCAAAATTATTCCTTTGAGATGCATCCAAGTTATAGATTGTATCAGTAGTTCCCTCCCCACCCCTTTTTATTGCTGAGTCATATTCTGTGGTGTGGGCATTCCAGTGTGTTTAACCATTCACCCAATGAAGGACATGTGGGTTTCCAGTTTTTGCCTATTATCAGTAAAGTGACTATAAACTTTCATGTACAAGTTTTTGTATAAATACTTATCTTCACTTCTCTGTGATAAATGCCTAGGAGTGCAATTGCTGGGTTGTATGTTAGTTGAATATTTAGTTTTTTAAAAACTGCCAGACTGTTTTCCACATAGGTTGCACCATTTTACATTCTTACCAGCAATGTATAAGCAGTCTACTTCCTTTGCATCTTCATCAGCGTTTGATGTGGTTGTTTTTTTTTTTTTAGGCATTTTGGTAGGTGTTCATTGTGTTTTAAGATGTTGCTTTGAGTGTTCTTTATTCTAAGAGTCTAAGATCTCTAGGCTTATAAAGATAAAATGAACCTTAAAAAGCTTTTAGTCCCAAAGGATATATAAATATCTAAAGTAGAACTTCAGTTCCTCATATTTTTGAGTCTTTCCTCAAAAAACTGAAGGCATATATCACTGTCACTGCCTCAGGTAAAGTATGAAAATGATAAAATTCCAATTCTTTCAACAAATACAGCAAATATTTATTGAGTGCCTAATGTACAATAAGCACTATTCTAGGTGCTGACACTAGGAATGAAAAAAAAACCCTGCTCAAATGGAAAGTATATTATTGTTGATATCTGGGGACACCTAATAAATAACCCCGCCTTCTACCCCATCACCCCAATTGATGTGAAAACAACCAATAGGCACAGGAGTTGGGAAAACCAGAGATTAAAATTTGTTCTAAATTACTGACAAAACTCTTTGGAGAATATAGCTCAGGTTGGTGGAAATAATGGGCTTCAGATCACTGTACCTGATCTTAAGCAGAATTACTTGCACAGGCACAAGAAATTGTAGAAAGACAGAGGCCACCACCCCAAATGCTCCTTATTAAGGAACACCGAGTACAGATATTCTCTGAGGTAGGCTTGTCCCAAAGAAAGGATTCAGAAGGGCTGGGCCGTGTATTCCCAGGTTTTCCCTCATAACTTCATCCCTCAGACAGAGTCAAGTATTTTGCTCTAATAGAAGCTTCTTCACACAGAAACAAAATGACTGGGAAATGGAAATTCTCCCTTAATAATATTACTAATAATCCTAGTCTAAGATTTAAAATAAAAAAGATCTTATAATGCTGCCTCACTTAACTTTCCAATTTATTATGTGACTTTTATTCTGGAATATTTTGGCTACTATTTGCAGACTCCCATGTAGCTTTTCTTAAATGTAAATATGGAGTCTACTTGAAATGTTGATAAAGAGAAATAGGAGGAAATCCTAAGAAGAGTGGCCGTATGTTACAAATTAGACAAAAATTTACTTAAATTATATAATAGATTTGGGGTTTGAAGGAATACAATAAATGTTACTTTTGTTTTCCTTCTGAGTTTAAAACCAATTTAGAAATAGACACAAACCATTTAGACAGATGCATATCAAAATATGAACTTCATGCAGATGAATGATACATTGCAGGATGTGGCAATGATGAAATAAATGTTGATCCTCAGAATTAGGTTTACCCACCAAGTTACAGACATCCTTAACCAGCCACAGACTTCCCTAACATGGGAGTTCTTGTCTTGTAAAATGTATGCCTTTGAAGACTAGAATGGATACTCATTGTAGACAGGAAGGTTTTCAAAAGGAAGAAAAGTGAGGGGACTGAGGGTCAATTTCTGGTTGCACATCTTGTTAGTCAGGTGCATATCTCCATCCTGTCCTTCTCTCCCAGAGGATGGAGAGACACTAGAAGTGTTTAGCAGAAATCTCACTTTAGGGAAATTTGAATAGTGAGGAATAAATATTTCTTTCTAATGGTACATAACTTTAAATTCTAGGGAGACATGCTGATGTGTGGCTTTTCAAAAGTAAAATAAATAATTAAAACAAAAAGTAAATTAACAAAAATAAATAATCTTAATTAAACTTAAAAAATGATGTTGGAGGAAACATGGGAAAATAAGAACAAGAAATGTATATGGTGAGGTGTGTGTGTGAGTGTGGGCAGATGCATCAAAAATTAAGAAATGAGCTAAAGACATGAACAGACGCTTCTCCAAAGAAGACATCCAGATGGCCAACAGACACATGAAATGATGCTCAACATCACTCATCATCAGTGAAATACAAATTAAAACCACAATGAGATACCACCTCACACCCGTCAGAATGGCTAACATTAACAACTCAGGCAACAACAGATGCGGGAGAGGATGCGGAGAAAGAGGATCTCTTTTGCACTGCTGGTGGGAATGCAAACTGATGCAGCCACTCTGGAAAACAGTATGGAGATTCCTCAAAAAATTGAAAATAGAACTACCCTACGACCCAGCAATTGCACTACTAGGTATTTATCCAGGGGATACAGGTATGCTGTTTCGAAGGAACACATACACCCCAATGTTTATAGCAGCACTATCAACAATAGCCAAAGTATGGAAAGAGCCCAAATGTCCATCGATGGATGAATGGATAAAGAAGATGTGGTATGTATGTACATACACACACACACACACACACACACACACACACACACACACACAATGGAGTATTACTCGGCAATCAAAAAGAATGAAATCTTGTTATTGGCAACTATGTGGATGGAACTAGAGAACTAGAGGGTATTATGCTAAGCGAAATCAGTCGGTCAGAGAAAGACAAATATCATATGACTTCACTCATATGAGGACTTTAAGATACAAAAGAGATGAACATAAGGGAAGCGAAGCAAGAATAATATAAAAACAGGGCGGAGAACAAAACATAAGAGACTCTTAAATATGGAGAACAAATAGAGGGTTACTGGAGGGGTTGTGAGAGGGGGGATGGGCTAAATGGGTAAGGGGAATTAAGGAATCTACTCCTGAAATCATTGTTGTACTACATGCTAACTAACTTGGATGTAAATTTAAAAAATTAATAAAAAATAATAAAAAATAAATTCTTCCAATGTTAACAGACTAAATCTTTCCTATAATGGCAAAAATTTATGTTCAGTAACATTAAACAGATGAGTAAGAAAAAAAAAGAATAAAATAGGATCAAATGATCAAATAATTCCTAAAAAGCATTCATTTGTAGGGGTCAAAGTAAATACAACATTTGAGGATCCAACAAAAAGAAATTCGATTTCAGGTCTAACACAAAACTTATTTCATCACTATGATGAGGGAGGCTCTCAAATGGATGATTCAGAAGGCTTAAGAGAAACTTCATGTTTTTGTGTTAAAGAACTTCAGTCATAATGGGAAGGGGGTTTGGCTAGTTCCTGTAGAGCCCCCAGGGATGTTGCCTAGTGACTCGCCAAGAGAACAACTGAAACATGTTGAATAAGCAAAGCTAAATAAAATAGAAGTACATCTACAAGGGAAAACACTACCTTGACAGGGTGGTGTTTTAGAAGAGTAGATGATGAGGTGATATTTATAGGCCATAGGAGTCTGGGCTCAAGTGGATAGGTAGGTCTTTCAAGGCCAGTACCTGATTAGAATAGGTAAAGTCCATGACATAAGCACTGGGGATTGAGGGACACTTTTAGATGAGGGCCTTGAAGTGAGTTTTCATAAGTAAACTATTTAATAAACAGTTATCTGCCCAGGTGAAAAATTTATTGTCTGAAAAGAGTTATTTGCTCATCCAAACTGGTTTGCAGGAATTTCCTGAATCAAACAATAACGCTATTTATTGGTTTACCATCCTACGTTCCTGAAAAAATAATATGAAATAAATGTTTAAATCATGTTGAAAAAAAATTAAGAAACTTTTAGAAAAGAACAGCATGGAGAATATAGTCAGTAATATTGTGATAATGCTGTATGATGACAGATGATAACTATATTCATCATAGTGAGCTTTGCATAATGTGTAGAATTGTCAAACACTATATTATGCACCTGTAAGTAATATAACATAATCCACTATACCTCAATTAAAAAAATTAAAAACAACAATAACTGAAAATACCTTAAAAAAATAAGGTAAAGTTGCTGAAGCTGTCTATTCCTGTTAACATGAAAGCAGATGCTTTTGTCAATCAGTATATGAATTTAAAAAATTATGTTCATAAAGCCATAAATTATCAATAGCTTCAAGAAAAGTCTTCATGATTAATGAAATATAATTCAATAGGTGATGAATCATTAGTGATGACTGAGATTTGCTACATGCCAGGAGATAATGAATCAGCGTTTTTTTTTGACATAATATAGTAAGTTTTGTGTTGTGATGTTATGTGTATCATTATTTAGTATCCCTTTTCTCTAATCTCTGACAAGCAAGATGCCAAAATTTGGTTTAACCCTAGTACAAGAACTTTTGCATCTGACTTCCTCTCCCAACTCCCTCTGTTCTGTTCTATGATATTTAGCAATCTGGTTGTGTTGATATAAGTTTAAGGGATTTTGAAAACTCCAACTCTCTTAATAGTATTTTCTGCTATAGACTCAAAAGAAAGAAAAAAAAACATCAGTACCTTTCCTCACCATCTCTTCAGTCAAAGTAACTTTTGCTTTATTTCTTAAGAGAAGATAACCACTCAATGAGAAGGGGGTTGAAAGAAAACAGGATTTCATAACATCAAAATGCATCTGAAAATATATCTAATTCCATCCCCAATAAACAGTGTGATTTTATGTTTGGAGATTATGCCTTGGCATTAGAAGTCTGCTCATTTAGGCATAGTCTAGAGAAGCCTGAGACTCCAGCAGAAACATAGCTTTCTGCTCAAGACTTAGTCAAATTAGAAGAATAGGTTGACTAGATGGATGAACCAAAAACTATGCTCTGGTTATAGTCTATTCATGCCATGTTGAAGATCCACAAATTTCTAGTTGCTTGTGAGGGAGAAAAAGGAGCTATTGAGGAGACTGATGCTAGAGGGTAACATACACCCCCTTGATTCCCAGTTGCATCATGAAGAATGGTAGGAGAGAAATTAGAAAGACTAGAATATTCACAATGAAGTGACTAATTTAAATAACCAGCAAGCAAGCTAACTAAACCAGGGGACATTAAGAAACCATTGATTGAATGTTTAAGCACCTTTCCCCCCTCCAAACTTTTATTAGGCATGTGTGGGAATGAATATACAGTGATAATCTACCTCTAAATCCGAATATTCATAACGAGGTTCTATCTTTCTGTTCAGTCTGCCCTGATACTATTCAGTCTACCAAGCATGAGGTGGGAAATTCACATGGATTAGCCTTCAGACTTCTGTTATTTGTGAAAAGTGCCAATGTTCAGTACCAGCAGAATGTTGGCGTTTAAAGAATGCTATCACCACCATACCACGAAAACAGTTGCCAGGAATAAAGCAGCTTAATAAAAATACATGTTTTATCCACAAAGACTTTCCATCAGCTTTCCACTATTTTTAATTTCAGCAGTTTTTAAAATAACATATGAGATTGTAAGTGAAACTAAATTGAATTACTGGAATCCTAAGATATAAGATAGAGCCCTTGAACTAAAAGATGACGTCCCAAATTTTTTGACTTTGTCATGGTGGCTTTAGAGCCAATGGAGAGATTGTGTGGTGATAGCTGTCTCCTTTCCAAACATATATTTTCTCCCATCCATTAAAAAAAACAAAAACCAAAAAACAAAAGTTGTGGCCAAATTATCCGTATCACTAATGTGATTTTCATTTCACTTTGGCTGCGATGATTTTTAAAATTAAAATCTCTTGCTGTTTTTGACCAATTACAAAGAAATAGAGGCCACAAATCTAAGTATACCATAAATTTACCAGAACCTATGGTGCAGTTTTAAAGATTGTTGCTTGTGGAAATAATGACTGTTATTATTTCCACATCTTGATGTGTTCAGACCATGATGCAGACTGTAATTCATTCATTCTTTTCTTAAGGTGGCTGTAATTACTTTCTCATGATCCTGTAGTGATCTTGATTGCCCTGCCTTTATAGGCTGTGGCCCATTCATTTAGTAAATATGGGGGTAAACAAGGTGTTTGGAGAATTTCATCTTTTTATTCTCTTTTCAAAAGAGAGCATGAGATTTTCTTAATATGTCTCCTTCACAGACCTTACCTTTGTGACGAAAGTACTAAAATTACCTGAAAGAGTGGTATTTAGGTATCCACATTTTTAATAGCCATGCCATGAAATATCATGTTTTATTGTTTCATTTCCCATAAACAATCTATTGAGCTAAGTCTGAACATCATCAGACTCTGTCACATCTTATAATTATCGACCTAGCATAGTGCTATTTGCTGAACAAAAAACTTTCTTTTATTTGTCTTATAATTACACTTACTGAGTTGCAAAAAGTTTCTCTGGTTCCATCATGTCACTGTTAAAACAGGTAAATGCGTACTTAATCCATTATATAAACTCTTCCTATAAAGATACTTGTCATATGATTGAGGCCCCCCCCCCCGCAATCTATGATGACCTGATCTTGAGATTTTTAATTATATCTGCAAAGATCCTTTTTCCAGTAAAGTTATATATTCATAGGTCCTGGGGATTAAGACTTGGAGATATATATGTATATATTTGGCGGTGGTCGTGCCAGTCAATTCACTACATATCAACTCACTTAACAACAAATTACATAGTTAGTATTAGTTTATTTGTTTGTTTATGCTCATTCTTACTCTTCCTCCCATTAGAATGTCAAGAACATGAGAACAGGGATTAAATATGTTTTGTTTATGTTAGTGCCTTGACCAATTTCTGGCATATACTGGGAGCTGAATAAATATACAATATGTTGAATGAATAAAGGAGGAAACTGAATAAGATATAGCAGTTATAATTGGTGTCAAAAGTAGAAAAACCAGGAAAGAATTTGGAAAATGGATCAGACTTGTGTGAAGAAATACAGAAAAGAATGGTGTCCCTGCAGTAAAGAGTGTTTGCATAATTAGGGAGCGATTGCTAATATCAAATGTCAAGTTGAAAGAGGCACGAAAAGAGGCCTCCAAATAATTTGGTGTTAGAATTCTTTTGGTTCCAATGAAGATCTTCATATCATGTGGAAATATGTTCAAAGCTGAGGCAGGTTTTGCTTATGTATTCTGGTGTCTTTGTGGCTTTTTCACCGCCTTGTTACAATAAGATAAAACAGATCAAGAAGGAAGTATTTTCTGTCACTGGATTAGAACTCATTGACTTTGTTTTTTAGTAATATTCTTACGGAATCTCTTACCTTCTAGACTCATTGAATTACCAGTCTACCTCTATTGTATAGATTTGGTGTTTGATAATTATTGGGGCCTATCAATATGTGTATTATTTCCAAACTCTACTTTTTAAACTGTACAAATGTTTTTACCCTTGTTAGTTCTTTTCTGTTAATTTCAATGCACATATTTTGTTAGGATGATTTGTAACATTTCTTTTCCATTGATAATATCTAAAGAGCAGAATTTAAAATAATTTAAAAATTGAATTCAGCCTATTCTTAATAGAAACATGCAAATTGCTCCTAGTATATAAACAGTAGCACTTACATATGAAAAGTAAATATGTAGAGGTATGTGTTTTATTCATTAATTGTAAGAATTTATTTATTAAGTTTTGGATGATAGTGCAACATGCCTAAAAGATGTCATTTGCAGCTCTGTGGCTGCTTTTTTGGTGAAGAGAAACATCTACAAAATAATGTAAACACTTAAACATTAACTGTAATGGAAACGAGATTAGTTTATCATGTGCCAATGTTCCAAGTGTTATTATCTTTCAACATTTTGATTGTAACAGTTTAATTTTTGAATGTATGTGTGCTATATAATTTATATAACCCACATTTTACCTGGTACAACTTATCAAATGTTAGACTGCCCAATTTTTGGAAATAATTCCAGACTATATTATGTGGACATTATATATTTAGGAAAATAAATTCCTTTCTTTAAAAAAATTTTTTTTAAAGTTTTTATTTATTTTTGAGAGAGAGAGAGACAGCGTGAGCAGGGGAGGGTCAGAGAGAGAGGGAGACACAGAATCTGAAGACAGTCTCCAGGCTCTGAGCTAGCTGTCAGCACAGAGCCTGAAGTGGGGCTCGAATCCACGAACTGTGAGATCATGACTTGAGCCGAAGCCAGATACTCAACCGACTGAGCCACCCAGGTGCCCCCAAATTACTTTCTTTAAATAAATAAATAAATAAATAAAATCATTCTTTAATTCCCAGAAAATGTAAATATAATTGCCTTATAAATTTTAATCAAAATAATTCAAATTTCAAAAATTTTGCTTGAAATTAATGTTTTCCTTGAAATTACAGCATTTAAATTTCTTTAAAAAAATTTTTTTAATGTTTATTTAATTTTGAGAGAGAGAGAGACAGTGTGTGAGTGGGACAGGGGCAAAGAGAGAAGGAGACAGAGAATCCCCAGCAGTCTCCAGGCTCCAGGCTCCAAGCTGTCAGTACAGAGCCTGATGCAGGGCTTAGAACTCATGAACAATGAGATCTTGCTCTGAGCCGAAGTGAGGTCAGACACTAAACCGACTGAGCCACCCAGGTGTCCCAGCATTTAATTTTCTATTAGCACCTTCAAATAGGATTACATTTATTTATGCGTTTTAGAATAACATTATTTCTTAATTATTTTATAGATATGTAGCAGTAACTATAGGGGAACACTGTTATATAAAATATATAGTGTATAATTATATAATATGCTCTTATAATTAGAGATACATATATAATTTTTATTCTGTGATCATTTTTTTTTTTTCAAATTCTGGAAGCTAGCTCTTTTTTAAAACATAAGAATGTCTGGGTGTCTGGGTGCCTGGGTGGCTCACTCGGTTGAGTGTCCGGCTTCGGCTCAGGTCATGATCTCACGGTTCATGGGTTCGAGCCCAGCGTCGGGCTCTGTGCTGACAGCTAGCTCAGAGCCTGTCGCCTGTCTTTGGATTCTGTGTCTCCCTCTCTCTCTGACCCTCCCCTGCTCACGCAGTCTCTCTCTGTCTCTCTCTCTCTCAAAAAATAAATGAAACATTAAAAAAACATTAAAACATAAGAATGTTTATTGAAGCACTACTTTTATTTTTTAATTTTAATTTTAATTTGTGTATTATCTACGTAGGTGCCACACCCAACATGGGGCTCAAACTCATGACCTAGAGATCAAGAGTCACATGCTCCTCTGACTGAGGCAGCCAGGCACCCAGGATGCTAGCTCTTTTACAACTATTTTTTGTTAAGTCTGTTAAACAATTTCTCCACTGTGCCTCAGTTACCATCTTTGGAGTCTTCATAAAGTCTATCAGTGAGCTTTCTAGCATTCTGATCTTACAGCTTTTTGCCTACCGGAACCCTTTACCTTCATTCCACTTCAGCCCTTTTAGAGCATAGAAAAGTTTTTGTTGAGTCTACTTTGCCTCTTTGGTAGGTCTCCCTTCGTACTGTGGTGCAACTGACTCTTCCTCTAAACATGTCCCCAGGAATGCTTCTTACCCTTTACAGCCTTACTTCATTGGCTCTCTGAATGCTGGCTCGTTCCTTTGCCTTCAGTATTTGTTTTTGGTATCCTCAGTTTGGGCCATCTCTTTCACCCTATCCCCAGTTCATTAATTAGTCTTCTCTCCAATTACTTGATGTTAGCGTCTCCCTGAAGCCTCAGCTGAGAAGAATTTCACCATCAACTGTAGATCTTCCAATTGTGTAAATGCTCTGACCCCTTCACCAAGGGAGGGCCCAACCAAAATTGAAAGCTCTTAGATCCAGTCTTTGAACTCTAAATCATCTTTTCTCATGGATCTTTTAAGACGTCATTCCACCAACTCAAAATTGTCTTGGTCTATCACCCTTGTTCTGTCTTCATGTGCTTTGTTGACACCCCATAATCCATCATTTTCACAGGGCTTTCACTAGTACTTGGGGATTCCTAACAATTGGTAACATCCTACTTCCAGGGTGTCATGCATTCACAGGAGTCACTCCTGGAACCCTGCTCAGAAGGTGGACCCTTTTGGTATGACCTTTCTTGGCTGTTATCTTCTCCCTCTCAAGAAATTTGTGTGTCTCCGGGCACCGGGGTGGCTCAGTTGGTTGAGCATCCAACTTCGGCTCAGGTCATGATCTGACAGCTTGTGGATTAGAGCGCCACTTCAGGCTTTGTGCTGACAGCTCAGAGCCTGGAGCTTGCTACAGATCCTGTCTCCCTCTCTCTCTACCCCTCCCCCACTCACGCTCTGTCGCTTTCTCTCCCTCAAATATAAATAAACATTAACCAAAAAATTAAAAAAAAAAATTTGTGTGTCTCCACCAACTACAATACCTGTGACTCAGAGGAGATGTATCTCTTTGTGAAGACTGACAATGTACTAGATTCAATTTGCCACCACGAAGACATGCCTTTTATTTTGCCTTCATCCTGTACCTCTTCTTTCTGTTTTTTTTTTTTTTTTTTTGGTTTCATGTTATCCATTCCATAAAAATAAATACCTAAATAAATTTAATAGAATTCACTTAACATTAACTCCCATGCATGTTAAACTATTTTTTAATTCTTTGCTTTAATACCCTGACATGAGGTAGGAACACACTAAATGGTTGCTCCAGAACCTTACCACCGATTTAATGTTTTCAATTTATAATCTGGTTTTCCCAGCTAAACCCTCTAGTGAAACTGAAATCTTTCAATGAATGGTAAGCCTATACAATATTCCTCACAGCATTTCTTATTCTCTCTTCTCTTCTATTCCATTAGAATCACTGTCATGCCCTTATTTCAGTTTATTTTTTTCTTTAAATTCATTGTTTTTTTTTTTTTTCTGTAAGGGAGGCAAGTAAGAGAGTGAGGATGGGTCTAATAGTTATAGATGATTAGCTATGTACAAGGCATGGTGTTATGTGATTTTTTTATACATCCTATCTCTTTCATTCTTCAGAACAGTTCTGTGGGGAAGATATTTTTTCCACTCAAGAAATTCTAGCAATTTTTTCAAAGTTACACAGACTTTGGTGGAACCCAAATCTTGACCTGTGTTCTATCCTTATTCCATTGCATCCGTGACCTCATATGTCATTTCGTCTTTCCACCCACAAAAGGTAGGTATCCCTGTACTTTTGTCCTCTGCCTTGTTTAGTTTGTGAAGTTTGTCTTCATGTCTTGGGCTTATATGCAAATTGCTCCAAAATATCTGTCCTAAGCTCAAATGTTTCAAAACTCTCTACATTCCTTCCTTCCCTCCTTTCTCTTTATCTCTTTCTTACTTTTCTCCCTTTCTTCCCACTCTCCCTCCTTCCATCTCTTTCCTTTTTTGTTTTAAACATTTTTTGAGTATTTAATATGCTCAAATAATAGGTGCTTCAAATGCATGGTCTTATTCAAAAGGCACACGTACTGGTAGCTCAGTTTTAAACAGGAGGAAATAGAGACTTAGAGAAGTTATGCAACTTGCCAGAGGTCAAACAGCTAGCAAGTGTAGAATCAGACTGGGAGCCCATTTTCCTCTGAAATCTTTCTTTCCTGTCTCATGCTGCTGAGAGATTACTTATTGTTTCTGGACATGCACACTCCTTTTGTACTGTTGCCGTTGCTTTTACTCTTCTCTCCTATTATGTTAGAATTCCACCCCTTCCTTAAAGTGATCTCCAGTGGACCATTTCTGGAACCCCTTGATTGGATGTGATGTTTTTCCCATTCCCAGCTCATAGCGCTTTCCGTGTATTTATTTTCCTGTGTGCACAGATATATTTTCTTCCTGTGATTGTGTAAGTTCTTTGAGGTAGGAACTGATTTTTACACACAGTAGGTGCTTTCAATAAATCTTGTTGCATTGAGGTAAATTACAAACTGGCAGTGCATTGTTTTCTTAAAAACCAACGAACAAATATAGCAACCACATATTGCAAATGCAGTATTAGTAAAAAGGCAATGAGAGGCAGAATTATTTTTCATCACATTTTAGAGATTAATGAAATATAGACTGCATTAATATTTATTTATTTCATGGCTTTGTGGTTTGCTAAATTTCTTTTTTCCTTTTACTCACATGATTATTCTCTCATCGATAGGGTATGACCTCCAAGAAAATATCCATTGTTAGCATCTACAGTTTGTTGATTGGAAACAATTTCTAAATGGCAGTGAGCTCATTATATGTGATAGTATTTTAATATCTCTTTAATTTTTTGGCAATTCCCTCAAAGTTCAGTGAAAGAATTCCAAGCCTGTTGTCAAACTTACCTAATATAATTAAGCAAGGCAACTACAAGGGTCTGATCAAACAAGGTTGTTTTGCATTTCCTGTTTGTTTTATTTTTAGATTCTCCAGTTTCCAGTTTTGGAGGTCAGACTTAAAGCATTTTCATGGATGCAATTCCCACAGAGAACCATGGGAGATTGGTGTGAGAGGGATTGCAGCCTGGGTATAAAGGAATTGTGTTTTGCCTTTCTTCTCTTTATTCTCCAGCTGCTGTTCCTTAAATAAAACTTTAAAAATAACTTTTATAGGGTGGTTAATACATTCCTACCCTGTGGGGACAGGCTGCATTCTCAGCTGCCCAACATTTTAAGCAGGCTATAGTAATTTGGATAAAGAAACAGGCTCTTGTCTTGAGTCTTGAAGAATTGCCACAGGGTCAAGGCCAGAGCAAGGGAAGTGTGGGTGCTGGTGAACTTGCATTCTGCATATACTTGCCTAGAGGCTGCAGGAGAAGGGAGGGGCTGAGTTTAGGTGGTGAGGAGTGGGACAGGGTCATAGGGATAGGCTGAATTTTATGACAAAAGAGGGAATGTCACAGTTTTTAAATTTAGAAGGTCCTATGCCTTTCTCAAGTAGTTTCTTTTATCATTCCTTGGCCCACTTCTTATTGAGTTAAACTTGGATATTTGGCAACTTGGGCAGTTAGTGTATACGCTCACTATGACTCCATATGAAATCCATGTGTGTTTAAGCTTCCCAATTTTCTTAGGGGAGCAAGCTGGGAAGAGGTATATTGTAGGCTCTAAAGTCCCCCTGGTCCTTTATGTAAGCCTAACTACCCTCTGAGCACACAGGTGGAGCAGTACTGTGTGCTGTCACACCTATCTAGCTTGCCCCAGGTAAGCATTGAATCTGTGAAGCTACTACTTTGGCTCTTTGTACTGCATCATCTACTGCCCTGCTCTGTGAAAGAGATTTGGCTTTCATGGACAAATGCAAACTGGAAGGAGGGGAGGGATTCTTGGATATCAGCTCTCCTCTGTACTCTGCATATTTATACCATGCACATTTTACAAATGAGGGACTAGGTAGGGTATAAGAAGAAAAGTGAGCACAGAATTTACATGTGTTAAGTGCCTTCTATGTATCAGGCACTAGTAGCTATCAGTATTTGTAGCCCACTGTAATTTAAAAAGTGCATATTCACTTATGCTATTTGCTTTTCATAATAGTCATGTGAAGTTTGCAGAGCAGATGTAATTATATCCGCTTTGCTCATGTAGATACTGAAGTTCAAAGATTTCAAGCAATGCTCAGGTTTAGGTAGCACAGAGGTTAACTAGCATGTGGGGGTATTTAATGACTTCAGGCTGCCTAGGCACAGTAGCTATTGAGCACCTGAATGATTAGCTAACAAATTTTGGCATTTTGTAACTCTTTAACAGTTTTTAGCTGATAAAACCTTATATATGTGTCTATAGAAAATTCCCCAAATTCTACCACACTAGATTGTCATTATGGTCTATTTCCTTCCAGTTTTTCTTCCCCTGGGAAAATACAAATATGTACAAAACTGGTATTGTGTTATGTATATAGATTTTTATTCTATCTTTTTATACTACTGTGTTTCCCCCATGGATGCACTGTCTACATTATACTTTACATAAAATCAATCAATGAATAAAGTAAAATAAAAAATATATTTTTATAAAACTAGATATAGTTACATATTTAAATAATATATCTATTGGATATGATAGCTATATATAACTATCTCTTTTTATGATAACATATTTATACTGTAATTTATGTAGGTATTTTTCTACTATAGTTTTCATTTTCGTACTATAAGAAATACAGCTGTTATTTAAATGTATAACATAATCTTCTCTTTCTCATTATGTTTTTAGATCAGATTAGTGGAAGTTAAAATTGTATGTATGGGGTAAGATTGACATCTGTTATACTATGTATACAACATCCATTTTGCTTCTCTTAGAAATAGCACCAAGATTTTCCTTTGTAAACTATGTTTCCTAAGCTCTATCCCTATCATTCAAGTCCTGATTCAAGCTGGGTGAATCCCACACCCATCCCTTATCCCAAGAAGTTGAACCTGTTTCCTCACCCAAGTGATTGTTTCAGAGGGGAGCATGTGGCCCAAGTCATGCCAATAAAATATTGTGAGATGTAATCTTGGGATTTTACAGTAAATTATTGGGAAGTTCAGGTCCTCTTTCTTCTGGCACAGTAGGGCAGCACAACATGAAGCCTCAAGTGCAGGTTGCCATCTTTCACCTTGAGGGAAGGCCTGCCTCAGGAAAAAAAAAAAAAAAAAAAAAAAAAAAAGAAAAGCCATCACAGTTGAAAGCAGACTTGACATCTCATGTTTGAGCGGGGGGATTCCATATGAGCACTGCCGGGATTTTTATCTATGTGATCCAACCCATCCCTTTTCTCATGACAGCATTTTGAGTTGGGTTTCTGCACGTGTAAGCAGACGTGCTGATTTATGATTTAGTACACTGGCTCAGAAGGGTATGAACACATATGAAGGTCTTTAATAGATCTTACGATTTACTTTCTGACAGCACTGTGAGCCATGGAGTCCTTATTTCTGTGTATCAATATTGACACAAGTAATATGCATCTTAAGTGTGAAAACATTCCTTTTCACTTCTAGAATATTTTTCACGTGTTTAATGATCTTTTAGATTTCTCCTGTGATTTGTCTGTTCTCTGACTTGCCTGCTTTTAATTTAGGATGTTAGTATATTTCTTCATATTTTAGAGCTCTTTTTACTTTAAAAATATTAATAAGTCATTTGTATATTTGTGTCATATATGTTGCAGATATTTTCCCTGTTTGTTATTTGATTATAATTATACTAATGCTACATATGTATGAAATACTAAGTATGTAGCTTTTGTTGTTGTTACGGAGCTTTTACGTTTAGAATGTACTTTACCTTCCAAAGGTGAATATTTTTATAGTTGCCTTAGGCTTTACTTTAAAATTTAGTGTATATTTCATTTGGGATTTATTTTGGTACATAAAGTAATTTTATTTAGGAATAGTTTGGATGCAAGTCACAAGAATTCTGGAGCTTTCAAAGGTTAGGTTGCCTCTTATGAATACAGGGGTGTTTCACGGAACCATGTTTGGGATGCAGTCACACTTTGGGGAGACTCAGGGAACCAGGATGGGCATGCTGTTGGGATTCTGTTGTTTTTCTTGTCTGGCCTGTGCCCTCATTTCATTTCCTCATCCTTCCCATTTGCTTTCTCTACTTCCTTGTCCCAGTGGGAACCATCCAACAATCCAGAGAAAGACTAAATCTGGCTTTCACTCCCAGTCCAAATTCCACTAAAACGGCCCTGTTTTTCTAGTTCGGATATGGTGCTTAATGTGGCCTGAAACGAGGTCACGTTGGATGAACCCTGGCTTCTAAGAGTCCATTTTCTGGATCAAATTGTTATCAAAGAATCAGGGGAAGGGTAGTTAACCAGGGAAGGGGAAATATTTTGAGCTGCAGAGACAACCAGTAGGAATGTGGTCATTACAGAGATGAAGACCTAACTTGATTATTTCCCAAATAGTTTTCCTAACAAGTATTGGTGTTCTATCCTTTCATTATTGGTTTATAATGTTTGTTTTGTCATATGCTAAACTAATAAGGGTGTTTGAATGTGTGTATTTCTAGACTAAGATTTTCTGACACATTGGTTTCTGTCAGTTCTCATGACAACTTTATTTCCATTTTTACAATAAGATAAGTTTCCCTTTCTTCTTCTTTCCAAATTTGTTGTATATATATTCTTCCATTTATTCTTCCAGGAAAATCTTGTTGCATATGAAAGTGAAATATATTTTTTTAATGTATATTTATTTTTTGAAAGAGAGAGAGGGAGTGCACGAGCAGAGACCGGGCAGAGAGACAGGGAGAGAGAGAGTATCCCATGCAGGCTCTGCACAGAGCCTGACAGGAGGGCTCAAACTCACAAACCATGAGATCATGCATGACCTGAGCTGAAATCAAGAGTCGGAGGCTTACCCAACTGAGCCACCCAGGTGCCCTGCAAGTGAAATATTTTTATAATAACTATTTTGACTTATTAAGGAAAGCTATTATTTTTATTCATTTGTCTTTTTTGTGGCCACTTTTTAAATCTATAATTCTAAGAAATTTGCCATTCTCTTGAAATTCCAGTTATATAAATTGTGCATTGGTCAATAATAATAGTCACTTAATCTTTTCTAATTATACCTTTTATTTCCATTCTGTGTCTTTTAGAATTATTCAGAATATCCAATAAAGCAATAATTATGCTTATGAGTATTGTTATGAGCAAGAATAGTATTTGATAACTTATGACACCATATGTCAGGTGTTATTATAAATCCACTATTACTGTTATTCTAATTTTGTTGATGAAGAGACTGTGGCTTGGAGAGGTCAAATAAATTGACCAAAGTTACACATCTTATACGTGGTGGAACTGGCATGCAAAAACATGTCTGTCTGATTCCAGTAACCCTATTTGTAATGATTACCTACCTTTTTTAAAAAGGAGAAGCCAATTTAATATTTGAAGTTATGCTTATATACTGAGAAATCCTAAGAGAATTTTATAACAAAACATTGAAGGTTTCTTGCATTTCTAAAGAGGTCACTGGTAAAACTATCTTTGAAGTCTTTTGTAAAAAATGATTAGTCAATACTTTTTGCAACCTTCTCCTTGATGGTCTATTCAAGTTTTCTGTTTTTCTCTGGGTTAGTATTGATAGTTACTTTTTTTTCCTTCTAGAAAATTCTCAATATAATTAAGAATTTCATAACTACATGGAATAGTCCATGTAAATTTTTGTTTCGAGAAAGAGCTATAATGTACATAGCTCTGCCCGTAGAGTAAGGTGCATAGGTGACAGATCTCAAAGGTTCTTTTTTAGGGTGATACTGACCTTCAGTGTGTCAGTTCCAGAGCTGTGGCGCCCTCTGGGAAGTTCTTTGTCGGGGTGGGGGCGAGGCGTTGGGGGGAGTGAGGGAAACTGGAAAATGAAACGGTGGAATAAGAACCTGGGGGAAGTCCTCACCATTCTGAGTGCGGCCAAGGTGCTGGCTGACACGACACCAAAGTGGTTTGTGCACGTCCAACTGTCTAATCGACTGTGTCCGGCAGAAGCTAGATCCCAAGATTGCTGCGGCTGCGCAGAACTGCTGCAAAATGCCTAACAGGGTCTTTACGGGGGAAATAAGCCCTGGCATCATCAAAGACTGTGGAGCCACTTGGGTAGTCCTGGGGCACTCGGAAAGAAGGCGTGTCTTTGGGGAGTCAGATGAGCTGATTGGACAGAAAATGGCCCACGCCCCGGTGGAGGGACTTGGGGTAAACCCCTGCAGGGGGGAGGAGCTAGATGACAGGGAAACTGGCATCGCTGAGAAGGCCGTTTTTGAGCAAACCAAAGTTATCACAGCTAATGTGAAGGACTAGGGTCTATGAGCCTGTATGGGCCGTTGGTATTGGCAAGACTGCAACACCCCAACAAGCCCAGGAAGTACATGAAAAGCTCCGGGAATGCCTTCGTCCAATGCCTCTAACGTGGTCGCTCAGAGTACCCGTAGCATCTATGGAGGGTCTGTGACTGGGGCAACCTGCAAGGAGCTGGCAAGCCAGCCTGATGTGGATGGCTTCCTCGTGGGTGGGGCTTCCCTCAAGCCTGAGTTTGTGGATATCATCAGTGCCAAACAATAAGCCCATCCATCTCCCCTCCTCTTCCTGATAAGCCAGGTACTAGGTAGCTCAGAAGCCCAGTGTTTGCACTCCTACCCCTCACACATTTCTACCTCACACATGCTTATGATGGTGTCACCTGCCCCCCTTTGTCACCAAACTATACCTCTTCCTTATTGTTTACACCTTACCCTGTAGTGGTTGGGACCAGGCCAGTCCCTTCTCCACTTACTGTAATGTTTGAGACTAAACATGTCACCAAGGTGGCTCCTCCTCGGCTGAGAGGTCGAAGGGGTGGAATTTGCTCGTGGGTCTCCTCAGTCGCCAGTGAGGGCAGGCGAGAGAAGCCATTCTCCTCCCGCATCTTGCACCATGAGGCCAAGGGCTGAGAAAGTCTGGTTCTCCCTGCAGAGAGGCCAGGGGTGCTATTCTCTCCCATGGTGCCAACACCTGTGTGTGTTGTGTATGTGAACATGTGAACAGTCCCACGTGTGGGGAAAATAAACCTGGCACTAAACAACAACAACAACAAAAAAACGAGAAATGAAGGAAATAGTGTGCAATGCAATTATTAAATCATATCCAAAGGATTTCCCTGTTCATTCTTGACTTAAGAAAGCCAGTGTGTCAGAAGTTGCCAGATCCATGCAAACCTGTTACCTTTTTGGCAGTTGAGCATGTTTTTACATTATGTATTGGTACATCATCATCTATACATTGACATAATAACTGCAATTAGTATACCCTTTAAACAAATGTGCATTTATTATCAGGTTGTGGGGTATGAACAGATTAAATGTGCAGGGAAAACACCCATTGGAGTATGCCCAAAATATGATAGGGTGAATTGTGTCAGTCTAGTTTGGCATATACAGAGACAGATGTAACTTTCTAGAATTCTTGCTGGAATTCTTTAGACACAAATCCTGGCAAACTCAGGTGAGCAAAATAGGCTTGAATTGAATGTATTTTCAGTATGGTTCAAATGTAGTAATTAGTGACTTTATCAACAAAGAATATGGAAATTTGCATTTATCGGACCAGAAAGTTTAAACATCTTCCTCAGGGCACAGAATTTACAGCGGGATTGAGACAATTATCCTCTTCTAATAGAATTTAGTTCTAGATTCTATACACTTAGTGGCATTAACATGCTTTTAACTAAAGCTGTAGCTATACCTTGTAGACAGGTTAATAATACTATTAATTTTGTAAAATACATGTATTTTTGTTTGTTTTACAGATCTTTAAACATTCCATTAGTGACTAAAAGAACAGTACTCATAATAGTTAGAAAATGTTAGATTAATGCATTTATATGTAACTATTACTTTTGATACTGTATGTTAAGAATTGGGTAAAACTGAGGATAAATAATTAAACATATGTGGCAGATTTGTGTTTTCCAAAGATGGCCACAGTGTCTCCTATGCCATGCTTTGGTTTTGTATGTGGTTTTGAGAAGGGAGTCTTTTACTTGATATTGAGCTTAGATGGACTTGTGACTACATGGAAGTGACCCTCTCTAACTTCTGAGGCTGGTCTCAAAAGGTGGTGCAGGTTCTGCCTTGATGTCTTGAACATTCACTGTGAAATCCTGAGCTCCTGTGTAGGAGGCTGCTATGCTGTGAGGAAGTACAAACGCCTGTGTGGAGAGGCCACATGGGGAAACCCTGAGACTACCTGAAGAGAGAGAAATGTATAGCCAGTCTGCACCTATTGTAGCCCTAGTTACTGTCTGAAACCACAGCCTAATTCAGAACCACTGCTGAACTCTTCCCAAATTTCCCAATTTTCTATGGTTGGGAAAAGAGATAAGTATTTAATGGGATGGTTTCTGAGCAATAGGCAGATGGAGCCTTTAAAAAAATTGGTTGTGTCTAATTTTCTCTTTGAAGTTATCTACATGGTTGTACTATACAGTCTTCCCTCCCTTAAGGCAAACTGCTTCACTATCTTCAGGAAAATTTACAGCACAGGTTCATATTTTGAGCAAGTGGCTTTCATTTTGACTTGTTAGAAATTACAGAATGTTCTGGATTCCCCATCTGGGTTGAAGCAGTGTAGACAGGTACAGAGCTCTCTGAACATTCAGATAATCCAAAACTGAGTTCATTCAGTGGAAGCAGCTGCTCTGAAAGACCAGAGGTTTGGGAAGGTATTACTCATCTAAAGGACATGGAATGAGTGAGCAGTCAAATAATCTAGTTAGATCTTAAGATATAAGTGGATGCCAGTTGACATCTGGGCTACATGTGTTATACAACTGATGTTCATCAACAAGCTATTATTTAACATCACTCTGGATGGCTGTCTAGGTGTTAATCCATCCTAGATATTGAGACTGAGATAGCATTTTTTCCTCCGACTTTATGTAACACTGATCATATTTGAATGGAATGGTCTTTGTTTTGGTTGTTATTATATTCCTTCAAAACTGTTTATGAATTTAATGGTAGAAGTGAAGTATTGATATATATTTTTAAAATTCTACATAAAAAGTATAGCACTTGAATATATAATGTGTAACATAGCTACAAATATTCAAATCTAATCACCAATTTTATTTAACAATTATTTTTAATCGTTAAGTGTGCCTTAAAACCTAGCCATTTCTACAGAATTTATCCCATCATCTTTAGTAAATAAAAATCTGAAAATATCACTCTACCTTATAATTACCTCCATAAAAAAAATCAGCAATATAAAACTGAAAAATATAAGGAACCTCCTCAGATGTGTAATGATCCTATAAATAAAGCACTGAAGTCATTTATAAATGCTTTTACAATAAATGCCAATAAAATACACCCCACACCATGTCGTTTCTAAGGAAACATTAACCATGGACTCACCTGAATATGCATAATGAAAATAGTAACTCTGGATGTGTTGATGGTTCATGGGTTAAGCACTGGAGGGATTCATGAGAACAAAAACATTTTATTTCTATATTAGCTAATCTTGACTTTAAGGAACAGCCTCTAATTCTTTACATCTCTAAAACAAACAAGCCCTGTGCCACCTGTTACTTTATGGGGTACTTATAGAGGCTTCTGGCTTTTTCCTCAATTACATTTCCATTTAGAATTATGTGTGGCCTATGTGTAACCTCACACCACAAGTTTTCTGTTAAAGTTTTATCTCATTTAATGATGACTTTTTGTGCTGGAAGAAGTAATTGCTGGTTTCCTTAGTTATATTTTCTTTCTTTCTTTTCTTTTCTTTTCTTTTCTTTTCTTTCTTTCGTACTTAATGCACATAGTGTGTGGTGAACTCATTCATACAATCATCACATTTGATTTGTGTGTTCTAATTTTTCTATAACTATATTTTGAACTGTTACTTTTTTAGACCACTCCATTTTCTTTTTGTTTCTATCAACAAGGCCGGCTCTTGATATTATTTGTGATTTTCTACAGAATCAATGCTTTATTCATTTCCCAAGACTTATTAAAAACATTGGGGAAAAGAGATAAATGAAACCTTGAAATGAGAGCATTGAAGTGAGGTATGGATACTTTGGGTGGACACCAAGGCTCACAACTACACCAGCTTCTAAATCCATATGATTCAAATCGTAACTCAGAAAAATACGCTTTAGTTTCATAGCCTTTAAAAAACTTTTGAAGTTGTGTTATTTTGTATTTTCTTTTTTTTTTTTTTTACTAATATTTTAAATTGGAAATGTCAATTGCTCAAATGCCATGGTTCTATAATTTTAGTTAAGACTCATATCAGAGGACTTGACAATAACTGGGAGTAGCAGCTAGCAGTTTTGTGACCATTCTCAATAGTCAATATCTAAGGTCTGTCCTAATTGAGAAGTTGTTTCCCTTTTCTGTCATATAAATTTAGGAAGAAAAAAAATTGTGCCCTCTAATTTAATCCAAAATCTTGGAAGAGTCACTCTAACCACTTTGAAGATCTGGTCTGGGAGTAAAAATGAAAGTATTTTAAATTTCACACTGCACTAATTATAGGTGTAACTTAGAAACTTCTCCTTCTCTTAGATTTGACAAATGTTGCCTAGTGTTTTCATAATGACATAACAGTTTTGTGTAGTACACAATCAAAATGTCATTATAGCATATTACCCAACCACTGAACACGCCACTCTTTGCCAAACAATCTTTTCTTAGTACATATGTTTCAAAAGCACTTACTCTGTAACTGAAAGATTAAGGCTTAGCTGACCTAGATTGAGCTGTGGGGATTTAAAATCCAGGGATCAATCATCTTGGGTCTACCTCAGTTCAATTCCTTTTTTCAGTTTTTTGGATGACTCAGTGGATTCATTCCAGTTTTCTGGACAAAGACAATCTTTCAGGCTTGCTTTAAAAAAAGCCTCAAAAATGAAAACAAACTAACATGGTGAAATAAGCAAGGATGATTAGATGATCCTCTTTTGAATAGAATACCACAAGTCGCTTCTGTTTTATATTCAATTGAGAGAAACTGGAAATTGTATTGCTGTCTCTGTATTTTCAGTGGAGATTGACTGAGAAGCCCAAGCTGATATGTAGTTGTATTTGGAAATAAACCTATCTTCACAAAAACATCTCCTTTTCAGCTATGACATTTGATAACATTTAACTTCTTCTAAGTCCCGAGATGAATGAAAAATTCTTGTATCCTTTATTTATGAAGAACCAACAAAAGAGAGACCCAACCTAGGCAGAGCTTTTGCTCTTTTATTTTTAGTCATATAATTAGTGAAAAAACAATAATGAAAACTTTGAAGAGTCCACAGTAAATATAGAATTTTTGAAATGTAATCCTACAAGGAGGAGTTTTTTTTTTTAAAGTTGGCATTATTACCAATTCTGCTTGCTTTTTAGGAAAAGGAAATTATTGAAAATGTCTTTAGAATTTTAACAACCCAATATTTACTGGAAATGGAAAATATAATTGAACTTAAGAACACTTTTGGCTCTACAAGAAAACCAATCTTATGCAGCAATTTGATTACATATGAAGACATGATTTAAATATACAATGACAATGAGCTTCAAAATACACTTATTTTTCTAGCAGATTTTATTTGAAAATATATTGTATATTGAGAACTTAGAAGTGAAATAAAAGAATTAAAGTTGAACGTCATACTTTAAAAAATATTGAAGTATAGTTGATAGACAATGTTACATTAGTTTTAGTTGTACAACACAGTGAATCAACAAGTTTATATGTTATGCTACTTATACTGACAAGTGTAGCTACCATTTGTCACCCTACAACACTATTACAGTACCATTGTCTATATTCCCTATGCTGTACCTTTATTCCTTTTATTAGAAGGTTCTATTTCTGAAATCATTGTTGCACTATATGCTAACTTGGATGTAAATCTAAAAAATAAATTTAAAAAAATTTAAAAAAAATCCAGAATAAATTTGGGGCACCTGGGTGGCTTAGTCAGTTAAGTATCCCACTTGGGCTCAGGTCATGATCTTGCGGTTCGTGAGTCTGAACCTCAAATTTGAACTGCCAGTGTAAAACCTGGTTGGGATTCTCACTGTCTCCTCTCTCTCTGCCCCTCCCTTGCTTGCGCTTTCCCTCCCCCCCCCTTTCAAAATAAATAAATAACCTTAAAAAACTAAAAACAACAAAAAAGAAGGTTCTACTTGTTTAAAACATTCAGTAACTTACACAGAAAAAGAAACAGTATAGACTTCCTTTCTTCACTATGATGGAATAGAGGGATCAGGTTTACTTTCTCACATTAAATAACTATAAATCCAGACAAAGTAGATGGAACATTTAATTTTTAGGCAATGACTAAAAGGTTGCACAGCATGTTGATCCTTAAGAGAAAGAGAACAAAGTATGTGAATCTCATAACTGCCTCAACTAACGGCCTTAATTTTCCAGGAGGTGGTGTAGTTAAGAGAAATCTCAACAATACTTAGAAGCCTTGTGAAGTTGGGGGGAAAGAGTTTGAGGTCACCAGGTCACCTAGAATTTGTGAAGCAAAATCGCAATATGGGAGAAACACAGACATAGAATCCCATGGGATCCTTTGGAGGTTCTAGCTGAGCACGCGGTGCACATACATGTGAGAAAAATACATGAAACTAACCAACAGGGAGGAGCAGACAAGGCAATCTTTGGAGCTCACATAAGGCTGGAAATAATCCACATTGCCACAAGCCAAAGTGGAAATATTTCCTAATAGATAGGGCACTGGGTAGAATCCTCAGAAGTATATTGCCCTAGTGGCAAAATGAAATTATACTCAATTGGAGGCTTTTCTGAAATTCTTCTTAAAAGATTAAAAGCAAGTCTCAAAGGATAAAATGATTCTCTTGAAGTTAGCTATATCCCTAAGTTAAAATCAAACAATATTTGGGGCACCTGGGTGGCCCAGTGGTTAAGTGTTTGACTTTGGCTTAGGTCATGATATGGTTTGCGGGTTTGAGCCCCATGTTGGGTTCTGTGCGGACAGCTCAGAGCCTGGAGGCTGTTTCCAATTCTGTGTCTCCCTCTCTCTCTCTCTCTGCCCCTCGCCTGGTCACTCTCTCTCTCTCTCTCTCTCTCTCTCTCAAAAAAAAAAAAAATCAAACAATATTTAAAGGAATACAACAGATAGAATCCTTACTGCCTGGGATCATATTAAATATTACTAGGCATGCAGATAAACTGGGAAATATGGCCCCTAAGAACTAGAAGAGTCAATGAATAGGAATAGACCCAGAAATGACCCAGATGACAGAATTTGCAGAAAAGATTGAAAAATAGCTATTATAAATATACTCCATAAGTTCAAGAAAGTAAAGAAAAAATGAATATTAATAAGAGAGAAACAGATATAGAAAAGACTCAGATGAATTTCTAGAGATGAAAAACATAATATTTGAAATGAAAAATACAACAAATGCCTTGATGAATACCAGGTTCAACATTGCAGAAAAGTTCTTTCAGTTTAAAGATACAGCAATGAAAAATATACAAATTAAAGTCCAAGGAGAAAAATATCTGTAAAAAATATAGCGCAAAATTGAATTGTGGGACAATATTAAGTATTCTAACACATGTGTTATTAAAGATTCAGAAGGAACAGGTAGGGGAATAAAGATGATAATAAAATAAATAATGGTCAAAAATCTTCCAAATTTTTTGAAAACTATAAAACTATAGATCCAGAAAGTCACTGAACTCCAAGAAGCAGATATAAAACCACACAATCGTATCATATCCAAATGTCTGATCAAGAAGTAATGAAGAGACAGTTTACAGGTAGGCAGAGGAAAAAAGGCATTACACACATGGAACAAATATAAATATGACTACAGAATTTTTTTCATGAACTTTGCAAGTAAGGAGACAATAGAGCAATATCTTAAAGCAATGAAAGAAAAAAAAACCTGCCATTCTAGAATTACATGCAGCAAAATACCTTTCAAAAATGAAGGAAAAATAAAGACTGTTCTGGACAAACCAGAGAGAACTCATTATCAGCAGACCTGTGCTATAAGAAATGTTAAAGGTAGTTTGTCAGACAAAATACGATAGCAGATTAAAATTTATATCTTTGTATAGGACTGAAGATCTCTGGAAATACACACTTAAGCTATCTTCAATGTATTACTGACAACTTAAGAAAAAATAATAAAATATTTAAAAATTATAACATGTAAAAGTGAATTTACATGTAAATTTACATGTAAAAGTAATCTATTGGGTATTTACCCAAAGAAAATGAAAACACTAATTCAAAAATATATGCGCTTCTGTGTTTATTGAAGCATTATTTACAGTAGCCAAGATATGGAAGCAATCTAAGTGTTGACTGATAGATGAATGAATAAAGAAGATGTGGTATGTATTCACAATGGAATATTACTTAGCCCTAAAAAAGAACAGATCTGACATTTGCAATAACATAGATGGAGCTAGAGGGTATGCTGGTAAGTGAAACAAATCAGACAGAGCAAGACAAATACCATATGATTTTACGCATGTGGAATTTAAGAAACAAATGAATAAACCAAGAACAAAAGGAGAAAAACAAAATACCAGACTGTTAACTACAGAGACCAAACTGGTGGTTACCAGAGAGGAGGTGGGTGTGAGAAGGGATGAAATAGGTAAAGACGATCAATAGTATACTTATCTTGATGAGCACTGAGTAATGTATAGAATTGTTGAATCATTGTATCATACATCTGACACTAATATAACACTATGCTAATTAAACTTCAATAAAGAAATACAGATTGTAGAATAATAGGTCACTCTCTTATAGGTCTTAAGAGAGAATGAATTAAAAAGAAAAAAATAACTTTAAATCATGGTCTTTATTATATACTTGATTTTTTTCACAAAAATGTGAAATATATGACAATAATAGAAAAGATGGAAGTAATTGGAACTATATTCTTTTAAGACTCTTTCAATATATATGAAGTAGTATGATATTTAATGGTAGACCATAATAAATTAAATGTGTATGATGTAATCCTTAGAGCAATCAATAAAGAAACAAAGAGTTCAGATAAAAAGCAAATAGTGATAATAAAATGGAATCACACATAAACATTTTTTTTCAGTTAATACAAAAGAAGATAGGAAAAGAGGGATAGAAAGAACAAATAGGTAGACCAAATATAAAATAACTAGTAATATTCCAACCAGATCAGTAAACACACTAAACGTAAATGTTCTATACACTCCAGTTAAAAAGCAGAGATTCCCCAATTGGACAAAAACCAAGATACAACTATATGCTCTTCCCAGAGACCCTTCTTTAAATATAAAGTAAATTGTTAGAAAAAGATTGTACTATTTGTATTTACATATATACATATATACTATTTTTGTTACCCATTACTTTGATGTATTATTATCTTCTTTGTTTTATTTTCTTTGGATACATATTTCCTTCCATATTTCCCATGTTTTATTGATGCATAATTCTTATAATGAGGTTGGGAGATGTTCCATGAAAATTTTTCTTTTAATAAAAGTAACTCCCCCAGTTTCTATTTTTTCCCCATATTTGAATGTACTGTGCCTATTAATGCATTTCCACCATTTGTTAAGTGGAAAACACAAAATATAGTAATGTAAATAATAAGTAAAGCATCAATTCTCCCCTCTGGCGACCATCAGTTTGTTCTCTTTATTTATGGGTCTGTTTCCATTTCTTTGTCCGTTTGTTTTGCTTTTTAGATTCCACATATGAGTGAAATGCTATGGAATTTGTCTTTCTCTAAATATTTCACTTAGCATAATGTATAATATATACCATATCTTCTTTATCCATTTATCTAATAATAGACACTTAGGTTGCTTCCTTATCTTGGCTTTTGTAGATAATGCTGCAATAAATATAAAAAAGTGTATTGTTGTGACATTGGTCAAAGTTAGAGGATCAGATGAAACCTGTGGTTTTATCTTTTATTATTCTCATGTGTCTACCAATTAATAATGGTAAATGGCCTAGACCTTAATTACTAATTGGCTTGTTCTTTTTTTCTCTCTAAAGGCTGTGTCCCTAACATTTATATTATATGGGGGTACATAATATAAAAATAGTTATGTTGTATATTACAGAAGTGGTAATACAAACACTCTTCATGATTACAAAATAGTCATCTTATAGAGTCCCAGGGGAATCGTCTAATAGTTGCAAATGTAAAGAATTTTGCTTTTATTGCTATGTACTTTCATTACTCAGGTGGAAGCAACAGTACTTTAATAAATTAGTAGTTTCTTAAGTTGAAAAACCTCTGTCCTCTTAACATAGACTATGTGTCTTTGCTTTTAAAACTGGTTTAATATAGTGAGCATCATTTTTTTTCAGATATTAATTACAGATTAGTCACTAATTAGATACTAATTAGAGATCAGTTCTTAAATTATTTTTTAAAAATAAAAACTCATTAGAAAAACATATTAAATATGCAGTTTCCCCCCAAGTTCTTTAAAGATTCCTATCCAAAATGTGTGTTGTTATGTCCAAGAATAAGCATTTCTGACAGTCTCAGGTGATCTGGTGCTAGTGGTTCAAGGACACTTTGAGAAACACTAAACTTTCTGAGTTTGTATAGAACAATTGCTAGTGATTCTTTTTTTTTAAATTTTTTAAATGTTTACTGGTTTTTGAGAGACAAAGCATGAGTGGGGACGGGCAGAGGGAGAAGGAGACACAGAATCTGAAGCAGGCTCCAGGCTCTGAGCTGTCAGACAGAGCCCAACGTGGGGCTCAAACCTACAAACCTTGAGATCATGACCTTAGCTGAAGTCAGATGCTTCACTGACAGAGCCACCCAGGAGCCCTCAGTTGCTAGTGATTCTTTTTTTTTTCTTTTTTTAAAATTTATATTTGAAAGAGAGAGAGAGAGACAGCATGAGCAGGGGAGTGTCAGAGAGAGAGGGACACACAGAATCCGAAGACTGGCTCCAGGCTCTGAGCTAGCTGTCAGCACAGAGCCCGACGCGGGGCTCTAACCCACGAACCCGAGAGATCATGACCTGAGCCGAAGTCAGAGGCTTAACCGACTGAGCCACCCAGGCACCCCCCCCCAATTGTTAGTGATTCTTAAAGTAACCTGCAACATCATGCTGCAGTGATTGTCAGCATAGATTGGAAGGATTCTTTGATGAATGAGGCAGTACTTTCCAGTGGAATAAAACATAGCTAGCTGTATTGTAGTTCCACTTCATTTTGATAAATCACTAGCTGCAGCTTGCAAGCAAACTGAATACAAGTCTTCCTCCTTTCTTTCCCACTATTTAGAAACCAAGAAGGAATATTCCCAAGAATACTGACAACAGTAATCTATTAATATGAGCCTGGAACAACTTGAAAATGAATTATCTTAAAGATCTTAAGTTCTTCCAAACTTAAACCTAAATGATCGTAATTAGTATGTATCCTTCAGAAATCAACTGGCTTTGATATCCAGTAGGCTCACTAGACAAGTGTACTTACTTTTTATACCTAAGAGTAACATTTTATAGTTTATTTGTGTAAACAAGTATGTAAGAATTTAAAATTGTTTAAACACAGATACTCTAGAGTAAAAGATTGATCTCATTGCCTAGGCTTTAAAATTATTTTTTAAAAATTACTTTTTAATTTTTTGTCAAAATTTCTTCAGATTTCTAATTTAAAAGAATGGCTACAATGATTGTTAACATTATTTTTATTGAATTATATAGGATAAAATTAATGTATCTATATTATGATATAGGACCATTGGATACTGTATTCCCCATTGTTTCATGGTTTGAAATTAACTCCAGATTTTTTCCTGAGGGTCTTGGGGAGGATGGAAGATGAATGTACCTCTTCAGCTTCAGTTTGTTTTGTAAGAGGATGGTGGCTTGGTATCCGTTTAATGCCTATGTCTCTCCCTTTGACTGACAGCATAGGTGATCTAAATTTCTTTTATTTGTCATAGAGGAAAACCTTGAGACATCTGCAGTCTAACGTTAATCAAAGGGTCCATCTAAAGAAAAAGAGAAATTACATTTATGGAGAAGTACTTGAAGGACATGTCCTTCATTCTTTTCTTTTTCTAACTTCTAGGTGGTTTAAATATCTCTTGTGACTTTTAAAAGTCGTTTCATATAGCTGTCTTATTGGAACCTATGGCCTTCTGTCTTTCCTTCTGCACATTTCTTTTTAAAACAAAGTTAAATTGGGGTGCTTGGGTGGCTCAGTCGGTTAAGTGTCCAACTTTGGCACTGGTCACGATCTCATGGTTTGTGGTTCCGAGCCGTGCATTGGTTAGTGCAGAGCCTGCTTGGGATGCTCTCTCTCTCTCTCTCTCTCTCCCTCCCTCCCTCCCTCCCCCCTCCCTCCCTCTCTCTAAATAAATAAATGAGTAAACTTAAAAAAACTAAGTTAAATTAATTATGAAATAATTTAGATATATAGGACATTTCAGAGAATGAGAAAATCATTATTTCACCACACAGACCTTTCTTAAATGCTAACATTTTCGGTCGTATTCATTTCAGACCTTCTGTGCTTAAAGGACTAGGCATTAGAGATAAAGTAGAAGCCCCCTTTCTATGTCTTCTGAGCCCATTTTTTGCCCTTTCTTTCCAGATATAATGAGCATCTTGAAGTTGTTTGTCTTCCTCCTATGTTTTTAGCTTTTATATTTTTATCATGACAATGTGCTTCAAAATATAGAGTATATTTAGTGTATTCTTTTATGAAAAACTAATGCAGATATACTGTACTTTTTTCCTGAAGTCTTTAACTCAACATTATATACTTTAGATGAATGTGTTGACAAATTATGCATTCTTTTCAGCTCATATAGAATTCCACCTATGATAAAACAAATTTTCCATATTTTCCTGTGTTTTAGGCTTTTAATTTTCAAACAGTTCTGATATTATGAGTGATCTAGTAAAAATCTTTGTATACACCTCCTTGTATAAGAAATATCGTAAATTCCTTAAGACTGTAAATTATTGGATCTGCAGTGTTAGTACTTGTCAGATTACTTGAAAAAGTTTCCTTTGGTTTTGCTGTCATCAGCAGCCTATGCAAGTGTCTCTTCACATCTTCAAATACTTGGTTTAGCATACTTTAAAATTTTTACCAATCCAGTGTATTACTGTAGCTTTAATTTGATATCTGTGATTACTGTTCTACCTAACTATCTTTACAGAAGCATTTTCCTTCCTTAATTTTGGGAGTTCTAAGTATCTTTTCAATAGAAATCACTTATGGGTTAGGGGTTGACAGTTGTCTTTCAGTTTCTGGCTTATGTTTAAATTGAGTTTGTGGTGTACTGAAGACTTTCATTTTAATTGAATCAAATATGTAAAATAAAATGATAATGAAGGACATGGACTTTGGACCAAGTCCTGGTTGCAGGCAAGTCTTAAGACCTTGGGGTACTTAACCTCTCTGAGCCTCATTTGTATATTGGGATAACAATAATACCTACTTCATAGGTTCCTAGTACAACAGTACAGAGAAGGTACTTACTACATATTAGATATTATAACTTTCAAAACATTTATGGATTTTAGTGTTCATGGCTTTAAAGAAATGTGTCTGATATTGAGCTCATAAATATATCCTTATATTTTCTTAAAAATTTTATTATGTTTTCATATTTAGATTTGTATTTAGATCATCTGGAGTTTACTTTTATGGCTGGTATGCAGTAGGAATCTAACTTTTTTCTCTCTGGCTGACAAACTTATCCACCATTACTTATTTATCTATCCTAGCATTTCCTTGTTCATTTATAATAATGCTACCTCTGTGATTCAGTATGTTCTTATGTATATAAAAGTAACTTTCTGTATTCTCTGTTCTGACTGATTTATGTAAAATATGAATTACTAACAGGTTTTTAAATTTTATTTTAGCTTTATAATGTTACCTAGTAGGACAAATCACTCTTCCTTTACTTCTTTTAACTTTTCTAGCCTACCTTTACCCTGAATTTAAGAAGAAATTTGTTATGTTGATCACACACACACACACACACACACACACACACCTTTTTGTGATTATAATTGAAATCTCTTGGATTGTAGATTATTTTGGGTAGAATTGATATCTTCAACATACCGAATATCCAAATTGTTCATCAAAGAACATGGTATAACTTTTCAGTTATTTAAATAATATTTTTATTCTTTCTTTTATTATATTTATATAGAGAAATCTCAGATTAAATTTTTCAGGGACCTTACATTTTTTAAAGTATCCTTTCCCAATTATTTGTTGCCACTATATAGAAGTGTAGTTGAGGGGAGCTTCAGTGGCTCAGGTGGTTAAACATCTGACTCTTAGTTTCGGCTCAGGTCATGATCTCACAGTTTCATGGGTTCAAGCACCATGTCAGGCTGTGTGCTGGCAGCATGAGCCTGCTTAGGATTCTCTCTTTCCCTCTCTCTCTCTCTCCCCCTCCCCCATTGGCACTGTCTCTATCTGTTTAAAAAAATAAATAAACAAAAATATTTTTTAAAAAGTACAGTTGGTTTTTACATGTTAACCTTTAATTTAGAAACCTTGCTGAACTTTCCGGTTGGTTATAATAATTTTTCTATAGATGCTTATACATCTTTTATGCATAAAATCATATTTAGGCAAAAAGTAACACTTCAGTTTTTCCTTTTCCATTTTGTAGTTTCTATTTAATTTCCTTGTCCTAGTTTATTTATGAGTGTTTGCTATTCTTTTTGGCAAAATTCTTGTCAACAGAATATACATGAATTTTCTCTTATATAGGGTGAAATTATATATAGTTTAATAGATAAGTGACATTTTTACTTATGATTGCTGTTATATCTTTAATAATTTCAACTACTTTATTTTGTAGTTTCTATTTTTCTGCCGCTCATCATGTTTCCCTATCTTTTATTTCTCTCTAGTTTTATGGGAACTAAATATTCATATTTGATTCACAAAGCCTGAATTTAGATGGCATTACATTTTTTTTGAATTTTAGAGAGAGAGAGAGAGCATACGAGTTGGGGAGAGAGGCAGAGGGAGAGAGGGAGAATCTCAAGGAGGCTCTGTGCTCCTGAGGCTTGATCACATGACCCTGGGACCAGCACCTGAGCTGAAATCAAGAGTCTGATGCTCAACAGATTGGACCACCCAGGCACCCGTATAGGGCATTTGAATCCTTCACTGGAATAATAAAAAACTCAAGAATACCTTAACTCTGCTTTCCTCCATCCTGTTTTTTCTATTCTTTTTGTCAAGTGTATTAGTGTCCCCTTACATTTATTTATTATTTATTTAAAAATTATGGCACATATTTATGTTTTTTCATTCAACAAATATCCGTGTATAAAATAGGCAAATCATAGACATCTACTCTAAGTTTACAAGGGTGATCAAAACAAATTGCCTCAAATATATATACATGAATGTCAAGTAGGTATTTATAAAGGGGATTTTTTTGCTTGTATTAGCAAAATAATGTGAGTGATCATCATGCTGAAAATCTTTGTCTGCTCTGCATCATTTTAATAACCTTGTAAAAAATTACAAATTAATTTGACTTTAGTGTTCTTTTTGAGTCACACAGAACTTTTCTGCCTTTTAAATTAAATGAGTGTATTTGGGATCCTTTGCTACTCAGTGGTTTAGTATTTATCCATATTATTTTCCATTTCCTTTATGATTGCTGTAATGATATATGGTCATAATTACTGGGGTTTCTGGTGATTTTGTTATATATATGTTGAGAGTACAAGTAAGGAGCAAGCTCACCAGTAAGTTTTGGTTCAAATTCTACTTGAAGGCAACCATGGGAATGAAAACGTTTTTATTCATGTCTTTCTGTTCTTTATACCTTGTATTTAAATTATCCAAATTAGGTACTATTATTGCTCTTATTATTGGTGAATACTTATTTAGATTTACTAATATTTTAATAATTTATTTCTTCATCATTGCATACCACTTCTTCCTTCTGAGTTTAATTTTGTTCTTACCAATTGGTTCTGTCCGGGAATATAGTAATGAGGAGTAAAATTTTAGGTAAAATTTAAAATTCTGTTAATTTTAGTTACAATTTTAGAAAAATTGTAGAAATTGTACAAATTTAGAAAAAATTTAGAAAAAAAATTGAGGTGAAAAGGATTTGTAATTTTATTTGTTTATTTATTTATTTACTTATTTATTTATTGAGAGAGTGAGTGAAAACAGGGGCTGGGCAGAGAGGGAGAGAAAGAATCTGAAGTAGGCTCCATGCCCAGGATGAGATGTGGCTCAAGGTGGGGCTCAATCTCATGACCCTGAGGTCATGACCTGAGCCAAAATCAAGAGTCAGATACTTAACCAACTGAGTCACCCAGATGCCCCAAAAGGATTTGTACTTTACAAAAAGAAAACTATACAAGAACCATAAAAACAAAATAATATAAATTCAGTATGCATTCTCATGTTTGATCTTTTCCTGGAATTTTGATTTCTCTGCTTTTTATCTTATTTTATTTTGGTCTCTAGATCTGGGTCAATGATGGACCATGTACGTTTTTCAAGGAGGAAGTAGATTTTCAGGATCCATTAAAGATGTTGTGCTTGCTATTTTTCTCATCCCCTGTATCCATACAAGCAGTAGAATTCCAGTCATCAGACTCTCAAACCCACAGATGGGTTTAAACTCCCACGAGCTCTCTCTTCTCAAACTTGAAGTTTGATTTATCTCCAAAATTCTGTAAACCAGGATTTCCTTTTCTTTTAAGGTCTTTGTTAGTTTTAGTGTGATTATATTTTGTACAAAATTCTTATGTATTATGATATGAGAAAATCTCATGTGTGTTAGTTCAAACATTCACATTTGCAGACAACTATGACTAGTTTCTATATAAGTAAGATGTAGTTGATGGATGACTTTTTGTTTCAAGGTTTTTTAAAGGTATTTTTGCTTTCAGTGTGGTGACAAAAGCAATGTTTTCCTTTTGGGTAAAACCACTGTGAGCTTTCATAAGTACATAGTGTTAGTAGTAATTTTTTTAGAAAGATAAAACTGATGCATGCAACTTTAAGATGGCTTTACAAAAACCTGTGAACTTGAGTCTTTGGTTATAATAAAATTGTTATGTCTCAGCTATCATAAGACAACGTCCAAGAAGAACCTTTCAACAGAAGAAGCAGTTTGTCAAGAATGACAGCTGGAATTTCTCAGCCCCTAGTGCCAGAGTTGACTTAAATCAGGTCAACAGCCACGTCAGTGGTAGAATCCGTGGTCTAAGTTACTTACACAAATCACAGAGATATAAATGTTTAAAAAGCCACCTTTCTTTTTTTAAAAAAAAATTAAAGTATTTATTTATTTTTGAGACAGAGACAGAAAGAACATGAGCAGGGTAGCAGAGAGAGAGAGAGAGAGAGACACAGAATCTGAAACAGGCTCCAGGGTCTGAGCTGTCGGCACAGAGCCTGACAGGGGCTCGAACCCACGAACTGTGAAATAATGACCTGAGCTGAAGTCGGATGCTGAACCAACTGATCCACCCAGGCCCCCCAAAAAAGCCACCTGTCTTTATCATTTTGAGTAGTGATTCTCAAATTCTATTGAAGTATCTTTTTAAAAAAATTTTTTTTAGTTTATTTATTATTGAGACAGAAACAGAGCATGAGTGGGGGAGGGGCAGAGAGAGGGAGATACAGAATCTGAAGCAGGCTCCAGGCTCTAAGCTGTCAGCACGGAGTCCGATGTGGGGCTCAAACCCACGGACCGTGAGATAATGACCTGAGCCAAAGTCAGACACTTAACCAACTGAGCCACCCAGGTGCCCCTGAAGTATCTTTATTATGCTTTACTTTAAAATGTGCTGATGTCTTTTTTTTTACTCCATAGTTCTGTTTAATTGTTTAATTATTTGCTTTTCTATATCCCCTCAATTTTTATATGATTATATTTGTACATAGATATGTCACACTGTTTTGTGACATCATATATTCCCTTGGTGTTTTCTTGTAGATACATATCCTGTTTGAAAATATGGTTTAAATAAGTTTATTTATTTATTTATAATGTTTGTTTACTTTTGAGAGAGAGAGAGAGAGACAGACAGAGTACAAATGGGGGAGGGACAGATTCTAAAGCAGCCTCCAGGCTCTGAGCTGTTAGCTCAAAGCCCAACATAGGCCTTGAACCCACAGACCGCAAGATCATGACCTGAGGAAGTCGGACGTTTAACCGACTAAACCACCCAGGCGCCCCTAAATAAGTGTAAATAAAACTACTTTATGATTGCCACAGCTATTCAATACTGAGTAAGATAAAAGGTCTGAAGATGATTGCCTTTTTATTCATGTATTTTTAGAAGAATGTGCATATTCTTTGAAGTTTAAGAGCCCTAGAAATCAGATCTACTCAAGTGAGCATGTAGGGGGAAGGGGAAATTTAGTCTATACTTGTTATGCAACACTCATCTTAAATTTTTGTAAAACAAAGTACATTGGAGAGTATTAATAATGTTTATTAAATACTCTCTGTGCCAGACATTGTTTTAAATCTCTTTGTATGAATGCACATACTTACTATTCAAAACAAAACTATTCTATGTCATGCCCATATAACAAATGATCAATCTGAGGCAGAGGGAGGGTAACTTGCCCAAGATCATATGACCAGTAAGTGGCTCAGTTAGGATATGAACCTAGTTAGACCTGCTCTCAGTGGTTAAGAATAAAACAAGAGTCGTTGAGTAGAAGTGAAACTCCTGTGATATCTCCTAACTTCTGCTTTATGGTCTTTATAGGGTATCCAATTTATTGTAGATTATAAATATAGGTTATTGATGTCCATTAGTTTCCTTTTGCTAAGGAAAGGTGAAACAATTTATATTCACAAATTTGGAATTTGAAAGACATCTCTAGCAACTTAGTCTTCCACATGTTTGACATGGCAGTTATGATGGGAATGGCGAGAATTTGTTATTCATTTCTTTAACTCTTTATCTGTACTAATTGCTGATAAGGCAAAAAATTTAGTTTAACTGATTATATATTTCAGTTTTTTGTACATTTCTTTCTTTCTATATTTTGGTGTGACTGCTACATTGAGTGGATGGATTTGTTTTGTGGTATTTAATGGTCATTTTTCATCAGTTATAAACAATTATCAGTATTCTGTCAAATTCTGAAAGCAGTGCTTTATACATTTCCAGTAGAAACTAATATAGAACCATTCAGAGAGGAGTATGTCACAAGTTGGAATGACAAATTGATGGTTGCAACCTTGTAACTGAGTGTGTTGTGAGCTTTTCTTCCTGATTTATCAATGTTCTCAAAAACTATCTTTTTGACAAAATTCTATGACCAACCAAGAAAGTATTTCAGTCAGTTTACCATATTGTTCTTGGTAAACCTGATAAATGGATTTATGCGTTATTTCTTAACGTTCAAGTTAATTTGCCACGTTTAATGTAGAATAGTTGTCTAACTCACTGAGATTGAAAGGGCATTGTCTAAGTAAGTCCACAGAAATCTGCTTCCACAATTGTACGGTAATCACATACTGGCCTGCACACTAGTAAGAAATGTCTTCGCTAATTGGGATCCTTGTACAATTGGTCAGGTTTTGGATATTCCTTCTCTTGAATAAGAGGGTATTTAGCTTTATTTATGATCCTCAAAATGCATCTTTCGATTCTCAATTGTAAACTGGCTACCACAAATGCTATGTTCATAAGCTCCTTAACCATTATGGTAACATCATTGTACCAAGAAAACTTACCTTTGCCAAAACGGTACCACACATCTAGAATCTATTTAAATGAGAGCTCCAAACCATTTTATTTACTTTCAGAAAAGAAAAACTTAGAATGATGGACTTGAATTGCATTGTTACAAATGCATTTTGGTTTAGATGATGTGCTTCAATTTTTGAACTTAAAAAGCATGAAAATTCCATCAGTTTAACTATTAATTGTATAAGACATTATGATAGGGATTCAAAACATTGATTAAGATTTAATACTGGCTAAAATGCATATGATTCTAGTGGTTGATTTAATGCTAGCATAGATGTGGCTGGATAAGTAATAAGAGTTTTGAACTAAGTTTTTTGATTAAGACATCTTATTTTTATTTTTAAAAAAAAATTAATGTTTATTTTTGAGAGAGACAGAGAATGAGCAGGGGATGGGCCAAGACATAGGGAGACACAGAATCCTAAGTAGGCTTCAGGCTCTGAGCTGTCAGCACAGAGCCCGATGTGGGGCTCGAATTCACAAACTGAGATCATGATCTGAGCCGAAGTTGGATGCTTAACTGACGGAGCCATCCAGGTGCCCCTGAATGAAGACATTTAAAAATTTAATCTTGATTGACTTCCACATCAGTATGTTTATTTTAGAACTGGAGCATCTTCCAGCGCATCTTATTTTTAAAATTACAAAACATTTTGTAGAGGAGCTGACTCAAAGAGTTATGGGTAGCAGACTATAAGTTTGAAAGTATGTTTGATTTCTTTTGTATTTCTCAATCCACTCATACTGCTTTCATTACAGTAGGTAATTATTTTAGATAGGATGACATGTAGGGATGGCAGAATAAACTGATAATCTTGAGACATCATAGATACCAGAGATCCAAAAGGAAAAGTTCTGCATCTCTTATCCCTGTAAAAACTATCAATGTGGGAGCCTATTATTAATAAGCAAGCACAAAAGTGAAAATTCATATGACCTGACAATTAGATTGACCACATAATTTATAATGTAAACTCAGAAACCTTTGAGAGTGAAGTGGGCCATTATGAATACAGTTGAGTCTTGAACAACACAGCGTTAAGGGCATAGTTGAAAATCTACGTATAATTTTGACTCTCTCAAAAAAATTAACTACTAATAACCTAGTGTTGACTGGAAACCTTACCAATAACCTAAATAGTCAGTTAACACGTATTTTGTATATTAAATGTATTATATACTTTATTCTTACAATAATCTAATCTAGAGAAAAGAAAATATTATTAAGAAAATCCCAAGTAAAGAAAATATATTTATAGCATTCTACTGCATTTATTAAAAGAATCCATGTGTAAGTGGGCCAGTAAAATTCAAGCTGTTGTTGTTCAAGGGTTAGCTGTAATTATACTGAGATAGTAGATGTAAAGTTAAGTCTGTCCTGGATGTATAGTTAGCTCATCTGTAGGTTTGATGAATCAGAGCTCTTTGCCCTCTTATCTACCCTGTTTAGCACTGTGAATAAAAGATTTACTTAAGCAGGTGCAGAACTCCAGAAAGGCATTATGTTATTCTTTTGGCCAACAGAGGCCAAGTTATGATTGAAGAGTTACTCTAGGGTTGAGCCTAAGGAAATATCCTTAGGCTATACCTTACAGGCCTTGCTAGAGTTCATTTGTAAGTTGCCTATAAAGGATGGGGAATGCTTTTAAACTAGTATCTCTGAATCACTTGGGGATCTTGTTAAAGTGCAGATTGTGATATAGCCAGCCTGCAGTGAAGCCTGCAGATTTTACATTTCTGATATGCTCCCACGTGATGTTTATGCTGCTGGTTACTAGACCCGCTTTCAGTAGCAAAGTTATAGATTATTTTAGGCGATCCATATATCTCAGTTACCTCAATTTTACTAATGAATGCTCATTTCATCCCTCAAATTAACAAGATATGTCACAAGTTTTACCAGTAAAAACCCATTTTGGATATCCAGTAACCTAATTAACAAAACGTTGGCTATTGATCAAAGGCAGAAATTTTAGGAGGAATAGGTAGCCACCTCTCAAGTTTGTCCCATTCTCATATTATGCTGTATCTTTCTACGTTAAGACTTGGTATTCTTGATTAGCATGTCAGTTGAACACTTCGCAAATATGCTTTCTTGGTGGGCACTTTTTTGCCTTAAGTGATATGTATACATTATATCAACATTGCTTATGTTGAGGTATTTCAAGGTATATTTTAGGAATCATGACTCAAATCTGTTTCGCCTTTCATCTTTCGATAGTCAGTGTAATTTTCATAGTTGTGTGATCATCTGATGCCAACATGAGGGAAAACACAAATACCAAGAGGTAGACCTGAATGTTAGAGGACACTGACTCACTTGGGAGGTACAGCTGACCTCCCAAGACAGGTCTCCTAAAATAGTGTCAAAAGTCTGAATGGTCATCTGAATTCCTCCTGATGGTAATAGGAGAAGCTTTTTTGCCTTTTCAGAATGTACTCTTGGGTCATATGGAGCCTGGCTTCCTTGGCACATCTGTCTTTGACATGTTTGAGTTCTTAGGTCAGCCATTTAATGTTTTTGTCATTGTGTTTTTATTAGTAATATGACAAAGCATGTCACCATATTGCTAAGATGATCACATGAGTTGATATATAGTATATGTTTTGAAAAATAAAGTGCAGTAACAATGCATGAAATTACCAGTTCACATTTAAAATAATATTCAACTCCTTATAAATCATCAGATGTCACTTTTTGTGGCTATAAAGCCATCAAGATACTGAGGAAAAACAAAAGTATTCTCTCTTACTTCCCAGTGTCTTAAGATTTAGTGGTAGATAATGGTTAAGAATAGAAATAAATGTATACATGTAAATCATAAGGGTATGTATAGATTTGGCTTATTCAGTTCTCAAAACTGAGAATGCAGAGAATTTAGAATAATGAAGCTCAGATATTCCATTCTTAACATTAGAAAGTGTAGCCATGAAATTGAGTTTTCTTTGTGTTCTAAAGAAGGAATTGTTATCTTCTTTCTTTTCTAAGGTTTGACCCTCCTGTCTGGACAAAGGGTACTTATGCCATATAAATGACCATTTGTTTTAGATTTAAGTAGATGGATATTTTCTTTTCTCTTTTCTTTATAACTAGGATCACAGACATTATGGAAAGTCTCTTTGAAGTTTTATGCTAAGTACTTTCTGCTAAAGCTCTCATTTTTCTCTCTTTACTTACTGCCTTTCCATTATGATAAATCACTGAAATCTCATAGGCTTATCCCTACAACAAAACTATCATTCCTTTCTTTCCTCTTTTTCTTTCTCTTTTCCTCTTATGAAGTTTTGATGACTTAGATGACTTAAACCATACATGCCACTTCTAAGAGTGTTATATAAATACTTTTCTTCTTTTAAGTATGGAGTCCCCCTCCAAAGCATATCACCTGTGAATCATATGGTAATTGTGAAATACATGTTAAACACTAGTAAAATAAAAGTAAAAAGAATCAGACAATTTATCATTTACCTTAATCTCACCTTTCTACTTTGTCATTGTATCCTCCACTTTCCTTACTTACCATAAAACACTGTTGAGCTGAATCTTTAACTCATTTATGCTATTCACTATACTACACACAACTTATAACATTTCCCCCATGCATGTTACCCAGAGGTAATATTACTCTGTATAAAATCTGTAGTGAGTTTTATTTATACTTTTTCACATTTCTGGTCTTTAAATGTACATATATTTTATTCCATTCTCATCTGAATGAAATTTTGTGTCACTTTTTGTTTCTTATGTATGATATCACCAATAAACAATTATGGGTTGATACTGTGTACATCTCAAAAAGGGATATATATAATTACTATAAATTCCAAAGACAAGAAGTCAGAATTTACGATGTGATTCACATTATATTAAACAGTGTTTGTAAAGGCACTGTGAAATTGACCAAATTTATTATTCCATTTTAAATAAAATTATATAAAACTCCCTTTATGAATTACTGAATAAGAAGGCTTTAAAAATATAATGTGAAGATTTAATAACTATTACTTCAATTAATATTAATTTTCCAAGAAATCAGCCTGTAATGATTCTTTTAAAATGATTAAATGCTGTGTTAGAGAATTAAAAAAAGCACTCGTGTACTGGGAATTAAGGTACCATAAACAATTCATTCTGTTAAATTGATATAAAGAAACCTTTCAGAAAAGTTTCAGAATTCCACTTGAATAGGACAGAGGAGGAAATCATTTCTATGAATTGCACTCTCTCTCTCAAGTTGCTGCTAAGCCAATTTTCCCCAAGATACGAATGTGACACAAGAGGAAGTTTTGGTTTGTGTGTGCTCTTTGTTGTCAGGAGTCCTGTTTTATTTATTTTTGTGTCCCAGGTATCTATTGTATCCTGGAATATAGCTGTTCTTCAATAAATGCTTGACAACAGACTGAATTAATCTAATTACTGTATTCAAGAGAACACTCAATTGCTAAGCATAGAGCCTGCTTAAGATCTCTCTCTCTCTCTCTCTCTCTCTCTCTCTCTTTCAGTCTTCCTCTGCCTCTCTCCCCTCCTTGCACTTTCTCTCTCAAAAGGTGCATCCTCTTATAAAAACATCACTTTTTAATAAACTTTTGATTATTATGATCTAAGTAATAAAATAACTATTGCAGTTTTTTGTTAATTATTAGGCAAAGAAATCTGATGCCCAATGTGGTTTCCATACAGCCCCTTAAATTAGATTAAGCACAATCCTTGGTTCATTATACTCTATCATTTTTGGTACATGAATGACCACATTTTTAAAAACAGAATTAATCAACATAGAGTGAACACCAGTGAATTTACTGTCCAGCCAAAGAAGTAGGTTAACAGTATTTTACATCTACTTCTGTGTGTTTCACTAACCTATCTCTCCTCGCCTTCCCACTAGAATAAACAATTATTTTAAAATTTGTTTCTATTATATTCTTGTTGATTTTATACTTTTAACTTAAATATGCACTAAAACTAAAACCTTAGTTTTATTTATTTTTGAACTTATGAAAAGGCTATTATAAGTACATGTAGTTTGATAGAAATCAGAGTTGAATTATTATGTGCTTGTAATTAATTCATACATTTTTTAATTCTACAGGTATATTCCAGGTATTTTCTTAGACCCTATGAATATGAACTGAAATTTGACAGTGTTCCAATCTGGGGAGATTCTCTGTTTCTGGTGAAAATAGACAAGTAAATTTACAGTTACTATGTGATTTGACAGACAAAATATATGCTATATACTTTTATGATGTCTTCCACAAGGAGGATCATGTTAGGTCTTGAAGAATGAATAGAAGCTACTTAAGCAAGGGGGAGGGGAGCGGTATTCCAAGATTTTTCTGTGTGTGCATGATATATGTAAACTGGTAGCATAAAATGAGTCTGGAAAGGAAGGCAGAGGACAAATTGTGAAAGACATTGCAAGCCACACAAAGAGTTTGGACACTCCTCTAAGTTATAGGGAGCCTGGGAAGACTTAAAGAAGGATAAAATGGTCAGTTCTGTTCTTTAGAGAAATCACCCTAGTTGCAGTGTGGAAGACAGGTCACAAGGAGACATCAGACATGGTTTCCAGACTTTGGCAGTGGTCAAAGTAAGAAATATTGAGGAATTGATCTAAGATGGAGGAGTGTTGATAGAAAACAGAGAGATTAATAAGGAGTTTGATTAGCAGATCAACAAGACTTATTTACCAGTGTGAATGATTGGTGGGAATTATGCTGAAAGGTGAGAAATTTAAGAAGATTTTGAGCTTTTTGGACTGGATTACTAAATCACAGGTGGACCCTTAGCCCAGTCTAGGGATTTTTTGTAAAGAGAAATTTTAGTGAGGGATCAAGTTGGGGTGTGGATAGAGTGTTTAGTTGAAAAGATGTTGAGTTTTCTAAAATCTGTGAGACAAGACCTAAACCTATAGCTAATTATATAAACACAAGACACTGTGCTAAAAGTTCTGGAAGGAACAAAATCAAACAATTTTAAGCCTCAGTTTGTACTCTTAGGAAAGGAATGACATAAGGACCTAGGTGTCTCAAAGATAAAACAGAATATCCTAGGTGACATCAAATGGAATGTGTGATGCTATGATTTCCCAAAGAGAGAAAGCTCTATTCTCTTTGAATGATCAGGACGGGCTACATGAGTTGCATAAGTCTTTTAGTTAATAGAGATGGCAGTGAAGGAAAGAAGTACAGGAAACTAGAAATGGATGTAATAGAGAGTGGCATGGGAATCATGGGGTGGGAATCATGCAATAAATTTATAGAGCATCCAGTCCCTCATTTTGATTGCAATTTAAAGCTCAAAAAAATACTAGTGAATGATGAGCTTGTAATAAAATTTGGGACCAGATTCAGAAGGGCTTTGAATGCGATGTGTTGTAGTTTATTTAGCTGGCAACTACATTTGGGGTAGGAGTTTTAAGCTTAAGAATGGTTTTAAGGGTAGAGTGACCAACTCAGAATTCCTCTGGGGAGGACAGAGAATGTAAGGATCCTGTTTAGGAGCCTGTTATAAGAGTTCATAAAGAAAAATTAAAAGCCATAAAGGGCAATAGAAAAGAGGGAGAGTGTGGATATAATTTCTTATTATTTTATTAAAGTTTATTTATGTTTAGAGAGAGTGCATGAGCAAGGGAGGGACAGAGAGAGAGAGAGAGAGAGGGAGAGAGAGAGAGAGAGAGAGAGAGAGGATCCCAAGCAGATTCCACAGTTTCAGCACAGAGCCTGATGTGGGGCTTGATCCCATGAACTGCAAGATCATAACCTGAGCCAAAATCGAGAGTCAGACACTTAAATGACTGAACTACCCAGGTGCTCCAATTTCTTATTATTTTAAAGTAAAAATGAAAAGAGGGAATCATGGATGGTTCTAAGAATTTGGGGTAAAAATCTAATGGAAAGCCTGGTGATAGCTGTGTGGATCAGGGATGATCCCAGATGACTATGTGTTGGAATAATGTATAGTTCTGGGTAACTGGAAGGAAATAATTCTCTGAGAAGAAAGAATTACCAAAAATAGCAAAGCCAGAAAAGATAAAGACTAAGAAAAAATAATCGTGAGTCATTCATTACCTTTGAATGGATTTCTTAAAATTGTGGGCATAGAAGAAAGACTAACAAAGCCATGGGATTTTCCATTTATTTGCAACATCATTTAATTAGAATAAGGATTTGCAAGTTTCTTTCCAGCTCTAATGTTCTGGAAGTCTAAGATTCTGGAAGTCTAATATTAAAAACTTTTGGAGCGGTTGGGAAGTGAGTAAATAGAGGTGTTGTATGTAAGGTGTGTAAGAAGCACAAGAGAAGTGGTAAGGGTGGAGCAGAGTCCTCAAGAAGGAGGAAGGGATGAGAGCTAAGGCAGAGAGGAAGACAGTCACTGTGGCAAGTTGGCACAAGTCCACAGCAGCCACGAGGAAAGAGAAGGTGGATAAAGATAGAGGAGGGATATAGAAGGGATTTGAGATGGTGTATGTGACTGGAGAATCAAACTCCTCCTTTTTGGTGGTGAAAGGATACCGAGGGGACTGGAGGAGTCCTCGGAACATCTGTGGGTACTTGCTACCAGGAGTGCAACAGAGAAGAGGAGATGTACTGGAAGTTACCCAACAGTCATGAGGCTCTATGCTGCTTTGTGGCTCTGCCTGCCCGAACTCTGCATTATTTACTTAGGCCGACAGTGATCATTCAGAATGTTTAAAAAATACTATTTTTCTGGGAAATGTAGGGATGAATGGACATACCTTTCTTTCCAACCCTCTTTCATTGAGGTTAATTGAGGCTGTGGAGCTCAGTGGCACACAGGCTGGTCTTAGGGAAAAGGCATTTGATATTGTTTGGAAGGGAGATACTATTTCTTTGAGCCATTGCATTTCATTTAGAGGAGCAGGCTTACATAAATTCTTAGGGTTTTCTTCTTTTCCATTTGCTTAGCCCAAATTACCATAGTCAGAAGTGTCTTAGCTTTGGACTGACAGCAAAGAAGCATGCAGGGTGAGAAGCCCTGAGGCAAACCTCTGTCTGATATTATCTAGGTTTAGAAAATCTCGTTTGTTAAAAAGGAGAAGGAGAAGAAGAGGAGGAGGAGAAGGAGAAGAAGAAGAAAGAAAGAAAATCTCATGCATTTAGACATGTACTGCCTTAAAATATTGGCCAAGCATAAAGATCATTTTTTTCTCAAAGAAAGAGAGTATATAGATAAGTTTATATATTTTGTAAATTAGAAATTCATGCACAGGTAGAACATAATAGTGGCAGTACATATGTGTTTGGCCTTTTCCAAAGTGATTAAAGAGAATCTTCCAAGAGAACTGCTGGAAAAATCTTCTGTCGGTAGTTGTCTATAAACCTCTTTTACTTGCAGTCACAGTGGGAAACTGGAGCAGGGTCAAGGGCACATACCATTTGTTAGTGCCAGCGGATCCCCAGTAATTGGACTTCAAAACGATGCTGAGTCCTTGTTCCTTGAAGACCAAACTGAGTCTTGTGTAGCATTTAACAACAAAATACCATTCCCTGGCCAAAATCGCAATCTCAAAATGTAGACAATGTACAATTTGGATCTGTTCCACCTGCTTTTGAAAGCTGCCAAATGTTTACTTTCTTCTCATTTTGTTCTGTGTTGTGTTTTCACTCATAACACATATTTTGCACCAAAAATAATTTACTGGCTTAGTGGGAATAGAGTCATAAATGAGGAGAAAATGGAGAAACTGCTGGCTGGTGGAGCAGCCCACGATTAATAAATTGTGCAACATGTGACTTGGCAGCTCTTTGATTCACCAGCAGAATCCCCTCCCTTGTAAATTCTAGTTGGCTTTCCCATACATTATTATGTGGATTCCTTATAACCACTTCCCTTTCTGATTTTCCAGAGACAGGGTATAAAGTTTCCCTAAACGCCAATAAAATGTGAAATCTTATCCCCCTCTTTAGGCTGGCTTTGTGTAGTCATCTTCTAAAATAAGAACAGCAAACGTCTTAAATGTTGCTGTTTGCTATTTTTATGTTCATTCATTAGTTACAATTCTTCATAATATCACAGTTTTCATTCCAATAATAGTTTGTTAATTTTGAAGGAGGAATGAATATTGAGAGAGATTGTGTAGGTTTTTTTTTTCCTTTAAAAATAAAACTAATGTCACACACTACTCTGAAGATGTATCCATATCCTTAAGTTAGTATAGATTATACACTAATTTCTCCATCTAATCACAACTGTAGGTGACGGGACTTGAATTAGCTACATTAACTTCAAATCCTTCAACACATAATCTTGATTTGCTGGCATATTCCTGAAACAACATAAAAACACTGGGGTTTCAAATGTAGACTTTGTTTACATAATCAGAGAATATTTGTTTTTTAGGAGGCAATAAATGCAAGCATTGTTATTAACTGTGACACATTAAAAACAAGGATTCTTTACTGTACCATTCTGAAACATTTGTTGACAAGCTTTTAAGAGGAGGTTTTCGTTTTGAGCAAAGGGGGAGTGGTGGAGAGATAAAAATAGCTTTCATCGCGTGCAGTGTCTTCTGAGAATAATTTCTTTTTCTTTCTTTCTTCTTCGCCTCCTCCTCCTTTTTTTTTTTTAAATGGAACTTTGGCAAGGAAAAGCCTAAACTATATACATGGCATTACATCATTTGTATTAAATCATTTTCTGTTTTGAGTGCCTTCTAGAGTCAGAGAGTAGAAATTGGTTGGAGTAAAAGGATAAGTCATTCAATATGTCTAAAAGCCTCAGAATCCATGTTCCTGTTATCAGAAAAAGTTCATGGCATATTTATATCAGACCTGTGATGCACAAGCCTTGAATGTTTAAAAGTTGCCTTGAGTTGGAACTGGAGAAACAGGATTTGCAAAAGGAGTTTGGCAAATTTGGGATGAAGAGAATGTGGCTTCATTTAATTTTGATTTCTGTAGTTCCCCACAAAACTGAGGTAACACAGGTAAATTTTTGGAATTTGTGGTATGATTTTCCCTTTTGCATTTCTAAATGCATGACTTTCATGCTTATGCCACTTGCACATTTCCCTGCCTCTGGAAGTTGAGCTTGGTGTTAAGGGTGGTGTGTCGATTAGACACATTTCTTTCTTTCTTTCTTTTTTCTTTAAGAGAGAACAGGCAGGAGAAAGGGACAGAGGGGAAGAGAAAGAGAGAGAGAGAGAGAGAAGGAGAGGGAGAATCCCAAGCAGGCTCCACTCCCAGCTCAGAGCCCAACGATGGGCTCGATCCCACAACCCTGGAATTGTAACCTGAGTTGACATCAAGAGTTAGATGCTCAACTGACTGAGCCACCCATTTCTAAAGAGAGAGAGGCTTAGACAATATTTACCTATGTTTTTGCAAGATGGTAGTAGGCTTGAAACCAGGTTTGGGGATTAGAGAAAGAATTATCCATATTTCTTTACCTCACATTTAGATATCAAAGATCCTCCCTGGAGGATCCATACTTAGAGTTGGACGTTGGTGTAGACAGGATGCCCCTTCTGCTTGCCCAGCAAAGCACTTTTATTGTAGAAAAAAGAAAAAAGAAAGCCTCCCCTCTCTTGCTTCAGGGAAATGTGAGAAGGAAGGAGATGGGTGTGGTTGATGAAGTGGTATCCAGTGGGCATTTTAGGAAGGGTGTGGCCATGGCCTAGGCCGAAATGGACCATCAGTCCAAGGTCTAGAAGGGGACTTGCAGACACCTGAGTAGAGAACCTGTTTTAACTGAGGGGAAAAATTAGCAAAGGTCAAGTGGCCCGTGTTCCCAGGAGGAATTCCATTGTCCCAAAGAATGGACAATGAGCTAGTCAGCTGCGAAGCTTAGAAACAGAAGCCAGCAGGGTGCCCAGAAACCAGATGACTGGGAATATTCTGCTAGAAACAAGTGGATGTTGCCCGTGTATAGGGTTTGGGAGGGGAGGTGCCCAGGAATTAATCTAAGATAGCAACTACTACCCAAAGAGACTGTTTACATCTGTGCATCAGACTGAGTTTTAAACTGGATAAAGCCAGAGTTTAGTTCCCCACAATCACCCCTATCCAGTAAGTGGGAGCTTAGAAAGAGTAGCTGCATAAAGGAGCTACATTTTCTCAACATGTTCCAGGACTACTGACCCACCTACACTTTGAGCAATGCTCTGGACAAGTTGCTGAAATTGCTGGTTGTCTCTTGAGCAGCATCACTATATCAGAGGGTCCAAATGTGTCATGTGATGTCATTGTGTCCTTTAGTATATGGGAAAGTGGCAGTAAAAAAAATTCACTCCTTATACTTTTAAAAAACAAAATAATAAAATCTTTCCATAACTCTTCTTTGTAGACCCTGGAAGTCATAAACTGATAGTCTGTGAATCCTATCAAGTTTATAGATATGTTTTATTTGACCTACACAATGTTGTTTTTAAATAAAGATCATCTGTAAAAATTAGAGTATTTCATAAAATAATGGAGTTCTGGCTACTCTTGAAAAGATTTGAAGGTCTAGCAATATGGTGCCTGAATTCCTGAATGTCACTAATTGCTAGAGCTGAGTATTGGTGCCCATTTCATGGATGATGTACTTTGACATCTTGACACTGCTATAGCACTGTCTTCCCCAGCCTGCCTTCATTCATAACCTTCAGCTTCCTGGTACTCTTTGGCATTGGGTTTGTGACTTCTGCTCCCAAAGGATAAATGAGTGCTTTAATCGTATACCCGACCCCCCACCATGACCCCTGGACCTATATTCTCTGCTTCGCCTTTCATTATCTCCTTATGAGTTTCTTCCTCTTCAAACACAGCTACACTTTCTTCACTTGCGTTTGTCTGACCACATTCCTTTCCTCATCATGTTTGATGTCTTTTTCCTGAAAACAACACACACATACACTCTGAGTCTCTTCTTAGCTTTACAAGACCCTTAGCGTGTAACAGTTAAGTCAAACCAAGACCACAGATATTCCCTTAAGATGCCACTATTCAGGAGGCGTTGTGTTGGATGCTGCTGGGATCCATTTCCATAAGGATATAAGAGTATCTGGAGGAGTATATAACATGTAAACACATAAAAATTAAATTAAACATATGGGGCATTAAATGACATCACTAGAATGATGGAGGAGATATGATGAAGCAGTGTAACCAGTGGCGCCACAGAGATCTGTACCAGTTACCCACATCATCTGCATCTCCTTAGGCCAGAGAATCAGAATCCTGGTTTTGTGCTCTGAAAGAGTAGCTCCATTTCTTTCAAGGGTATCACTAAAATGTCAATTTAAAAAATTTATTCATTTAAATTGAAAACAAAATCTAAGCACAAATGCAGTTGATATCAATTTACACCTCAATTTCATGCATATATACACACATAAAAACATGCAATGAACCTTTACTAGAAGTTTAATAAAAAATTAAAAGCATGCCCTTAAATTTCATGGTTCTTTGAATTTCTTGGTCAGTGGTTCTTTAAAATTTTGCATTTTAAAACTTGATAATGTTGAAATCGATAGAGTCATTTTCCTATCACATAATATAAATTAAAAACATGATATATCTTCTCAGTTAACTGAAATTCTCCCAAAAGAACTTATTGCCACGAGAAATATGGTCTAGGAAACATGAGAAATTGTTTTTTTCTCTTTCCTGTCACACTGTCAGGACTTACTTCTTTATGCATAGACCTAGTTAAGAAATCACAAAGATATCCTGCTGGTAAGCAAGTTGACTGCTCAATAAGGCTCTAAGGTTAAAGGTTAACAGGCAGGGCTTCAACAACAACTTTTTATAATAACACACCTATTAACCTAAACACCCGATTATATCTATCATATCGGGTTGTATTTTATTACAGTTTTCACCATTCCCACCTAGGAAAATTGTTGTTCCACCTACATTCCTTGAACTAAGCCACTATTGCCATTCTGAAATTAGTTCTCTCTACTGGTGACAATCACATAGGCATTTAAAGTATTACTTTTTTTAAAACCAGTATGAAATAAGTTCTAACGAGAGCTTAGTTTAAATTAGCTGAATTAATGCTGCTGTCTCTTTCTTTTTCTTGGCTCTCATGAATTACTTTAGTTGGGGAAAATGAAGCAGCATCTACCAAAGGGTTATTGTACTAGAGTGTACATGGAAATCCATTTATTTCAACCAACCTAGTGATTAATTAATGTGGATTAGCTAATTAACCTGGTTGGCTGGTATTCTATGGGGGTTAGTGATGACCATCCATCTATAATTCTGCCATGGCTGAGGCAAAGGAGTAAAGGCGTCTCAGGGGACTGGAAGGTTTAGAGTCTTCCATGGTCATATTTACGTACGGTGAAAAAGGAAAACCCAAAACTATTCATGTTCCTATTTGAATAGTCCCACAGCCTTCAGTTTAAAAGAAGTGGAAAAAAAGGAACATGGAAGTTTGAGAATACTCCCTTTTTCTATCGCATTCCCAGGACACTACTGAAAGCTTATCAGGCCTTCGTTGAAAAATCCCTGGTCCTTGCCAATCTGTTGCCTAGCAACTAAATCATTCTCTCCTTCTCCTTTTGGTCTACTCACCTTGCAACCTAAAAGACTGAAAAAATCTATCCCATATGTGCAAAATAAATACAGGGACATCTACATTCAGATTTTTGTAGGTTTATGGACGAAAACCTGTCAGGAAAGTAGCTAAATGCGAATGTTTTCTAGGGCATCTCTGATGAAAGGAGTTTTAAGTGGATTTGAATAGCAAAATTTTATCAACTCTAGTAGTTATTTTTACCAAAATCATTTAATGGCACTTGATTTCCAAATTTATTAGCAAGTATTTTTCCCTGGAAAAAAGAGAAATAGGGTCTTAGTCTCTTTTGTAGTGAACAACCAAAAGAATAATCTTGTAACTCCTAAAAATTGATGCCTAGAAGAGGGACATCATGGGGCTTTCCATACAAAAGCTAAACTTACCTTATACTAGGAAAATGTGCATGATTTCCATTTTATTTATGAAAACTATTATTTAAAAAATCAAAGAAAGGAAGATTTTAAGAAAAACATTTTATATTCACGTATATACTCGTTATGGTTTTCATCTTTTTGTTTCAATTTAATTCTTTATAAACGTCCATGTTTCTCTGAACATTTACTAGGGAAGAGGAGAACATCTACTTGAGATATGATTGTAAAAAAAGTTGCATAATTTGGAAAAAAATGTTAAATTGCACAAACACGTCAGTATAGTAAAAAATGTACTGCTGATAAAGTTTTCTTATCCAAATATTTGTAAATTGTTTTGTGAGAACAACCACCACCACAACAAAAACCAATGGAACACACTTTAATTTGGGGCCACAAGACTGCGTAAAGCAGGCTCACTGATAATTACAAATTAGGCAAAATTGTGGTTAGCTTAATGAAAAGGCTCAAAAGTGTGCCAGGCCAATGGCAAAGGACCTAAATCTAAAGACAGACAAGCTTTTCTTGATTACAGTGATTACATCATGGTCATTAGAATTTAAAGTAACTAACCCAAACACAGACATCATATCTTCATTTGATAGCTGTAGTCTCGTAAATAGTGGGAAAGGATGTTATGTGTGGATTAAGCTTGATGAAATGAAAACAGACATTCTTTTTGAACCTGTCTGGCAAAGAAAATGAAAACTTCAGAATCAGGCAGTAAAGTTAACTTTTAAAGCTCAGGCTCTTTGATTGGACAGGGTCTGTGTAGTGTTTTTGGCTTTTCTTTGTTTTATAGGGGAGCCACTGCAACGACTAGCTGTGCAAAAGCTCACTCTTGCGTGCACTCTCTAGTCAAGTAAGATGTTTGAGACCTACTCTCGGGAACTCCAGACAATTAGTATTTTCAACTTTTCAAAGTGTAATGAGGTGCTGGCATGGTTTGATATTTGTTTCCTCATCGACTTTAATGCAGTTAAGCCTCAAGTGTGGGCTTTGACTTTCCAAATGTGGATATTCAAGCATTATGCAGGGTCCTACTCTGCTCTGCATGTAGACAATTCATGCTGAGAAGACAAATGCTTTGCTCAGGGGAAAGGGATGCATTGGGTTACAGTAACCGCTACACACATGAAAGCAAGTCCCCTGACCTCTGACCCCTGGCCCTCCCTTCATGGCACTACCTGTGGGAACACTGCCTGTAACCAGAAGAGCAGCTACTGAGGAAGATCAGGATAGGGAGGAAAAGAAACACAAGGCACAGAGCATAAAAGGGCATATTACCTGCCTTACTGATAGAAGATTGCAGCTTGGATTAAGAAAATGCACCCCCTCCTTTTAAAATTTGACATTGCAAAAATGAAGACAACAAAGAAATAGACTTATATAGCAGCCACAATATGTAATACTGAGAAAAAATAAAACTGATACAACAACCCGTGGTCCGATCGTCAGTAAGACATTCAGTGGAAGTAAAGAGAAAGAACACCCAAGTTAAAATCTACTTCACCATTATCATCCTCAAAAAACATTTATTGAGTGTCTGGAGGCACCGAGCACAATTGAAGCTACTATGTTTAAAGTACTTAAGAAAGGAACCTAAGTCTTAATGTAAACACAGCTCAAGTAACATGAATTGATATCAGTTCCTTAAATGGTACCTTAAAGAAACCATTAGGCTGTTTAAAGAAAAACTATATAGAGACTACATGTGACGCTTGCTTGTTTTATCACTCTGGTAAATAAATGATCTCGTTTTCTACTTTACTGAAGTTTCACAATGGTCAAAGGGACTCACAAAAGTTTCACAGCAACTCTCAGATAAAGTTTTATTATCACAAAGAACAAAACATGGATTAAATTAATCATCCAAAATGCATTTTCTTGAGTCACTTTATCATAAAATAAAAGTCAGTCAACCTTGCGGAGTTTTATATAATTTGTTGTCCTAGCATCTGCCACAGCTACTGCCAAGGAGTTCCCCCTCAGAGCCCAGAAGACACACATTCATGATGGCATTGCCCAGGAACTGTAAAGTCTGTTCACATATGAAGAACCTGAAACCTTAGTCTGTTCAGGTGGAAGCACGTGTTCACCTTCTTTCAGGGCACTGGCTCTCAAACGATTCTTTTCTTCTTCTTCTTCTTCTTCTTCTTCTTCTTCTTCTTCTTCTTCTTCTTCTTCTTCTTCTTCTTCCTTTCTTCTTCTTCCTTCTTCTTTTCTTCTTTCTTCTTCTTCTTCTTCTTCTTCTTCTTCTTCTTTTAATTTAGAAGAGAGAGAGAGAGAGAGAGAGAGAACGAGTCGGGGAGAGGGGCGAGATGGGGGAGAGGGAGACAAAGAAAGGAATCTTACGGGCTCTATGCTCAGCACAGAGCCAGATGTGGGGCTCAATCACACGACCCTTGGATGATGACCTGAGATGAAATCAAGAGTCGGACACTCCCCAACTGAGCCACCCAGACACCCTCAAATGATTCTTCTTTAACTGTTTTCCACTAGGATCAAGTAGACATATTTGATATATCCCCCTAGGTGAATCTAATGTTCATTGTGATATAGTTTAGGTTCTTGTGTATATTTTTTGTCATTAAAGCAGTATTTCTTGTAGAAGTGATTATTGATCTTTTTTTCAAGTAGCACAGAGATCAGAATGATCATATGTCTAGGAGATGAATAACTTTCTTGATACCTACAGATAACTTTCTGGTTACTCTTCTTTTGCCTATTAATCCCTGCGACCATGCCATGGAAGATAAGAGGAAAGGAGTTTTAAATTATATTGGATTGGTCACTTAAAAAGTGGTAAATTACAGTGCAGATAATAAAACCTGGTAGCATTGTATGGATAAAGGTCAAGTTGGCTTTCAATTCTAATGGTCCCAAGTGGGGCACCTGGGAGATGCATTATCATACTGGTGAGGTAACAAATACAGACAGAGTTTGAGGATACAGCAGAGTTAAGCACTGAGGACTGAGGAACCCAGAAGCTGGTAAGGACATAGTGGGTGAGCAAACCATACTAATAAGCAAGGAGGTCTACGTAGGCAGGTGAAGAATAGCCTGGAAATAGAGGCCATGTTCTTACCACTTAGAAATAATACTCATGAGGGGCTCCTGCATGGCTCAGTTGGTTAAGTGTCTGACTCTTGATTTTAGCTCAGGTCATGATCTCAAGGTTGGAGAGTTTGAGCCCTGTATCAGGCTCTGCACTGCTGGGATGGAGCCTGCTTGGGATTCTCTCTCTCTCTCTCTCTCTCTCTCTCTCTCTGTCTCTCTCTCAAAATAAATAAATAAGCTTAAAAATAATAGTACCCATGCTTTTTGTAGGGTACAGTATAAGCATACAGAGCTGAACAATGAGTTTAAGAAAGTGTGTAAAAATATCCTACAGGGAAATCTGAAGTGCTAAAAGTCAACCCCAGTTCTAGGTCACTGATTACTTCAAAATCTCATTGATCTTATTGACAATAAAAATACCAGTGATTCATGTACATCAATTCACTGTTCTGTATACTTCATATATACCTTCATATTTAATTCCCATCATGATGGCATATAAGTATTATTATTTCATTGTTTTTCAGATGAAGTAACTGGAAATTCAGTGATGTTAATGAATTTTCCAGGGTACATACCTGTTAACGAAAGAATTAGATTTGAACTGTCTGCTGTTAGGTATTTTATCTCCTTTATTTAATTGTTTTATATATTATTAAAAGTTTTGTAGTCAAGAATAGAGATTCAGGTAATAAGTTAGAAAGTTTTTATTCTTTTTGTAACATTTGTGAAAACTTAGATATGTTTTTGCTCATTTTTCATAATTTTATATTTTCATTTATATTTTCAAAATTTTATATTTTCATATGCTCATTGCTAGGTATGAAAATCATTTATATTTTCAAAATTTTATATTTTCATATGCTCATTGCTAGGTATATATGAAGTGCTAATATTTGGTAATACATTATTTTTGGTTTTTATTTATTGTTTTCTTTAAAAAAATTTTTTTAATGTTTACTTTTAAGAGAGAGAGAGACAGAGTGCAAGAGGAGGAGGGACAGAGAGAGAGACAGATACAGAATCCCAAGCAGGCTCCAGGCTCTGTCAGCACAGAGCCCAGTGCGGGGCTCGAACTCGTGAACTGGGAGATCATGACCTGAGCAGAAGTCAGATTCTTAACCAACTGAACCACCCAGGCACCCTGGCAATAAATGAAAAAAAAAATCTTAATGTCAGTAGTTTGCATAAGGTTAATAGAATTAAATATATAAGAATAGTATTTGTTTTTTTTTATGCAATGAATACTTTTAATAATTACTTGAAAAGGTAATGCAAGGTTTCTAAGACTCCATGATTCTGGAAAAATTGAATAAGATTTTAAGTTTGGTTTAAACAACATCCAAACACCATTTAAATTACTGAGGTTTTGTTTTATTAAGAATACAGAATTTACTTAGTATAATACCCTCCAGTTCTATCCATGTTGTTGCAAATGGCAAGATTTCATTCTTTCTCATTGCCAAGTAATATTCCATTGTATATATAAACCACATCTTTATGCATTCATCAGTGGATGGACATTTGAGCTCTTTCCGTAAGTCAGAGAAAGACAGATATATGATATGTTTTCACTCACATGTGGAATTTGAGAAACTTAACAGAACACCATGGGGGAAGAGAAAGAGAAAAAAATAGTTTCAAACAAAGAGGGAGGCAAACCATGAGAGACTCTAAAATACAGAGAACAAACTGAAGTTTGATGGGCACGGCTCGGGGAGAGGGGAAAATGGGTGATGGGCACTGAGGAGGGCACTTGTTGGGATGAGCACTTGGTGTTGTATGTAAGAGATGAATCATGGGAATCTACTCCTGAAGCCAAGAACACTCTATGTACACTGTATGTTAGCTAACTTGACAATAAATTATACTAAAAAAATAAAAATAAAAAAATAAAATGTACCACTAAAAAAAAAAAAAGCTGTAACTCAAGTAAAAAATTCTGCAGATACTTTAAAAAAAAAAAGAAAGAAAAAACAACTAATAGAACATACAGGGTCATCTCTTCCTGAGATCCTTAAGTAGTTAAGCCAATTTGAGTAGAAACATCTAAAGGGACTAAACAGTTACACTACTACCTACAGGAAAAGATTATTTACAGTTTTAGTAGAAGCGTATTTATAGTTGCTCTATATAAAGGAAATTGATAATATATTTCTTAGTAAACCAAAAGTCATTGTCAAGCATAATAAAATAAGAATTAAAAAAAGAATACAGAATTAAAAATATATATTTATTTTAATCATAGAAGTTTTCTGGGTAAAAATTACTGGAATGTTCACAAATCTGGAACCTAACCTATTAGGATTAAGAATTTAATTTAATTTAATCACACTTTATTCAATATTGGGTGTCTTAAATTTTAATATACTAATATTTGAATGAAAAGAAAATTCATGAAATCTTTGAAGTCACCTCTTTGTGTTTAAAATAAATATCTGCTGGAAAGGAAGCATTAATCTCAATATATCAGAGGTTTTTTTTTTTTTTTCTATTTACTGAATGCTCTTGAATGCTTCCTACTTCCTGGTCTCGAGAAAACTTATGCAAAAAAAAAAAAATAGAAAGGGACTAATATAAGACAGCATTGAGTAAGCAAGTTTTTAAATATATGGCATATACTTTATTTTGAAGACATGAAGGAAGCAGAAAGTAAGGCATAGAGAAGGGCTTATAAAGGACCTGGCATGGTAACTAAATGCTCAGCAAAAGGGGTTATTTAAAGATAGCAGCAGCTTTTCTGATATAAAGAAAGGATGGGAGTAAGAAATGTGTGATAGTTAGCAGGAGGGAAGTACTCATTTTGGAGAAGTGATGATGCTGGAAATATAAGTAAGCCAAGGTTATGAAGAGTCTTTGTTTTCCGGCAGTGTTTTAGACTTGGAACAAATGCCCAAGTGTTTTTAAAGAGGAACTAGTCTTAAAATGATTTGTTTAAAGATCAGCTACATAGTTTTGCAGAATGGCTGTTGGAGAGGGAAAGAATTGTGTGGTAAACTTGTGTGACAAGCCTCCAAAAAGTTAGTGGCATAGGGGTAGTGGCAATAGAAAAAGAAAGTACTGACACTTTTGGAGACACCACTTGGTATTTTTCACATTTTAAAGGTTATTTTGAAAAAAAAAGAAATATCACTTTTAATCGTTGTACTCAAATACAGTAATTTTTATTTTAGAATATACCCTCCTAGTCTTGATTGTCCTATTTATTTTGTCATTATGGTATCTAAGGAGGCACATAATTTAAAATTTTGTGTGAAATATATACATATAATATATATATATATATTGCCAATTCCCATTGCTGAAAACCAAAAGGAATTTTGTAGGGAAAAAATGGAAAATTGAATACCTGAATAATAAAAAAATTAAATGTGACTCCAAATATGTTTATAACAGTGGTACAGATAACAGAATGAGAACTGATTAGTGAGTGAATATTAAGTTCAATTTTGGATATGCTGAAAGTAAGTTGAAATTATCTCAAAGGCAGTTGGACACATGAGACTAGAGATCTGGTCTGAAGATACAGAGTTGACAACAGAGAAATAGTATGTCGTAGACTTTATGTTCATAGAGATTCAGGTTTATTATGATTCCTTCTGTTTATTATCTAGGTAACCTCAGGCAAGTTATGTAAATCCTTGGGGGGGCGGTTTTAGTTTTTAAAAAAAATAAAAACCTGTCTTTCAGAATTTGGGGCTGATACTTTGTAGACACAGTTAAAATGTTTCTTCTGAAGAAATAATAATTATAAAAAATGATTCTGGGATCTCCATTGTCATTTCACTTTAACTGAACATTTCTCTTGGCATACTAATTGGGAACACCAATATAAGCTAGTAAAAATTTTCTATTTTTTAAAAAATCAGGAAAGCTCTATGTTGGGCAGATTGGCTCAATACATACATACGTACTTCTACTGGTTTGGCATAAATCTTCTCCAATTGGATAACTGAAGGAATAAAAAAGGTCATTATATATAATATTTTGTTTTCCTTACACTATATAACCCTTCTGCCAAAAGACATTGCTAATGTAAAACCCCTGTTTTTGCAAAGCCGTCCCAGAAATGAGTAGTGAGAAATGGTGATTTCTGAGTAACTGGAATATGCCTATCAGAAGTGATACTTGATGAAATGTGAAAATGCTGATTAATGAAGAAGAGATTGTACAGGTCTGGGAATGCACGATAACTTTGTACTCTAAGTTGCATCTGAAAGCCATGTATAACAGGGAAAATGCTCTGCGTTTGCCTGTGAATAAAAGAACTTCAGTCTCTTTGACTGCCCATCTGGCATTTTTCACCAGCACCAAATTCATTAGCAATGATTAGTCCTTTTCTCCAAACCCCTCACCCAAAATAAGTAAATAAAAGGAGAGTTTGGGCAGTAAAAGATCAAGGAGCAGTATCTCTATTTTGAGATGTCCTTAAGTTACCCTGATTGGTCAAAACCTAAACAAGCATTAAAGAGGGAGCTACGTGATGAAAAGATGAATTCTCAGTAAACATCTCCAATGCTATGTTCTATTTAAGGTAAGATAGAGAATTTAGTTGCAGTAACTCACAGATATTGACAATTTCTCATGTGAATTTTAGATTTTAAATGATGGAAAAATTGCTTCTCTATTTCTCTACTTCAGCTACCGAGAAGAATATTTATAGTTTGTTTTACTGATATACTTACCTATAATAGAAACCCTCAGAATATACATAGTTTGCTTTTTTTTAGTTTAGTTCATTTTGTGTACAGTATCATATTAAAAGATATGTTTAATGCTAAGTTATCATGTGGTTATAATATAATCATTATTTTGTTTGATATTGTAAAGTCAGTAAGATTCTTAAGGGTTTTAGCAACTATCTTTAACATTTATATATTAGCAGAGTAAATTCTAGATTTTAGGGCTCAGTTTTAATTTGAAGCTGGAGTGGGATAGGACAGAGATAGAGATGGAGAGAGAGAGAGAGAGAGAGAGAGAGAGAGAATTTAAGAATAGATTTCCTCTAAGGAAATCCCTAAATCATCTACTTCTCAGAAATTGCTCTTTTGGAGAGTGCTTTGTGAAGAACATAACATAATGTGTTATGCCTAGACTAAAGCCAGAATTTACAAAGATACTAGAAACCTTACTTCAATGTTCTGATTAAATGCACATTACATGAGTTAAATATTAGACATCAATAATAAGGAATGAAGATACACAATTATCAAAATACTATGGTGCTATACAATCATTTTAGTATTAGATTTAAATATATACCAGTTAAGAGTGCTGAGAAATAATATGTTACTTTATCAAGTTTCACAGCATAATTTCTTTTCCTAAGTATCATCTCATTCATCCCTGAATAAATTCCTGTTATATTATTTATTGCTGTCCATAGACAGTTTTATAGTTTATCAGGATTAAATGTATTAGTAAAGTTATAGTAATCACTAATGTTTGGTTTAAAAAAAATCACTTTTCCTATCCCCAGCATTGAGTGTTCCTATTGTTTAAACATTGTGGTTCATGCAATAATAACATTACCTTCTTTGCATTGGCTGCTAGAAAACAGAGCCAAATCCATACCCCGCTTCTAAAAAGTTTAGTGGACCAAAAGCATTCTTTTCATATATTAACTTTTTTTTCTCCATGCCCTCATATTTCCTTATTCTCTTAGTTTAGTTACATTATATGTTTTTGGATATCCATTCTGTAACAAGATTTGTATATGTTACTGCATATTTAATATCATAAACATATACTCCAAGAGTCTTACAATGTCTACCACATAAAGAACATGCATTCTAAGAAGCATGTTGGAGAGAGCCACAGAATTTTCTTTTCCTGGGTCTGATTTGTAAATGTGCTCCCAAATACAGTATTTGCAATCTTGTTCAAAAATTCTTTTTTAAAAAAGTAAAGGGGTCCAATGAGAATGCTAATGTTTATTGAGCACTATGCTAAGCAGTAAATGCATGTAATCTCATTTGTGCTCATGTAATAACCTTATAAATGTAGGTACTATTTTTATCCCTTTTTTACTGATGAGAAAAATGAAGTCCAAAACCTTAAGTAACTAGCTGGATGTTCCATTATGAGTAGTATGAGAGTAATTAAAAACCTTGAGCTTCACATTCTTGCAAAAGAAACCACTTAGGAAACAAGTCATTTTCATGCATTTGGCATGAAGCTGTACTGTTGTTGGCCTACAGGTTTCTTGGTTAATTCTGCTGTTGAGAGATAGATTTTCTGCCATTAGAAGTCACTGAGTATCAGTTGTCCCTCATTTTTGCCCAATTTGCTAAAGGCTACCAACCAAGTAATGTGTGTGTGGAGGATTGGTAGGGGAGAAAGGATTTCAGAGAAAGTTAATTCTTCACAGGAGCAGGGGAGGCTGAATACTGCTGCATATGATCTCTTTATACTGGGAGTTATTTCTTGAAAGCTCTAGGAAAGAGGTATATGGTACCAGATACAAGTCTTCAGCTGTAGATCATCATTCAGTTTGACAATTTAGGAGTTGGGCTTTCTGACTGGAAGTAACGGTTGGGGACACATGGAAGTCTTTCTTTAGGAGGGCTTTGTCTCTCCCTGATGGCATTGGCAAATTGGGAATTTAAATTGTTGCTTTCAAAAAAAAAATCACTGACAGCCTAGAATGAGACCTAGCAGAGTGAAATATTAGTGGGGAGTACCTGGAAATATTTCCTTGGTAAATCAAGTATTAGTAATTGTGGCAGCAAAATTTCTCAAATATTTGTGACAAAGACTGTGCTGATTCTTTTTTCAACTTTACCTCTTTCAGGAACCTTCCGTGATGTCAACTTTCTGTCTTCATTGAAAGGCACATCTGTTGGTTAAAGTGCTAATAACCCAAACAGGTCCATTTGAAGTCTGTTGAACCTCTGAGTCTCTTTCATGGTTATTTTTATTTGCTTAAGGATTACAAATAGACAGTTCATCTTTGAAATGGGAGCATGTTTTATAAGTTTATCTATTAATGAAAACCAGAAGTCTCTGAACTGTCCTACCACTTGGCCATTTAAGTGGCTTGTGATAAACTATAAATCCTTCTTTCATCAAATGTTCTACAGATACATTTTCCTGACGTCCACAGTGAGTTGATAGCTTATCTCTGCAGGGGCTATGATTTAGTTTTGCAGATGCAGTAGAAGAAAGAATTGCCAATACTAAAAAACCTTGCTGTTCATCTGGGCAGCTTGGATTCTCCATTCACATAGCTATAAAACAACTATGAATAAAAATGTTCTAGGGGCGCCTGGCTGACTCAGTCAGTAGAGCATGTGACTCTTGATCTCAGGGTCTTGAGTTCAAGCCCCCTGTTGGGCGTGGAGCCTACTTATAAAAAAGAAAAAAGAAAAAAAGAAAAGTTCTAGCAAGAGATCTCTATTGAGGAACAGTATGGAATAAGGACTATTGGGCTGGAAGTTAATAGCCTTCATTAAGTTGATGTTCTAGTGTAATGATAAAGTAGCTTAACATCTTGATAAAGTCCTTTAACTTCTCTGAGGTCATTATTTTCATTTGTTAAACACACACCTCAATGTCTAAATTTTTCTCCTTGCCCTAACTCAGTGAATGATGTTCCCCCGCAACCCCTACCACTTTTGTTTCAGACCAAGAATTGTATCCATTGCCATCCCTGTTGGTGTGAGTACTTGCCAATTGGTAAACCCTGAGAAATGAACATTTGGTTTGGTTAGCAATACTGGGTGAAGACTAAAGTTTATGAAGCTGCTATGGCTTTAGGTTTTTCTGCAGCCTTTTTATTATTGCATCTATGTTTTACAAGTATTTGGTTGGTGCAGAGGGGACCATTTTTTTTTCTATAAATGTTTTACATACTGTAACCTATTTTTTATTGGAGTCAGTTATTTGGCTGGAATTGACGAAAACTGGTTTTTTTTGAGAGACTCCATTTTCAAAAAAGTCAAAAGTAAAAAAGGCTCAAAGTAGGTGTGTTATTCTATGAAATATAAGGGTTTAAAGGGTTGGCTTTTATCTCTCATGAAGTTAGTCTTATATATTAAGGAATTTGATATCATGCATAGTGGGCTATTCCTGTTTAAGTAAAATAGTCAAAACAAAAACAGAGAAGTTGAACTCATTGAGATTATTTTCAGAATTTGTGTCATATTCAAAAGTTATAACTTAAATAACAAAGGGTATGGGTCTAAAAGTACATATAAATCCAATTTCTTTAATGTACCTCTCCCTTTAATTCCTCATCCACCTTTGAAAAATCAGCAGTTTCTTGGGGTACCTGGGTGGCTCATTGCATTAAGCATCTGACTTTGGCTCAGGTAACAGTTCATGGGTTCGAGCCCCGTGTCCGATTCTGTGCTGACAGCTCAGAGCCTGGAGCCTGCTTCGGATTCTGTGTCTCCCTCTCTCTCTGCTCTTTCCCTGCTCATGCTATGTGTGTCTCCCTTTCTCTCAAAAATGAATAAACATTAGAAAAAAGTTTTTTAAGTCACCAATTTCTAGAGTATAACATTTGCTGAGACTAATTTCCAGCTCAGGTTATTATGCTAGGTTTGGTAGTGTTCTTCATTCTATCAAAACTCCAAGTTGATATTCAAGAACAATTCACCCAACTTTGAAAAAAGTATCTTTTCCAGTTTTCTTAAATCTTACAGCTATTTTGAGTGCTGCCAAGAATGAAAACAGATTACAATTTTTGATAACATAGGAAGAAAATATTATTATCACAGCTTGAAATCTGTTAACCAGGACTCTTTAGGGAAAAACAGAACATTAAAGTACAACATAAATTTAATTACAAGGAGATTTTCCACTTTTCAGATATATTCGCATTAATGTCACTAATAACTACAAAAAAGAAACTATTGTTTGGTGCTGCAAGAAAAGGAAAAGATGAAAGAGGTCCTTGTAATCCCTAAAGGGTCATTGATTATTTAGATTTTCTCTTGGATAACCCTAAACAAAATATTAGGTAAAAATATTAATGCAGTGCTCACTTGTTGGTATCATGTTGATTGTTAATCTTTTACCAGGAAACTGTCAGGGCTGCTATTTTTTCTTCTGGTCTGGTATGGAAGTATGTCACTAAGTATATAATATTTGTGGAATAATATGACAACTGTGGAGAATCATTAGCATCTTTCTTTGCTTTATACCCTTAAGTTCAGGGGGTTGCTTACGGGATGAGCTTCCATGAGAATTATATGAGAAATCCAGATATTAAATTTACTTAGAATCTGAATCCTAATAACACTGTAAGAGTCAAAGTCCATTGAAAATCCCCTGGCAGACCAGACAATGGGTTCAAATATTGTGGCTATAGGTCCTCTTGCTGTAGAGAAAAGAAAAAGATGTTAATGGAAATAATTTCATACCAGGAACCAAGAGTGCTGTCATGAATTAAATTTTGATACCCGTATAACATCTGTTGGAAAGACAGGAGCACTTTACAAAAGAACTCTTACTGTGTGTGGAACACTTTACCTATATTATTTCATTTTTCCTCACAATACTTAGTTGATGCACATATAATTATGCTCTTTTTAGAGACTTCAGAGAAGCAAAGTGCATTCCTAAGGCCATTCAACTAGAATATGGTGGAGCCATGATTGAAATGTAGGTCTGCGGAGTTCATATCCCATTTGCTTAACCACACCATTTTTCTACAGCCCTGGTGGGCAATTTGAGAAATCCTCTGAGACATATTTCAAGGCCAAATAATAAAAGGCCTAATCTATGGATCAGGGGTCACTGGGTGACACCCAAGTTAATATAAGGCATCCTTGAGTCCAAATATACATAAAGCATTATCTGAGACAATGCTACTCTTTATTAAATGTAAATATAAGCTTTGTGAGTAATAAAATGTAAGTTCAATTTTTAACCACCACTGACTCTTACTTTATTATTATCATTTTTCTAGCCAATTATTAACAAAAACAAAAAGTTCTTATTGAGTATCAACTATATGCCAGATGCTGTTTTAGTCACTGGGGAGATAGCATTGAAGAAAATGGACAAAGATCCCCACTTTTGGGGAGTTTAAATTCTAGTGTTATGTGAACTGCATTACAATGTATGTGTTTGTAGCACAACCAGAATTATTTCCTAAAATAATATTGGCCTTACTGAAGATACTGCTATGTACACTTATCAGTGGAGTTGGAGTGGAAAATGATTCAGACTAGTGTCTTGTATTTTCCAATAGAAGTGATTTTGGAGCTGGATTGGACAAACTGTCGATCATTCCAGCCATATGCAGTCCCTACACTCCAGCATATTGTCAGAGACTATAACCCTTATCACAGCTTGGTTTTTGAGAAGTAATACTGAAAAAGATTGCCTGAAGGATTTTAGTCCATCTAGTGTGCTAAATATTAGCCTACAAATTTACCCCCGGACAAAGTGAGGCAAACAGAAAGCCGTGTGCCTAGATTGTGTGGTTTTGGCAGTCCTTTGAAACCACGTCTATTAAACTGTGCTTTGGCATGAATTTCCTGTGAACGTGGTAGGGCAGCCACGGTAAGAAAGAGCTCCGTGAAGATCTGTGTGTGATATAGGGATGTGACTGAGGATGATGTTTCCTCCGTGTTGCCTCTAAGGGGAACTGTGGAAGAGTTTTATGTGGACTTCATTGTAGGAAAATGTGTGTTCTTCTGGAACAACTTGTATGTTTTTATCTTATGCATGCTGATAATTTTATAACTAATCATATTTCTCACTTCAGTTTGTCTTATAGAGGACTTAGATGGACCTTAATTTATGGCTAATCTTTTATTCTTTTGAAGAAATGTACATATTTGCTTCTGAGTTCTTGTTCTCTGGCTTTTGCAGGATATATGAGCCTCATTTTTCTCTATTCCTTGATTTCCCTAATTTAAAATTTTATTTTGACCATGTGGACTTTTATAAGCAACTGCAAGTACTTTGGAAACAGGGCAAGCTATATATTCATTAATGAAGTAAATAAAATAATAAGGGCCAGGACAGATTTAAAGAAGTAAACCAGTCTAAACCCCTCTGCCTTAAAGTCACACCAAATGTAAACTAACTGTGTAAGGTAACTGCCTGCTGTTTTCTTTCAAGCTTTTCAAAACTGGCTCTAGAAAATTCCCTTTTGAACCTTCAGATTCCTACCCCAGTCCCCATGGTTTACTATTCTTAAGGCTTCTCATGTCAACAGAGAATGATTAAAACAAAACAGTTTCCTGGAACAAGAAGTTAAGCAACTGAAGATAGGGTTGCATGATATATTAGTTATGTCTTATTTGAATTCCACCAACTGCATCTTTAAGAACATTCATATTTCGTAACTCAGTCTAATAGTCTTTATCACAGGTAACACACTGGATAGAATATTTTGACACCCTGGTTTCTTTTTGCATTATGTATTTTTTCCATTAGATTACTCTGATAAGTCATTTAGCTTCAGTCTTCTATAGACTAGAATTCATATGAATGGGAATGTTTGTTTATATAACAAAAAAGATTAAAAACCACTCAATATATGTTTCACAGACTCAGCTACATTAAAAATATACAGCTATCTTTATTCTTTAGTCATGCTAGTCCATCTTCATTTTTTAAAATAAGAATGTCAGTCATACCTGTCAGTTTTATTGGTTTATTAACTGTAGAACATTTGAAAGTAACTGATGCTCACAGGAGGTTCCTGTTTGAGTTCATTGGACTGATGATGGTAGATCTCTTAAGAGGAATTTAGATTAGGAGATGTACAGCCCTCACAGGTCATATTAAGCTTACGTTCCCCACATATGACTATAGTTCTTTTCAGAGAGCACAATTCATACTCCTCCATGGTCCCAAGGAGATTGTACATGTAAACAGGAATTTTCTCTTGTGGGGTGAGAGAGGAGTTGAGCAGGATGTGAACCAGGCTAATAAAATGTGAATTTATAGGTGTTCTGCTTCTGAGCCCACTCTCTGTGTCTGTTAGGACCAGCCCTTCCTAATCCTTCCTTACTGCAGAGAAGTGCTGTTGCCTTTTTTTTTTTTCCTCTTTCTTTCTTTCTTTTTGTAGTTAATGAATATGAGAGTCTGCTCTGCAGATAGAGCATTGCAGAGATCGCAGCAAACTGATGGGACCATGTCAGGGCTCAGGCGAATTACGAGGAGCTAAAGCCCAAGTTGAACTGTTTCAGAGCTTGCTAACATGACATTTAATTTGTCCATGGACTTGAAACAAAGGCACACCATTTCCTTACTTTTTTTTTCCCTCTGAGTGTTTTAGTTAATTCGGAACTGATTCTCTGTCTTGATAATTATCTGCATATTTATTTTTAAACACAAATATTGATCTAAATAAAATCTTCAGAAGCGATTGAGCAGCAGGTAATTTCCCAGATCCATATGGTTACCACATTAGGAACCTTTTTATTTATCACTTAAACAGACAAACAAACCTTTCTTTGAAAAAAATAATACTGAACACAGCATTTCTACTACACTCACAAATAATAAACTATGTATTTTACAAGGTGTCTAACACTTTTTTCAAAGTGAAAGGCTTTTCAGAGTTAATGTTAGATATTCTTGTTGAGCAATTCTTAAAATGCGTAAGAATGTAAATGGTCTAAAATTGAAGTTAACCTCTTTTGACAATTCTATAATATCTACCATTATAGACTCAAAGCAGGGCAATAATTCCATATGAAAACTTGGCTAGTTTGGTCTTAAAAAAATTTAGGATAAAAAGCCCATGCAGGATGCTCCCACATAGTATTTCATAAAAATATGATTTGATCTGATCGTCATAGTCTGGAACATATTTTTCTTGGTATTTGGCTTTTTTCCCCTCATGCCTGAAATAAATTTTCTGGAGTCTGTGTCTTTGCTACATACTATGTATTCAGAACAAAAATATCTTTCTTCTCCAGGGAGTGACTGAAGCAAATGCTTCTTTACATGGGATATTTTACTGCCTGCGCTTTTTCAGGTGCTTTTGCTTAGAAATGTCACTTATTACATTTTTATTTCTTCTTATTTTTCTAAATGCACTAAAATCCTCCTTATCTTATCTATTATTAACTCTTGTAAGTCCAGTTCAACCTGCCACTTACACAAGTCTTAAATATATGTGGAAGACTGCCACTTATCCCCTGTGGTCTCACTTTGCTTTTTATTTCCATGCACTTTTTGTTGCTTTTCTTAGTGCAGCCTCTTTGGAAATGCTCAACAAATATTTGTTGATGGAATGAACAAATAAATATATCTGTTGCATTTACCATAAACTGTTTTATAGTTAAATTTTGTGCATATGAACTCTAAGTTCTTTGAAGGCTATAATGTTGGGATACACTTCCTCTCAGCACCACATCCATGTACATGTGTATGTATGTAGTGCACACACACACACACACACACACCCGGTATTTTGCTCAGAATATTGCCACCATAATTGGTAGATGTCAAAACAGTTATATTGAATATGTAAATCAAGAAAGGCTCCTGACAAACCAAAACATGGAATATACTGATACTACATTTCAAATGTGGTGCTATTCTTTTTCATTCATTTATTAGACAAATATTTATTGATCCCTACAATATGCCACACACTGTTCTGTGAACGTAGGCAGGTATTTTGAAGAGCTTTGCTAGAAAGGTCAACAAAAATGGAGTTTCCATAAGGTGTATTTAGGCCTAAGAAAATGTTTTGTTTGCTCTTGTTATCTTATAAAATGGTCAGTATTATAGCCTATATATGTGTGTGTGTGTTGTGAGGAGAACCATATATCCTACAATGAATAACAGCTGTTCTCTGCCCCTGAATAAGGGTGAGAAGTTGTGACTAGGTCACAATCAACCTGAATGACATCATTCTCTTTCTCTTCCTCTCTTTCTCTCTCCTCCCTCCTCTCCCCTCTCTCACTCTCTCCTCTCTCCAGTGCAGATTATTTCAGGATTCTTGAGATTGGCTTTAGATCTGGCAGAATAACTTAATATTGGGAGAGGGTCTTACTAATTTTTAACTCCTTTCATCTTACTCCTTCTTCTGAGTGAAAAGCCTATTAACGTTTGTAGAGAGGTGCCTGGGTGGCTTGGTTGAGTGCCCAGCTCTTTATTTCAGTTAAGGTCATGACCTCAGGTTCATGAGATCCGGGCCTGCGTGGGGCTTCACACTGATGGCCGGGAGCCTGCTGGGGATACTCTCTCTGTCTCTCTCTGCCTTCACCCTCCCAACCACCATTCTCTCTCAATAAATAAACTTAAGAAAATATTTAAAAAACCATGTTTGTAGAGTATTCATTTGTTTCATAAATACTTTCTAAAGAGCCGTTCTGTTTATTAGACATTGTTTAGGCATGGAGAGTAGAGAGAAGTGAACAGATGTGTTTTCTGTCTTTTCGATATTTGCACTTGTTACTTGGTGGACTCATTCTGGTTTCACATGGCACGTCTGTGGCACACTGGTCTAACTAAATAGTACAGGTTGAAATATCAAATTTAAAATGCATTCATATTTTTATGGGATTAATTAAATTTCTATTTTTATGAACATATTATAATGAACAAAGTTCTTTGTTATATTTTAGAGGCTGCCAAGAGCTTTTGAAGCATAGTTTAATTTTATTGAGAAAAATATTTTTAATTACTTACAACTTCTATGATTATTAAATCCACTGCTAATAAATAAAACCTTTAAGATTTTCTTTTTTAATTTTTTAATGTTTCTTTTTGAGAGAGAGAGAGAGAGAGAGAGAGAGAGACCGAGTTGGGGAGGAACAGAGAGAGAGGGAGACACAGAATCCGAAGCAGGCTTCCGGCTCTGAGCCATCAGCCCAGGGCCTGATGTGGGTCTCGAACTCATTAACTGTGAGATCATGACCTGATTCAAAGCCAGATGCTTGACCGACTGAGCCATCCAGGAGCCCCTAAGATTTTCTTTTTAATTTGATATAGGAGCGTAAAATACTATTTCTAAAAAAGGATCGGGGAGGGGGGCAGGAAACACGTTCACACTGGTGAACATCCAAGTCTAGGACACATGCTCCTGTCTCTTAATATCTGGTATAAATATCTGCATGATAGTCCCAACTAACCACTATATTTGCTATGTGATTCATCGAGGAAAACTTATCCATTGTGTATAGTGTGTTTGATGAGCATTTTTGTTGTCATTTCCACCTTAGCTTTTAACAAAAGATTTTGTAAACTTGAAAACTGAACCACTTGCAATCCTTTGGGGGAAAAGTGAAAGAGGGAGTTTTACGTGAATCTGTTCCACAATGATATACACCCAGCATGGGGTAGAATGTGAAGAAGGGAAAAGGTTGGAGAAACTGAACAACTTTATTGAGCCTCCTGTGCGGTGTTGTTACAGTAGGACGTTATTATTTCCCTTGGAGGGGATCCCCAGAGGAGCAGATTCCATCTTAGTCAAATGTCAGTATGAAAACACAATCACTTGATTCAGAACACAGGCCTTCCTACGAGGATCTCAGCTCGGATTGTTCACTCTTCTGTTTTCTTCCATGGATACAAAGGGCCAACGGTTATTTATAGTTATAGGAGGCATTACAGTTTTTCTTTTTAATTAATTATGTGCTTTATTTGCTTGATTTCTGCAAACAAAACTGATGAAAAAAAATCCCAGTGTAATATTTCCCATGTGTTTTAAGTTTATATTTTCACATCCCTGAATTTTATCTCATTTATTAAAATTGCAGTTAACTTATAAACAATCTGCAACTTAAGGAAAGTAAGACATCTTCCAGGATTTTCAGGATCACTAGTATTTGTTGAGGATCTCCCCCATGTATAGTGTACTGTTCCAGGTGTCACAGAGGAAGCAGTGACACTTTCCACATCAGTGTTGGGATCATGGAATTATAATTAAATTGGAGAAGGGAAACAGGCGCATACAGAATTTGCAGAAGGCAAGAAAGGATGCTTCTTTGGAGGAAAGTTTTCCGGTTTATAGTTTTTATAGTTTATGAGTGATTTATTTTCTTCCACATTCTCATTTAAAATCCTTAAGTACCTCTGTATTTATTTTAAGTTAAAATGGTCTAATAACAAGAAAACATTGCGGTAACTTTTCAAGGGAACTCACCTAAGAGGAACTATTTTAACGTGGAATATGTGAGACATTTTAGTAGTACAAAGTTCAACTTGAAAATGAAAATGTTAACTTTTAATATTATTTTGTAATATTTTCATACAGTTTTAATTCTGAAGGAGTTGACCCACTATCTTTCCAAGTCTTTTTAAAGAAGTGTGCAATGCCAGAGAAGAAAATTTTAGACACACCAGAGCATTTTGTTTCTCACAAAGTTATGCACCAATAAAAGAAAATTATGATAAAAAAAATTTTCTGATTTTAATTATAGCATTTTCCTGCCATACACGACTTGCATAATTATAGCTGGGGGGCTGGTTCAGCCCCATGTCTTTAGTACCTAGACTCCATGGAACCAGAGTTCTGAATTCTGCCAGACTGAACTGTACTCTTAATCCCTCAGGGGCAGATAAATTGAGTTCCACACGGTTTAGTTTTTGAGATCCCATTGGTTCTACAGTGTATTAGTGATTTCATGGATGTTGTAAAGACCACAGATCCACCCTGGTGTCTTGGCCTGAACTTTTGTGTTTAAAGACAGGACAATACTAAGATCTCCAGTTAGTTACAGGGTGATGGAAATAGATACTTCCTCCATTCTGTTGCACTTATGTTGAAGATAATGTTAAAATTCAGCAAAAGGGTGAAACCCTGATGGCATTGGTGTTAGTTGGGTTTCCTCACTTGATCATGCGAAAATGTTGGTTAGTTCATTTACTGTAAACTGAAAAGCCAGGGGAGGATCTGGAGGCTTCAGTGTTACCAGCTTCAAGTCCTTCCCTGACAATTTCTTGGAAGTTGTAGGTACTTCACCTTTCAGAAGTCAGTCGGAGGGAAAAGGAAAGAAGGAAGGAAGGAAGGAAGGGGAAACATAAGTAAGCATCTGTTTAATTTTCTCTGTAGCTTAGGTCCTCTGGAAAGTCCTCATCCCACCTGTCACCCAACCTCCAGAAATATCCATATAGCCAAGTCCACATTCCCTGGAGCCAGTCCACCGTGCCAGATTCTTCCCTCAGTTCTGAAGTAGGGCTTGTTAAGTGCCATTCTCTTAAGATTTATTATTACTCTTATGCTTAGAAAATGGTCAGAATAGGTTGAAAAACCAGAGTTCAGGAAGCTAAACTCTTTTTTCTGTTTCCAGAGGCATAATGGGTAAAAGTTAATGATATAAGAGGTCCTGCCTAATCATAGGATTGTGTTTCCCTTAGTGTAATTAAATCTCCCAACCTGCAGTAATATCTCATGTAAAATTACCCTTTGAGATACTTGTGAGAGAGGACATATAATCACTGTCCATCCTTAGATAATTGGTCTTAAACTGCAGCCCATATATTAAGGGGATCCTTTCTTTGGTTGTTGTTTTTTGATTTATGTGCTATTTTAAGCCATGCAAGAATCTATGAAACTAAATTCAGCATTCTGTACATTTTCTTCTGTAGGATGGAAATGAACCCAGCATGGTTTCCACTTTCCTATTTGATTCCCAAACCTAACATTAATATGGGACCATTCCTTTTAAAACAAGATGATAATGAAAACCACAGCAGTCGTGCACCACTTCCTCATCTTTAATTGGCTGCATTATATATGTTATCTGCTAACATATAGTGATTTTTCTAAACTCCTTAGAACTGCTCCATGTTACAACCCATCCACCAAAATTAATGTTAGCCTTTTCCTGCCAATTCACCCCCTATGTTCTAGCCAAGCATATTTATAATTAAAAAGCTATTGCTTCACACTCAGGTTTTATTTCAACTTCTCTTTATTGGTGATTTGACCCAGTTTTCACCTTAATGACTACTCTGTTTGGCTTCTCTCCCTTGCACTCATGGGGTGCACCTTCAACCCTCATGCTTTCATTCTGCACATTCCACTCTGAGAAACTGTTCCACCTTTGACAGTCAAATCTTTTTCTTTCAAATTCGATCCATAACAAATTCAATCCATAAAAAACTTAACAGCTTCCCATTATGAGCAATGTCACAATGTCCCTTAATGAATATTTCTTTTACTGTCTTAATTATGTTAATCACTTATATCCAGTGATCTATATCTTAGACTTTTTTATGTCTCCCTTAGTTCCTAATACAAGGTATTATATGCAATATTATATATATATTTATATATATTACATTATGTGTCTTACATATTATGTGTTTATAAAATCAATAGAAAAATTTATTTTTTTCTTTTTCTATTATTTTCAAACTCAAGCAAATGACAATTTTGAACTCTGTTTCTGTGCCTTTTTTCAACTTGAAAGGTCATTTTTTAAAGATAAGAAAATAGACGTTAATATCAGATCCTAGTTTAATAAATATTTTATATTTTGTATGGTTAGCTTTAAAAACTATTTACTTTTTATACCAATAATCTAAGATTTCCTTATAGTTTTATTGTATCATTTTAAATCAGACATTTTAAAGTGGCCAATCATCTCAACATATTTAATTTTGAAGAATGAAAATATTTTAAAACAATTAATTTGCTTAGCTTAATAGCTGATATTATAATTAATATAATTAGTATAATAAAATATTCTTAGCTTTAAGAATTTCAGAATGAAATTTAAGATTAATTGATTATGTGTTTTGAACCCAATATTTCTACAATATGGGGGGCTTAAAATAATTTATACAAATTAATTAAGTATATTAAATATGATTATTATTAAGGAGGATTTGAGTTCATTTTAGAAATTGGTTAAACAGTTGAATGGCTGTCTGTGCAAATGTAAAATAAGAGGCCATATTTAGATAAAAATGAATATTTAAGGGAAGAAGAAAAGTAGAGAAACTAGAATACTCTTTTGAGACTATATAGCTCTTGAGTAGTCTTTGGAAACTTGTTTTAGACATACAAATCTAATCTCATTTCTGAGGTAAATTCTTTCCCCTACAATTACAAATGAAGATTAATAGGGAATTTGATGTTAAAAAAAATACTTTCTGTTCTAAGTAGTTTTGCTTTGTTTTGTTTTTTAAATTTTTTTTAAGTTTATTCATTTCAAGAGAGACAGAGAGAGTGAGCAGGGGAGGGGCAGAGAGAGAGAATCCCAAGCAGTGCGGAGCCCCATTTGGGGCTCGAACTCATGAGAAACCGAGTCAGATGCTTAACCGGCTGAGCCACCCAGGTGCCCCTATTTTTGTAACGTATATATACGTGAAATAGAATAATGGGCTAAATCTGAAGAGGGTAGTAATGATTTAGATTTCTTTTTATGTGAGATTATATCTAATGATTAAGGAATCTCATTTTCATCCTTTCTATACACTATAAAAGAGGATAACAAAGCAGACAATTTTCTATCCTATGGACAATTTAGTATTTCATCTGTCTTTTTTATTTCCAGCAAAAATGATGAGCATTCGGACTCCTCCGTGAGACATTCAGGCTAAGTTTGACAGCATAGCAAGAGTACGTTTTATTTTCTGCAGGGAGACAAATTGCCACACTTGTTTTTGTAATTAACCTCTCTGCTATCTGGATCAAACGTTGTCTATGTCAGATATTTGAATTTCGTAGATTACATTCATGGTATCTGATTAATGATTTACATTCACGGTATCAAATTAATGATTTGACATATCAAAATCCATTATTTAGACAGAGGCTACTGTCCTGTTATTCTGAATGAATTACCGGGGAAATTTGTTTAAGAACAGCTCTATCTGCCCTTAGTGTGAGAGACCTTTCATTCAGCTCATTGCCAGGCAGCAGTTTAGTGAGACATCATTCAAGATGATGATAATGGTTTGAATTATTTTGGGCCCCTAAATAATAAGGTATCTCCTGCAAGTGACCAAAATTTATAGCTGTGGCTTGCATAGAAGCTTAGCAGTTCACATATGGCTTATGTCAGTGGCAGAAACAACATTATTTTCTAAATCACATTGATTTGTTATGTGGTATTGAAAGATCTTAAACAGAATCAAGGTCTATAAATTGCAGAATGGAGTCCTCAAAACTTCTTATCTGTGTTTCAATTCTGTCAAAATGAGCCCGAGAGCCAAGCATTCTGTGTACACAATGCTACTAGTCAAAGAATAAGAACTGAGACCATTCAATTTCCTCTTTTTTTGGCAAAACGCCAGACCGACATTTTCCTTTCTGTTAGTTTTGGCAAGGAAGAAAGAGAGAGGAAACTTTACTGCTCAGTTACTGATGGTTTTTCTATTTTGTTTTTATTAAAAATGTTGAAACATGGACCCTTTGTCAAAATTATTTTATTATTGAAGGGTAGGTGGGGTGAATGAACTGGCAACTGCTCAGAAAACCATTAACAGTACTGATAATGGACAATCTTATTTTGGTTCCCCAACACAGAAGTGCTTAATTGCAATAAATTATACTGCAGTCTGGTGACTGATGTGCATGTTTAATGAATTGGTACAGACTTGGAGGTTAATCTGCTGGGAGGTAACAAATGCAGCCCATCTGATATTGCAATAAAAACTATGATCTTTAAGAGTTACATGATGATATATTTCGGGCACGAAACTAAAAGAATGAGTTTTCATTGGCTGCGGATTTGTTGGGTCTCCAAGACTAAAACATTGAAAAATCAACATCCCTAATGGTGACATTTGAATTAAATACAAAACCTAAGTACCTCAGCAGTCAGTGGAATGCAACCTACCCAGACTGAGACTGTTGGCCATCAGAGAACTTACAGAAGATGCAGTGTGTTCTCAGGAAACAATCGCTCTTAAGCCAAGCCATCTTTACCTATGCAATGGATTATATTTTTAGTTCTCAAGTTATTTCTATAACAAGAAGACAGATACTCTTTCTACATAATTCTGTGATAAATACCCCTTGTAGTTGTAGAGAAATATGACTTTCTTTAGGAACCGCAGGGAGAAAATGATTTTATAACCCTGAACGTGAAACTGAGTATCAATTAGAAAAACACTAATAATGGATCTGATGATGGTTACGGGGTCACTGCCAAGGTAAGTGAAGAAAAAAAAATCAGTGAAACTAAGCAACAAAACCCTTCAATATGTGAAAAGGTTTGCAGATGGAGAAGCATGAGAAACAATTACTTCTGTATTTTGTAATCAAGTGCTTAAAAGTGTCATTTGACAATGTGATATTTAGACTAGGCAGAAAGTTGAAATACATTGATTCATACCAGTTATTTCTGTACTTTACATGTTTGTTTTTCCTCATCTTGGAGCAGTACCCTAACTGAGGGAATCAGACTAAAATATATGGAAGCCACATCCCCTAGCTATGTTGCCATTGAAAGGAAAAAAGAATACTAATTAAAAGGCTTAATGTGCCTACAGTTCTTATCTGGAGTTTTTTGTAGAGTACTTTCAGATGATTTAGTGAAAAATTGCTGACAATTAAAGGTCCTTGAGAAAAGTTAAAATATGAAGTACTATGTTTCCAAAAGAAGATAAGAACCACTCTTCCAGATAAATTAATCAAGAGGCCTGTTTGATAACAATTACTAAGTGACTATAATAGGTTGTAAAGAATAGAATTGTAATGAGAGGATTTGCCTAATTGGAGACATTGGAGACGTTGTGCAGACTCTTGTAAGATAGATGTCTTCATTTATTTTTTTTAAGGTTTTTTTTCTGTATTTACTGAACATACCTGTGGGTTCTTCCGTATACATCTTTTACAAAGCCTTACAAATGAAATCCTAGAATGAAATGAAGGAAATTAATAGCACAGTACTTGTTAAAGACCAGTGTTACCAATTTCTAAGCTGCTGGGGTTCTCTTTTTCCTGAACTCTCACATTGATGATATTGTAGTCATTTTTTATATTATGCAAAGATCAAAGAACAGCCTTATATACCTGCCCGTTTCACTGATATGCTTGCTCTTTTTTAAAAGAAGACAAGAGATTAGAGGCTGTTTTGTTCAGATCTTACTCATACAATCATTACTTGGTACAATAAATCTTTAATATAAATGTACTAATGCTCTTTTTCCAATCTTACCACAGAACCTGTAGTATAAAATTTTTTCAAACTGTTTCCGAAGACTCCTTCCTATCTTGCTTTAATGAATTGAATGAATATTGAATTTTCTAACTTCTCTACTCACATTTATTGCCTAAAGTTGAGGAGACTTTGGTGCTAGACACCCATGAAAAAGGATTTGGCAGAGTAGTTGAAGACATAGGGCCAACATTTCCTTCTTTGAAAAAAGAAAATTTCTACCTATCTCATTCCTTTCTGGGAAGTAAATTTGCAAGGAAGAATAAGAATGGCAGGGGCCCTTTTTTATGTAATGGCAGGGCCAAATAACATGTTGCTACAATAGCTCAATCCACAAATCAGTAATATTTTTCTCAATGGGAGGAGTCACCGAAGTGTCTTTTCATTTTGTGGTGGGTCTACTCAACATTTAAAAAAATTGCCCTCAAAATGTACTTTTCAGTTTGTGTGAATATTACACCTAATTTGATGACAAATTATATGCAACAGTCTGAAGAGAATTGGGTTTTTAGCAAGAGTTTTTTGTTTGTTTTATTTTGTAAAGTCAAATCAATATGTTTAATTTAGGTAACAGGTAATATTGGTCAAAAAGTTGAACTAGGATTATATGGATTAAAAAAATAGTCTGGAGAAAGCTGTAGAGCATATAGAGAAAACTGGAAGTAGTCAAAAGACATATTCAACACATTGAAAAGAGACATATTCAACACATTGAACTGAACTTGGCATTTGCACATCCTAAAGATCCTATCTAAATTATACTTTCATCATAGCCACCATGATATTTTACCTAGCTCTCTAAGGAGTACGTTGTTGACCTGTGAAGACTTGAATGGGCCATCCTTACATAGTTTAATGTTTCTTCGTTGATTAGAGAATATCATGTTCCCTGAAAGCAGAAGATGGATGACACTGTATAGAACCATATCCTGAGATAAGTTGAAACCAAAGTTCCCACATTCAACAAGTGAAACATAACTGTATGGAAGTGGAAAATGTTATGGAGAGAACTTGAACAGGCTGTTTTTGCATATGTATCAGGATTTCTTAAAATTATTTGTGATGAGGGGAGAGAGTTGTTTTTGGTTCTTGAAGGAATGTACAAAATAAGGATGGTGATGAAAAGGGAAGGATGAAATATTGCTTGGAGACTGTTAGGATGATGATAGAATGATAGAGAAAGGAGGGTCATTGCAGTATGCAAGAAGAGAAGGAAGAAAGTAAATACTATGGTAAATAATTCTTTCCATTTCCTGCTGGTATTCCTAAAGATAGAAATAAATAAAAGAAAAAATTCTTTTTAAAATCAATTTGGTCTAATTATTTTTATTTTGTAAACCAATATTTGTTCAAATATACATGCTTATAGCTTATAATCTTACACCTGAACTCCTTTTCAAATGTTGAGTACTAATTTAGATCAATCTACAATATTTAAGGAACTCAAGGTAAGTAGCTAATATTAGTCCTCTCTTTTCCTGTTGTAATAGAGTCATAAACATAGTAAGAAAACCAAACTTAAACAAGTAATATTTTTTCAACACCACATAACTAAATAACATCTGTTAAAATTAAAACCAAATCGCTTGATTCTTATTTTAGTACACTTTCCAATACACCACACTGTGAGTGAAAACGTAAATTTATCCCACATCACTAATGAAAAATTTAAGACTCGGTGATGTCCAAAGCTATAATGTCAGCTACAAAAGCAGGAATATCAATCACTTGGGCCACCAGATTGCTAGTCCCAGTATTGGATTAACAATGCTACAGTCCCAAATTTGTACTTGTCAGTGATATGCATAATAGTTAGCAGGATTCTTATGTGCTTATAAATGCACGTGCACGTGCACACACACACACACACAACCTTTCATGAAAGATTTGGTATAAATGTTAAAGAATTGTATGTATCACTTTGTACTTGAAAAAATAAACAATTACCTGAGTAAATCAGAATTTGTTTATGGGCTGGAGAAGTGAATGGATTTTCACTGGAGAAGTGAATCATTTTCAACCATTGACAGGTTTGACCTTGGGCAGGCTCTATAATGTAGTTTCCCTAGCTGTAAACTTGGGAAACTAATAGTACTCATTTCTTCTGGAGTGAAAACTAAAGAAGATGGTGGGTGCATTTAAGTGCTGAACATAAAAAGCCCTCAAAGAATGTTCCCTATTATTAGCAACCTGAAAATGTAGCATCGTCTATCAATTATTTTATATTCCCATCAGTTCATAGCAGTGTATGGTATACCAAATAGTCCTGAATTTAGAAATCTTTTATTTTGGGGGCACCTGGGTGGCTCAGTTGGTTGAGTGGCCAACTTTGGCTCAGGTCATGACCTCACAGTTTGTGGGTTCCAGCCCTTGCGTCGGGCTCTGTGCTGACACCTCGGAGCCTGGAGCCTGCTTCGGATTCTGTGTCTCCCTCTCTCTCTGTCCCTCCCCTCCTCACACTCTGTCTCTGGCTCTCTCTCAAAAATAAATAAAACATTAAAAAAAATAAATCTTTTATTTTTAATGTATTTTAATTTTTAATTGTGGTAAAATACACACAACATAAAATTTACCATCTTAATCATGGCTAAGTGTACACTTCAGTAATGTTAAGTGCATTCACATTGTGGTACAACGATAGCCAGCATCCATCTCCAGAACTCTTCTTTTTGCAAAACTAAAGCTCTATACCTATTAAACAGCAATTCTCCATTTCCCCTCACTTCTCCAGCCCCTGGAAGTCACCATTCTACTTTATGTCTCTATGAAACTGATTACTTTAGATATTTCATATAGTGGATCTTACAGCGTTTCTGTTTTTGTTACTGGATTGTTTCGGTTGGTTTAATGTTACCAAGGTTTATATATGTTGCATCGTGTGTCAGAATGTCCTACCTTTTTAACCCAGTAATATTCCACTTCATTTATCCATTTATCCAGCAATGGGCTCTTTTCACCTTTTGGCCCTTGTAATGTTGTTATGAATGTGCTTGTACAAATATCTCCTTGAGATCCTGCTTACAGGTTTTTGGGGTCTATACCCAGAAATGGAATTGCTAGATCAGGGTAACTCTGTGTTTAATTTTTTGAGGAAGCATCGTATTAGTTTCCATAGGAGCTGAACCATTTTACATTCCTACCAGCAGTGCACAAGGGTTCCTGTTCCTCAACATCCTCATTCACATTTGTTATTTTCTGCTTCTTTTGTTTTTTTAATAGCCATCCAAACGGGTGTGAAATGGTTGAATTTTTTATTTTTAATGCAAAGTATCTTGAGGAACTGTTGACATTTGTTATAGAATGTGACTGCGCCACACACTAGGAGCTCTGCTGTGATTGTGCATTTGCAAAAGTCACAGCAAACCCTCTGAATGACAACCATGGAATGCAATTACAAACTAGGAACTAAAATAGTTATTCCAAAATTGTTAGGTTTATACCAGTTACCCTGAATTATAGTTATGACCAAAACTATCTAACAGGTGTAGTGATAAAGCCCAATTAGTGTTGAGGAGATAATGAAGCTTGAGTCTGTGTGTTTTCTAGATAGTAATCTTAGGATGACTCCGTAAGATTCTCACCATTCATTTTCTTCCTTAATAAGGTGTCATGCAGAGCCTAGAATATTCTACCCAGCACTGAAATACCAGAGTGGAAAAATCTTTTTCCTACTTAATATAAATGTAAAACCTGTATTTAAAAAAATCAAGACAAAGTATTTCATTCTTTTGCTTTTTATGCTTTTTTGTACCTGAATATAAAGTCTGGGCACTAAACAGTTAATAAACATGCATTTTGTTATCAAATAAAGGTTAACGCAGAAACATATTCATGAATATTTCTGTTACTTAATTTTAGAGAAAAATAATGAGGAATAAGTTATACTATGGGTTTTCATTAGGTAGTATCTATTTCCTCAACAGCATTAATGAATAACTGAAGGACTAAACCATTAATCCTCCCAGTGTGCCTACCCTCTCTTTAAACCAATAGACACAAAAGATAACAAAAAAATAAAGAAAATAGAAAACTAAAAGTTAAAAACTATGAATGAAATCAAACAATAACTAAATAGTTATATTTGCGGACAGGAAGACTCAATATTGTCAAGATGTCAGTTCTTCTCAAATTTATCTATAGATTTAGTGCCAAGTCTCAGTAAGTTATTTCAGGGATTTCAGTAAACTGATTTTCAAGTGCACATGGAGAGGCAAAAGACCTAGAATAGCAACAAAATATTGAAGGAGAAGAACAAAGTTGGAGGACTAACACTGCCTAACTTCAAGACTTACTATAAAGCTACAGTAATCGAGAAGGTGTGGATTGGCAAAAGAACAGACAAATAGATCAATGGAACAGAATAGAGAGCCCAGAAATAGACCTCCATAAATACAGTCAGCTAGTCTTTGACAAAAGAGCAAAGGCAGTACAGTAGAACAAAGGTAGTTCTTTTTAAAAAAATGTCCTGGAACAACTAGACACCCATATGCAAAAAAGTGAATCTAGACACATACCTTATACCCCTATTAAATTAACTCAAAATGGATCATAGACCTAAATATAAAATGCAAAATTCTGAAACTCCTAGAAGATAACGTAAAGAAAATCTGGATGATCTTGAATATCTCAATGACTGATTGGCAAGATTAGTGAAAAAAATAATTGATAGGCTGGAGTTCATTAGTGTAAACAACTTCTGCTCTGTGAAAGACAATGTCAAGAGAATGTAAAGACAAGCCACAGTCTGGAAGAAAATCGTTGTCAAAGGCACAGTCTGATAAAAGACTGTTTTCCAAAATAGACACAGAACTTTTTAAAAAAGTTTAAAACCTAGCCACCAAAGTTAATTTTGTTTTTCCTCAAATTTATCTAGTTATTAGCTATTACCATATATCCTATGGTATTTTTAAGCTGATTAAATAGATGACTCAAGTCAGGGCTCATTGTAACACAGAAAACTTAAGAAAAAAAAAGAACTTTATTCAAGTTATTTTGAGGTTTGAATGTGAAAGGAGATATATTTTACCAATAATTTTAAGCTGTTGGGTCCATTTAGGATAGTTTGAAAGCCTTTTCTCATATACATTTTTTAATATGGAAATATATGACGAGTTGGACCTTGACTAAGATTTATAGAGCTAATACTGCCAAAAATAATACTTTCTTCCTTTGTACCTATTTGGGGAAATATCAAGAAAAAGGTTTTGGGGAATCTTTTCTTATTCTAAATGGAAGAAAAAAGAGGGCACAGTCTTTAGTTTCAGACTCTCTTATATTTTGCTTGTTGGTTTTGGGACATTTTAAGTCTGATTCATCATTTGTAAAAAGGAGGTAATTGAAGTATCATTGGATGAACTAAGTTTAACTGGAAATCTAAAGCAACTAGTTTGTAGAGAATGTGCTAAAAAATATTAGTTCAGGATTCCCCAAAGTGTACAACATATTCAGAAGAAATTGTCTAATTGTCGGCAGAAAGAAACTTTGTGCGTGCTTGATTTTGTTTTAAATGGAGTCTGTACAGTTTATTTATATGTGAGTAACATAAATTCCATTGTTTATTTTGGTATTAAAATTAATATTTAATATTGATATTAAAATTTAGTCATTTATTTCAACTCAAAATTATCAAAGTAGATAATGTCTATGTAGCTTGTCAGGAGCTTGGTAGAGTTACCTTTCAGTGAAGACTTAGATTTTCTAGGGCTTTTTTTTTCTCTTTGATTACATTAAATGGAGCTGACAACTGCCACAAAAGAAAGTATTGTTCAGAGAGCTACAGTTGGGATTGTTGATGATATTATGAACCCTTCAGCAGGCTGAGTTGAAAAAAAGAAAGACTGTTAAGGCTCCTACCCCAGATGGAATTTAGAGGCTCCCAGTGAGGAGAAAATTGAAAGTTTACCAAAACAATGCATGTATGGAAAGTGATACCTTTAGATACAGATAAGGAAAAATTTTGATTTTGTACATAATCACAGAGAATAATTTTAATGAAAATAGGTTATTTTTCTTAAATTTTTCTTAAACTCTAGTTGATTTCATTAATTTTGCTAGAAATAGTACCATATTCCAATGAACTATTGGGTATGAATCATCTTACTAATAATTTTGATCCCTAATTATGTTGAAGTTTGAGTGAAGGGACATAAAACATGGACAAACAAATACATTTGCTGTCAGATTTTAGAAGTAGGAGAAGGCAGAGGGAGAAGTTTACCCAGAAACAAATTAATGTTGCATTGCCCAGGCCATAACTACAGTAATGCATTTCTACTTGTTCTAGTTTATACAAATGTATATGGATTTATAAACTGTCATCTCAATAGGTAATAAAAATTATAAAAATGGCATTTTCAAACATAATATTTGAAATAAGAGAAAACCTGGTATTGTTTGCTCTAAAAATTTTTATATAAGATACCATCAGACGGGAAATTTCTTGCTCTTGCTTTTCTTTTCCTCTTATGTAATTGAAAGAACAATGGATTGGGGCACAGAATAATTAGAACCTTAAACTTTTTTCACTTGGACAAGGAATTTAAGTCTTTCATGCTTTAGTTTATTCATCTTAAAAAAGAGTTTGTAGGACCAGCTCGTATTTAAGGATTCCAGGCAATAATCCAGGTCATTATATCCTCCCAAACATAAATGAAATGCCTTCTGATGTTTGACTGTATTAACCTGTGGATAATCATTTCAGTATCCTTTCCCTATTAATAATTAGTTTCCCTTTGTAAAAAATAGTGTTCTTTTTTTTTAAGTTTTATTTATTTATTTCGAAAGAGACAAAGACAGCATGATTTGGGGAGAGGCAGAGTGAAAGGGAGACAGAATCCCAAGCAGGCTCTGCATTGTCAGCATGGAGCCCGATGTGGAGCTCTACCACACAAAACTGTGAGATCAAGACCTGAAAACAAAAGTCAGACATTCAACCAACTGAGCCACCCAGACACCCCTAAAAATATTTCTCTATTCTAATAATAAACTCTTTGAGTTAATAGGTTATATTTTAATATTTATTAGAAAATTTACATGTAATATGTGCTCAAAATTATTTGAAGCAATAGATAAGAGTTATAATTGAATACCTACTATTTACCATGTAATGCATATTTAGTACTTACAACATGCAAGCAGTTAAATAAATGCTATGGGGAAGCAAAGATGTTTACAACACAGTCTGTGAAAGGATGAGTAAATAATACGACTTACTCATTTGCCATGTATCATTGTATATAGTATTTTATAAATTTATGGTAACTTTTAGTTTGCAGAAGTTCAAGAAACATTTTGAATAGATCATTATACATTATTCATAGATAAGGAAACTAATGTAGTTAAATAACTTACTAAAGGCCACCTAGTTCATGAATTGCAGAACTAGAACCCAGACCCAAGCTCTTTCTGAATCCAAAGCATGTGTGCTCCTCCATAGTGAAATAACATTTTTATGAGAAACCCAGTGTAAGTCAGCTCATAATGTACACTATAATGGCATCAAAATCAATGTGAATTAGAAGTGCAGAGGGAAGAAACTATGTCTGATTTTGAAGATTAGGAAAACTTCATGGAGCAGGGGCCTTTTTGTTGGGTCATGAAGAAGGCTTAACCTCGGAGAGAGGGAGATGAAGAAGAGAATTCTAGGTACTAGTAATAATTCATCAAAATCATGGAGGTAGCCGAGGGCAAGGATTGTTTAAGGAAAGGTGAGACGTTCAGTTGCCAGAACTGAGAGATGTTGAGGAATTAATTAGACAGCATGTTTGCAAGCGAGATTGCAGACCTATCTTTGAGATGCTCTGAGGCTAATGATCTACTTTATCTAAAAGAAAATTAGGCATTGGAAATTTTCATCCTTAAAAGATTAAACTGGTCCTTATGTGCAGAATGGTGTTACATGAATAAAACATAAGAGGCAGGGAGGCTGGTGAGGAGGCCAAGGAAGAGACGAGTACTGGAACTGGACAGTGCCAGAGAAGCACTTCTCTCCCCTGGATGGCTCCCAATTCACACATTTGTGGTGCTGCCTCCCCTCTTTCACTCCTTCCTTATCAATTTTCAGTAGATCATCAAAATACTCTTAAAATTTAAATTTGACCATGCCGTTCATCTGCATAAAATTCTCCAGTGGCTTTCCTCGGCTCCAGGAATATAATTCTAACTTCTTTTTTTTTTTTAAGTTTTTAATTTAAATCCAAGTTAGTTAACATAAAGTGTACTATTAGTTTCATTACATTGATTCAACACTGCCATACATCACCTAGTGCTCATCACAAGTACACTCCTTAATCCCCGTCACCTATTTCACCCATCCCCCCACCCTCCTCCCCTCTGGTAACCATCAGTTCTCTATAGTTAAGAGTCTGTTTCTTGGTTTGCTTTTCTCTCTCTCTTTTTTTTTTTCCTCCCTCTGCTTGTTTGCTTTGTTTCTTAAACTCCCTTTATGAGTGAATCATATCATATTTGTATCTCTCTGGCTTATTTTGCTTAGCATAATGTTCTTTAGCTCCATCCATGTCATTGCAAATGGCAAGATTTTATTCTTTTTATGGCTGAGTAATATTCCATTATATATATCCATATAAAATGTGTATACACACACAGACACACACATATATATCACATCTTTTTTTTTTGTTTTCTTAGATTGAGGGTTAGGGTCAGGGTGGGAGTATGTTCCTGGTATCCTGCAGTTCAGAGACCTCTCCAGAAGGTTAGGTTATAGTTAGATTTAGGGTTAGTGTTACGGGTTAGGAGTTAAGGGTTAGGGTTAGGGCTTATGTTAAGGTTAGGTTTAGGGTATGTGCCTGGCATCCTGCAGTTCATACACCTCTTCAGAGAATAAAACCCTAGACTTCTACTGGGGTGAGAAAGACATGGCAGCCATCTCAGCAAGTGTTACAAAGACTGTATGGTTGGGTTCTACCCAGCTGTCCTACATCTTATGCTGCACTCATGCTGGCTCACTTCTTTCAGCCAAACAGGCCTTTCTGTGTATCAGTCCTTCTGCCTTAGGGTCTTTGTAAATGCTGCTTGGATATTTTATAAATGCTCTGCTGCTTCTTGGAATTTGACCCCCTTTCTTGAAGTGTTCTCCCCTCATTTACACTAAGGTCTCAGCCCACATATCACTTTCTTAAGAAGATGTTTATTGATTAAATTCTTTTTTTTTTTATCTCAGTCTCTTGTTTTCCTTCATATCACATCACATTTGTCATTGTTTTATTTGTTTCTTTGCTCTCATTATGGGTCTTTTGCTTAGAAACTGCAGTCATCTTAGGGCACCTGGGTGGCTCAGTTGGTTGAGCGTCAGCTTTAGCTCAAGTCATGATCTCGCAGTTTGTGGGTTCAAACCCTGTGCCAGGCTCTGTGCTGACAGCCAGCTCAGAGCATGGAGCCTGTCTTCAGATTCTGTGTCTCCCTCCCTCTCTGTCTCTCTCTCTCTCAAAAATAAATAAAACATTAAAAAAATTTAAAAAAAGAAACTGCAGTCATCCATATTGATAGCCCACAAAGAAAGACACTGACTTTATAGCAAAGCTGAAAAAGAGTTACAGAGCTAAGAACACAGTGAATGCACACCTCTTTCATTTTGTCAAAACAATAGCAAGTATTACTTTTAAAAAGGTACATGCTTTCCTTATGGTTGTTGATACACTGTCCTGTTTTTCTGTGAACTGCTGTGACATGAAATACATATGAGTTAGCAGAAAGAGTATGCTTCTCCCAGAAATGTGCATGGAGCATTCACGAGCATTTCCCCCAACATTTAAAAACAACTTTGCAAACCTAAATTAGGAATGAGTTCCCCAGTATAAGAAACAAATGCAACTCTATTTCATTTTTATTTTTGTATGACAAAAATAATCCTAATACTTCTGCACTAGAAGTTCTGAATCCTTTGGAGTGAAGTTTCCTAAGATGCTGGCAAGGTTTCAACTTTTTTCCTTTCCTTTGCCAATGACAGTATTCTTCATTGCTGAGCTCCTTTGGGGTATCTTTCTGACATGGTTTCCCTTGCAACAAATGTGCACACACAGTCAGAGAGACTGTGCACTTGACTTCAACTGGCAATAGAGTCACAAGAAGATGCTACACAGACTGCAACTGTAGCTGACTGTTAATAACCACATTATGTCATAATTAAATTTATTCTTAGTTTTTCTCCAAGATATTAGTAGATGTAAAAGTCTCAAGTCTTATGTCTTAGGTGGTTGTTGGTATCACTTTTATAAGGTCTGTAAGCTTATACATAAGGACTACTGCTAATATCTGATTAATCTCTTTATATGCTAATATTTTCAGCATAGCATAGCCTATTTTCTGTGTAACTGTTTGTTTTCCTCACAGTGTTTTTGGATAGCTAGGCTTCAAATTATCCTACAAGTTATTTTTAAATTATTCTTTGAATGTTTTTCAAAAAGTTCTTTGAATATTGTTTTCCAGCTAATATGTTAAAATCTTTCTGTATTGACCAGTGGATAGCCATATATATTTGCCTTGTAAATAACACATTTGTTAGCTATTATTACATTAAATTTATCTTCATTATTCTCTTAGACTCTACAATGACCTGATCAGGAATAAATCCACTAAACCCAACTCTCAAGATACCCTCTTGTGTTTTATTTCCTTCATAATTATTATGGGATTAAGAAAGTCACCCTGAACTATCCCATGTTTTCCCGGACAACGTAGAGGCAACCTATTCTGTGCCTCTTCAACAATTTAACTTGTTGCCTAGAACAGACTTTTTACTATGAGGGGTGCCCCATGTGATGCTATTTTTAATTAGAAAATCTTGACTCCTTTGGGGACAGAAATGGTAATAATATATCATAAAACATACATGATCTTATTTTTTTAATTTAATGACACCTTTAGTGACCTTGATTGACTAGAAATTTATTCAAAATTGTAAAAATAGAGGGAAAAAACCATTAGTGTTATCAAGTTTCAGCTTAGGTCCAAGACTGGTTTGACCAATATAATAAAGTTCTTACTGTCTTCAGAACATCAGAGAACTTACTATCCGTGGTTTGGTCTTTGAAGTCACCATGACACCATTGCCTCTGATAAAAGAGTTTATTTATAACTTGCTCAGCTTATGTCCTTTCCCACTGAATCAGCAGGCTCTCTAAGGTTTGGGGATATAATTTCAAGGACTGTTAAACCTCTGTCAAAGTTTGGTTGGCCCCCTGAGGGGCCCTGTGTTTCAACAATCTCTTTGCTAAGACAAGACTTCTCAAGAAAGTACTCAGAAAACTGAAAGCTTCAAGTACCAGAGGTTTTGTAACTTGAAGTGGCATTTAATCTGAAAAATAACATTAGAAAATCAGCATATAATTGGCTTTCTGTTTCCTTTTCCCACCCCTCATTATATCTGTGTTTTTGGTTAGGCTAAGACACAAGTCAAAATTATAATTGATACAGCAGTTTCCTAATCTCTTCAGAAGGATGTTCCTATGCACACAACTAAATAGATGGAGTGGCATTATCCTCAGAAAGTAGAAAAATGTACATTTTAATAGGGACTGTTATATTTCTAGTATACCTTTTGCATTGTCTCTTTTATTATTCATGTATCTACTGAAGTTTAAGAGGACTTTTTGCCAACAACTAGACTCTGTGAACAGATTTAGCAAAATATATAAAGAAGAAAAATCCTCATACAACCCTTTTACATCTGTATTTAATTGCTCTTGGGTCTCTCATCACTTTTCAAGTTGCTCTTCTCAGCTCTTGAGATTAATTATTCCACATTATAATATCTTCACATTTTAGCCTTATTAAGCTAATGAGTGAATGAGAAATACTCTCAGACCTTCCATGAGATAAGGACCCTCCTGACACCTTTTTAGGTATCCGTAAGTTGACTCTATAATTTGACATGTAACATCCTTTTTTCATGCCCTTTCTTTCACTTTTTTTTACAATCCCCAATAACCTGTCGATGCCTACATGAATACAAACTAAGCTTAGATTCTACTTTTTGTGCTGTGTTCTTCTGTTAGTTTCACAGGCTTTAGAGTGTAATCCATGTTCTCTATTTAATACCTTGTGACCTTAAGCAAGTTCCTCAACCCTTCCAAGACTCAGTTTCCTCATATGCTAATGGAGATTATAATAACTACATCTTAAGGCTGTTACTAATTTTAGTGAGGTATTTCATATAAAATGGTCAACACTCAATGAGTGGTGGCTATCATTGTCAATAAAAGTAACAGATATACATCTTGCTCTTAATCCCATGAAATTCATTTGGTAAAATAAGATCTATATGATTAAGAAATAATCAGTTACCGGTTATTAAACATTTACTATATGCCCTAGATATTGTGAAAAGCATTGTACAAATACCTAATGTACTTATGATAATAAATCTATAAGAATACATTTTTATCATCATTTTTAGATGGTGAAACTAATGCTTAAAGAGGGCAAATTTCTTGCTCATAGTGTCCTACTAATGTTAATCAGAACAGTATTAGAATCTAGGCCTTTGACCCCAAAGACCATGCTCTTCCCTGCTATCTGATATGAATGCTAGATGATATAGTACAACAGGTTTAGCAGATGTTGAAAGAATTTGGAAGAAACGATTGACTGCTGTTGTTTTGGAAAGTTCCACATAAAAGGTGATCATTTAACTGAATCTTGAAGGAAATGAAGCAGTGGGTATACCACACTGAGGGAAAAGATTTTTCCATTTCAATGCATGAATTCAAAACAGTAAGATATTTGAACCTAAATATATTAATTTAGAGATTCCACTTATAAAATCAATCACAAATGCCTAGGTCTGAAAATAAAGAAGAGACCTGACTTGGTCAGGGTAGTGACCACCAAAAATATCTGGCAATTTCAGTGTTCTGCTTCATTATTTAAAAGTATTAGAAGTTCTTCACTCCATAAGAAGAGCTCATGAGGGCAGTGGAGAGTATGGTCCTTTTATATTAATTATTGAAGATGAAAATATTGGGAAGACTTTTGATTTTCCTGTGCCTGTCTCTCTTTTTTCTGTTACTTATAAGAGTTCCTTAATGCAGAGCAGTGGACTTCTCTATTAACTTCCTGCACTCTCATTTTCTCAGGGAAGTTGTCTGTACATATAGTTTACATTTTGCTGTGTATTTGCCAAATAGTATATTTCCTTGTATTTGAGCCTTGTATACTATAACCTTGATATAATTGCTTATTAGTTCCAAGCTATTTATTGTAGACTTTTTTCAGACTTCTTTTCTTTTCTTTTATAGTTTATTGTCAAGTTGGTTTCCATATAACACCCAGTGCTCATCCCAACAAGTGTCCTCCTTCATACCTATCACCCCTTACCCCCTCTCCCTCACCCACATCAACCCTATTTGTTCTCAGTATTTAAGAGTCTCTTTTGGTTTGCCTGCCTCCCTCTCCTTAACTTTTTTCCCCTTCCCCTCCCCCATGGTCGTCTGTTAAGTTTCTCCTGTTCCACAGATGAGTGAAAACATATGGTATCCGCCCTTCTCTGCCTGACGTATTTCACTTAGCATAACACCCTTGAGTTCCATCCACATTGCTACAAATGGGCAGATTTCATTCTTTCTCGTGGCCATGCAGATTTCATTCTTTCTCGTGGCCATGTAGTATTCCATTGTATATATAAACCACATCTTCTTGATCCATTCGTCAGTTGATGGACATTTAGGCTCTTTCCATAATTTGGCTATTGTTGAAAGTGCTGCTATGAACATTGGGGTACATGTGCCCCTATGCAACATCACTCCTGTATCCCTTGGGTGAATTCTAGCAGTGCTATTGCTGGGTCATAGGGGAGTTCTATTGTTAATTTTTTGAGGAACCTCCACACTGTTTTCCACCATGGCTGTACTAGTTTACATTCCCACCAACAGAGTAGGAGGGCGCCTGTTTCTCCACATCCTCGCCAGCATTTACAGTCTCCTGATTTGTTAATTTTGGCCACTCTGATTGGCATGAGGTGGTATCGCAGTGTGATTTTGATTTGTATTTCCCTGATGATGAGCGATGCTGAACATCATTTCATGTGTCTGTTGGCCTCTGAGCATCTGGATGTCCTCTTTGGAGAAGTGTCTGTTCATGTCTTCTGCCCATTTGTTCACTGGATTATTTATTAATTGGGTGTGGAGTTTGGTGACTTCCTTCTAGATTTTGGATACTAGCCCTTTATCCGAAATGTCATTTGCAACTATCTTTTCCCATTCTGTCAGTTGCCTATTCGTTTTGTTGATTGTTTCCTTTGCAGGGCAGAAGCTTTTTATCTCAATGAGGTCCCAATAGTTCATTTTTGCTCTTGACTCCCTTACCTTTGGAGATGTGTCGAGTAAGAAATTGCTGTGGTTGAGATCAGGGAGATTGTTTTCTGCTTTGTCCTCTAGGGTTTTGATGGTTTCCTGTCTCACATTCAAGTCCTTCATCCATTTTGAGTTTATTTTTGTGTATGGTGTAAGAAAGTGGTCTAGTGTCATTCTTCTGCATGTTGCTGTCCAGGTCTCCCAGTACCACCTGCTAAAGAAGCTATCTTTTTTTCATTGGATACTCTTTCCAGCTTTGTCAAAGATTAATTGGCCATACATTTGTGGGTCCAATTCCGGATTGTCTATTCTATTACATTGGTCTACGTGTCTGTTTTTGTGCCAATACCATACTGTCTTGATGATGACAACTTTGTAGTAGAGGCTAAAGTCTGGGATTGTGATAGCTCCTGCTTTGGTTTTCTTCATTATTACTTTGGCTATTTGGGGTCTTTTGTGGTTCCATACAAATTTTAGGATTGTTTGTTCTAGCTTGAGAAGAATGCTGGTGCAATTTTGATTGGGATTGCATTGAATGTGTAGATTGCTTTGGGTAGTATTGACATTTTAATAATATTTATTCTTCCTATCCATGAACATGGAATGCTTTTCCATTTCTTTGTGTCTTCTTCAATTTCCTTCATAAGTTTTCTATAGTTTTCATCATACAGATCTTTTACATCTTTGGTTAGGTTTATTCCTAGGTATTTTATGGTTTTTGATGCAATTGTGAATGGGATCAGTTTCTTGATTTCTCTTTCTGTTGCTTCAGTATTAGTGTATAAAAATGCAACCGATTTCTGTATGTTGATTTTGTACCCTGCAACTTTGCTGAATTCATGGATCAGTTCTAGCAGGCTTCTGGTGGATTTAGTCGGGTTTCCCATGTAGGGTATCATGTCATCTGCGAAAAGTGACAGTTTGACTTCATCTTTGCCAATTCCGATGCCTTTTATTTCCTTCTGTTGTCTGATTGCTGATGCTAGGACTTCCAGCACTATGTTAAACAACAGGGGTGAGAGTGGACATCCTGTCGTGTTCCTGATCTCAGGGGGAAAGCTCTCCGTTTTTCCCCATTGAGGATGATATTAGCTGTGGGCTTTTCATAAATGGCCCTTATGATGTTTAAGTATGTTCCTTCTATCCCGACATTCTCGAGGGTCTTTATTAAGAAAGGATGCTGTATTTTGTCAAATGCTTTTTCTGCATCTATCAACGGGATCATATGGTTTTTATTTTTTCTTTTGTTAATATGATGTATCACATTGATTGATTTGCAAATATTGAACCAGCCCTGTAAGCCAGGAATGAATCCCACTTGGTCATGGTGGATGGTTCTTTTTATATGTTGTTGAATTCGATTTGCTAGTATCTTGTTGAAGATTTTTGCATCCATATTCATCAAGGATATCAGCCTGCAGCTCTCTTTTTTTGCTGGGTCTCTGTCTGGTTTGGGAATCAAAGTAATGCTGGCTTCATAGAATGAGTCCAGAAGTTTTCCTTCCATTTCCATTTTTTTGGAATATCTTGAGAAGAATTCGTATTAACTCTGATTTAACCGTCTGGTAGAATTCACCAGGGAAGCCATCTTGCCCAAGGCTCTTATTTGTTGGGAGATTTTTGATAGCTGATTCAATTTCTTCACTAGTTATGGGTCTGTTCAGATTTTCTATCTCTTCCTGTTTGAATTTTGGAAGTGTGTGTGTGTGTGTTGAGGAATTTGTCCATTTCTTCTGGGTTGTCCAGTTTGTTGGCATATAATTTTTCATAGTATTCCCTGATAATTGCTTGTATTTATGAGGGATTAGTTGTAATAAATCCATTTTCATTCCTGATTTTGTCTACTTGGGTGCTCTCTTTTCTTTTTGAGAAGCCTGGCTAGAGGTTTCTCAATTTTGTTTATTTTTTCAAAAAACCAACTCTTGGTTTCATTGATCTGTTCAACTGTTTTTTTGGATTCTATGTTGTTTATTTCTGCCCTGATCTTTATTATTCCTCTTTGGGGTGCTCTTGCTGCTCTACCTTTAGTTCCTTTAGGTGCACTCTTAGATTTTGTATGTGCGTGTTTTCTAGTTTCTTGAAATAGGCGTGGGTTGCAATGTACTTTCCTCTTAGAATTGCCTTTGCTGCATCCCAAAAAGTTTGGATTGTTGTATTTTCCTTTTCATTTGTTTCCATATATTTTTCAATTTCTTCTCTAATCTCTAATTGCCTGATTGGCCCATTCATTCTTTAGTAGGGTGTTCTTTAACCTCCGTGTTTTTGGAGGTTTTCCAGACTTTTTCCTGTGATTGATTTCAAGTTTCATAGCATTGTGATCTGAAAGTGTGCATGGTATGATCTCAATTATTTTATATTTATTGAGGGCTGCTTTAAGACCCAGTATGTGATCTATCCTGGAGAATGTACCATGTGTCCTCGAGAAGAAAGTGAATTCCATAGCCTCAGGATGTAGAGTTCTAAATATATCTGTCAAATCCCTCTGGTCCAATGTGTCGTTCAGGTCCATTGTTTCCTTAGTGATTTTCTGTCTAGTTGATCTATCCATTGCTGTAAGTGGAGTATTAAAATCCCCTGCAAATACCACATTCTTATCAGTAAGATTGTTTATGTTTGTAATTGTTTTATATATTTGGGTGCTCCCGAATTCAGTGCGTGGACATTTATAATTGTTAGCTCTTCCTGATGGAGACACCCTGTAATTATTATATAATGCCCTTCTTCATCTCTTGTTACTGCCTTTACTTTGAAGTCCACTTTGTCCAATAGAAGTATGGCTACTACAGCTTTCTTTTGACTTTCAGTAGCATGATAGATAGTTCTCCGCTCCCTTACTTTCAATCTGAATTGTACTCAGGTCTAAAATGAGTGTCTTGGAGACAGCAAATAGATGGATATTGTTTGTTTTATCCATTCTGTTACCCTCTGTCTTTTGATTGGAGCATTTAGTCCATTCACATTCAGTGTTATTATTGAAAAATATGGGTTTAGAGTCATTGTGTTCTCTGTAGGGTTCATGCTTGTAGTAGTGTCTCTGGTACCTTGTGTTCCTTGCAACATTTCTCTCATTAAGTCCCTCTTAGGATTTCTTGTAGGGCTGGTTTAGTGGTGATGAATTCCTTTAATTTTTGTTTGGGAAAACTTTTATCTCTCCTTCTATTCTGAATGACAGGCTTGCTGGATAAAGGATTCTTGGCTTTATATTTTTCCTGTTCATCACATTGAAGATTGCCTGCCTTTCATTTCTGGCCTGCCAAGTTTCAGTAAATAGGTCTGCAACTACTCTGATAGGTTTCCCTTTTTATGTTAGGGCCCTTTTATTCCTAGCTGCTTTCAGAATTCTCTCTTTATCTTTATATTTTTCCAGTTTCACTATGATATGTCGTACAGAAGATCGATTCAAGTTATGTCTGAGGGGAGTTCTCTGTGCCTCTTAGATTTCAATGTCTGTTTCCTTCTCCAGATTGGGGAAGTTCTCGGCTATAATTTGTTCAAGTACCCTTTCAGCCCCTTTCTCTCTCTCTTCTTCTAATGGAATTCCTATGATATGGATATTGTTCCGTTTGATGGCATCACTCAGTTCTCGAATTCTCCTTTTGAGCTCCTGGTTCAATTTATCTCTTTTTATCTTGGCTTCCTCTTTTTCTATAATTGCATCTTCTAATTCACCTATTCTCTCTGCCTCTTCGATCCGTGCAGTGGCCGCCTCCATTTTATTATGCACCTCATTTATAGCATTTTTTAATTCATCATAACTATTTTTAAGGTCCATAATCTTTGTAGCAATAGCTTCTCTGGTGTCTTCTATGCCTTTTTCAAGCCCAGCAATTAATTTTATGACATTGGTCTAAATTCTTGGTCAGTTATGTTGCTTACATCTATTTTGACCAGTTCTTTAGCTGTCAGTTCTTCCTGGAATTTCTTTAGAGGAGAGTTCTTCCATTTTTTCATTTTGGCTAGCTTTCTGTCTCTTGTAAGTTTTAAAAGCTTATCATGCATTCTGCACCTGCAAGTACTGCTGTATTAAAGGAGGTTCATAGACTGTCCAGGGCCCGACTGCTCAGGAAGTGTTCTTTTAGTGGTGTCCCTTGGTATCTCTTGTTATGACTTTGGTTATTTTATTTCCCTACTCATAGTGATATTTGGGACTCTCCACCATGTGTACTTTGGCTTGTTTCTTGAGGTGGCCCTATGAGTCTGTCTTCTTAGTGGACTCCGTCTGTTTTCCTCCCAGACTCTTGCGGTTCAGAGTCCTTTGGCTTCAGCCATTCTTTGTTTGAGAGCTGCAGGTGGGAAGTACGGAACTCCCAATTTCTCTGCCATCGTGCCCCCACCCTCAATTTTTTTTCAGATTTCTATCTAAATGACTAAATGATTATGTCATCTGTGAACAAAGGCAGTTTTATTTCTTCCATCCCTTTTATTTCCTTTCCTTTTTTATTGTATTATCTAAAACTTCCAATACAATAAAAAATCATTGGTTAGATGGAATATCCGTGTCTTGCTCCTGATCTTAGCAGAAAAGCTTTAAGTTTTTGGCCATCAAGTATGATGTTAGCTGAAGGTTTTTTGTAGACAGGCTTCATCATGTAGTGGACGTTCCCCCCTATTTCTTGTTTGCTGAGAGCTTTTATCATAAATTATTCTAGGATTTTGTTAAATGCTTTTTCTGCATCTATTGTTTTGATCATGTGATTTTTTTGTTTTCAGCTTATTGATGTGGTGGATTACATTAATTGATTTTTTAATGTTGAACCAACCTTGGATACTTGAGATAAATCTTACTTGGTTGTGGTATATAATTTTTTATACATTGTTAGATGTTACTTAACAATATTATGTTGAAGGTTTTTTCATCTATGTTTATGAGAGATATCACATCTATGTTTATGAGAGATATCAGTCTTTAGCTTTCTTTTATTATAGTGTCTTTGTTTTTTGTATTTGGATAATACCAGCCTCATAGAATGAGTTAAGAACTATCCTCTCTGATTCTGTCTTCTGGAAGAGTTGTAGAGAATTGGTATAATTTTTCCTTAAATGTTTGATGGAATTCTCCATTGTGCTCATCTGTGCATGGTGCTTTCTATTTTGGAAAATTATTTATTGATTCAACTTTTTTAATAGATATGGTCCTGTTTGTATTGTCTGTTCCTTCTTACTGAGTTTCAGCATAATATCTTTTTCAAACAATTGGTCTATTTCATGCGGTTTATCAAATTTGGAGGCATAAAGTTGTTCATAGTAGTCTTTTATTATTCCTTTGGTATCTGCGGTGATGTCCTCTCTTTCATCTCTTTCATCTCTTTCTGATATTAGTAAGTTGTGTCTTCTTTTATTCTTTGCTAACCTGGCTAAAGGCTTGTCAAGTTTATTGATCTTGTCAAAGAACCAGCTTTTGCTTTATTGATATTCTCTAATGATATCCTATCTCAGTTTCATTGATTTCTGTTCTAATTTTTATTATTTCTTTTCTTCTGCTTACTTTGGATTTAATTTGTATTTCTTTTTTAGTCTCCTAAGATAGAAGCTTAGATTGTTGGTTTTAGATTCTTCTTTCCTAATATATGCATTCAATGCTATAAACCTCTCTAAACACTCCTTTTGATATATCCCACAAATTTTTATAAGTTGTATTTTTTTCTCATTTAGTTCAGAGTCTATATATTTTAAAATTTGTCTTGAGATTTTATTCTTTGACTCATGTGTTATTTAGAGGTGTGTTGTTCATCTTCAAGTATTTTGGAATTTTTCAGCTTTCATTTATTGACTTCTAGTTTAATTTCATTATGGTCTGCAAAAAGACAGTGCATGATTTCTATTATTTTGAAGTTGTTAAGTGGCATTTTATGGCCCAGAATGTGGTCTCCCTTGTGATCTTGAGATGAATATGTAATTTGCTCTTGTTGGACAAAGTAATCTATAGATGTTAATTATATTCAGTCAATTGGTTGCGCTGCTGATGTCAACTATGTCCTGATTTTCTGCCTGCTGGATTTGTCCATTTCTGATAGGGGGTTGTTATAGTCTTCAAGTATAACAGTGTATCCATCTATTTCTCCTTGCAGATCTGTCACTTTTTGCCTTTTGTAGTTTGATGCTCTGTTGTTAGGTGCATACAGAGCACCTAATAATAATTAAGAATTATTATGTATTCTTAGATTATCTATCCCTTTATTATTATGTATTTCTCCTCTTTATCCCTGATAACTTTCCTTGCTTTTCTGCTCTATAATTAATAAAGCTACTTCTGCTTTTTTTGATTAGTGTTACTTTGGTATATCTGTTTGTATCCCTTTACTTTTAATCTATATGTTTCTTTATATTTTTTTTCTTTATGTGGGTTTTTTGTAGACTACATATAGTTGGGTCTTATTTTTTGATCCACTCTGACAGTCTGTGTCCTATTTAGTTATTTACGTACTTATTTTGAAGTTTATTTATTTTGAGAGAGAAAGAAAGAGTGCACGCATGGGGAAGGGTGCAGATAGAGAGGGATAGAGGAAATTTCAAGCAGGCTCTATGCTGTCACTGCAGAGCCCTTCTTGAGTCAGAGGCTTAACCAACTGAGGCACCCAGGTGCCTCCAGTCTCTGTCTTTTAATGGTGTGTTTAGACCATTGATGTTTAAGGTAATTACTGCTATAGTTAAATTAATATCCACTATATTTGTTACTATTTTTCTATTTCTTGCCCTTGTTTTTTGTTCTTATTTTGTTTTCCACACTTTTTCTGACTTTCATGGTCTTTATTGAGCATTTTGTGTGATTCCATTTTATCTGCTTTCTTAGTACCTCAATTATATTTCCTTTTTTTTTTTTTTTTTTTTTTTTTAATTTTTCCTGTGGTTACTCTATAGTTTACAGTATACATTTATGGCTAATCCAAGTTCACTTTCAAATTATGGGTAGCACAAGTATCTTATAATAACAAATCATTCTGAATTCCACCTTTTCATTTATTGTATTATTATTGTCATTCGTTTTACTTTTATACAAGTATATATATATATGTATACACACACACACACACATATATATACTCATGTATTATTATTTTGAGCAAACTATTATCTATTAGATCAATTACAAATAAGAAAATAAAATTTTGCAGTTTACCTTTATTTATTATCAGATGCTCTTCTTTTCTTTATTTAGATCTGAGTTCCTGACCAATATCATTTTCTTTCTCTTAGAAGAATTTCTTGTAATGTTTCTTACAAGGCAGGTCTACTAGTAATAAATGCTCTCAAGTTTTTGAGAAAGTAAATATTTTTTCACCTATCCCTCATTTTATCTCTATCCATTATCATTTTCTCACCAAAAAGGCTCTTACATGCTGCTCTGTCAGACTGTATCTCTTCATTAATTGGAAAATCAGTGTGAAACTTTGACAAAACCCTCTCTAATCTCTCTCCTTATGCTGTTTATGCAATTATTCCAGTTCTTAAGAAATGGGCCATGAATGTGTTATATGTCTAATTCTTTTGTTCTGTATATTTTAAATAAGTTTTTGATTTATAGGCCTTATTTTCACCATGGTGTCTCAAAATTTATGGAATAATGTTCATTCTCACTTTGTGATTGTGTAAATGCTATTAACCTGTGACCACTCTCAAGTAGTGTGTGGCTACCATCTATTTAGGAGGTGCCTTTAAATGATGGGCTCTTGGGCTCTAGACTCAAATAGAAAAATACAGATAACTATTGATTTTTTCTTGTACTAGGATAAGTGTGTCTACAATTTTTGTTTTTTTTTTAAATGATAATGTGTCACCATCCTAGTCTTACTTGATTTTTATGATAAAGAAAAACTACTCTTAATATGTGCTCACACCAGTAACAGTTTAGGTAATGAAATTTTGTAAATCAATTTATGTTTTGATCAGGAAACATGTCGGTAGCTTTGAAGTCTGACTTTAAAGCTCATTTTTAAAAAGTTGTCTAAAAATTATATCATGCCTTCAGATTATTAAATGGGACAGTTCTGTTGAGGCCCAGGCTAGTTTCTGATTGTACGCAGTCCCTATGAATTTTGAAACTGATTTTTTGGGTCATCCAATTGACATGTCCCATGGTGACATTTGAAGAATGCCTGAAAGCAATGTATAGGTAGATTTGCCAGATTTCCACTTCTGAAACACCTTTTGTAATAAGGCATGTCCTAGTATTTTTGTTACAGCACATAATTTACCCAATATGTTTCAAAATTAGAGAACTTAAATTTTATGAATCTCTTGATACTCTTTTCTTATTATTTTGTTGGCTGAAGCAGAAATCCTTTCAAACATAGGTAGGAATAAAAAGACCCTCCCCAGTCATAATCATTTCTGCTTATGGCCAACTGACAATTACTAGAAAGGAAAAATAATTTAACAAGGAAAAGTGACATAGACCAGAATCAATGGGGATTTAATTTTTGCTGTAGACTTTCCAAAAATCTTTTAATTTTTTTCTTTTGCACATGTTATTGCTTGCATTCATTTCTATACAGCAATTATGTTTTTGCTCCAGAAATCTTCTAGAAAAAGGTATTAATTTGTTCATGAGTTATTATTATTATTAATATGGGTCTGGCACCATGAAAGGCACCACAGTTAGAGAAGTGAATCAGTCAGACATCATAACCTTCACAATGGGTCATGTTAGAGTAAGTAGAAGAGAGAAAAAAAGTCTGTGTGAAGAGCTTAAATTTTGATTATAAAGGGAAATAATATATGTGTGCTCTCTTAATACTTCATTTTAGATTAAAAACTTTATTAAATATTAAAACACCTATGGAAATAAGTAGTATGTTCCGTATTTCTCTGTTTTTGTCTTACACTTTTTCATTCCTTTTCTGTTCTAGTTCTTGTCATATTTCTGGTTCTTATCCATTGATTCATCTATCCACAGACTGTATATTTATTTTCTACTAAATTTTAAGAAGTAAAATTTTTTCCTAATGAGTATAGATCTTAAAAGAAAAGGACACTAACATATATATATTTATATATGGCATATATAACATATATCAGAGGCTGCATTTGCTCATTACTATGTTTTTAGGCATTTAACAGTTGGAATTCATGATCGTTTCAAATTAAATCTTCAAATTTCTAATTGCTGTCATGTGTGAACTCTAATTGTCTCATATTTTATAGCTTTGCTACATTGTGGAACTTTGTAAAATGTCAATCTGGCTAGGCTGAATGGCTTTTCCGTAGTACTCTTTTCTGTATGTTTCCAGTTAGCATGAGCCATGTGAACCCTAGTTGTTTCCTCACTTTGGCTAATAGGGTACCAATATCTAGGCTTCTAAATTAGGCCTTCCTAGACTATCTAAGTCCCTAGCCAACAACCCGCTGGTCACAGATACTTGAGTAGGACCCTGGAGAACAGGAGAGGCAGCTCAAACCAACCCACAGCATTATGAGCTTTAAACAAACATTTTTTTGGAGGTAAGCCACCAAATTTGAGGTCGTTTGTTATCTAGGAATAGCCAAGTGATACAAAAGGAATGAACATAGTTACAGAGAGAGGAAAGAGCTATAGATTGGGATAATATTATTTGCAGTTATTTATTTTATTTTATTTTATTTTGGGCAAAATAGAAGTTAAACCCTTAGGTCCAGAAAATAAAAAGTATATTTCCCAGACCAAAACATAGAGTACTAGTTGAAATTCCAAATGTGTTGAAAGTCATTAGTGGAAGGGAATCTTGTGCAAAATAGGTAGAGTCTTTAGTGCTTCTAAATGAGCTTAACTATGATGTAATTTAAGTTTTTGACTTAAAGAGTCATATAATCACATTTTTAAAGAGAGTACATCATTAATATGAAAGGTCTCTAAATATTCATCTTTTTTAATAAATATTATTAAATTATTTTATTGAATAACATATTGAATAACATAGACTATGACATGATCTATTCAATTAGGTAATCCTATGAAATACCATTATACTTTATACCACTTGTATGGCATTATCCCATAGTGCCTTCTCTGTTGACCATTTACCTGATTAGCGCTTTAATTTCTCACATTTTCCATCTAAAATACTTGTGTACATGTAGGACCACCTGGGTGGCTCAGTCAGTTAAGCATCTGACTCTGGATTTTGGCTCACGTCACGATCTCATAGTTTGTGAGATCCAGCCTGGCATTGGGCTCTGCACTGACAGCACAGGGGTGCTTGGGATTCTCTGTCTCTCCCCTCTTACTGCCCCTTCCCCCGCTCGTGTTCTCTCTCTCTCAAAAATAAATAAACAATTAAAAAATTAAAAAAAATAAAATCCTTGTGTACATGTAGACTGTGCTTTTCACAATATGTGCCATTGGCCATCTATGCCAGAAACAACTGGAGTGTTTGTTTGAAATGCAGATGTTTGGACCCACCCCAGAGCTTCTTAAATAGACTTCAAGGATGTGGTTGGAAATTTCCTTCCTTAGCAAATTTCCGTACAAACATTTGAGAATCTTTACTATAGACCTGGCATAGTGTAAGGTGCTAAAAATGTTTTTGAACTGAATGGCAAACAGGAATATGTGTGCTTTGTTGACACTCCTATTTTAATACGTAAAATTTGTCTATAGAATTTACATACCAATAATGCATGCCAGTATCCTCAAGCAAACCATTTTCAGACAGACAAAGTATAGTTTAATACTCAGTTGCCATTGGAATAACACAAGTTATTCATCAGGCTGGGTCTGGTGTAACTAGCAAAGAAAAAATACTTTTTACCCTTAATTTGGCAGAATCCTCTTCTTTGATTCTCAGAGTCAAAATAAAAAATGAGGAAAGCACAAGGTCCTGGCTGAATGAGAAGAACCTTGGGAGATGAACAGTAAAGTCTCTAAACTAGTGTCGGTATGGCAGATGTGTGCAGAGGCTCTATATAAAGTTAAAATTCAAAGAAGAGTTAAACCTAAGTTCTTAGTCACTTTGCATAAGTCCATCTTTATTTTTTGAAAAAAAATGATGAAACAAATTCTTAAGGCAGACGTCATCATTATGTTAATGCCTTAAAGGAGTAATTGGAAACAGCAGTAAATAAACTCTGCATTGATGTTAGCTTTAAAAATGTGGTGGTGGAGATAATTTAAAGAACATATGAGGAGCATAATTAAAATGTAGTCATGTGTGGTCTGGAAGAAATATAATGCGCAAAAGAGTTCAGTCATTTCTCAAGGATAAGTTCTTGACTTTGCAAATATTTCATTAATTCTATATCAACATGGAACAAACTATAGTGTGAATTATACTCTAAGATCAAGAATGCAAGAATATTACTTATAGTTTAGAGGAATAGCAATACCCTTTCCTACTGCTTTTTTACTAGGCTTTGCTTATTTGCAATTTCTCCTATTATCCATTCAAGAGAATGAAAATTATCCTGTCCTTCCTCTTTTTTTTTTGCATTTGATTTAAAATCAAAGGATTAAACCTGCACTTCTCCAAATTAACTAAATAAAGATTTTCTAACAAAGAGTCATGACAACCATAATTTTGGGAACAGATGCATAATTGGAAGAAGGAGAAACACTGAGGTTACCTTCCTGTTGCTTTGAATATATGTAGCTGTACCAAAGAGAATAAGCCCATATGACATCCAAATTAAGCAGGTTTTTTTTTTTTTTTTTTTTTTTTTTTTTTTTATCTAGACTATGTCTCTTAGGCATGAAACTTCCATTGAGTGTATGTGTCATCCAGAGTCCAGAGTGAGAAGTATGTTTTCCAAGTCTGGTTTTGTAGATTTCTCAGAACCCCTTTTGATCCTTTTAATTTTATTAACTGAGATGGAAGCCTCTTGACATCAGAATTTTTGCAAAGTTTATTCCATCTCCCAGCCCATGAAAGCTTTTAAATACCTAGGGGTTGGTCCAGATTGTCACCTAATGAATAAGAAAATCTTCCAAAGTCCCTAGCATTTGAGGCCATTAGTTGCCATAAAATCACAAATGATTATATTATCCCTGTAAAAACAAATTAAAACCTTCAGTTTATTCTATTTTTCCATTATAAATAGGAATTTTCCAGCATCACTAAAGAAGTGCATTTGCCAAAAAAAGTTTAATCTGTCATTTCTTTGGACCACTTAAAGCAAATACCAGGTACGGAAGGACAAATCAAGCAACAGAACAAGCCACTAATCACAAGAAACCAGAAAATAAGACTGCATGTAGGACTTCTGTCCCATTCTTTTCAAGAAGCTGATGTCTTAAGAAAACAACAGAGTTAGAGGAAAGGAAACTAGAGCACATTAGAAGATATTTCAGAGATAAAACAACCATATTAAACATATAGTCCTTGGCTGATCCTGGTTTCTATAAACTAGCTATACAACATAGCTCTGGAACAATTAGGGAAATTTAAATATGCACTGGATATTAGATATTAGAGAATTATTAATTTTATCATATCTGGTAAAAGCATATGGGAAAATATCTTCATTTTTAAAGTTGTATGCCTTAATATTTAAAGATAAACTGTCATGACGAATGTAATTTACTTTATAACATCTAAGCATAAGAAAAAATATAAATATATTTATTAATGAAGCAAATACAGCATAATGGTTACTAAATTTTAAATCTCAGTTTTAATTATATGGTTTCATTATGCTGTGTCTTCTCATTTGATTTTTTTGAAAATTTGCCTAATAAATTTAAAAAGGACATAGTTGTCTTTCATAATTCAATTAGAATTAGAATTAGAGTTAGAATTTTTTGAACGAGCATGGGCCTTTGATATAATCTAGAAACTGCAAGTTTTAGTAGCAAAGAACACTTAATTTAGTGTTAATAGATCTGCATTCAAGTAAAACCATGGGCGAGGGCTCAGTCTAACTGCTTTCTCACCCTCAAACCAAGTTCAGTCTAGGACTTTTCAATCAGATTTAAACCAAGAACAATAATCCTTGTCACCCTCCCATGTCAAGGGGGTGTTACAATGATGAATGAGCTCCAGGAATAGATTTAGCCTGCTGATGTATTTGTAACCCATATGGCTGTATCACCCTTTGACTTTTCTAAGAGGAACAGAAAATAGTTACATTTAGTATGCCACAAATTAAATTTCTGTCAAGTTTGGCTTTAAAAACCACTCTCCTAGAAATCCAGGTTTTCATAGGCTGGCAAAGAATCTTTGTAAGACCGCACATTGGGAACTAGAGCTACTCTATAGGAGTAGCTCACTGGTAGTGGGTGATTTTTTATAAGTGGAAATGTAACTTTGTTAGCATTAAATATATATAAGATATTTTCTTTAAAAAACAGTTTTATTAAGATACACTTGACATACACTACTATACATATTTAATATATATAATTTGACTAATTTGATATGTATATACCTGGGGACCTCTCAGTACAGTCAAGGCAATAAATTTACCCATCTCCTCAAAAAGTTTTCTAATGGCCACCTAATTGCTTTTTACTTGAACAGCTTTAAGATTTGTTAATACTATATACTCTGTATATTCTAAGTACTGATACAAACAAATATTTAGTAGAGCTTCAATATTTTTAGTACTGATCACATCAAAGCTAGAATGTAAATTAATGAGTAAAATGCTATTGGCTACTGTTACTTGGTTGGTCTATTTTTAAAAAGTTCTCTACCAAAAAGTGCTTAACAAGTGCTTCATAGGTATAACAGTAGCACAGATTAATCCAGTATGTTTGATTAGAAACGTGTCACACTGTAACGTAGGATTTTTTTTTCCTCATTGTCCTATTCAAGTTGAGTAAACATTTCCTATAGATCTTTTTTTTTCCCCTCTCCTGCATCAAGTGGTATTTTTATAAGAGCCTATACAGGAAAATTCATCTGTTTGCCTTTTGGAATTTATACTTTCAGATAATCTTAGATAATCCTCATGCTTCTTCCCATTCTAAGAAAAAGACATCGTAGGCATCTATTTAGACTCATTTCCGTGAACTCAGACTGCATGGGGCTATATGACAGGTACAGGGTTTGGAGTAAATCAAAGTCGCGTTAGAATCCTAGGTAGAAATAAAGGTAGAAAATGAAGGAAAAAGCCTAAACATATACACAACATTAAAGATTGAGAAAAAAAGGAGATTTTGTTTTATTAAAAAATGAGGCGTTTGCAACTGATATCAGGTTAAAATCAATGATCAGGAGGCCATACCAGAAGAGAAGAGGGCTTTCTAGACACCTGTGGCCTCACGCTTGCTCAGGAAGGTGCTCTTTAGGGATTAAGGCTGATGTCAGGGGCCTGAGTATCCTACCTTAGCTGAGCTGAGATACAGCATAATGGACACATTTTTTGTAGATAGTGCTTTCTGAGAGCAGCTCATCTGTGGAAAAAAAAAAAGTGCCCCAGGTAAATGAACCTTACCCGGGAAAAGAGGGTGCATGTATCAATCAGAGGGTCCATGGCTTCTGCACCGGGTACATTGGGGATTACATTTTAAGACTAGAAGACAAGCTTTATTGAATCACGGACCTCTTCGTTGCTGTAATCTTGGTATTTGAAAAAACCAAACAAGTTTAAAAGGCTAAATTGAATATTTGGCACTGAAAAAAAAAGAAAAGAAAGAAAAGGAAAGTCAGTGAGTTCTTGGTTGTATGACCAGGACTTCCTCATTTTCAGAAGAATTATCACACTGTACACAAATTGATAAAATCATAACCTAAAAGCAATAAATTTATATTTGTGTTATCTGTATGGCAGGAGAAATGGAAATTTAGTTATTTAAACCAATCTGAATTTGGTTTATAAGTGCAATAACATCAGGATAGGTGTCTTTGCAGTTCTCGCGGTGTTTCCTTTATGCTGATAAAATAGATCCACCTGCTCTAGGAATCATAGTCACATTTTAGGTAGCGATGGAGGGAAAGGTAAGCCCACCCATCTCTCTCTATATATTTATTTTTTAGAAAGAGAGAGAGTGAGCAGGGGAGGGGCAGAGAATTAGAAGCGGGCTCCATGCTGACAGTGGAGAGCCCAGTGTAGGGCCTGAACTCATGAACCAAACTCACAAACTGTGAGATCATGTCCTGAGCCAAAGTCTGAGGCTCAACTGGCTGAGCCACCCAGGCATCCCTCTGTGTCTTTTATCAGGACAGCTAGAGACTTCTAAGAAGTATATCTATCAGATTTTCTTTTGTGTCTTATAGGCTAGAACTCAATCACACGATCACTTATAGCTGTAATAAAAATGGGAAATCAAGTATTTGGCAATGGATAGTAGGAATATTATGATTGGTTTAGATTGATCATGATACTTTGCCAGGGGCTGGGTATATTACTACCCTGATTATAATCTAGTTTCTAGTACCAAGGAAGGGCAGAGGGAGGGAAGTGTTATTTAGTAGGCGAGTAAGACTGTCTGCCATAATTTGCTTCAAATCTCCTGTCTGTATGGAATGCCATTTTATGCTTACTCAACACAAAATTTTAGGCATGCCAACCACTCTACTACATACTCTGTCAAGCAGCTAAAATATATGCAAAATGATAAGTGAGTAATATAATACACTTAAGTACTGGTTTGGATAGTCCAGAGAATTAAATCATATGAATTTATTTGGACATTTTTGTCTTTGTGTTTATATAAACTCTGTCCTGTGTAAAGAAAAATACCTAAAAACTACAAAACAACCATCAAATTATTATGATAAAAGAATCCAACATGTTATGATAAAAAAAAACAATGGCAAAGTGGTCAAAATATATGGAATCCCATCTAATAGCCACTACTAATACATGGTATGGCCTTGGACAACTTCTTTTACCTGTCTAGTTGGTTTCTTATCAATAAATTTGGTATCCAGAGTCCAAATTAACTCACTGGAAAGCTCATAAAGTTGGTGAAATAAGATAATAGGGATGGCTTGGAAAATTTGATGATCACATATGATTATGTAGTTCAAAAGAAAAAAATAAATATTTTGTTTTCTAGTTTAAGTGAAAAATTATATTCCTGATAGTTACATTAACTTACTTTCAGTTTCAAAAATATTTTAAACAGCTTATTAGAAAAACAACTGAAAGAGAGAAGGAATACTATATATGTCAAACTGAGACGTGCCACATACATTCTTGTGTCATTCTTTTTTTTTTTAATTTTATAGTGTTTATTCATTTTTGGAGAGAGAGAGAGAGGTAGAACATAAGCAGAGGAGGTGCAGAGAGAGAGGGAGACACAGAATCTGAAGCAGGCTCCTGGCTCTGAGCTCACAGCACAGAGACCAATGCAGGGCTCCCGAACTCACAAACAGCGACATCATCACCTGCGCCAAAGTCAGACGCTCAACCAAATGAGCGACCTAGATCCCCCCATTCTCGTGTTATTTTTAAAAGGTACTGAATGTGAAGACAGTAAACAAGAATAGGATAAATATTATATATTAAATGTATTTAGCTTATAGTATATGATATAATTTTAAATGATATCATATTCTAAAAGTAGCATTTGAGGTATTGCAACTTAAATTTTAATGATTTTCTTCTAGCTGTGTTTTCAGAAAAAAGTAACAAATGTAGCTGATTTTTTGAAATTATTTATCCCTTAGTATTTGTCATACTTTCTTTACACTCAGAATTCCAAAATGTAGTAATATAAATTATTTTACATTTGTCCAGTTAACTAATATGTATGGGAAATATTTTTATAGCATTTCTAGAAAAAAATGTTTTCATAATTTCTGCCTATCTACATTGATAGCTACATTTGCAAATTAATTTCTAGTATAGGTTAGTTGAGAAGTTTTCTGTACGTTAGCACCATTAAAATTAATTTATGATGCCAAAATTGAAAAATAAAATGGAATAAAATGTAAGTTGAATGAGAAGGTACCTTTAAGATTCAAGGGTAAAAAATTATGTTCAATTTTGTAAGTACAGTCTTTGTGGTTGGTTCAATCAGTGCATTCAGATATACTGCCTGAAATTTTTAAGTTGCACTTAATCAAATTGGCTGTGGAAATAGCCCTTTAGCAAAATTACATGCAGCTTTTAAAATTAAGGCCTTAAAGCTATAGGGTATAACAACTAACCTGTAGAGTCTTTAAAACACATCAGCAAAGTTAGGAAATATTTGGCACCTGGGAATTTTCTTTTGGCATTATTAGGGTTACAGATATAGTCAAAGTATTCATGTCAGAAAGGTTTTCAATGAAAATTCCAGATGTTTGACAAATGTGTTGCCTTCTTATATCCTCTTTAGACGTATGCAGTATGTCCATTCTTCCTAAGAATTTCTCTTTTTAAAAAATATGTAGGCATCAATAAATGCCTTGAGCATGATGAATACAGATATTACAGAATTTGAACAAAGGAAAAAATAATTAACAGTATATGTGTAGTTGAGAGCTTGGGAAATACTTCCATCTTTTCTAAGTAACATATTGTAGTAGAAATTGGTCATTGTTTTGGCTGCTTAGCACTCATTTTTCAAATATTCTACCTTTGCATATTAGTGAGAGGTAATGCCCCCTCCCAATTTAGAAGTGGAACATATCTGATCCTTGCTTTCCTATATTCCTGGTACACAGAATACAGAGCAATGACTACATTTCATCAATCAGATTCACCAGCCACAGACTTTGAAGCAGGTGTTAGTGATGCAAACAAGACCGGAAACTCCTCCGTTGTGTTGGAGATTCCAAGAAGATTCCATTGCTAGAGCAGTGATGGCTGCTTTGCTAGTGGTGGTATCCTGAATTTAGTGTTTTCAGTGTTAGCAATGTTAAGTTACCTTATCCAGTCCTGAAAGGTGAGCCAGGTAGGTCTTCCATGGACAGTCTACAGTCTGATTTCTAGAGTCGTTCTTGGTTGCATTGACCTGAGACTTTTTCTTTAGTTTTCTTGGTACTTGTGGCCAGGAGATTACATCTCACAAACCTGTGGTTATAGAAAGCTTAATTAACCAAGTGTTCAGCTGCTGTGGTCTGAATTCCATCACTGAGTTTGCACTCAGGCCATACTTTGCACAGGATACACAGAGCCAATAAGTGAACTCAGTAAGAATTCTAAGACAGGCGCTCTGTTGGGTGACTGATGGCCTTGCCGAACTTTCCTTAGACTACACTAGGAAGCTTTGATCCTGTCTTTTGCCCCTCTTTCCTGCACAAGGCATCAGATTGCTGCATGATCTGATGGCTCCTCTAACTGACCCAGATCCTTCCCGATTTTCTTTTGAGGTGTGTTTCCTTAATGAAACTCTTATATTTTTAATCAAGTCTTGGTGTCAGCTTCTTGAACTGGAACTAACACAGTTATCGTATGAGCTAACACATTGTTCTTCAACACATTTTTTTTTCTGTTTAAATAAGCCAGAGTTGGGTTTTGTTACTTTCAGAACACGCAGTTACTTTCAGAATTATTCTTCAAGGATAATTCATGGTGGAACAATTTAAACTACACATATATTGTTAATTATTTTTTCTTTTGTTCAAATTCGATAATATCTGTATTCATGATGCTCAAGGCATTTATTGATGCCTACATATTTTTTAAAAAGAGAAACTCTTTATATGAATGTATATGTGTGAGTGTCTGTGTGTGTTTACACATATACTGTAGAACCATTAAAAATTGGTGTTAATTGTATCTAAGCAAATCTAGTTACCCTTCCCTGCCCCAAGGTTTTAATTGAATCAAGTATATATTTACATACCTGATCTTAGCAGTGAAACTGTATTCACTAAAAATCATCCACATTAAAGACTGAAAATGTATAAATGTTTTGGACTGTTTTAAGTGTAAATATCATATACAAACATTTACCAAGTCCTCTTCTGGAAAGAATTGCTTGGAGTAAGAGAGTGTATTACTTAAGGTAAGGTATCACATAAGTTAAAATTATTCTTCAAGGATAATTCATGGTGGAACAATTTATATAGTGACTATATAAATGGCATGAAATGTTCAAATAGAAAAAGTCAAATAAGACGATAAGCTGTAGTATAGTTTTGTTGTTTTTTTATTGAGTATTATTTGTATGTAATAAAATGAACAGTCTTTGAGAATTTTCAAGAGTTTTGATAAGTGAATTCATCTGTGTGACCAATTAAGATGTAAGACCTTTTCATCAGACCAGTAAACTTCCCAGAGCCCCTTTCCAATCTATCTCCACTTCCTCAGGGCAAGAAATCTGATTTCCATCATATAGTTTATATAGTCTACTGATCCAAAAATTCATATAAATGGAGTCATGTATGTCTTTTTTGTGTATCTGGCTGCCTTGAATCAACAAGATGTCATTAATATAGTCTTTCATATTGTTGCATATATCAGCAGTTTGACCTTTTACTGCTTAACAGTACCCAGTTTTAAGAATATATTAATTTGTGTATTCAGTCTCCTATTAATTGGCATTTAGGTCATTTCTAATTTTTATAGATTATGATTAAAACTGCTGTGACTATTCTTATATAAGTCTTTTGTGGACATATTTTCATTTTTCTTGGACAAATGTCCAGGGATGTGTCATATAATAGATAAATCTGTGTCTTACAGTAAATGAATGTTCAACTTATTAGAAACTGTCAAATTATTTTCCAAAGTGATTGCATAATTTCTATCTTTACCAGTAATGTATGAAAACTCCAGTTGCTCATCAATTTTTTCTTTTGTGCTTTCCTATCTGTCTTCTTTTAGATTTATTATTATGTATTACTTTGTTTTCTGTCTTATTTCTTCTATTGTATTTTTGGCAATCCCTCTTTATATTGTTCTTTAATGGTTGTTCTAGGAGCAAGAACATACATTCTTTAGTATAGTCTACCTTATAATATCCTCCATGTACAAGGTAAGAATCTGACAGCAGTGTAATTATATTTATACCTTTTCTTATTCTTTGCTATTGTTTTTATATATTCTACTTCGTGTGTTACAAACCTCATAATATATAGCCATTATTGTTTAACAAATGAATAGACCTTTAATGGATCAAGGAAAGTAATATAAAACAATGTTTAGTATCAAAAGATTGGGTGTTTTGTTAGGGCATGTCTGTTTTACTTTTGCCCATAATACTGGGATATAATTTTTATGCCTATGGCATGGTCTTTCTGGCCTTTCAGTGGAAAGCCTGAGATGTTCACCTGAGTCTTTCTAACTTTTGAACTCAAACTCTGTATCTTTTCCCATGGTAAAAGCTACAATGTCTGTTTGTCTCTTTCAGTTTTTGAATTGTTATTTTCCCTCTGGATCCTTTAAGTTTTGCACAATTTTAGAGGTCAGCCAAGGATTTGAGGATAGTTTAGGTGCATCTCTTGGGATTTCTCCCTTTGTGGCTTTTCCTTTTCAAGAGTTTTCACTCTGAATTCTAGCCATTCTTGCAGTCCCAAACTCTGGGTTTCTCAGACTCAAAAGTCTAGCTTTTTGCTTGAGTTTTCGATCTTTCATTAATTTGTGTACATAACAATTCTTAAATTTGAATACAGTTTAAAATATTGTTAGTGCAAGAATGGTTATGGTCATATGCTCTCCCCCTTCTACCTACCACATTCCATTAGATCTAGAGTATTTGGAAGTAAGGCATAACAGTTTTGAGTAGAGTTAGAAAGTAGAATCAACACAGATGGTTGTGTTAAACCAGATTGTGCCAAAAACAGAGTCTCCTTTGTGGCCAGATATTCCCCAATTAAAGATATTAACATGTTAACATACATCTTTAAAATGTTCTGCCTCCATTGTCTCCTGGAATTAAAGATACAGAGGAGAAGTTGGAGTCATGCTGGCATTTTCCCCTTCTCATCTTATTTCATTTTATCCCAAAAATACTTGTAGAATGCCTTATTTATCATTGATGTTTAAAAATGATTAGGATATGACTACACATGGATTTTCTTTATATTCATTTGGAAAGCAGCAGCAGTTTTCCATCCAAATACCCAAATTTTGTTTGTTTTAATTCCAAACATAATTTAAGTTGTCTAAAATGATTTATGTATACATAATTCCAATTTCTCTAATAAAAATATCTAGATCAGTAATTCTAAGGTCTGGTAGCCAGTCTCCACTATCCTCCTCTAAATATTTTATCTTTTTCTTTGTTCTTGCTTTCCAGAAGAGTTTTTCTTTTGTTCTACGTTTTACCAATCTAATATTCTGCCATTTGTTTTGCAGTTTGGGGCTTTTTCCAGTGCAGTTTCCAGTTCTCTCTTCAGCTTTCAATTCCAATTAATCTTTCTTTGCATATATGTTCATATCAGATAGCTTTTGGGGGGGGGGTCTTGTGGCTCTTGTCTTATGAAGGTCAAATCTTTTATGTTATGAGAATTAGTGAAATCCACAATTAATTAGGAACTCATATTATTTGCTAGGCCTTGCATTTTCCATGGTGAATATAATAGTGAGCTTACAGTGTTTTAGGGGACAGAGAGATATCAATAAAACAAAAATAAAAAACCTAATTCTAAACACTAAGGGCAGGTATACTGATAGAAATAAATTTGGAGGGGCTGAAATGTGAGAGAGTAATTATTAATGAGTCTACCAAATAAGATTGATCTCGAAAATGTAAAGATGCGTCAGTAGCAAAAATGTATCAAATATATCATGATCTTAACAGAGCAAAGGCTTAGCATGTTTAAGAAACATCTAGGAGGCCACGTGGCTAGAGTGGTTGAGTTTCAGGGGAAGGGAATAGGAAAAGAAATGAGAGAAGTAATGGGGAAGGAGCAGATTATGAAAGATTTTGTAGGACATTGTAAAGATTTTGATTTTTACTTCAAGTGACATGGCAAACTTTTGGGGCTTTTTTTTTTGAGTAGGGAAAGTGACATTGTCTGACGACACATTTTAAAAGACTTAATCTTGAGAGATGATCATATTTTTAATACTGCTAAGATCTTTTGCTAATATTTTATGTATACTGTTTTTTCCATTCACTTTCATGAGTAAGATTAGTTTATATGGTTGTCTAGTGCTGCCCTTTACTAGCTTTTGTCTCATGGTTAAGCAAATCATCCCAGAGTTGGTGAGTAGGAGCCCTGTTAAGCTGGATCCAGTGTCCTTTTGACATGGCTTCAACATCTCTGAACACTTTACTGTCATGTACTTTTGAGATAATCTAGAATTATACTTTCCTAACCACAGGCCTGGAAACAGCAATTTCTCTAAGAAACCCTAATTCTTATTTGTCAAGAATGGTACTTAGAAACCAAGATTTGGGCATTGAGGTAGTTTGTATTTTTGAATCTGGTTTTATCATTTAAATTCTTTCCAAGAAACTTACTTTTATAGCTAAATTTTCAAATTTATTGGCAAAATTGTGTTTATTTTACATAGTTCTTTTATGTTTATTTAAAAAAAATCTTTATTGTACTTCTATTCCTAAATAGTCTTGGTTTTGCCTTTAAGATAATATTCTCATATAAATAGATTTGGGTTTTGAGCAACTTTTGAGGGGGTTGCATTTTTTTCGATTTCATTAATTTCTACCTTAATTTTTTTTTTCAATTTCCTTCAGGTCAATTACATTGATATTCAATATTCTTGATTAAATGATACCAGGCCCCATATTTTTTAAAGATTCCCCAAGTAATTCCTGTGTGCAGCAAAGTTTGAGTATGCCTGGCATAGGACACTCATTTATTAGGTTACTTAACATTTTGTTTCTGCTAGATATAGTAACAAATTAACATTTTTGATTTGTCTTTCTTAAATATTATTTCTTGTAATGCATGCTAAAAATCTAACATTTCTTAAAAATGCTGCCCCATAATGACTTTTTAGGAGACTCAAGAGTTGTGCATTTCATCAATATCTGTGAAATTAAAGTAACAGCAAGTATGTTTACAAGCCTAAGAAACTAAGTTTAAACTAAGAAATGATCAGAATAAGAGAAAATTTCAAATCCAGATTTATAATGAATAATCCAGTAATTATTGCTTTTAGAGGATTAATCTAAATGGCAACAGGGTTCTGCTTCTATGAAAGAAGAGTTGTTTTTGGGGGGGTGGGGGAGGGGGAAGAAGAAGTGGGGGTACAGATTCATCCTCCTAACCCGGAGCCCAGATAAATGAGAATTCACTAGTAAAAAAACATCATCACAGTCCTGTGCCACGTTCTTTTCCCCCTGATCTTTCCTTCCTACTTTCAGGGTCTTTTCTCTCCCAATCTCTCCCTTCCCCTTCCTTACTTCATTATATTTGCAAACTCTTGCCATTTGGAACAGTTTTTGGAGCAATGGAAAAGTGATGCTTGAGAGGTGAAAGGCAATCACCAGCTGGCCTGGAATCAGTCGATGGGGAGAGTCTTTGACGGCCCTTCACCAGCTGACTCCCAGCTGTGCGAGGGGGGGGTGGGGGGGGTGCGGCTGCTTAGCAGCCCTTCTGGTAATTTGGGTCCACTCATGGTAAGTGGTTTCAGATGAGACCAGAACAACTCACTTTACACCATCTTCTTCCCAGTGCCCACAGAATTGGAGGACATAATATAACATGTTTGAGGCAAAGTCCCAGCTTCATGGAAATCCCATCACTTAAATTCTAGTCTGAATTGGATCTGATTGTGTCCAGGTAGTCCCTGTGTGGTGAGAAGGATTTTAATAATGTTATTTCAGTGCTTGGTTGTGCTCACCTCCTTCTGGCTCTGACCCTTCCACTTTTCTCGGAATATCTTGCTTTACAAACACTAAAAGTGTCCCTAATCGTGTAATTAAGGAAAATGTTAGTAATCATATTCCTAATGTGGACAAGAAATAGTGGGTGCAGTTTTACTTTGTTCCCACTAAATGCCGCCCTTTTTAAATTTAAAGCTTCAAATAAAATGAAAATGCTTTCAGTGTATTTTCCTCTCATTTCTTCTTTCCTTTAATAAAAGGAAAGAAATATAATTTCAGAATTTCTTTAGTAGAGAAATCGAGTCCATCCTATTGCTAATTGCATAAGCTGCAATGCTATTTTCAGCTCCAAGTCAAACAACAAGATGTCCAGGAGTAGGATTTAAGCAATGAGGACCTATTAGCTAACATAATAAGAAGTCTGGAAGCAAAGTGTTTCCAGGGTTACTTCAGTAGCTGAAGAATGTTGCAAAGGACCCAGGTGTTTAGCATCGCAGTTGAACTCCCACTTCCTCTACCCTCACTGTCACAGTGTCAAGGATGTCTCTGCTCATGGTGACAGGGTGGTTCCACTAGAGTCAAACATCACATCTTCAGAGAATACTATTAGTGTTGTGCTGGTCAATGTTTAATGACCCACTCTCTGGAAAACAAAAGCAAGCAAACAAAATCCTAATTTGCAGCATTTAATGATTTCCATGTTTGTGCATTTTCCCAGCCAGGGCTGATTTCAAGTTCTAATATGGTATCACTGAGTGTAGTGCAATCATGAGCTAGTACATGCTGGCTCCAGCATACCATCCAGAATCAGGGAGACTTAAAAAAACTTTTTTTTTTTTTAATTTTGAGAGAGAGAGAGAGAGAGAGAGACAGAGACAGAGAGAGAGACAGAGTTTGAGTGGGAGAGGGGCAAAGAGAGAGAGGGAGACACAGAATCTGAAGCAGGCTCCAGGCTCTGAGCTGTCAGCCCAGAGCCTGATGCGGGGCTAGAACTCACGGACCTTGAGATCATGACCTGAGCCAAAGTTGGACACTCAATTGACTGAGCAACCCAGGCGCCCTCCCCCAAAATTTTTAAAAAATATTTATTTATTTCTGAAAGACAGAGATACAAAGGACAAGCAGCGAAGGAGCAGAGAGAGAGGGACACACAGAATCTGAAGCAGGGTCCAGGCTCTGAGTTGTCAGCACAGAACCTCATGCGGGGCTTGAACTCACAAACTCTGAGGTCATGACCTGGGCTGAATGAAGTTGGACGCTTAACCAACCGAGTCACCCAGGTGCCCCTCAGGGAGAATTTTTTTAATGTTTAGTGTTCCCTCCCTGTCTCATTGGTCTGGCTTGTATCTAATGCCTACCCTTGCACTAACCACTGTCAAGGGCCCTGAAATTTCCATGATTGCTTGGGAAGATTAATCTACATTTACTCCTAGAAGAAGGGTGACCTTCTTATGCTTTTTGGAGAGTAAAAAATATTTTCATGTTGGACCAGTGAAGCAACTAGAAAGGGGATGAGAATGCTTAGTGAGTGGGCAAATAGTGCCAGCCAAAAGGACAAAACCAGATATACGTGTTCTTATGCACAAATACACATGAGAAGGAATGCAGAAATGTGAAGATATATAATTTTTATTCCACTTCCAGCATCTTTTTATGAGTCTACCACAAAAACACACACACATCATTTGGATGTGTCATCTTTTTGTTTGGGCAACTCCTGGAGCCTAGTCATGGTGAAACATCAAAGTGGTAGGAGATTACTAGCTGCGTTGGCTCGAAGGCTCTCAGAGAGCACTTCAAACAGTGTGAATGGTTGGGAACAGCTAAAATTCCCCTAGAAAAACATCATCTCTTATAAGAAACATGACCCTGAACAGTGTTAATATATTTTTGAACTTGAGCACTTTATTATCTGCTGTTCTATAGCACCTTTCTAAAGCATGCTAATCATTTCTATCAATAGAGATGTTTCCTTTTACTTAAAAGAATGAAGTCTTCCCCCAAAGAGATGTGCATAGCTGAGTTCATGACAGTAGCCAAAGATGGTTAAGAAGGGCTTGGGCAGACAAAAATACTGTGTTTTCTTGAGGTCAAAAGAAGGAAAGCATGTTTGTTCCTTTTGATTAATGGATAGTAATTCAAGGCTTTTTTCCCATTATGCTATTTTCTAGTGTCTTCTTGTCATATTTGTATTTAAAGGAGGATGACGGCCCTTTTTTAAAAATGTTCACCTCTCTTATTCATCTTTTATATTCCTCCTTTCCCACTACCACATCCCTCAATACATACATACCACCTTATCTATGAATCTACAGGTTTTTCCTTTTTTTAGAGAAGTTGGATTTTAGATTTTTTTTTTGTTCTATCTGCCAGCATTAACTGTTATTTTGCTTATTCACAGCGCAGAGGTGACACGAGCCGTTCAAAATCTACCCCTTGTTATGAGGTGTTAGTAATCCTGCTGGTTCAAATTCTAGGCTATCAAGTCAAGATATAGCATACCTTTACAGATTGATGAGTTGAGTCTTTACGGTGGGGTGATGCACAATGTTGTAATACAGGAAGAACTCTTAATTAATGCCTCTGTAATGGTAATGAGCTGTCTGTTGACATATGTCCGTAATGTTACCTTGGTATTGTTCTATAGTACATTTACATGGTTTAACCTATGCTATAATTAGCAATTCAACGTTAACGTTTGTTATATTTACTAAGGCTTAAAAATGTTTTCTTTCTCCCTCACTCTCTCTCACTCTTTCTCTCTCTCTCTCTTTTTTTTTTTTTATTAGAGAGGAGTGGTAATCACTTTGCTCTCTCTTGGTGGAGAACTACTCAAGGTAAAGCATATTTCAATTTTAAAGTATACTTAGTGGGTGACTCAGTTGGTTAAGCACCCAACTCTTGATTTTGGCTCAGGTCATGATCTCACAGTTTGTGAGTTGGAACCCCACATCGGCCTATGCGCGCTAACAATGTAGAGCCTGCTTGAGATGCTCTCTCCCTCTCTCTCTGGCCCTCATGTACGCATGCGCAGATACACATTCTCTCTCTAAATAAATAAATGAATTTTTATTTTATGAAAGCATACTTAGATTTTAAAAAAAGAGAGAGAGATGTTGAGTGGATGTAAGGAGGCAACCTTTTGAGATTGATAAACCTCCAAGGATGAGTGAATTGTCAATCTTGGAAGTCTTTGGAAAAGAAAAGAGATATTTTGCTCTTAGTGTTTTAGCAGTGCCTTGTGCAAAGTGCGAAGAAAGGGTGTGCCAGCCAAAGGAGATCTGGTGTCTCCTTCTAGGTTTGTGTCTGTTCGATGATGTGATTTTTTTTTTTTTTTTTTTTTGGGCACCACAGTAAATTTACAAAGTGATCTTCTCACTTTGGGCATTGGATAGATCTATCTCATCACTGGGGTCTAAAAAAAAATGATTCCTTCACTAGGGGCACTTTATGAATATTTGGGTACCAAAAAGTCATTTTGGAAGATGTTATTTTCTTTGAGCAGTTGCTCAAACATTCCATGGACACATATGATGAGGATGTACTCTAGTATTTATACTTCAGATAAAGATAATGATGCCATTTTCCTGATGCCAAATTTAGAAGAAATAAATTTAAAAAACTTTGGACACCTGGGTGGCTCGGTAGGTTAAGTGTCTGACTCTTGATTTCAGCTTAGGTCGTGATCTCACAGCTCACAAGTTTGAGCCCTGCATCGAGCTCTACGCTGACAGTGCAGAGGCTGCCCAAGATTCTCTCTCTCTCTGTCTCTCTCTCTCTCTGTTTCTCCCCACTTGTGTGCGGTCTCTCTCTCTCTCAAAATAAATAAATAAAAATTTAACAAAAATATTTAAAAAAAACCTATTTCATTGACCTATGATAGCTGTTCCTTTGTACACTAACACCTGGGGTTTTTACATTTAGATTTCTTGTTTTACTACTTATCTACACAGAAATTTCAATTTTGAGAGAGTTTTCTTAAGTTGGTGTCTCTCAATACCAAAAATGGGTTTTAATGAAATATAGATAATTTACTCATTGCATTATGAGAGTAACTTGAAAATTTAAATATGCAATCTAGTTTCTCCCATGGTTATGAAAGTAAAATAAACATCAAATCACTCAGAAACAAATGTAATTTACAAGCAACATTTGTCCTTCTCTTTTATAAGAACTGCACGTGGTTACCACAAATTACTGATTAATCAAATTTTGATATGGGTATTTTTACCAAGTGCATATTTTACATTTTGAAAGTTCAGATTTTATTCTAGAACAGTTTTAGATTTATAGAAAAATTATGAGGGTGATGCACATAATTTCCATCTGTCCTCCATAATTTCTCCTATTATTAATTTCTTAAATTATTATATACAGTGATCACAGTTAATGAACCAGTATTCATAAAAAATTATTAACTTATATCTTTACTTTTTGACATTTCCTTAGTTTGTACCCAATGTCCTTTTTCTGTTCCAAGGTTCCATCCAGGATATCACATTACAACTAATAGTCATGTTTCCTTAGGGGCTCTTGGCTGTGACAGTTTCTTAGACTTTCCTTATTTCTGATGCCCTTACCCATTTTGAGAAGCTCTGATCAGGTCATTGGTAGAGTATCCCTTGATTTAGGTTTATCTAATGTTTTTCTCATAATTAGTCTGTTATTATGGATTTGGGAGAGTAAGCAAAGTCCATTTTTAAATGTAAATGTTTTATCCTGTCTTCCCATTTTTATACTCCAGGTATTGTTTATATAAGTGAAAGTACAGATTAAGGTCTCCTGGAAACATGGATATTAACTGCATTGTTTACCATAAAGTTGTAAGTAAGTCATATAAGAAAGTTAAATTTTCAAAGCAAATAATTCTTAACTTCAGCAAAATTTTGCTTCCCCTTGGAAAGAGTCAGGTGGCTATTATGAATTTTCAGTGGTGACTTCCTGACTTCTCAATCATAAATATACAGACCAGAAAAGACCAATCCCAGATGCTCAGGAGGCTCTGTGGTATAAAACGGTAGTTTTCTAACTTGCTAGTCCTGAAAATCTCTGTTCTAATGAAATTTTGCATGGCTATGTAAATAAATAAATAAAAGCAAAACTGGTCTAATTGAAGCAGGGCCCCAGAGGGACATTCTTAGAGTATAACTGCATATCCTCCAGTTTAGTAGATTGGTAGAATGAATAGGAACAAAAGTACCTATTTCGCATGATGCATATGAGCCTTTAGGAATATGTAAAGAGTCTAGACTTTTAAATTTATGGCACATACTTGGTCAAGAAATATCAGATCACTTCTCAAACTATAATTTAGTAAGTATATCTTTATTATGTCTTTTAAATATATCTCTACCTCTATCTTTATATCTGTATATTATCTATCTACATATTTGTGTATGTAGGTGTACAGCCCAAAGAAAATACTCATAATGGTGAGAAGATGAGATAATTGCAGTTAGTAATTAATTTTATATTGTGAAATTGAGAGAATTAATAAAGGTTAATATATAAACAGGGAAGAATCCAATAAAATAAAAAATGTTTTCTTATATCTGAAATATATTGTGCTTTAAAATGCTTTACCGTGGGGCACCTGGGTGACTCAGCCAGGTGAGCATCCTGCTCTTGATTCTATGGATTTCAGCTCAGGTCATGATCCCAGGGTCATGGGACTGAGCCCTGCATCGGGCTCCATGCTGAGCATGGAGCTTGCTTGAGATTCTCTCTCTCTCTCTCTCTCTCTCTGTCTCTCTCTCTGTCTCTCTCTGTCTCTCTGTCTCTCTGTCTCTCTCTTCCCTTCTGCCCCTCACCCCCACCCTCACCCCCATTCTCTTTAAAATAATAATAATAATAATAATAATATGCTTTACCAAGACATGAATATTGGGTGAGGTTTTAAAAACTACTGCCCCATATATCATATTGCAATAGTGAAAATATTAGAGTATGTTGTCAGTTACACTAATCAAATATTTATATTTTGTAATCATAATAAATTCAGAAGTTATCACTTATCTAGTTTGTATTCCAGGAAAATGGTAGGAGTAATAGCACTTAATGCAGTGGAAAATTTGCACTAGTCTTAGTTAAGAAAAATGTACCAAGTAAAAATATCAAAGTCACTAAATCAGAATTCTAATGTACTCTGCTGTGTCAATGTTTGACAAAGATTTTGCAATAAATGGAACAAAAATTTTGAAATGATAGTAATAAAAATAATTTGTCTTTGGCGTTTGGCATACTTATAAATCAAAATAATACATTTTATGGAATTTAAATGGTTTTAAGTACGTTTGATTATGGATGGCTAATAATTTTTTAATGTGTTCATTACTTTATATTATTATTTTAGTAATTAATTACAGAATTACAAGGCATTATGTTAATAATAATGTTGTAATTGATTTTAAAATATTTTCACATCCATATAAGATAAGAAGTGAAAACAATTGCTTTTAATGTTTTACAGAGGTACAAAGCTAAGCAAGGAAAATTGGGTAACTTTGGTGGATTATAAGGGGACTGGATGGAGCAACTGAGTGTCCTAAATTTTGGGTCAATAACCTTTCCACTGAAGAATATGTTTAGTTTTGATAAATAAATTATAGTTTTTAAACTTGTTTCCTCACTCTTTACATATTTGGCTGCATATTCTCATTTCTTTATGTGCATCTTCCAAGTTGTTTCAATCAGATAGAATTCAATATCTGATACCTTTAGATTTGAAGTGGCAAGTTTTTAAAGTGAGAGAGAATGACACAGTGAGGTGAAACACTATTACGTGTTTAGTCGAAGTTCTAGGTCACTTTCGTATTGGTCAGAACTTAACCCTTTGTGACTCTGTGCTATTAATTTTCTGCGGAATTTACCCAGAGTCCTGGCCAGTATATTGCCTATGTCCTTTTTACTTCACAAGACAAAGGGCAATAGATAAACTGTAGTCAAGCCACAAGTGCCACAAATAGTGATTACCGACATCATCTTCATTTATAAATGTCAAAATTGCTATATACTTTGTTTTATTACTGAAGCCTGAATATATTGGGAGTTTACTTACTGTTTCTTAGAATATTGGAGATAGCTAAAAAACACTTAGATAAGTGTCCTGTAGAACTCAATAGAAAGACAGAAATGATGGCAAGATGAACTGTATTATTTTTTATATGAGTTCAATTAAGGAAAGCTCATATACAACAGTGACATCACCAGATTTTTCTGGGTTCCTAGAGGTCATGCAACACTGAATCCCTATCAAAAGACCAGATCCTGCCTTAGGTTGCCTTCGCTGACCTACAACCCATTTAAAAGGAAGTTACCATTCTGTCTGGCCAGCATTTCTTTTGCCGTAAGGCATCCCTTTTCCTTTGCTTTATTATTTTAATGTGATGTTAGTTATTCACGATCCTTCATATGAAATTCGTATTTCAAGAAGGTGATGATGTTCAAGGCATATTTTTTTATTGACTTGCCCTCTCTGTAGTACTTCCTGCCATTTCTTAATTTCCACTGTTAGGCATTTTTACTTTTCTGGTGTACTTCTTTTTGTCCTGTGTGATAGTTTTGCGTGTGTGCTTGTTACCTGAGCACATATTCTGATAAAATAGCAAGATCTCTTGTTACCTGCACTCCTAGTCTGTTGCTAGTCCGTGAACATTTACTGAAGTAAATCTTTAGACTACCACAACATTTGAGAAAATGAAACTTTTAATATCTCTGAATGTTTACTGTTACTCAGATGCTACCAAACTAACTCAGAACAGAGTGTACATCAAGTAAATCCCTCTGTGTTGGTGTGTGTCTTTTGTTTTTAGTGTGGACTGTGTTTTTTTCTCTCTTTTGCTCTTGGATTTTGGAAAGCCCAAAGTGCCTTCGAAGTATTTGGGCTTTCCAAAATCTAAGAGAGATTCTCTAGCTTTCTGAATGTTTGCAAGACTCATTTTCCACTTAAATTTATCTGCTTCGCCTGTCATCGTTCTGTATCATTTTCTTTGGCTTTTAATAGTCTGTATAGCTTCCTAACTGCATGATGTTTAAGGTGTTTAGATGTCATTTGGAGGCTTCATAAAAGGAGGTCACTTAGAGTTCAGAAATGTTTAGAAAAGAGGGGAAAAAAAATCTTAGGAAGGTTCTTCTTGGGGTTAGCAATTTAGCCTTTTCATTGTTTGCATTCAAGATACAATATGCCATGCTAAGATTATCTGCTGTGAATCAGGCTAAAAGCAAGGTGAAAAACTGGGGCAAAGTAATATTTAAAGGAATATCTCAAATCCCTCGAGACTGAGTCACTTAAAAAATATATAAGTGTGTGTGTGTGTGTGTGTGTGTGTGTTTAGATTCGTGATAATTTTCAAGCGGAGCACTTACTGAGTTTGAAAAAGAAATTTAGAGAGAAGAACAATAACAGAAATGTCCATTGCTGTGCCAGAATTTATTGCTCACAATTGTGGAACCTATGTCCCACGCCATAAAGACATGCAGGAGGAGGGAGCATCTGAGTCATTATTCCCTTTCTTGTTTTAGCCTGAAGGGAAGTAGAATTAAAGATCATCGTTTATGCATCTAAACATTCGACTTTAAATGTAGCCACTCAGAGTATCCATTGAGAGAAGAGAGGGGGGGAGAAGGAAATGACCAATAGCTGGCTTCTGGCTGGATAAAACATTTACACATAACTTCTGGCTTCCCCTCAAGTGGAGCTTTTCCGAGGGATTTATAGGTCAGATAGCTCAGCAGTTTCAGCCTGTTGCCCACTGTACCTTAACAAAGCTTGTGCGTGTTTGTACAGCTGGACTGGTAGCTGTGGGAGTCCCAAGAATCCCACAAGGCCCCGTCCCTTTACCTCCCCTTCGCCATTTACCAGCGCACAAATACATACAGAATGAAACTGTCTGACTAGCAGGTTAAAGGCCCACAATTCAAGCCCTGTTTATTTTCTTTCCTTGATTTCCTGCTGCTACAGTGAGTAAATGGTATTTTTCCCCCTTGCTTTTTTTTTTAAACCTGTTTGTCTATCAATGTCTGGTAGGGAATGAAAGAAATACTAATATTTTAACATAGTTTATGGGACTTGTTAGTACGCTTTGGTGTACTATTTTGAAGCTCTCCCTCTCTCTATCTCCCCCTCCCTCCCTCTTTTAACCGCCCCCTCTCCCCGCCACACACACCTCTGTCTCCTTTCTCTCAAGGTTTTTCCATTCTCATCTCTTTCTCATATGTTTTTGGGAAAGGAATTATTTACCCAAAGGAAGGGAAAAAAAACATCCCCAAACTCTTCAAGTGTAACTTCACCCCAAGGAAGCGTGTTATTTTAATTACTGTTGAACCCATTCTGTAGGGAGGCCTGTAAATGCTTGATGCAGCTAGGAGAGTGCCAGTTAATATGCCTTTTGAATCAGTGCCACAAACTACAAAGACTGCCATCTGGGGAGGTATTACATTTGTAAGAAAAAATAGTTGAGACTTTTCTTTAAATGAGCTTGTAAATTCCAGTCAATCTTGGGTTCATTTCATTTTTTTCCAAAAAAAAAAAAAAGACTCCTCCTGTATGAAATATTTAAAATCATACTAATTAACCAGAAAAGGAAGAGCAATTCTGAATTTCAGTGAATATCACTCTACTCATACATTTGACCTAAATGTTTATATTTTGAGTTGTTTTCTGTCATTAGCAATTTCATTAAACTCCTTGAATTGGAAGAGAATCAAAGTGATGAAGAAAAGTTTGTTTACATGTTCAGTATTCTTAAATTATCTTGTTTCTTCATACCAAAAAAAGTTTTAATTAGCAAAAATAGTCTTTTAGTTAATTCTGGTAGTTTTAATAATTGGTCATTCTTCATCTCCTGTGTAGCTCCTGTAGGCAGATGATGCAGAAATAGGGGAATGTTGAGGGCTGAACAAAATTGGTTGGAATTCTGGTCTCACAGTATAACTAGCACACTGTTCTGGGACAAGGCATGAAATCATTAGGAGCCTCAACTTCTTCATCTGGAAAATGGGAAAAAAAGATACTTTGGCAACGTCACAGGATTGTTGAGAGAATCAGATGATATGATGGCCGCCAAAGTGTTTTATACGTGGAAACATTTTATGTAAATCTAAATAGTATTCTTTTTTCAAAGTTTTAAATTATTCCTTTTTAAAATTTGAGACAGAGAGAAAAAACACACATGTGCACATGCATACAAGTGAGGGATGGGCAGAGAGAAAGAGAGAGAATCTTAAACAGGCTGCAATCAAGAGTTGCATGCTAGGGGCACCTGGGTGACTCAGTTAAGCATCCAAACTTTGGCTCAGGTCATGATCTCACGGTTTGTGAGTTCAAGCCCCGCATGCAGCTCTCTGTTAACAGCTCAGAGCCTGGAGCCTGCTTCAGATTCTGTGTCTCCCTCTCTCTCTCTGCCCGTCCCCAGTTCATGCCCTGTCTCTCTCTGTCTCTTGAAAATAAATAAACATTAAAAATTAAAAAAAAGAGTTGGATGTCTAACCAACTGATCCACCCAGGTGTCTCAAGTTATTCTTCATAACTGAGCTTTTCCTTTCTTCCTTGGGAGGATACTTTCATGGCAAATCCATAGTTACTGGCAGGTACAAATTCTAACTTTCAAGGAGACTCTAGATCAGACATAAATTATTTTTTGTAAAAGTTATGTTTGCATGGTATCCTTTAACAAATTATAGAAATACCTGAAATATAACGGGAAAAAAAGTCTGATTATTTTAGTGGTAGATCTAATCGATCTAATTATAAATATTCAGAAAAACTGTCCATAATTCCAAAATACTCCAAGATGCTTAAACTTCACACTCTGTTGACACTTTAAGTTACTGAGCAGGAAACCTTCTGATATTTATCCTTCCATTTGCTAAAGTTCCTTAGTTCAAAATCCCCTATGGAATTGCAAACTTTCAGGCACTGATTTAGTAAGGCAAATACACAAGAAACAGGCTCTGAGTTACATTGGACTTCATGTAACACCTTTGCCATTAAGACTATTAGAAATATTTTTTTAAATCCACATATTGCATTGAAAAGCAGTTCATACTCTTCTGAGGGAATAATGGTTGAACAACTTTTCACTTAGAAATTTTTCTTCATTAAATGTTTGAATTATCACATGGAACATATTTTTCAGGTTACTCCTCTCATCTCCTTTCCCCTTCTATCCCCATGTGATCCCTGTCTATAGTTGTCTACATTTAAAAAATAGGTATCTCTAGAACAATGTTTATGTCCATGTCCATGTTCAAGTCCATATCCCTTTTTGCATCCACATCCCTATCCAAATCCATCCTTTGTCTAATACGAATAAGAGGTCTTCCCAGAATATTTATTCCATCATTTGGATTCTATTATAATAGTGATGTTTTCTTTGGCTGAAATCTTTTGCATAAAAGCAAATATTTTATTTGAGCATAATTAATATTCTTCAATTCAAAAAGTCTAGTAACAACATTTAGTCTATTTTATTTTCTTTAAAAATCTTATCTGTATTTCTCTTTTTTCTTTCTCCTTCCATTCTTTTCTACTCCACCTGACATTTTTTTTCAATCTTTGCAGTAAATCTTTATTTTAAAAAATAAAGGATTTATATTCCTATGTGATGGAACAAGTTAGGGCTCTGTGTGCCTTGTGCTCTAATCATTCTGTGAAGCAGAATCCTTGTGACAGTATGTTTGGCCACACTATACAACTGTACTGCTGTTCTTAATGGTGGAGTGGGTAGCAAACACAAGAATTATCTGTGGCTCTCATAACATTTCCATGAGGCTGACTTTGCTAATTGCCTGAGATAAATTTACGTGGCTTGGCTAGTTCTCATAAGTGCCCAGCATGTACATATCCTTCAGCTGTACTCTTATTTTAATGGTTTCTTACTCTAATAGATTCCAAAACATCCCTGAACAATCTGCTTACTAAATAAAAGAGGAGGTCGTTGAAACTCAGAGGTACCTTCTAGTTCAGACCAACAGCTCAGCACATTGTTTTTAAGTGTCTCAGTTAAGCATTTACATTCAAAGTCTTTAATGAGTTGCTTAGCTGAGGCAGAAGAAGATGCAATCAAGATGCGTTTCCCCTGTGAAAAGTGGAAGATTGCTGAAAAGTCTTAAAAGTTGAACAGCTGGCCACTGTTTATGAAAACAGCCAGGCTCTTCTCCAAAATACAGGAAAGAGAATCAAATGCCAAAGTTTCCTTTTTTTTTTTTTTTTTTTTTTTTTTTTTTTTTTTTGAGATACAGCTGGAAAATTTTCAGAGCTCAGGAAGAATTTTAAACCTAGGGTCAACATACCTTTTTCCCCCTTGCAGATATGGGAAAAAGAGAAATAAGAGAATATCTTGGGAGTAAAAATATCTTTATCAATTCTATAATTTATATTCTACCAAACACATGTATCTCTTTTGGGAAAAATATGTTGTTAACGTTCACCAGTAAGAACAGGTGAATTATGTAACCACTATATGAAAATAAGAGTATAGTTAATTAATTAATGTAAAATGGAGGGAAAAGGTGTAAAACAAACAACATAGTTAAGTATTAGTTCTAATTCCTCTTACAGTCTCCTTCTTGAAACAAATTAATGACTTTATTAGCTGAAGGAATTTTTTCTAAATATAATGAACAACTTTCTAAATCAATTATTTGGAATCCTGGCAACTTATCTGTTGTATTCCAGATTTATGAGTTTTATGGCCAAAGAGATTTACTCAGAAAAGAAGCTCTGGATAGGAGAATTAAGGAGGAAGTAAACTGAATGCTTTATTTGTACACTGTTTTATTTATCACCTTAATTTTATCCCTTTGAGTGGTAAATATCTACTGGTGGAGAAAAATTTTATCTATTTTAAACATGAGTAGGAACCAGAGTTAGAGGTTGTGAGGAACCAAGAGAAAAAAATCAAAGTTAAAATACAACTTCATCCTAAAATAAACTTCTATCTAGTAGGCAGTTGTCTTTTGGAAATATCAGGATGACCCTATTTTAAGAGAAGACATGAGTCTTGCAAAAAAACAAATAAACAAAAAACCAAAACCAAACAAACAAAAACCTCGTTCTTCAACAGATAATAAGAATATGGTCAGAGTCTTGCCCATACATAACATCTATAAATGCTCCATTTGATGCTTTTCTCTTTTCGAATGCTACAAAGTTCTGATAAAATTGATCACGAGTTTGGGCAAGAGAATTTGAACTTTATACATGGAAAAATGAACATGCATTTATATGTTTTACAGTGAAAAAAAAAGCTGTGTATATAGGTTATTTGTTCAAGTAGGTTAAAGTTGAACTCCAAAGAAAAGTTATCAAAATGAAATATAGCATGAGGTAAACAATAGTTTTTAAAATTTGCACACATATCATACATAGAGGTTTTCAAATAAGCAGGTTACATTAGCTGCTTTTTTTTTTAGTTTATTCATTTTTCACTTATTTTGAGAGAGAGAGAGAGGGAGAGAGAATCCCAAGCAGGCCCTGTCCTGTCAATGCAGAGCCTGATGTGGGGCTTGAACTCATGAACCATGAAATCATGACCTGAGCCAAAATCAAGAGCCAGACGCTTAACCTACTGAGCCACCCAGGGGCCCTCAAATTAGCTGTTATTTCATTTAATTATCATCCTATGCTGCTTGTAAAATATGCAGTAGGCTTTGTCATTTGACTTAAAATAAGAGTGTGTTTATTTCTTTCTTGGGGAAAGCAGTTTCTAAACTTTTGTTTAGAATTCTCTTAAGAGGGTGACCAATAAAGCTAAAGATTTGTATCTTCTTTTGGCTAAAAACAAAACAGAAAAACCTCTCATATAGTTATGAAGTTTCATTCAATATGAAGCATTTATTATTTTTCCTTGTGATCATTCTTTCTCCTTATAACAAGCATTCTTTGATTCAAAATCAACATACAGTGAATCCTGGTTTCCTAATACCTACAGCACTTTCATATATGAAATAAATGCTTTTAGTTTGAGCCAGTTAAACAGAAGCCTGGACTTACTGCTGGGATTGGTAGGATTCAGGTAAGAGGGAGAATCAGAGAGCCCTGATGTGAGTGAGAGAAAACAGTTTTGCAGCTTCAGTACAGCCAGGAAAAGATAGGTTAGGGGCTGTTGTAGGCTGGTGTCAGAAGCTATAATGGAAATGCCTCTGCCAAGAAGCTATGTGCGTCTCAAAGCAAGTAAGAGGAGCAGTGGGTTGTAAGATCCACATACTCAGCTCTAGCCTTTTGGTCAATGGAAGAAATGTGGTCCCACCATGGCACACATCAGGGATGTCCATGAGCCTGTGTTTTCCTCCTTGCCTTGGATCAACCTACACTGGGCCATCCTCAAGGTAAATGGACTTTTTTGACACCCCATTAGTCTAACTGTGTTCTGAGCCTAGAATGTTGTCAAAAGTCAATGAATAAATAGCATCAACATTCAACAGAACCCAATTCTACCACGTAGACATAATGTAAGCTATTTCTACCATGTGACACAGATTTTTGGTGGAAATACTTGCTAAAAGAAATAGTAGGCAACTTTTAAGACTACAAATAATATGTTTCAGTAATTACATATTCTGCATAGGTTAGGTAAGCTCTTTGAGCAGTGTTTTAAAGAGGAAATATGTGATATGGATGTTGAATTATTAGCAGTGATAGGGAGCAGCAGTGACTGCAGTGGTTCCCAAAGCATATATCTGAGAGTGGGCTAATGTGCAAAAATTATAAAGAACTCCTACAACTCGAATATCAAGGGAAGGGAGGAAGGAAGGAAGGAAGGAAGGCAGGAAGGAAGGAAGGAAGGAAGGTAAGGGAAAGAAAGAAAGAAAGAAAGAAAGAAAGAAAGAAAGAAAGTTAAGGAGAAAGAAAGAAAGAAAGAAAGGAAAGAAGGAAGAAAAAGGAAAGGAAAGGAAGAAAGAAAGAGAAAGAAAGAAAGAAAGAAAGAAAGAAAGAAAGAAAAGAAAGAAAACCCAATCTGATCTCAAAATGGGCAGAGGAGCTTAACAGACATTCTCCCAATAAAAACATACAGCCTACCAACAGGTCCACGCGTCATGAGGTGCTCAGTGTCACTAAGCATCGGGGAAATGCAAATAACAACCACAATGAGATTTCACCTCCCATTGTTTAAAAAGGCAGTTATGAAGCCATATAATGGCTGCCATAATATGATAGGCAGGAAAGAAATCTATCAGTCTAAATTAGCATAATTATTAAAACTACAATTAGCTTTGAAGCCTGCTGATCTTTATAAAAACTATTGAAGAATTAAACATGTGTCAACCCAAAAAGTAGATGACTTTTGTATTTAGAGTTATATTTTCTTAATTATGGTTCTTTGCCATAGTACTGGAAATGCATTTTATGAATTTGTATGTGCTTTAGGTCAGGTCTATGAATAACAAGTCTCACTTCTAAATATATTTTATCAACAGATCATTTTTTGCTTTACTCAAAAGATCCCACATTGAAATAAATAATATCTTTGATCCATTAGAATAGGTATAAGACACCAACTACTTTTTATCTAATTTTATTTGTAGGTCTGGCTCCCCATTCCTTACCATTTTATCCTTGCCTCCCTCTCAGATCTGTGTTGCTGACATTGTATACTGGCATATGAATTTGGGTTTTATCCTCTTAAATAAGAACAATACCTCTGTTTAACTCCAGCTGAATAATTTGGGACAGCACTCAGTAACCAATTGAGCAAGATTAATTTCAATCTGGCACCACAGAGAGTTCTACCCTGTAGCAGAAAGTGTTGTTTTTGGAACAATGTTAGACACTCTTTACTATTTTACTGTCTCCTGACAGAAATTACTAGTGAAGGTCTTATAGAGTAATTTATCAACAACCTTCTGAATTCACACTTTTACAAACCACGTATCCTCAGTTGAGGGAATATGTTGCCTGCGATTTTGCATTAAAATGTCAGTGGAAGGCGGATTCTGACCAGGGTAAGGTTTTCAGAGTAACTGATCTGGGTGACTTGGACTTTGGTTAGACTCCTTGAGGCCTAGTCTTGAAAGAAGCTAAAAGGACCTGGAGCGGGGCTCTGAGTGATTCTGTGAGATGTGTAAACACAGATGCGGCAGGCAGAGGGGAAGCAGCCCAGCAAAGAGCCCAGGCCTGAGTCAGAGCAGTTAGCACATTGTGAAGCTGAGTGCCCAAGCCGGCCTCAGAAAATAAACAAACCGTTGTGTGCCTGTGTTTTGAAAGGAAGATTTCAAAATAGGCTTAAAATCTCATGAAAGATCATGAAATTGGGAAGGATTCTGTATGCTCTAGTGTATCTTTTGCAAAAGAGAAACGTAGTTATAACATGCATCACTTTTGTGTATCAGTGGTACATAAAGGTGAAATGTCCATTGAAATGTGCTTTTAGTTTCTATTAAGCATAGCCTGGGCCTTCACATTCATTTTACCAAAACAATATTTTCCATAAACCAAAACCAGGTTCTAAAAAACCCAAAGTATATTAATCCTTAAAATATTTAAAAAAGTATACTAAACCAATACCATACTTCGTGATGAGATAACTCTCAGTTTGCTATCATAAAGTCAAAAAGTTTAAAAGTGCTTTGTATGTGTTTATAATGGAAAAAATGAATATTGGGAGACTTGCAGAAATGCTTCCTTAAGATAGTGGATGAGACTGAAGTATATATGAAATATATTTTTAAAAATTAAGAATCTACCCTCTCAGGCTTTTATGTAGAAAATGCAGACAGAAATTAATATGTGTGTATTTGTGAAGATATATATATACCTTCTGTGTGGTGAGGGAAGAAAGGAGTTTTGTAATAGTATTTTTCAGCAATAGATAAATAAACCTTTTTCTTAAAAGCCTTTGGAAATAACGAAGATATGTCTTTAAAAGTTTGATTACAAAGTCCTCCTATTGAGTAATTTTAATAAGTATTAATATGTTCAAATTAGCTCTTATTGTGTGTTGGTGTGGGTATGGATAATGTGCATTTTCCAAGATCTTTTCCTATAAAGAGAGAGAGAAAAGTCAACCAAAGTGTGATATTCTAGTGGAAACTATTAAAGGCATTTTCCAGTAGCAAGCTTTATTTCCAGCCATTTATCTTGTACCACTTCCTTTCTTTAAATATGACTTCTGATTTTACTTTGTCTGAGAAATAGCAGCAAGCTGAGTAAAAAGGCCTGAAGTTAAAAAAAAAAAAAAAAAAAGAGTCTGAAGTCTTGACAAAGAAAAATATTCTTTCTAATTCTGTCATGCGATTTCCAGGATCAGAATTTATAGAGGCCTGGAGTTCCTGGCACTACCTGACATAACTGGCATTATTTGATCTTTCTAACCACAGCACCCAAAAGCTGAAAAGAATCAGTCAGGTAGAATTCACATTTATTTTTTCCTTCAATGAAAATCATTGTATAGTAGCATATGTTTAAGGGAATGTGTGAGTTTTATTGCAGGTCAGAAAGGCTGCAGTTCTAATCCGTGATTCACAAAGAAAACAGAGAACAAAAAGACCAGTGCAAGACTGCTGTGTTGGAGACTGGAAGGTTCCAGTGTGTAAACCATATTCCAGTCTGATATGTGTGCAACAATAGGGTCATAAAAACGCAAACACTCCATGTGGATAGGAGGCAGTCTTTGTTTTAGGGCTCTTAATGCTTGATTTAAAAGTTGCTGGTCAAATTCATGCAAGGCCAGAATGATTCTGAGTACGGTGCTTCGTGAAGTGCATAAACCATTTGTGAACTCAAGGGGAATATTAAATATATTTCACTTGCCAAGAAGTTAATCAGTCAACCACAGATCCTTATTCAATGCGATTTATTGAACACCTGCCATATTAGGAGAGCCGTAACAAGCCAGGTGGTGAACTGAAATGGGAACACTGCCCTCAAGGTGCTTATAATCAGAAGAAAATAAAGAGGATGGCAACTAAAACTTACAAAGGCCTCCCAGTTTACAATATTTCGCATTCACTTACATAGGATGCCTGAAGCGTGACAACCACATATAACATCACCATCATCAACAACAAACATACATGATACACATACATGATCTGTTATAGGTGTCTATGTGCACACATGAGGGAATGGGTGAACATTCAGAAGAGGGGCATTTGTCTTTAGGCTGGAAGAGCCTTTAGGGAAGAACTGACGTTGAAACAAATTTCTGAAGAAATGGTAGGAAGCAAGAAAGAGGCTTTGTAGTTTGGAGACAGAATTCTGAGTGATGGGACTGTTCGGAAAATAAATACTGTGTCAAATCGTAGTAATCAAATAATCAAGTAGGTCTGTTAGCTTCCCAATTCAAAGCATTAACTTAATTTTAAAATTAATTGGGAACAGTTAGTTAGTTAGAAGGTTTCGAGCATGGAGTGATATAAATTAAAATTCACTTAAAGAAGTCTCTTCCGTCTTCTATTTGTGGGACAAATGACACTGGAGGCAGGCCAGTCTCACGGCTTCAAGGTATGAAGAGAAAAACTGATCTTCCTGATTACATTGGAAGGTTCCAAACAGATCAGAAGAAGTGGGCTCAGATTTTAAAGTAAATTCCACCCACTCTGTCCCTGTTAATTAATTGTCTAATTAAGACAATTAGAATTATAACAAAAAATTGTTATGAAGATTGATGAAATAATATAAAAACATATGACACATAGCAGACACTCAAACGGTTGAGTTTAATCTTAATCTAAAATACAAATCCATTTATAACAATTATAATAACAATTTAATATATGGCCTCAAAAATAGTTATTTTTTATAAATAGATATTTTCATTTTATAGTAAGTAAGGTTATGCAGAGAAAATTTGCATTCAGAAAAAAACTATATAGTACCATCTCATACTGAGAAAAGAAAAAAAAGTATACTTTTATAATATCATTCCATTTTATGTCGTGACAATGATTCTATAGTAAATCTATATTTTTAAAGTAATCTTGTTGCTGGGAAAATCTACAGGACTGTGACAGAATCATTTTGAACAAAGTGTTCAGTGTTTCTTTTCAACCAGTCAAATGGCTGTTTTAAATGTAATTTCATTAATGTAATTTCATAATGTAATGTAGTCTGATTTATCTTCCCTTATCAAATAAAATCTCAAGAAAGTATCAATCATTTTTTTAAGTTTAATAAATAAAACAGAACAAAACGTAACAAGATTTTTTTAAAGCATGAATTGAATAGTTCTAATGTGGAACATTGTTTTAACTAGCTTTAACTTTATAGTTCTTTAAGCTTAAGGACTTCAGTCCTTTTGAATATATATTTATGTTTGTGACATATTAAACAGCGGAAGGTTTTCTTGTGGTTTTGGAGTATCAACTTTTAAGTTAGTCTGTTTTTCAATTCACCTTCTCTCCTTATTAATTCTGGGACTCTGAAAGTGTGAACCTATCCTCTGGAATTGCTACATTAAATGGCATTACATATGGGAAGCAGCCTATGCGAGCATGGAGTGCACACTCATCAAATAACTCACATTTTTCTTTCCTTTCTCTTCTTTATTCTTACTTAAATCTCAGTGTAAGTACAAATAGATTTAAACTTAAAGTAGCTAACAATACTGAAAGCAATCATTTGTATTTACTCAGCACCCTACGGTTTACAAACGCTTCCCAGTTTTTTATGTTACTTGGTATGGACAGAGCAATTATTACTATCGCCATTACACGCCGAGGATTATTCTGAAACTTAAGTGGTACAGAGAAATAGTGGAGATCACAAAATTAATCAATTTTATGGCCAGATTGAAACCCAGATGTTCCTACACTAAGGACAATGCTCTTTGCCATTCTTTACTGCTGTTGGCAGATGGGTGGGCTTAGGGAGAGCAAGAGTAGATAGGTGAAGGGCAAATTCATGCTAGGAGATAAGGGTAGGTGATAGGATAAGCCTATTAATTTTATGTGTCAAGATTGATGACAATTTTTCAGTGCAAGTTGATTAAAAAATGCAGGTGCTTGAAAGAGAATTAGGAATTAAAGTGTATCAGGAGCTTGAGAAAATACTGGAATTAATTTTTCTGGAAAGTGCAAAATAGCAGGTTTATAAGTTCTTTTACAAGGGCTAGAACACTGTGTCAACTAATGCACAGGTTCTAATGCTTTGTGTGTAGGGCATATTTTCTTTTATTATTTATTTATTTATATTTTAATATGCACACAAGAGAGCGTGAGTTGGGGAGAGGGTCAGAGGGAGAGAGAGAGAGAGAGAGAATCTTAAGCAAGCTTCATGCTCAGTGCAAAGCCTAATGCAGGGCTTGATCCCAGGACCCTGGGATCATGACCTGAGCCGACATTGAGTTTGACACTCAACCAACTGAGCCACCCAGGCCCCCCTAGGGCATATTTTCTACATTTACTTGGTTATTTGCTGAATTTGTAATATATTCCCATTTTTCCATTTGTAAAGATATAAGATAGGAACCAGCAAAATGTTCCCCTCCTACTTCCTAAGCACAGTTACCCTCCTGTATCAGCCAGTGTTCAACAAGGGAGGCAGAACCAGTAGGAGATAGGAGATAGAAAACTGGAAAGAAAGATAGAAGATAATCTCTATCTCAAATCTCTCTCTATATATAAATGACTTATATATCATATGTATATATATATATATACACACATATATAACACATATAATATGTGTATATAAAGAGATTTATCACAAGATATTTGCTTATCTCATTGTGGAGTCTGCCTCAGCAAGTCTGAAATTTGTAGGGTAACCAGTCAGGAAGGGGAGATCATGAGCAGGATGGAACTCCATGGGCGCAGGCAGAAGCTGTTCTCCACAGGCGGATTTTCTTTTTTCTCTCAGAGAAATCCCAGCTCTGCTTTTTGACCTTCTAATAGATTCAGTCACATCACAAAGATTATCCAAGATAGTCTCTCTAACGTAAAGTTAACTGATGAGGAGCTTTCCTGAAATTAGCATCTTTCATATCTTTTAATGTTCTTTTAGTATTATGTTGCATGTTTCGCCATAATGTATTATAAATTTTTGCAGCAGTATTCCTAAGTGAGATTGTAATTTTATTTTATTTTTTAGCTCTGTCAGATTTTGATGTCCGTGTAACTTCAGCTTAATTTGATATAAAGAGATGCATCTTTTCTTCTATGTTTTGTGAAAGTATATCTTTTATTGGGATTTTCTACTCCATAATTGTTCAGTAGATTTTGACTGTGAATAGTGTTGACTTGGGGTCTTTTTTTGAGGAAGTGTAGAAGATAGCTGTTTGGCAAATTGTCTATTTCTTTCGATGATTAAATTAGCCCACTCATAGTTTCTTTCCCTTTTGGAGCTAATTTAAATAAATGATACATCCCTTGAAATGCATCTGTTTCACTCAAATGCAGTTAAAAGCATGTTTCAAGATATACTTATTATCTCTGACACTTTGGAGAAATTTCTCTAGATTCTGTATTCATCAGTTTCTTCATCTGTAAAATAGGATCATATACGACCTTACAAAATTACTCTGAGAATATAGTGAGTTAATATTGTTTGTGTTTGTTTTGCCCTTTTGATTTGGGGATATTTTTGTGAAGAAGAGGGAAATTCTAGCCTCTCTTTTCCATTTTCAAACCAGAAATCTTCATCTGAGTCAAATTTTCTATTAATAAAATTTTGACAATACATTTCAATATATTAAGCAATAAATATTAAGATAAAATTATTTGTTGTGCCTTATGACCTTGCATTAGAATTTGCTTCTCACTTCATGCTTGTGGCAAGCTGACCTACAATAGGTCATGTGCCTTCATTAGCTCATAGTCACTCATACATCACAGTTGTTTACTCAGCTTTAGACAAAATATATTTAATTTGTTGTTCAAAATTCCAAAGTCCACCACTACAAGGATTACAATCCTAGATAGTTACAGCATACTGATTGGGAAAGAGTGACATTCTTTTTATTTTTAATTTTATTTATTTGTTTGTTTGAATGTTTATTTATTTTGAGGTAGACCGCATGTGCACGCACCAGTGGGGGAGGGCAGAAAGAGAGGGAGAGAGAGAGAATCCCAAGCAGGCTCCATGTTGTCAGCACAGAGCCCCATGCAGGGCTCCATCTTAGGGACTATGAGATTATGACTTGAGCCAAAATCAAGACTCAGATGCTTAACTGACTGAGCCACCCAAGCTTCCCAAGAGTGACACTCTTAAGGATACCTTCCATCAGTTACTGATGCCAGTAATTATTTTATTGATTCAGTTGTTTAAAAGCACTGAATGTTTGTGTAGGCAAAGAATATTATGAACAACTCATTACTTTTCCAGAACATACCTCTTCTTTTGGGAAAGCAATGTAGCTACTCTTTTGAATTTACAGTAGAAAAATATATTCTCTCTAAACATACTGACTTCACATACATACATACCATACTTACATACTGACTTTGAGTTTGTCCTTAAAATGGCCAAGACCCAATATAGATTCCTATTAAACACTTTCTGATCATAACTCCTATTTCTCTTGCCCTCACTCATTCTGCTCTAGGCACATGGGCTTCCTTGCTTTTCCTTAATCACAATTGGCTTATTTTTGAATCAGAACTTCTTTTATATTTACTCTTCCCTATGGCTAGAATTCCTTTCCTCATGTCCACATGGCTTGCTTCTTGCCTTCTTGAAGCCTCTGCCCAAATACCACCCTCTCAGTAACTACTGTATTCAAATAGCAACATTGCTTTCTCAACCTCTGTTACCACCTGCTTGTTCTCCCTAGTCCCCTTAATAATTTATAGCTCTTTTCACTTTCTGATATGCTCTATCACTTATTTGCCTATGACCTATTTTCCACCATTAAACAAATTAGAAGCCTCATGGAAGGAGGGCTTTTTTTCTATTTCATTTGCCGCTATGTCCTTGATTCGTATCACAGTTTATGGCACATTATAGATGCTCCATGAAATGTTTGTTGACTGAATGAAAGTATTGTCTGTCCCACCTACTCAATACCTGGTTAATCACCATTAACAGTCAGAAATTCAAATCAACTTTTAAATTATTATCATAATCTTGATTCAATACAGTGGGCAAAAACTATTCATTTCCAGTGTATCAGTTCAAACTCATTAATTTGTGAGTAAAAAACTGACCTAACCAAAATGGACCATGTCCCTAATCTATCTGAAAGGTTTAACTTTACTTAAGTAAGAATTTAAGTTATTTGAGTCAGGGATCAGTCTCTGGCTCTGCTTCCATTGTCTTGATGTTAGTCAGGCTAAACAGCAGCTCTTAGGCCTGGATGCTCTCAGGTTTTAAGTCTTGAGAAAAGGATTAAGTCCATTTCTCCAATAATTTCAGCTTCACCCAATCAACAGTGTCCTAGAACTGGGACTTGTAACCCTCTGATTACTCCATCCATTTGGAAATATGGTTTCTATAACCATTTTTAGGAGTCTTCTGTTTGTCTAAGAACTGATCGTGGGCCCAACCCTTGAAGTCAGGAAGTACTTGCCAGGACCACATACTCTGTGAGTGGGGAAGGAAGTGGTTAAATAGTAAGACCAAAGGTGGATCCTAAATACTATATAAAGTATCTAGGTGTTCCATAAATACTTGTTGTACATATTATGATCATGTTTCTCACAATCATTTTCTTTGCTTAATAATTTCAACTTGCAAATGCTTCATTTTTCCTTCAATGCTGGAGACATATGTGTGAAAAATGATTTTTACCCTTTGAAATTATATTCTTAAGTTTAATTTTGATTTTCTTTAGGATCTCCAGGCTGTCCTTCCCCTCCTCATTTTATAGGAGAAGGTCACCTTCAGTCAAGGGATACTGTTTTGGCAAGTTCATAGATTTCTCCGTGACAGTTGGAAAAATGAAGATCCAGTCTAAGTGTGGATCTTGCATGTTCTTGTCCTGCCTTGTTGATATTTGCCACCTATTTTTTAAGCATAATAAAAATTCAGGTTAGGCTGCCCATGACAACAACGAGCCAGAAGCACTAAAACATTACTGAAGCCCTTAACCCATATTAGAAATCTAAAACAACTTTTGAAACAGTGGGTTGGAATCTCTGAGGCTACTTAATAGTATGGTAGTACATGACATTTCTCCATTTGGCTGTGGTACGTAGAAGTTGTGGTGACATTTTTGCTGATTTTATATGGTGAACCAACATGTGAGTCAATAAGTGGATTTTTGTAATTCACTTATGTATTTGCATACTAATACAGCAATTTGTATTTTTTGAACTATTATGTATTGTTGAAAGGAAAACTTTAAAATGCAGCTCAGAGTTGGAAATGAAATCTCAACTTAATGGAAAGACTCAAGTGTAATGATCAGCTACTGCAAGTGGTGTAGAATGAACCGCCCAAACCTTAGTGGTTAGCAACAATAAGCATTTATGCCTATATTTGTGGGTCTTCCTATTGGTGTTCAGCCAGCATACAAGGGGCTTCATCTGACTGTGGCTCTAAGCTGAGGATTTAGGTCTGCTCCACATGTATGCATTCTGGGACCCGTGCTGAAGGGGCATTGATTAACAGGGCCATCATCACTGCTGCACAGCAGAGTAAGTAGAGACATGGGGTGCCTTTTTGAGTCTTGATCTGGAAATTTCACGCTGTTAATTTCTTCCATATCTTATTTACTGAAGCAAGTTGCATAATCAAACCAATTTCTATGGTATGAAGATATATCCTTTACCTTTCATGGAGAAAATGGAGAACCTCAGGGCTAACGATATGGATGTATAATTCTAAGTTATGGGCAGGTAAAGAATTGGAAGCAAAGATTCAATCATCCACATTGAGTAACAACAAATACATGCTGAACTATTTCTAAGTTGAGGTTAGGAGCTATAGGGTGATTCTTTTGCTGAGTTGGGGTTATAGCTTCGGGCCCGTATTAGTAAGGGTTCTCCAGAGAAATAGAACCAATAAGGTATGTGTGTGTGTGTATGTGTCTATGACTGTGTGTGGATGTGTTTTATACACACATAAAGACCGGCAAGTCCCAACATCTGCAGGGTGAGTAGGCAAGCTGGAGACTCAGGAGGAGTGATGTTGTATGTAGTTCCAGGCTGAAGGCTGGCAGGCTCGAGACCCAAGAAGAACAGAAATTTCAGTCAAAGTCTGAAGGCAGGAAAAAAGTTAGTGTCCCAGTTTGAAGGACATCAGGCAGGAATAATTCTCTCTTATGCAGCGAGGGTCAGCTTTTTTGTTCCATTTAGGCTTTCAACGGATTCGATGAGGGTCACTCCTATTAGGGAGGGCAATCTGCTTTACTCAGTCTGTCCATTTAAATGTTAATCTTATCCAGAAACACTTTCACAGAAACACTGAGAATAATGTTTGGCCAAATATCTAGGCACTCTGTGGCCCAGTCAAATGGACACATTAAAATTAGCTGTCACAAGCCCTGGTTTTATTTGTCTTTGTGTTGATTTTTTATGACGAGAAAAGAGAAGCTGAGTGAATACTCCTTTTTTGTCTTTTTCTCACTGAGTTCCCAACCTCTTTCTAAATAAATAATGAGCCAGCCAAACTTGAAGAATATAGGTTTAAAGGGATGCCAAATTATTAGCTTGTCTTGAGTGCCCACGGATCTTGGTCTGGCCTTGCTCCTAAGGTCTGTGCATGTGGCCCTTGGAAACTCAAGAGAGTTCCCTTTCCTTCAAGAGAGAACCACACTCTGTGGGAATCTGAAGTCTTTGTTCACATGACCTCATTGTGGAACTCAGCATTAAAACAGTTGGTAGGAATCTCTGAGGCTACTTAATAGTATGGTGGTACATGAAGTTTCTCCATTTGGCTGTGGTGCATAGAAGTTGTGGTGACATTTTTGCTGCTTTTAAATGGTGAACCAGTATGTGAGTCAATAAGTGATTTTTAAAATTGGCTTATGTATTTGCATAATAATAGGAGAGTCTGAAGGACAGGTTGAAGAAGCCACATCCTGCCTTTGGAAAAACAAAGTATCTGAGAAAGTCTGTTGCCAGTTGAAATGTCATCTTTAGAGTATATTAAAAGTGGGATAGTTTGGAACCTGCATGTATAAAATGTCATAAGAGAATAGCCAAAAGAGGTTTTAGTATTGGTTCAAGGAAAAAATGATCTAAATTTAATGAACACTTCAGACTGTATAGTCAGTTTTTATGATTGCCTTTAAGGAGGAGAGTAATGTATGGGATTCTGTGGGAAGATTCAAGAGAAAGTGCTTAAAGAACATGTAGTTTGGTGTGATTAAAGAACAAAGGGTGAATGTACAGAAGGGAGACTGAAAAGACAAGCCCTTGCTTTATCATTAGGGGCCTTGCTTGTGAAACTGGGGAATGTGAACTGCCCTCTATGGGTGTTACAGGCCCATCAAGATCTTTAAGCAGGTGAGTGACAACATTGTTCAGTTTCTGAAAAATTTGCACTGGTGATAGTAAGCAAGACAGAGGAAAACCTTATCGGAATTTTTTTAAGTTTTACTTATTTATTTTTAAGAGAGAGAGAAAAGACAGGGAGGGAGGGACAGAGAGAAGGGGAGAGATAGATAGGGAGAGAGAGAATCCCAAGCAGGCTCCGTGCTGTCAGCACAGAGCCCAATGTAGGGCTCCATCTCATGAATCATGAGATCAAGACCTAAGCTGAAATCAAGAGTCAAATGCTCAACTGACTGAGCCACCCAGGCACCCCATTATCAGAATATTTTATAGACCTAAACATTGAAAAGATTCTGGGGGCACACTTTATGCAACTTAAACTAATATACAAAGCATATACAAATGTTAAAATTAAAATAACGAGACAATTTTAAAAGATAGAGTTCAAAGAACTTGGTGGCTGACTGGCAAAGGAGAGGGTCAGGGATTTAGATGTTTCTGTCTTAGAACCATGGGTAGATTAAAATAAAACCACATAGGAAAAAGCAACGGTAATTGGAATGGTAATGGAAACATATGGTCGATCTAAAATGTAGATTAATTCTTATGGTATCACAGTGAATCAGTTTGAGAGTAAGTTTCCTGGTGCTAGGAGAATTTTTTTTTCTAAATTTACACGGACTAAGTTTGTATTTTTGAAAGTGGTGGTTTAAATAACTTCCAGAACTTAACAGGTTTAGAATAAAAATTTTGCCTTTATATTATCTAGAGGGTTTTTTGATAGCAGACATTGTCTACTTATTTGGAGAAAGGCTGGAGAAAGGCTGATATTCATTACCAAATTGCAAGCATTATAATTTTAGTTAATTATGTATTATTGGTCATGCCTGTGAATGCCTTGAATTTCTTCAGCCAATGCCAGTGATGAATGTGGGTAGATGATTTAAAAAAATAATGAAGTAAATAGTATCAGAATCCTACTAAAGAACTCATTCCTGCTCTAGAATTCTGAAATCCCCTCCATTTACTCAACAAATGTTCCTTTGACATAAGCAATCATACAAAATTTGTATGTAGTCCTACCATTCTCAGCCATGCTATGCGAAAGCAGGTAATCCATTCTTTTTTTAAAAATTTTTATGTTTATTTATTCTTGAGAGAGGGAGGGAGAGAGAGAGAGAGAGAGAGAGAGAGAGAGAGAGAGTATGAGTAGGGGAGGGGCAGAGAGAGAGGGAGACACAGAATCTGAAGCAGGCTCCAGGCTCTGAGCTGTCAGCACAGAGCCCAACGTGGGGCTCAAACCCATGAACTGTGAGATCATGACCTGAGCCCAAGTCAGGCACTTAACTGACTGAGCCACCCAGGCACCCCGCTGGGAGCCATTTCTGAAGTAAGCCGGTTTGCAAGGCCTCCCACTGTCAGATGGCAACCCGTTGTCTACCATTCTACCATTTCTGTTTGTCTGTCACTCCGTCATTTCTGCTTGAGCACCGACCGGACCCCCACGACATGTTGCCAACTGGCATTGAGTCACTTGCCTTCTTATGCTAAAAATATGCTAAACTGTACCTTGTGAAGGAGATTATAGAAATTTCTTCTTTTGTGTTTATGGGAGCAAATATTACATTTCCTGAGAAACCTGTTTTTCTTCCCCCTCAGGAAAACAGGCTATTGAACCCTGCTCACAAAGGACTAACCTTTGCTTTTACTATGCTAAAAACATTGCCTTATATTTGAATACTGAGGGCACCTTCCTTCCCCATATGATAAGCATCTAAATCACCTACTATTAATCACTATTGATAAAGATTATGTACGAGTCTTCTACCAATCTATGTTCTGGCAAATTTTTACATACCAATGAATTTGTCAATCAGGAATCATTGTCTAAGGGAATTGCCACTCCTGTTTTGTACCCCATACATTTTTTTCAGTAAAAAAGGCTGACTCTCCAGTCAGTGCAGAGATGCCAGCCAGCAGTGCAGAGATGCCTGACTGGAGAGCAGAGATGCCTGGCTGCTGATCAGAAAGAACCTCGTGGCTCTCTCATTCCCTTCCCCCTTTGCCAATTCCCATCTCTTTCGTGCCAACACTGTCCATCCTTCAGGGGAACCCTGGACCTGCTGGAGCTGGACTCCGGCAGCACCCAGCATGTAATCCATTCTTTATGTACTAGTGTGTCTTTGACCTGAAATTCTATTGGAAAAAGCTGGAATTAAATGAAAGTACTAATGATGTAAATTTCTTTTTGTCTTATTGCTAATCATGGTACCCTTTGGAATGTTGTCAGTGAATATTAACAGAAGTAAAAGAAGATATTCAGACTAACTCAGGATGTGAATTCTCATATAGGAATATGGATTTTTTCATCCTCATTCTCTTTCTCATTTTTCTTCCTCCTCCTCCTCTTCATCTTCTCTTTCTCCTTCCCTATGGATATCAAACACAAAAATAGAAAAGGCAAATGGAGTTTACTTCTTTGGTTCTTATATTTGGTGATTTGGCTGGCTGTCTCCTGACACAGTCTCCTCCTCCTCCTTCTCCTTCTTCTTTTTTCTTTTTTCTTTTTTGCTCTGGGAAAACATTAGCGTGAAGACGGTGACCCTGTGCACTTGTTTTAGATGAGGGTAAACAGAAAACGATATTACTTGCCTGAATGGAGTAGACTATCCCATGGAGGAGAATAATAGCTGTCTTCTAGTTTCTGTTTTTTTTTTAAAAAGACCAGTGAGAACTTAAAAGGAGAAAGAACTGGAGAGGAGGGTGAAAGATGATTACCTTAAGGATTAGAGCTGTTACCCTGGTGAAGTCTGCAAATACTGTTTCTAAGTGATGGGTTGACTGTCTCTTGAGTAAAATGAATTTCGACTAAGGGATTAGCAGTAAATCTTTACAGGAAAATATCTCTCGGTTAGTTATCCATTATGATAGTATGATTTCAGTAAAAGTGGATATCGTTTCACTCATTAACCAACCTTTCCTATAAATATTATTTTAAAAGATCAAAAGAAATACACTATTTTTTGAAAAAGTTCAAATTGCTTAAATTTTATCACACGTTCAGCTCTTTTAAAGTCAATTCATGAAAAATGATTTTTTTAAATGAAACACACCATTTTTCTGGACTTCTTAGTGACTTTGCAAATAAGCATATTTTACGTGTTTTGTCAAAAATCTAGTAGATAATAGGTTTCATAGATGCTGTATACATTGCTATATTCTCTTGTTGGCATTTTTTATTTTTAAGAAATAATCAAAAACATATTGTGAGCTCAAGGAACAGCGTATATGCTTCAGGTTAACACGGTAATGGCTCTGACCCTTAACCCTGATGCAACTGTTCTATGCTAACAGCTCTTTGTGAAAGGACACCAAATACTGAAGAAATTGGAAAGGTTAACAAAGTTAGCGGACAAAATAAACTTGATACTGAGAATGAACTTTCACATGTAGCAAAAAAATAAACACTATTCTCTTAAGCTGATCATCAAAGGATGTTTAAGATGCCTATATATGCTTCTTAGCGCTAAGTTCATACTCTCTTTTGAGAATTGTTTATACAAAGGGTTACCAAATTCATAGTGAGTCCATTACTGTAAATTCATAAGAACTAATATGTATGGGATTGTTTTAAAACAATTGAAGTCCTAGCACCACTGAGGTGGCAGTCATACTTGGGAGCTTGCTATTTTTTTCAAGTCCTTTTCATGACATCCCTGGTGTAGACTCCACTGAATTATTCCCCAACATAACTTCCAGAATTTGGGTCCAAACTATAACCTGGATTCTTAGCTGCAACAAGGTCATAACTTCTAACTTCTGTTACTGACACATTTTAGAAGTTCACAGCTCAGGCTGACTCTACAATGGGAATTACCTATCAGGTTACCTTTGTAGAAATGGAAAAGAGGAAAGTAACTGCAAAACTGTGTGTGATCACCCAGAACACGGTGTGGAAAGGCCATTTAAACAACACCAAAAAGGTGGGTGTGTTTTTTACTAGTTACTGCTTATCATCTAAACCATTTTATTATAAGCATTTCCTAAAAGTGACATAACATCCTAAAGATGTAAAGATGGTTTCTCTCTCCTGCACAAAGTGTTCCTTAAAAGAGATATCGCAAACTAAAACTCACCAAGGCACTCTGTTATTTATTATTTTTTTTGTAATGAGAAGCACAGGTTAGGGGCTTTTTTATTTCTCACTGTATCAAGAAAATAATGTTTACATGAGAAGAAAAGCAAACGACCGACAAGAATGGTGGTACCTGGTTTTGCATTTAACAATCCAATCCTTGACGGCTAAAACTAAATAAATAAATAAAACTTCAGGTGGTCTTATTTTTTAACTCAACAATGTTCCACTTGTTATATAAGTCATCTTACTAATTTATTGTTGGGCCTTGAAAAAGCTTCTCCATTTTGCTGGGCTTCCGAAGTATTGGTTGATGTGGCTAGCAGTCTTTCAGAAAACAGCAGGATTAACAGGGTATTTGCACACCTGCAAAGCTCATTTAATGACTAAAATTGCAAATGCTGTACAACTAAAACAAAAAAATGTATATTTTAAGTTATTTAGTGACCACAGCTATATAACACTATTCAGACAACCCAGAATGTATGTCTATATATTATGTATCTCAAAACATAGTTTTGATTGATTCTTTTTCCATGTCAAATATTTTGATTTGCTGGAAAAGATGATAAAAAAATCCTTAACAGAAATGGACAACTTTATGAGAAAATGACTGAGCAGCAAAAGCATAAAAGTGATGTTGAAAATCTTAAAATCACTGGGTAAATTAAAGAGAGAACATGTAAATAAAAATGAAGAGCGTGACTGCTGTTTCTTCTAAGGACTTGCATTCAGATGCATTGCCAAGCATACCTACACTAAGCACATGAACTGCCCTGGGAAGTATTCTCTGGATGACTCACCTGTCTTTCAGGTGTATAATTTTTAAACTTTTATTTATTGATCACTTGATTGACTGATCAAGAGATTTTCATTTTGTTGATTGCTATGTTTCTTGAAAATTCTCTCCCTTCTCATAAGATCATTTTAACTGAGGGCTAAGCTGTCACCCAGACTAGGTATGGCTTTCTAAGAAGATAATTTCTTGTGGGCTAACTGGGGTAAAGAGGAATTAGGTATTAAAGGACTGAAATTATAGCCAGAACATTTGAAACCATATAGGGATTCTACCTACTCCCCACTTCTGAGGTCCGTGGTAGATATATAATGAGCTAAGGAACTTGGATACAGCCTCAGAATCTTCCTTGACTCTGAGCTCCAGGCAGCCACCATTAATCTTTTAAATTGGCTTAAATGGTGAAATCTATTTGCCATCCTCCATTAGATTCATATTCTAAGCTTTAATATTTATTCTTCCTCTCTTCCATGGAGATGATAACATCATTTTCTGCTTCACTGGTATGAGCACTAGTCCTAGAGAAGAGTATATGAAGACAGTGCAACTTTTCCTTGTAATGCTGAAGGACATGATAAGCCCCTTATAATCAAAAGAGACTTTATCAAATTTTCCCTAACAGATTATAATGTATTTATTTGTAAATCATTATTGCCTATCCCTATGTTCACTGTAGCACAAAATGAGTTAATCATGTTTTTGAGTTATTCTGAAATGGAATTCTTTAAGATGTTAGGTTTCATTTGTGAAAATGAAGTTTATACTACTGCTATAATATTACTATAATAAATAAACAAGATTTCACATAAATAGATTAATTTGATCCCAGTGACTTAAGGAGAAAAATGATCCTCGAAGTCCTTAAAATCACAGCTTGCTAGAAATTTGCATCTAATGAATTGATGTCCTGCTTATATTTTTGAAACTGTAAACACTTTGCTTCTTAAATTTTCAGCAATATCTGAGAATTAGTTTTCAGCTGGGAAACTTTTGGCTTTGTAAATTGTGAATGTCAGTGAACGGGTACTAAGTTACAGAAAAGAGGGTGTAAATAAATAAATGGAGCTTTTGTGAGTCGGTATGAAAGCACATCTGCAAATTATACTTGGGTTCAGCCTTAGTGTGTGTTTTCCCCAGTGTGACTCACTCAGTTATCACCCGGTTTGCATTATTACTGACTCCCAACTATGTGAAAACACTGAAACAGTTGGGATTCCTTTTGGAACACATATAGACAACCCAGATCTTCCAATTCAGATTATGTGGTTGGGCCTAAGACTGTTTTGAAGACAGGGAGGAAAAACCTGAAGGCTGTCTGTGGCTATGGGGTGTGGTGTTGTGGAGTTGGGGGTACAGTTCTAGGGTGTAGTTAATACAGGAAGGTACTCAAATTACATCTAGTGTAACATACCAAACTTGGAAAATCTCTCTCCCTCTCTTTTTCTGTTTCTCTCTCTTCTCTCCTCTCTCTCTCTCTCTCACTCTTTCTCTCTCTCTCCCTCCCTCCCTCCCCTCACCATCACCCCACCCTTTCTGTCTCCTTAGCAGTTGCTAGCTAAACTTCCAGACCATGTAAACTGAGGGAGGTTGCTTTGGGTAAACCAGAACCGCATTTTTCTGCACTTTTTTGTCCTTACAATCAAACCCACATCAAGTCTAAATAAAAACTCATTCTGACTATCAATACTTATTTTACTTAGTTCTGCATAAACTGCAGTGATCACTCATCCCTTCTTATGAAAACTATAGAACTCTTTTAAATCCATTTGCCACAAGATTGCTGTGGATGGAAGCCTTTCATTATGCTGCCTTTGTTTGCTAATTGTTTGGAATTTTAAGATTTGAAAATAATTCCAAGTCACCATTTTAAAGTGTACAATTCAGTGGTTCATAGTATATTCACAGAGTTGTCCAGCCATCGCCACTGTCTAATGCCAGTACATGATCATCGCCCCAGAAAGAAACCCTGTGACTCTTAGCAGTTAGTCCCCATTTTCCCCTCTTCCCAGCCCTGGCAACCATTAATCTACTGTCTGTCTCTACGGATTTGCCTAGGCTGAAAACTTCGTATAAATGGAATCATAAAATAGGTGGCCTTTTGTGACTAGCTTGTTTCACTAGGCATAGTATTTTCAACATTCATCCGTAGCTGAATAATATTCCATTGTACGGATATAATACATTTTATTTATCCATTTATCATTTGATGGACATTTCATGGGGAAATGGTTTTCCTTTTCTCTACCTCTTTTTTCACTCTTTTTTCCCTCATGTTATTGTGGGTTTTGTTCTCTTTATTATATTTGCTATAGGTTATTTGATTTCACACATTGAAAATCCGACTATTAACTTCTAAACTAATGCTTCTCAAACTTCAATGTGTATTTAAAACACATAGGGCTCCTTTTAAAATGCAGACTCTGCCCAATTCTTAACTGAATTGTTTGTTTTTTGAGTATTGAGTTTGATAAGTTCTTTATAGATTTTGGACACTAACCCTTTATCAGATATGTTATTTGCAAATATCTTCTCCCATTCCATAGGTTGCCTTTTAGTTTTGTTGATTGTTTCCTTTGCTGTGCAGAAGTTTTTAATTTGATGAAGTTCCAATAGTTCATTTTTACTTTTGTTTCCCTTGCCTTCGGAAATGTGTATAGTAAGAAGTTGCTATCGCCGTTGTCAAAGAGGTTGCTGCCTGTGTTCTCCTCTAGGATTTTGATGGTTTCCTGTTGTATTAGGTCTTTTATCCATTTTGAATTAATTTTTGTGTATAGTATAAGAAAGTGGTTCAGTTTCATTTTTCTGCATGTTGCCATCCAACTTTTCCAGCACTATTTGTTGAGGAGACTGTCTTTTTTCCATTGAATATTTTTTCCTGCTTTGTCAAAGATTAGTTTACCATATTGTTGTGGGTCCATTTCTGGACTGTTTATGCTGTTCCATTGATCTTTGTGTCTGTTTTTGGGCCAGTAAGATAAAAGCTTCTGCACAGCAGAAGAAATAATCAACAAACAAAAAGGCAGCCTATGGAATGGGAGAAGATATTTGCAAATGACATATATGAAAAGAATGAAATATTGCCATTTGCAACTACATGGATGGAACTAGAGGGTATTATGCTAGGCGAAATTAGTCAGAGAAAGCCAAATATCATATGACTTCACTCATATGAGAACTTTAAGATACAAAGCAGAGGAACATAAGGGAAGGGAAGCAAAAATAATATAAAAACAGGGAGGGGAACAAAACATAAGAGACTCTTAAATATGGAGAACAAACACAGGGTTACTGGAGGGGTTGTGGGAGGGAGGGATGGGCTAAATGGGTGAGGAGCATTAAGAAATCTCCTGAAATCATTGTTGCACTACATGCTAACTAACTTGGATGTAAATTTAAAAAATAAATTAAAAAGAGAGTTAGTATCTAAAATCTATAAAGAGCTTACCAAACTCAACCCCCAAAAAACAAATAATCCAGGTAAGAAATGGGCAGAAAATGGGCCACCTGGGTGGCTCAGTTGGTTGAGCCTCTGACTCTTGATTTCAGTTCAAGTCATGATCTTATGCTTCATGAGTTTGAGCCCTGCATTGGGCTCTGCACTGGCAGCATGGAGCCTGCTTGGGATTCTATGTCTCCCTCTCTCTCTGCCCGTTATCCCCCTCTCAAAAATAAATAAACATTTTAAAAAATAAATGGGCACAGAATATGAATAGACAGTTTTCCAAAGAAGACACCTGAAAAGATACTCAACATCACTCACCATCAGGGAAATACAAACCAAAACTATAATAAGATAACACCTCATACCTGTCAGAATGGCTAAAATTAACACAGGAAACAACAAATATGGGTGAGGATACGGAGAAAGGGGAACTCTCTTACACTCTTAGTAGGTAGGAATGCAAACTGATGCAGCCACTCTGGAGAAGGAATGGAAGTTCCTCAAAAAGTTGAAAATAGAACTACCCTGTGACCCAGCAATGGCACGACTAGGTATTTACCCAAAGGATACAAAAATACAAATTTGAAGGGACATATGCACCCTGATGTTTATAGCAGCATTATCAACAATAGTCAAATTATGGAAAGACACCAAATGTCCATTGACTGATGAATGGATAAAGATGTGGTATATATATACAAAGAATGGAAAGAAGAATGAAAAGAATTTCATTCATTAAAAAGAATGAAATCTTGCCATTTGCAACAATGTGGATGGAGCCAGAAGGTATTATGCTAAGCAAAACAAGTCAGTCAGAGAAAGACAAATATGATTTGATTTTACTCATATGTGGAATTTAAGAAACAAAACAGATGAACATGGGGGAAGGGGAAAAAAAGGAGACGGAGGCAAACCATAAGAGACTCTTAACTATAGAGAACAAACTGAGAGTTGCTGAAGGGGAGGTGGGTGGGAGATAGCTAAATGGGTGATGTGCCTTAAGGAGGGCACTTGTTACAATGAGCACTGGGTGTTATGTGTTAAGTGATGAATCACTAAATTCTACTCCTGAAACCAATATTACACTATATGTTAACTAGAGTTTAAATAAAAACTTGGAAACGAAAATTAATTAATTACCTTAAAAAGATACGTAACTACTATGGAAATTAAAAAAATGAATAAATAAAATTCAGACTCTGATTTAAAAGGTCAAGGAGTAAGCCCATGATTGTGCATTCAACAAGTTCCCAGGTGATACTGATGCTGCTCATCTGTAGATTACTACTTGAGTACTAAGGATTCTTTACTGTATGTTCCATTGAAATTAAATGTTCTAAGTAGGTTAGTTCATTCCAGGTACACTGTACATGATTTCACAAATTCTATATTTATCTAAATATTACATTAACAGCTATTTAATACATGCCCAGCTGCTTTCACACAGTATTTAAACAAGTTATAGTTTAAAACAGAGATTGGCAACCTAAGGCCTATGATTTTTGTCTGCCATCTGTTTTTGTCAATAAAGCTTTATTAGAACCTAGCCACACCCATTTTTTTAAGTTTATTTATTTATTTTGAGAGAGAGAGAGAGAGAGAGAGAGAGAGAGAGAGATCACAAGCTGGGGAGGGGCAGAGAGAAGGAGAGACAGAATCCCAAGCAGGCTCTGCGTCATCAGCACAGAGCCTGACGTGGGGCTCAAACCCACACACCATGAGATCATGACCTGAGTTGAGATCAAGAGTCAGATGCTTAACCAACTGCACCACTCAGGCCCTCCCATTTTATTCTTTTAATATAACCTATTGTCAAATTGGCTAACATACTCTGTGTACAGTGTTCTCTTGGTTTTTGGGGTAGATTCCCATGATTCATCATTACATACAACACTCAATGCTCATCCCAACAAGTGCCCTCCTCAATGCCCATCACCCATTTTCCCCTTTCCCCCAAACCCCCTATCCACTATCAGTTTGTTCACTGTATTTAAGAGTCTCTTGTGGTTTGCCTCCCTCCCTCTCTATTTGTAACTATTTTTTTCTCCTTCCCTTCCCCCATCGTCTTCTGTTAAGTTTCTCAAGTTCCACATATGAGTGAAAACATATGATACCTGCATTTCTCTGACTGACTTATTTCACTTAGCCTAATACCCTCCAGTTCCATCCATGTTGCTGCAAATGGCAGGATTTCATTCTTTCTCATTGCAAAGTAGTATTCCATTGTATATATAAAGCACATCTTCTTGATCCATTCATCAGTTGATGGACATTTAGGCTCTTTCCATAATTTGGCTATTGTTGAAAGTGCCACTATGAACATTGGGGTACATGTGCCTCTATGAATCAGCACTCCTGTATCCTTTGTATAAATTCCTGGTAGTGCTATTGCTGGGTCATAGGGTACTTCTATGTTTAATTTTTTGAGGAATCTCCACAGTGTTTTTCAGAGTGGCTGCACCAGTTTGCATTCCCACCAACAATGCAAGAAGGTTCCCATTTCTCCACATCCATGCCAGCATCTGTTGTTTCCTGAGTTGTTAACTTTAACCACTCTGACCAGCGTACCTGCACCCATTTTTTTGTGTGTTGTCTATGGCTACAGCAGCAGAGTTGAGTAACTCTTACAGAGGTCTTATGGCTTGCTAATTGTGACAAAGACCACATGATTTACAAAGCCTGAAATATATACTATCTACCCCTTTACAGAAAAAAATTGCCAACCCCTGGTTTAAAGACTTACTATATAATGAAACAATTTAAATTAATTTACTTAAACAAATGTATGTATAGACTAATTTAGAATTTAGAGTATCAAACTGCAATAATCACTAAGAACATTTCATTAAGATGAAATTGATGTTCATCAAGAACATTTCATACATATACCACTTTTTAATGATGGTAAAATCAAAAACTAAAAGTGCAGTCAATATTTTCAACTATTGAACATTTAAAGTTTGGTTTAAATTAACTCTCTGTTAATTCTATAAGTCCACTCAAGCAGTTGAGTACGACTGGAAAAAAGACAATTGCCACACAATAATTTTATGATCACTGAACTCAACTAGATCCTTAATGAATCACAGGATTTAATTCCCTAATCCCTTCGTATCCTCACACTTCTAGATGACTATCCACTCTTTTCCTTTTTGCTTTTTGCTCAAACTTTCAGCACTTCATCTTCCATTCTCAGTCTTAAGTGAGGACTACTTACTTTGTACTAATAAAATATAGGAGCATCTGAGTGGCTCAGTTGGTTGCGCATCCAGCTTTGGCTCAGGTCATGATCTCGTGGTTCATGAGTTCAAGCCCCACATTGGACTGGCTGCTGTTAACTCAGAACCTGCTTTGGATCCTCTGTCCCTCTCTCTCACTCTGCCCCTTCCCCACCCGTGCACTCTCTCTCTCTCTCTCTCTCTCTTAAAAATAAAAAAAACATTAAAAAATAAAGAAAAGAAACTCTATCAGAAGAGAACTTCTATTTGCCCTTGTCACTACATCCTCTCTTACCTTATCTCAGCCTCCAAATTCTGGTTTTGTTTTTGTAACACTGGATGAATTGTTTGTGCTTTTGACAAAGACCAAACTCTTTACTTGAGTACACCACATCCTTACCTTTATCACCTACTTCAGGACATCATGGTAACAGTTTTCTTTGCTCCTGCATCATCAGATTTGGCCACTACACTTGATTTTTCCCATTGTTATACAAACATGTTCTTATTTCTTTCATCTTAAAATGAAAGACCAAGCTTTCTTGATTCTACTTGCCTCTCCATGAGCATCTGTTTCTTTCTTCCCTTGACAGTGTCTTTCAAAGAGCTGTCTATCCTTAGGCTCCAGATCTCTCCTTCCATTCTCTGGAGGCTGCCCTAAGATTTCATCCTTATGCTTCCCCCGAAATTATTCTTGTTAAGGCCACTATGACCTTGGCAATACAAATTTTACTGGCCAATCCCAATGCTGAATTTGTAAGTGGCCATTTACACAGAGGTGTTTCCTATGGACTATAAGGAACTGCACACCACAGATATTTTATAATGTATCCAGCCCTTGGTGACTAAAACACACACCCTTCTTATCTTCCTTGTATTACTCTAGCCATTTTTCCCTATTCCTTTTACTATTTTCTTTTCTTGACCTCCAAACATGGATCCTCTTCCTTTCTTTATCTACACTCAATCCCTTCATGAATCATGCTTTATAATACCACATTTATGATGATGGCTTCAAGATTCATATCTCTAGCCCAAACTTCTCTAAAGCTCTGGAGCTTAAATCCAACTGTCCACATACCATCTCCATTTAGAACCAGTGGGCATCTCAGACTTAATGTGCCCACAACTAAATTGCTGACTTTCTCCTTCATTCTAAACTTATCCTTCTGTCTTACTCATCTCAGTGAATGGCAATTTCATTTTTACAGTCGTTCAAACTGAAAAGCTTGGAATGATTCCTGATTTTTTTCCTTCACACCCCATATCCAATCCATCAAAACATCCTGTCAACACTTGCTTTAAGATACATCTGGAATCCAACCACATTTCTTCACTTCACAGCCACCATCCTTGTCCAATCCACCACCATCTCTCACCTGGATTATTGTAATAGTCTCATGATGAGTATTCCTGCTTTCTGCTCTTCCCACCCTTTACTTATTTCACTGCAGCAGGCAGTGATACCGTTAGAATACCTTGGCAATCTATACATCCTTCAGTGACTTTCCATTTCACTCAGAGTAAAAGCCAATGTGTTTCCTATGGCCTATAAGGAACTACACACCATCTCTGTGACTTTATCCCCACTCCTCTCCTCTTGCTCACTCAGCAACCTTGGCCTCTTTGTTTTCTCGTGAACCTGCTGGTCATATTCTTGCCCTGGAGCCTTTGTACTTTTAGTTTAGTTTGCATGGAGTACTCTCCAGATATTCACATGGCTGCTTCCTTCATTTCCTTCAGGTCTCAATTCTTTTCCTCTTATGACTTCCTCCCTCATCCTTCTTCCCTGATTTAATATTCTCCATAGCATTGATGACCCCCCAAACAGACCATTTTTACCTGCTTATTTTGGTTATTGTCTCTGCCCTTCCATTAAAACGTAAGCTTAATGAGACTAGGGATTTTGGCATTGTGTTTATTGTTTTAAGCTATATAACTAAAGACTCAAAACCTTTGACTTGTAGAGGAAAGGAGTTTCTCTGGCTAAAGCAATTTCAACTCAATGTTATCTGTCCCCAAGTTAACATCACTGCATCTGGGTGATATTACCTGTCACTTGTCATTCTTCTTCTTTTTTTAAAATCTCCTTTGCTTTACTGGATTAAAAAAAAAAAAAAGTAGTGCTGACTTTTGCCATCATTCAAAAACACAGTGCTTTCCCCACAAAATGTCTTCTTATGTTTTAGAGTAACAGTCACCAGTGCAGCTCTGTGTCTGTCTTCGAGTTGCTTTAGCCAGAGGAACTCCTGTCCTTATCTCAAAACCCTGACGTGTTCTGATTAAAACAAACAAACAAAAAAAGAGAAGCTTTTAGCCCATAGAGACATCTTCTTTAGAAAGAAGTTAGCTGTTACAAGGGGAGCATTGGTAGATTTGAAAAATCATTTCTCATTTTCAGAAAACAGGGGTAACTTTTTAATTATCCTTGAAAGTTAAAAAGTGGTGTTTAAATCCTCTCCCAAAGGGGCTTATAGCCTTTTCATTTGCCTTATTGTGACTCTTTAATCTCTACTATTGACAGATGAAGTCCCATTCAAATTCCATAAAGCAGATCTAAGTTTGTTGCTAACTCTGTCTTTATAAAAATCTAGGCATTTAATTTCTTGTTAGTAAGATTAATATGTAAATATATTTTATGTTTATAATTACATACTGTATTTAGGTTTGTCTCAGTATTTAGAAACCTCTGTAAACTTTGCCCCCAAACTCCCTGTCTAAAAATTAAGACTAAATACTAAGTCAGGCTTCCTGTTAAATTGCTCTCTTGCTTTGGGGAAGTTTGCCAGCACAGAGAACCAGTCCACAGTAGCCCCAGATAGTGGTTTTTGGCTAAGCATCAAATGATTAACATTATTCATATGTATTCAAAATATAAAAGCTGGCTATACCTCATATTGAATATAGAATTGTGCTATTTAATATTTTGAAATATTACCAAAGGATTTGATTTTTTTAATTGATGTGCTATGGATTCTTTGGTTTTATATAGAATTGTTTTTGTATTGAACTCTAAATCCCCACCTTTTTATATGATTTTATAATTATGTGACTTCTCTATTTTTTTAATGATTTATCTATTTATTTTGAGAGAGAGAGAGAGGGAGGGAGGGAGAGCGAGCGTGGGAGAGCAAGAGAGAGAGCACGCACACAAGCAGGGGAGGAGCAGAGAGAGAGAGGAAGAGAAACCAAGAATCCCAGGCAGGCTCCACACTCCCTGCACAGAGCCCAACATGGGTCAATCTCAAACTGTGAGATCATGACCTGACCTGAATTCAAGAGTTGAGTTGGATGCCTAACCACATGAGCCATCCAGGGATCCCTCTATTCATTTTTAAATTTCCTGTGCCATCATCATGCTTCTCTCCTATCTTGTAACAGGGGAATAAATCCTTTTTCCAAATGTGAGACTCCTAATAGTGTCCCTCATTCCTTTTTTTTTTTTTTTTTTTTTTGCTTATGTCCTAAAAGACTATCCCATTAAGGGTTCCTCTGGCCATCTGTCTTTCTAAAGAATCCCTCTTTTGTTTTTCTTTTTAAAAAAGTTTTTATTTAAATTCCAGGTACTTAACATATAGTGTAATGTTAGTTTCAGGTGTACGATTTTGTCATTCTAATATTTACTATTTTCAATATAATTTATTGTCAAATTGGCTAACATACAGTGTGTACAGTGTGCTCTTGGTTTTGGGGGTAGATTCCATTTTAATCTAAAGTATAACCATGATACTTTCAATTAAACAACAATATTTCCTGTTCCCTATTAGTCCTTTATCACACAGACATAACTCTCTTAATGTTTTTACATACAATTAAAGTGCATTTGCCTCATACCTGACTTTAATTTGCTAAGTCTTAAGGGCTACTTTTAAAATCCATTTACTGACTTTAGGTTACAGCCTAAGTGGAAGAGGTGACTTGTGGGCCTGTTTACTGTGTAGATGGTAATAATAGGTAATAGGTTTTTATTGTGCTTTATATTTTATAAGTCACTGTTAGAAGCATCGGTTTATTCATTATTGGAGATTCTTACATAGTTCTAGAGCAAGAAAATTTTAATTTATAATTGCTATTGATTCTTAAATTTCTGATCTGTAAAAGGAGATATTTTAGGTCTATTAATGGGAATGGAAAAAAATCTCCCTTGTTTTTTCAGTCTAGAATTATCTTAAAATTGTCTATCATCTATTTACTATTTCTGCTTTTCTATTGCTTATTCTTGCATTGATATCTGCCTAGAAATCTAAGCAAAGAAATTTTTGTAAGAGACCTTACAAAAACTTTCCAGTAGTTCCTTACTTACCAAGTTCATTTTTTAGTCGACATTCTTCCTATATTGTTAAAAGTTTTTGATTTTGTTGAAACCAATCTCCTCTCGTAAATCTCTTCTCTTGAATTTTTGCACAAGAGTCTCATGTTTCTTTCTCTAGGTCTAGCTAGTTCAACAAGTGTTCTTGGACTTTTCATCTTCTTTCAAGATTTTATCCATGACTCCTTATAACTCTTTGGTGATGTCTTTAACCAATGGGAAGTCACTTTGTGAAACTAAATCTCTGGCTCTGGTTTTGTTTGTTTGTTTTTGTCAAAATTCCAGCTGATCGTGACAACTAGCTGACTCCTATTTGTAAATTTTGCATGCCCCAATTTAAACTTGTTTCTGTCCTGCCAATCCACTGTTCTTATTTTTTTAATGTTTATTTATTTTTAAGAGAGAGAGAGAGAGAGAGAGAGCATGAGAGAGGGTCAGAGAGAGGGGGACAGAGGATCTGAAGCAGGCTCCACACTGACTGAGAGAAAGCCCAGTTCAAGGCTTGAACTCATGAACTGTGGGATAATGACTTGAGCCAAAGTCAGAGGCTTAGCCAACTAAACTGCCCAGGCACCCCTGTTTTGTTATTTCTAATAATAGTCCACCATTCCCCAAATCATTCAAGTCTAAAATTTTAATCGTCTAAATTTTTCTAGCTTCCTTTGTTAATTACATGTAACAGTCACTGTCTCCTGGAAGTACTCCTTTATTCAAACATCAACTGCCCTGACTGTTCTCTCTTACTTTCTATCTAAAGTCAACAGCCTCTTAATTTTTGTTTTATACCTCTAATTTTATTCTCTAATTTCCCATATATTCATCTAGTCTTAAATCATGTTTTGGACCATATATCTAGACTCATGAAGCCAAGCTCCCGAAACTCATCTTTGCAGCCCTGGCTTTTTGAGAGAATATGAATGTTAGTCTCTTTACTTTGTATGTCTCAGATATATCTATTCCTAAATATCATCCTCCATGAAGACTTCTCTTTATTATCATGTTTGGGAAAGATTCCTCTCTCATCTCAACTCGCACATCATATCATCATGTTCTGGCTGGCTTGCTTTCTATGTTGTATAATTACTATTTATTGTAGGATTATAAACTCATGGGAGACAGATTTCAGGCTTAGTTATCTTTATATACCCTAAAATGACTATTTCAGTGCTTTATATGTCATAAGTATGTGATAATTGTTGAATGATTAAACATCAAATGTGCATTGCTTTTATATACCACAGTTGCTTTTTACAGCATTGTAAGAGTGCTTTCATTCTCTAAGTATGAAAGATAATTGGTCAATATAGCATCACATAGTATATGAATCAACTGATATGTTCATAATTTTATTATGGACATATGGTTTTATATCTTTAAATTTTATGGGAATCTTTATGTAATTAAGAAAGGACACTGGAGTGCCTGGGTGGCTCAGATGGTTAAGCATCCAACTCTTGATTTCAGCTTAGATCATAATCTTGCAGTTTGTGAATTCGAGCTCCGTGTCAGGCTCTGCATATTTTTTCTTAAAAATAAATAAAAATACACTTAAAAAAAGGACACAAATAAAGGATAGAGAAGACCATTATCCTGGGAGTTTTCTGAAAATGCACAGAGCCAAAAGCCTGGATTTCACAGACCATTGCTCTCTTGTCTCCCACAGCTACTGTCACACACCCACACCCCTCCAATCTTATACATGGAATTTTAGAAAACCCATGTATAAATCTACAGAATCTATCCCACTCTTCAGAAACAAAAGCAATACTGGTCATTGTGTTGCTGAATGCCTTCATATTATAGAGTGTTAAATGATATGGTATTGGTTGTATATTCTACATGTGATTTCCAAGAGTTATATATTACGTTTTTTTCAGGAGAAAAATCCTACAATTGTTTTCTTTTTAATATTTCATGTTAAATCAGAAAGTACTTCAGCAGAATATGTTGCAAAAGGGGGCTATTTTGAATGTAAACTGAAGCAAAATTAATTAGAAGTTGCTGAAATGCTAGAGAAATAATCCTAATTTTAAATGGGCTCCATGTGATGTTTGATTTCATTACTGACAAATTTAGAATGAACTTCATTTGTTATGCTGTGAATGTTCATTATTTTTGCAATGTATTGCACACACATTTCCATTCCTCCCAACCTATTTTTTAGTCTCAGCGTTTCTATTTTGACGTTAGAAAAATATACAACCAAAATCTATAAGACTTTGATTAAATGTTGATACAGCTGATTTCAACACAGCCAAAGCCAGTGACCATACATGGAATCTAAACAACAGCTAGTAATTACAATGTCAAAGGCATGTATACACTGTGAGTTATGTTTCATTGTCTGGCATGCAAATATAGTCTCCGTTTCCTTTACACTATGTCCAAAGTATAAAGAAAGCCAACCAAAGAGTTCTGTTTCGTTTACACAAAAGAACAAGGTTCAATCATGTTTGATAAGTTGCAAATTACTGGTAATACCACAAGTGTTGTTACAGCTGCTAAGAATGGTCAGGAGGATGTACAAAATACAGCAAAGGCATGAATCAAAAGAAAAAAACCTAAACAAGTTTGAATGATGGTGTATAGTATGGCTAACTTTAACTGCACTTGGGGCCTGGAAATGCCATATTGGGTGCAGCGTGAGGTGCCTCGTATGGAATCTGGCCTCTTGCAGATCTGCTAGGCTTTCGATTCTCCCCAACCAGACATAGTGGCCTTTTCTCATTTGCATGCAAACATAGCATTTACAAATCAAAATTCTTACAGTTTTATTATACAAGACCACTGGGGACAAAGACCAGGAATAAAGAAGGAGAAAACATTCTGAGACAATAAGAAGCAATCTGAATTTTTCTCAACAAAACTAGAACCCCTTTCCAAGAAGCAGACCAAGTTGGTATATTAAAAGAAAAAAAACCAAAACACTGCACTTTTCTGGGAACCTGAATAGTTGAAACATGATGGTTTTTAAAGCCTCTAACTCACATCGGAACTTAATTCAGTGAGCATTTAGTAAATCCTACTATGTGTAGCGACTTCTCATTTCATACACTTTTATCTCTGCTCTCCTCCTCACCGATCCAACCAACAATTCAGGAAGGTGTGTTTTAGAATGGGAAGAAGGCTAATCAAGGCATTGGGGTGCTGAAATAAGACTCCTAAATGATAGTTCCTAACCCTTGTTGAATGCTGGGAACTTACTTAATGTTCTGAACATCCCGGGCCCTCCTTTATGTGCATGTAAAATGAAAAGGCATGGATAACCTTGGAAGTTACAGACAGATGGCCCTCGAGCTAAGTGTGGCCTGCAGACATGTTTGGTTGGATACACACTTTGAATTAGGTGTCAGTACTTAAAAGGCAAGACATTTTATCTAAATTTCCAGATTTCCAACTTCACTTGAAAAAATATTGTAAACTCTGCTACTGCTGGGCTGACATTTGCAAGTAGCAACGACTGGGTGCTGCCGAGTAGCAGTGGCCTCTCAGGTAGATAGCGTGTGCCATCTCTTGAGGACAGGTCTTATAGAAAGAATTTAGGTTACCTGTTCTGTCCTCAAATCACCATTGTCTTCTCTGAAATCCGGAAAGCTGCTTTTTACATTTTGCTTTCAGAGTCATTTTTTATGATTAATGTTATGCCATATTTGTAATATAAATACAGAGAGAAGTTATTTTTGTCTAATGAAAGCAATTCTAGAGTGGTACCTCACTTCATAGCTATGATCCTATTATTACTACCAGCAGTAGTAATATTAATAATAAAAGTAAGTATTTAATGATGACTAAGTTTGTGTCTGGCAAAATTTGAGCGCTTCCACAGGGATTAGCTGAAAAAATGCTCACAGCAATGTATTATAATGTAATCTCCAAGGGGATCGGACATTACATTCTAAGCCAGTGGTTCTCAGACTTGAGCATGCATTAGAGTCTTCTGAGGGTTTGTTAAAACATAGTTTGCCAGGTGCCAATATAAGGTTTGAGAGAGGGAACGATGATAGAATAAGAAAAACAATCACAAAAATACATTAAAAATTCTGCCTTCATATTGCTTTGCAATTTTTTAGATGATGTATTTAACATTTAAGTTTAAAGTTAAAAGAAACAGAGCTTGGAATTTACACTCGATCCATCACAGAATGTGATTTGTGCAAAGAAGAAAACAGTACACCAACAACAAACCTGTGCTCTAAAAGCTGGTGCACTATTGTTGAGGTCAGAACTGGTCATGGCCTCCATTTGTACACACCTTGAGCTAAGAATGGTTTTTGCATTTTAAAGGGCTATAAAAAGGAGGAGAGAAAGGAGAAGCAGAAGAGGAGGGAGGAGGAAGAGGGGGATGAGGAGAAGATGAGAAGGAAGAAGAGGAAGAAAAGAAGGGGAAAAAAGCAGAAGGAAAAGGAGGAAGAGAAGGGGTTATAGTGGTGGAGGAAGAAGAGGAGGAACCACAGCAGCAGAGTGACAGAGGACAAATGCGGCCCTCAAAATCAAAATATTTACTATCAATTCTTTTACAGAAAAGTTTGAAGATGCATGCTATGCCAAAAAAAAAAAAAGGACTTTGTTCCATTTTAGTGGTTTGTCTGTAGAACGAACATTTATTGATGCTGTAAATTGTAATATTCCAGGCTTGCATATATCTTTCTTTTAAAAAAATGAAGCACAGGTTTGTTTGTTTTTTAATGTTTATTTCTTTTGGAGAAGCGAGGGAGGGGGAGGAGGAGGGGCAGAGAGCGATGGGGGCAGAGGATCCGAAGCAGGCTCTGCACTGACAGCAGAGTGCCAGATGCAGGGCTTGAACTCAGTGGACTGTGAGGTCATGATCTGAGTCAGCCGCTTGCTTAACTGACTGAGCCACCCAGGTGCCCCTGAAGGACAGCTTTGATTGATTTTTCTATTACTTAAACTGTCTTGAATATGTTGGAAAAAAGTTTTCTGCTTGTAGAGGTACTCAAAAAAAGATTGGTCTCTTGTTCATTTGCCTGATTGAACTCAAATTTGCCTGCTTCCCTTTAGTGGCAGGATTCTCCCAAGGCGTTATTCCTTATCTAGCAGTTTTCATCATCTGTCAGCCTGAATAGAATCTGCTTTTGTGGGTTTGGATATTCCTTACAAATAATAGCAAACTCATACAGCCCTTACCCTAACAACCTCTTTTAAATGTATTCATTGATTTACCCATCATTAATCAGGTAACAGACTGGTGCCAGGCAGGGTGCTGGTCACTGTTTCCTATGGTCCTCGGTGTTTTTTTACCCAAGGGCCTCATTTCTGTATCACGGTAAAGTAAGGAAAAACCCCTGCATCTGCTTCCTCTCATGCCTGGATTGGTGCTTTCCATAGCTAGCGCCCCTGCATGCATTGTTTGGAAGGAGAATTTAATTTACTTCTCAATTACTTTTTGCTTGATGTAAGTATGACTTCATTCATTAGAATCTTGACTAGGCAAGGTAGTAGGAGAAGGTAAGCGTGTAAACTCTAACCTTCATACATTAGCCAGTTTCCCCAAAATGTATAGAGGTACTGATATATGTGTGTGTGTGTATATATATATATATATATATATATATATATATATATACTTTTTTTTTTGTTTAGCACAGAACAACCTTAGGAAATAGTATTTTTTAAAAAGGGCTTTTAATCTCCAAGGTAAAATAAAGGTATACTATAAAGCCATATGGTAATACTTTGCAACAGCTGGGCTGAGACAGTGTACTGCTAATTTGCACAGTTCTTTTATGTAAGTTAAATGTATTTCTTTTGCTAAATGCAGTTCTGAAGGCAAGGGTATTATTAATTGCTAATGCTGCCCCTGGTATTCCGATATTCCTTGCTAATTATATAAACCAGTATACCACGGTCTCGGTGAACCATTTTTCTTCTGTTCTGAGATATTTGATCAGAAGGAATTCCGCCCCTGGAGCAGCTTGTATTAGGTTAGCCCTCTGGGAAAGTTCTAATTTACAAGATCCTTACTAAAAAATCAAATCTGTTTCAAAGAGGTTACATTATAAATGTAAACTTCCTAATGAGCTTGAGTGAAACGCTGTGGGCTACAACTGGTGAACTTTGAAAGTTTTTACCCTTTTCCTTTTCCTATATATATATTTTATGTAATCTGTATCCTAAGTCTTATAAAGAGACCAGCTGTTACTCCCTGTGAACTGATGATTGTGGCCAAATCCTACATTTTCCCTGATATAGGTGATCCTTCCCTTTTTATTCTTTTCATTAAAAAAATGTTTACTACTAATAAAAACAGTGAACACTGTACTGATTATACACCAGATGCCAGGCTAAGAAAGCACTTTTGCATAAACTACCTCATCTGTTATTCACAAGGTAAGTAACTTACCCAAGGTCTCCCAGCTCTTTGAAAATGAAAACATGGCACTTGAGCTTGCCAGAGATTGAAATAGTAAGAAACATATTAAAGGCATGAGGAAATCAGAGATGGCAATTATTTTAGTCTTTTAAAATGATAAATATTTCCATCATTTAAAGGCCAGAATACAGACTTGTATGATTTTAGTGTTCTTTCTTTTCTTTTCTTTGCAGATAGGAAACAGATCAAATTGAAAATATGTCACAGTAACATGATTTATAGCTTAATGTATTCTTATTTATTTTTTATTTCTTTTAGTGTGAGTCTCAGGATAATTTTTGAGTAATTACTTATCCCAATAAACATTGTCAATTGACTGATAAATGCCCTGTGCACAATTATCTATGTGTATGACTCTAGAATATGAAAATATTCATATTGGTATCTGACACTATCTGGACTTAGGTTCAAGGTCCAAATTAATCTCTACTATTACGTGTCTGACCCTGGACAAATCTCTTCATCTCTGTGGTCTCTGATTTCTTTATGTAAGAGTAAAAGAGAATAGTTGGATTTTCTATCTGTAAGATAATTTATAACTTCAACATTCTATGAAGGTTTTAATTTAAATTTTCAAAAACCTTGCTTGTGTGCCTAAATGAAACTACAGCTTTAGAAGTCTTGTGTATAGCTCTCTTGCCATCCATTTCTTTCCATTTGATTCCACTTAGCTACTCTGTTCTTCATCACTTAGCTTTTCAGAGAGAACAGAGAGAGAATCCTGAAGCTGAACTTCTATATCAATGGCAGTGTAGAAAAGAGTTAATTCCAAAGAGAAGCTGGCCATTGGCAGAAACAGAAGGACAGAGCAGGGAGGCGCTTATAAACAATCACCCTTTGATAACTACTCAACTTTTCCTCACTCTGTCCTTTCCTCATTTGCTCCCTGCAGTAATTCAGCAAACCAAGCGGAATGTATTTTCTGTTCCTTCTTTGTCTGAATCCAAAAAGTTTAGTATCTATGCCTCTTCACTCCCATCTCACTCTTAGTGCATCTCTTAAGAGGAAAGGAAATGCTAAAGGTCCTGGTAAGCCCACATTGCCGCCCAGGCCTAGTCACACGTAGAACCATCATCATTCATTGTCACAGGCACTTTTCATCCCCAGTGAAGGGGAAGAGAAATGTGAGAGAGGGATCTGCTCTGATCTTTGTCAATGGTTTCTGGGTGTGTCACAGGTATGTAGAAATTGTAAATTAAATTCTCAAAACAACACTGTTTACCATGGATGATAGAAGTTAATGTCATTCATGATGTAGATGTAAGCGGGGGCTGGGGGATTCAGAAGGAGGAAGATAGTGAAAAAAGGGAAAAAGCAAGGGGAAAAATATTGTGAGCACACTATACATTGAAATAATCTATCAAGTAGTAATTACAGCTATAGTTATTTTTCTATTCTTACCTATTGAAGTTTGGGCTCTAATTGAGGTTGTTTTGTTTTTTCTCAAATTAGTATGGCAGCATTCAGAATTCACGAAGTTTGCTTTTTCTAAAGATACCCTATGCTTACTTTCAGAATGTGAAGAAGTTTTCCTGTAAGGCCCAAAACTTGATAAATCCCTATAGGAATGTATATATCAATGTGGGGTAAAGAGGTGCTAGTTTAGGCAGGTGAAAATGTATATTCTGAAATGTTGGTAATTAGAAAATGTAAAGGCACCTCTTGTGTCATTTCTCTAAATAGCCACTCTCCTTGGCTTTCTTAAATACACCACAATAATATGCAGCAGAAAGTAACAATCAAAGGGCCAGACCTGTGCTCTCCTTTGTGAAGTCAGTAACTATTTTGACCTCACCTGGCCCTGTCTCCTGCTTCCTTACCCCATCCAGAGTCTATCACCCTCTCTCTGCGTGTGAGTGGTGTTACTTTCTGCTTTGAAGATTTCTGAGATGAAAATGGGAGACATACTCTCTTCCCGTCCTTCCTTTTCTTCTGAGATTATTGTCCTTATTATGAATCCAGTGATAGGGAGAAAACGGAACAGCTAATGTAAGAACTTCTCTGTAGGGCAAGCTGAGCTCTGCTGAGAAACTATTTTGAAAAGGCTCTGGTAGGGATGAAGCTGGACTGGGGTTGGCATCTAGGGTTGGTGAAGGAACACTTCAAAGAGGGAAAGGGAAAGAAATGGTGCTGAACACTATGTGGGAGGAATGGTTACAGCTGTGTGACCCTGTGGTTGGCAGTGGGAAGGAAAGCCTTGGCAAAGAGAAATGTCTATTTTTTTAAAATGAGATGCCAATGGGCTGTGGGATGTTACCTACCCACCCCAAGCCACAATCCCATAAAAATTCAAAAATAATATACTAAACTTGCTTGGATTTCTTATGAAAGACAGTGGAGGGAATTGTATTTCAGGTCAAGATTGGCACTGGCTGCAACATATCCAAAAAAAAAAAAAAAATGGAAGGAACACTTGACATCATGGTGGTGTTATTACCCTGAGGGCAAGGATTTTAATGGATTTCTTGAGGAAATGTCTCTCAGCTTTAGAAGTTTCCTACCATGTACACCCGCAGCATAGGCACCAGGTTCAGATAAGAAATGTTCTTAGAAAGAGCCTCAGACAAGTGTGAAGAGTGTCCGTGGTACAGCAAAGATGGAGGCAGTGATTGCTATTAACAAGCGTTTAGTCAAGTACGTTAACTTTGTTTATCTTTCTCTAAATCTCAGTTGCATGGGGCTCCTGGGTGGCTCAGTCAGTGAAGGGTCAGACTCTCCATTTCGGCTCAGTTCATGATCTCACTCTTCATGATTTCAAGCCCCCGTCAGGCTCCACGCTGACAGTGGAGTCTGCTTGGAATTCTCTCTCTCCCTCTCTCTGTCTCCCCCTTCCCTGCTCACGCTCTCTCTCTCTCTCTCAAATTAAATAAATAAACTTAAAAAAAATCTCAGTTGCATGCTGTTATGCAGTATCTAAGCCATAGGTCTACTGGAAGCTATGTCACCAGCTAATTATTCAGGTATATTATTTTAGTTGGGAAAAACAAGAAAGAATGGAATTCTGCATTGTTTAAAATGTGCCAGGAATCCTTCGTCGACGAAACAACCATTCTCAAAGGCCTCATCTTCTCCATTATCCCAGTTTTAACTCAACACAGAAAGTATTTTGTGAAAATGGATTGCAGACACAAAGAAAAACTATTTCCAAACCCTCCAGTCAGGTGAAAAAAGTTGCTGGCGCTTTGTGCAAGGATCTACAGCAGTGTTCCTGGGGCCAGAAGCTCGCACAGTGCTTCCTGCCTGCCTTGCTGCTGGCAGATATGGCCGCTGGTTGGAAATAATCGTTTTTAATAATGCAGATCATCACAAGAGCTCGTGGGAAATCACTCTAAATATTACCCTTGGATTTTAGTATAGAAATATAGCAAAGGGAAATTGTCCCTATGATGCTCAAGGGTTAGAATAATATGGAAAAACCAACTCAGTTCAAATAATTTATTGTCTCTGCCATGCTTTTTGCTTAGCACAGCTTAAGCTGTCATTCACCGAAGGGCTATTTATACAGTCTGAAATTCCAAAGGATTCCTGGATTTGTGTTCTTCTACTCTCTTTAAATGATGCATAATAAGGTACTCTACAGAGGTCTTTTGTAATGAATGTGGAACTGTTTAGTTTGGGCCCCATCAAAGGGATGGAAGAACAGTAACTGGCTGTTTGAAATTTTATATTATAGAAACTATACTCTGCCACCACTTGAATTTGTTAGCATCTTTAAAATAAACTCTATCCCCAGACAAAACCAAATAAATCTTTGTATTCTTGACATTTCACTACAGAGGCCAATGAGAGGTGTAAATAGAAGCCCCAAGGAATAGAGGAAGTAGTTTTCCTGGAGGGGCATTCTGGAGGAGATATGCTGGCTATTGTTGATGGTGTTTTTTCCAAAGGTGGCCAAGTTTTTCTTGGCTTCTTTGCCCTTATTATAATGCTTGCTTTCAGCTCGGCATTGCAGTGTTGAGATTGGGGTTGCAGAGTTGTCAAGCCAAATACCTGCTACACATCTCAAACGGGATGTCCCGCCGGAACCCCAGCTTAACCTGTTCAAACCCCTGCCTCCAACTCCCCGCTCCCCACAAGTACTTGACAGCTTTCCTTCATTCCTCATCTCAGCAAGCGGCAGATGATTTACGCAGACATCCAAAACATAAACATGGGAATGTGGTGTGAGGAACAACATGAGAGGAGAAGGAGATACTTAGTGAGGTTTGGGGCATGTTCACCAGGTAGTTTACAAACAGTGGCTCTCACAAGATCAGTGGATTGTATCAATGTCAATATCCTGACTGTGATTTTGTACTACAGTTTTGCAAGATGTTATTATTGAGTGAAACTGAGTAAAAGGTATTCAAGATCTCCCTATATCATTTCTTACAATTTCATATGAACCTACGATTATCTCAGAATAAAAAGTAAAAAAAGAAAAAGTATCTTGATTCAGGTATAGACATGCACACCAGCGGTACTCTTTCAAGCATGAATGCTATTTTCACCATATGATAGATGCATGCATAAAATGTCACAGTTCACTTTAAAAATATTTTTCTTCTATTATTCTAGTCCTTTGGTTTTGCAGAATATGGAGCAGTAAATCAGATTAATCAAACCACAGTCCTAGGCTACTGTTGGATACTCTATACAAAAAAAATAGGCACATGTCTGGCTCTTAATTGACCAAGCATGCTTTCAGTGCTAAGCTTGCACTCAGTAGGTTTCCTCTTTTAGCATGTAACTCCAGCATTGGGAGACCTTTACCTTTGTCTCCTGAAATGCAGTATGATTTTTCTAATTATGTGCAACTCACTTTAAATTCCAGATTTTTCAAGGAGTACTGGAGCAGATTAAGATGTTCTGTTTATGGATTCTGCTTTCTGATTGATAACCAAGCTTGCTGTCGCTCGAATAGTTTGTGTATGGTGGATTATAGTATTATCTCTAAGGCCATCTGAGGATCTCAGAACAGAAAGATATTGTGAGGAATATTATCCTTCCTTCTTTCTATGTGATGTTTGGGGATGTGGTTTGTTAGAAATAGATGAAGAAATCAAGATGAAGGTCAACTTTACCAAAATAAACTTTCTGCCTATTAAAGTTGTGCCATACTCCAAGAAATATAGCCATAATTTCTCAATCTAATGCTTAAAGAAAATAATCAAAACATGCTGCTAAAATTTTTATTGTAACTGATAAATTTCTAAGCACTTAGAACAAAAAAGACCAGTATTTTGGTGAGCCTTCGATTCATGAGTTGAATGTCCATCTACCACTTGTTTTAGGTGAAATGTGGTCATTTTTGGTGATGTAGGCACAAATAAAGATGTGACTCAATAATAGATGAAATATATAAGACACGGAAAACTTGTCTTCCTTCTGTCCTAGCAGACTGTTTAGGATTTGCTTGCATCGAGTGCTTTGATTTTCCCTCTCTTCATTTTACATGAGAGGATATATTTATTCCCTGGAAAGCTTAATCTGTAATCAATTATATTTAACAAGTTAACTCAATTTTAAATGATATGATATAAATGAAGATTAAAGCTAATTTAAGGCAGCATTTTTTTACTACTGTTTAAATTAGCATTGGAAGAATCAGAAGGAACTATGTTTTTGATTAAGGTTTGGTTTAGGCTGAAGAGTTTCAATAAGATAATTTTCATAAAACTCTGAACTGGAGCCAATACCTGCTAAAAGATAACAGGATATATTAAAGCCATATTAGAAGTTTAAAAATAAAGTTCCTGAAAACCTTTAATCAGGAAACAAACTCTGTGTGTGTGTGTGTGTGTGTGTGTGTGTGTGTGTGTTATAAAGCCTATGCCCATCTGCCACAGCTCAGTCATTGCTCTGTCCTCCTCCCCACTCCCATTACTTTCAGTGGGTCATGTCACCATCCACCATGGCCAGTACTCCTCGTTTACTGACCAGCATCCTTAAGGCAGTTTGCATACTGCCTTAAAATTCCTGATTCATTTTTCACACTAAAATCAAAATGATCGAAAACAGCATTCTGATTATGGCCAGTTCTCTGCCTAACACCCTCGCATACTTTTTCCATTGGCCTTAAGATGGAGTCCAAGTTCTTTGTCTTGATATAGTAGAGTCTGCCCCAGCCCAGCTAATGTCCCTCACTGCCATTTGTCTAGGTACCTCCTACACTTACTCACTTTATGCTCTGTGAATGTGTTGAGCTTTCTCTTATCTCCTTGTGTTTGTGGTGTTTTTAAACTCCTCCTGAAGTATCTTGCCCCTGACTCTCATACCTGTTACCTGATTCAGTTCTACTAATGGCTCCTCCAGTCATGTCTTGGAATTGAAGAATCTCCCGGGTTACAGATGATAGCTTATTCGTCTGTCTCCCCAATAAATATGAAAATTACTTAGATCAAGGAGTGGGTCTTGGTCACCATTTTCTCTCCCCACTTTATTAGATGTAGAGATTCTTTTGATGACAAAGCACAACAGAGTGACACTGAAATCGATGAAAGATAGAACTCTGTTACTTATCACTCCAAAAGAGAGAGAGAGCTGCCAGGCAGTGTCACACAGGAGGTTGTAACCTGGCACAGGAGAGCCGCAAGCTAGAGCTAGCTATTGGGAGCGTCTTATGCATGGCAAGTGGGATGACGTTATTCGCTGGGTTTCCTAGTCTCCTGTAGATTGGCTAATTTGCCCCAGGTTGTCTGGTGTCTGGCCCCTGGGTAATTAGGAAAGTGCTTAGTGACCCTAGAGACTAACCCAGTAAAGGAAGCGGCTGGGGTATAGACTTAATCAGCTGCTCTAGAAAGGAGTCTGACTGGCCTCTAGTGAGTGTCAAAACTGCATCACCACAACTTTTCAAGCAAATGCATGAATGAATTAATTAATGAGTGAATGAATGAATGAACAAACCAGCAAATTATAGTATATATTCAAGACATATATATAGTATATAGTATAGTATATATATATAGTATATATTCAAGTATAGTTTAGTACTTGAATTATGTGCTCAATAATTATTTAACTGACACCGCAAGTAAAAAAATGGGTATACATATGCATGAATGTATGCTACTGTTTAGCCCAATAATAATTATTATGTTTTTTCTCAAATGGCTAGTTATTTAGTATGGACTTAAAGTGCCCAGTGTCATCTTCCTGTCACCGAGTGTCTCTGGACCTCAGTTTTCACATATTTAAAATGGGTTTCAGTGTCCTTCTTAAGTAAGGAGAAATAATAATGAATTTGGTAAATTTAAAAATGTATATATTTTATTTTCAGAAATATTAAGTAATATATATATTGATTCAAGATAGAGCTACTATAAAAATGCTTGTTGGCTGGACACATTTTGATAAGGTCTACTCAAGAAACATAATTTCTAGACCTGAAAGTCCAAATTTGTCCCTTGCATTTTAAAATATACTTAAAAATTAGCCTTTTATTAAACAATAGTCTAAGAGTGCTGAAATTACAGACAAGTGTCAACACATCGAAGAAAAATATAGTTTATGTTTTAAAGTATCTTTTTTGACATTAAGAATAATTTGGGTAATTTCCTTCTTCTTGCTGCAGTTGCAATTTGAGAAGCATAATAAATAAAAGTGTTTGCAGAGTGTATTCAGATGAACTGTTTTCAAGAACTTTATGAAGACAAATGCCGCTTTTCAGCCAGGGGCAAAATAAAAATGTTCTATTGAAGCTGATTTTCTCTGGAGATAATATCTTTAATAAATTCTAGACTTTTTTTTTACATTGTTAGTACTATGTATAATATGATTAAGACTATATTAGTCCTGGGTCCCCAGAGGAACAGAACCAATAGCATATATTGTGAGGAGATTTATAACAAATTGGCTTACGCAGTCATGGGGGCCAAGTAGTCCCATGATCTGTGGCTGCAAGCTGGGGACCCGTGAACACTGGTGGTGTAATTCAGTCAAGTTCAGGAGAGAAAACGTGTGTCTCAGCTCGAGGACAGAGAGAGCAAATTCACTCTTTCTCTGCCTTTCTGCCTTGTGTGGGCCTTCATAGATTGGACTTGGTTGATGCTTAGCCACATGGAGGAGGGCCATTTGCTTTCTTTAGTTCACTAATTCAAATGATAATATCTTCCGGAAACACCCTCACAGACAGATCCCCAAATAGTATTTTACCAGCCATCTAGGCATCCCTTAGCCTGGTCAAAATGACACATAAAATTAACTATCAGAAAGTCCAAGAAGCTTAATTCCATATCTTGCTTATTACATACCACATTGTCTATGTAAGGTATAGACAAAGATATATTACAAATGAAAGGATGGAGAAGATACTTCATCCTAATACCAAAAGAAAGCCGGTGTAGCTATATTCATTTCACACAAAGTGGACTTCAGAATAAGGTAAATTATCAAGAATAAAGAGGGAATTACATAATGATTAAGGGGTAAATTTTCAAAAAGATGTAACAGTGCTGACTGTGTATATGCCAGCAATAGGGCATTAAAATACCTGAGGCAAAAACTGTTAGATCTGTAAGGAGAAGTCGATAAACCCACTGTTGTAGTTGGAAACTTCAACACCCCTTATCAGGGATTGATAACAGAAAATCAATAAGATAAAGTTGAACTGAATAACACCATCACTCAAAGGCATCTGATTGACATTTATGGAACACTCCACTCAACAACAGAGTACACATTCTTCACAAGTTCACATGGGACGGTCACCAAGATTGATCATGTTCTAGGCCATAAAACACATCTTCACAAATTTAAAAGTGTAGAAATTATACAATGTATGCTCTCAAACCACAATAGAATTAAACTAGAAATTAATAACTGAAAGATAGGTAGAATATCCCCAAATATTTCCACATTTAAAAACACACTTCTAGGGGTGCCTGGGTGGCTCAGTCGGTTTAGCATCCGACTTCAGCTCAGGTCATGGTCTCATGGTTCTTGAGTTCAATCCCTGTGTAGGGCTCTGTGCTGAAGCTTGGAGCCTGGAGTCTGCTTAGGATTCTCTGTCTCCCTCTCTCTCTGCCCCTCCCCCACTTGCACTCAGTTTCTCTCTCTCTCTCAAATAAATAAATATTAAAATAAACAAGTAAATAAAAGCACAGTTCTAAATAACACATAGATCAAAGAAGAATCTGTAAGAGAAACTATAAAATATTCCAAAGTAAATGAAAATGAAAATACAACTGTCAAAATCTGTGGGATAAAGCAAATGTATTTTAGAGGGATACGCATAGCATTGAATGCATTTGTTAGAAAAGAAGATACATCTAAAGTCAGGAATTTTAATTTCTATTTTAGGAATGTAGGAAAAGAAAGCAAATTAAATCCAAAGTAATAGGAAAAGAAATAATAAAAATTAGAGCAGAAATCAGTAAAATGAAAGTAGCAAAGTAGTAGAGAAAAATCAATAACAAAAGTGATTCTTTGAAAACAGCAATAAAACTGATAAGCCCCCAGACAGGTAAAGCACGGAGAAAAAAGAGAGGACACAAATTATGTAATAGATTAATATCTTCAAGATACAATCTAATAAAACTGAAATTATATATCTATTAGGGAAAGATATAGTCTGAACTGGCCTGTATCAATTAAATAATTTTAATCAACAATTAATAATATTCTAAAACAGTAAGGTCCAAGTCCAAATGGTTTCACTGGTGAATTTTGTCAAACATTTAAAGAAGAAATGATACTAATTCTTTATAGTCTCTACCAGAAAATAGAAACAGAGAGAATACTTTCTAACTCATTCTTTAAGGATAGGATTAGCATTACTCACTTACCAAAACCAGACAAAGATAATACTAAGGAGGAAAATTATAGACCCATAATTTTAATTAAGCATGCATGTAAAGTTTCTCAACAAAATATTAGGTAAGAAAATCCAACAGTTTATAAAAAGAATTATGTACCATGACCAAGTAGAATTTATTCCAGGTATTCAAGGTTGGTTTTACATTCAAAAATCAGTTCATGTAATTCATCACATAAACAAACTAAAGAGGAAAAATACACAATCATATCAGTAGATGAAGAAAAAGCATTTGACAAAATTCAACATGCATTCATGCTGCAAATTATCAGGAAACTAGGAAAAGAACAAAACTTATACTCAACTGGTAAGAAAGTAGATTTCCCCCCCAAGATCAGAACAAGAAAAGATATGCCTCTCTCATCACTGTTACTCAACATCATATAAGAAGTCCGGGGGCGCCTGGGTGGCTCAGTCGGTTGAGCGGCCGACTTCGGCTCAGGTCATGATCTCACAGTTTGTGAGTTCGAGCCCCGCATCCGGCTCCGTGCTGACAGCTCAGAGCCTGGAGCCTGTCTTCGGATTCTGTGTCTCCCTCTCTCTCTCTCTGCCCCTCTGCCACTCATGCTCTATCTCTCTGTCTCAAAAATAAATAAACTATTAAAAAAAATTTTTTTTAAATTAAAAAAAAAAAAGTCTGACTTCAGCTCAGGTCATGATCTGTGGTTCATGAGTTCGAGCCCTGCATTGGGCTCTGTGCTGACAGCTTAGAGCCTGGAGCCTGCTTTAGATTCTGTGTTTCCCTCTCCTTCTGCCCCTCCCCCCTTGCATTCTGTGTGTGTGTGTGTGTGTGTGTGTGTGTGTCTCAAAGATAATATAAATATTTAAAAAAATTTTTTTAAAAACAGCTAATACAATAAGAAAAAGAAATAAAATCTATACAGTTTGAGAGAGAAGAAATAAAGCTGTCTTTAGTCACTGATGATATAATTATCTCTGTACAAATTCCCAAAGAATAGACATAAAATCTCCTGGAAGGTAGCAGGATACACTATTAATTAATATAAACTTAATTTACAAAAGCCAATTGCCTTCTTAAATAGCAATAATTAACAATTGGAACGGGAACTTAAAAGCACAGAATCACTTATAATCTGTGCAGCAGAAGACCTGAAATATGTAGTATAAAGCTAATAAAATATGTTCAAGAGCGATATGAGGAAAACTACAAAGCTCTAGTGAAAGAATTAACGAATACTTAAATAACTGGAAATATATTCTTTGTTTATTGATAGATAAATTCAACATGATTAAGATATCAGTTCTTCCCAACTTTATCTGTAAATTCAATGAAATCCAAATCAAAATTCCAGCAACTTATTTTTGGATTATCACAAATTTATTCTAAAATTTATGTGGATGCAAAAGAGCCAGAGTACCCAACCCAAAACTGAAGAAGAATAAACTGGAAGACTAATACTAATGAACTTCAAGATTAACTATAAACTACAATAAACAAGACAGTGTAGTTTAGAAAAAAATAATAGATCAATAGAACAACAGAATAGATAGCAATTGAATAGAGGTGGGACAGGCTTTTCAACAAATGGTGGTACAGTTGGACATCCACAAAAATGAATATAAACATCTGCAAAAAAAATTGAATCTAGACACAGATCTTAAACTTTTCCTAAAGATTAAATTAAATTGGATCATAGGCCTAAATGCAATACATACAACTTGTAAAATATATAACATTGTAGAAAAACTAGGTGATCTTGTATCTATCAAGGACTTTTTAGGTACAAATAAATATCAAAAACATAATCCATAAAAGCAAAAATTGATAAGTTGAGTTTCTTCAAAATTAAAAACTCCTGCTTTCTGAAAGGCAATGTTAAGAGAATAAAATGACAAACACCTGAAGAAAATATTTGCAAAATACATGTATGATAAAGGATATATCCAAAATATACAAAGAGCTCTTAAAACTCAATAATAAGAAAACAATCAATCCAATTACAAAATGGACAAAAGAATATATACAAATGGTAAATGGGTGTACTAAAAGATGTTTGACATCATATGTCATTAGGGAATTGCAAATTAAAACAACAGTGAGGGGCACTTGGATGGCTCAGTCAGTTAAGCATCTCACAGGGCAGAGCCTGCTTGAGATTCTCTCTCTCCCTCTGTCTCTCTCTCTCTCTCTCTCTCTCTGTCTCCCCCCCCACTCTCTCTCTCTCAAAATAAACTTTAAAAAAGCAAACAAACAAAAAACAAAACAAACAAAAAACAAAACAAAAAGCAACAATGAGATGCCAGTGCACACTTTTATTAATTGGCTATGTTCCAGATCATATTCATTATCAAATTTTAGCAATGATGTAGAACAACAGGAATTCTGATTTGTTGCTCATGGGAATGCAAAATGGTCTAGCTACTTTGGAAGACAATTTGGCAGTTTCTCATAAAGTTAAACATAGACTTATGATACAATATAGCATTTGTGAGATGAAAACTTATGTCTGCACAACAGCTTTCACATGATAGGGTATAACAGCTTTATTTATATTTGCCAGAAAAAAACGAAATAATTCTTTAATATTTGGATATTAAAGAATGGTAAACAAACATACAGCTATGGAGTGCATATCCATACAATGGAGCAATAAATACATCCATACAATTCAGTAATAAAACGAATACATTGCTTACTTAAAAGTTAAATTTTTTAACCTCCTGTCAGTAATGATTTTCAAAGAAATCATTCAAAAAAAGATTGTGTTATGTTGGTGGCAGTCCTAGAAACACTTCATGATTGGGTTAACATAAAGCTGTTGATACACAGGGAAGATTTACCACTATTCTGTTCTTTCCTCACACCCTTCCTATGTCCGAAACATTTTAATGTTGCTTTTCTTTATGAGATAGTGTTTATGAAGTTTTACAGAAACAAGTAACTGGCTTCTCTATAATCTAGGTTTGACTCTTATCACAAAAATTACCCTAAGTTGGAGAATCATTTTCTGGATGGCATGGGGTGGGGTAGGGTGGGGCGTGGGGATGAGTAGTTAGGTGGGAACATAATTTTTTTGCTTATTTATTTATTTATTTTGAGAAAGAGAGAGAGATCGGGGAAGGGACACAGAGAGAGGGAGAGAGAGAATCCCAAGCAGGCTCCATGCTGTCAGTGCAGAGCCCGGCGTGGGGCTGGATCCCATGAACCAGGAGATCATGACCTGAGCCAGGATCAAGAGTTGGACATTTAACTGACTGAGCCACCCAGATGCCTCACAGAAACACAAATATTGAAAATATAAACTTACTTTATCCAAAGTTGATGGATTTTCCATATTTTTTGACAAACAAACAAATGATGACTGTGACAAAAATATAAAGGTGGGTTTAAGAATTGACATTGTATAAGTTACTGGACTGTAGCTAACATATACCTCAGAGTATCATAATGAGATACATTCTTTTTTATTTTAAGGATCACAAAACATAAGCCCAGAATGCTGGAGTCAGTTTGTCAAGGTGAAAATCGCAGACTTAGTGGTGAAGATCGAGGGCTTGCATTTCAGTGTAACCTGACTCTAAAAGGCTATGCTCTTTACACAAGACCACTGTGCTACTAGGAAACAATTTGTAGAGTCTACAAATGGGAAGAATACTAGGTGAAAGACTGTAGATAATAAACTAGAATAGTAAAGAAGCCATAAATGTTGTGCCTAAACAAAATGGAAGAAACTTGACACCCTTCCTTCTTATATCCTATAGGCAATTTCGCCAGGCAGGTCACATTCTGCACTACAAATAGTGTAAATGCCACTGCCTCTACATTATATACTTGCTTTTTAATGCCCAATCATGTTGTCTTCCTATGGCATGTGCTGCATAGTTGTTGTTGTTGTTTTTGTTGTTGTTGTTTTCTGTGAAAGATTTTATTAGCAAGGTGATTAAAAACATCAATTTCTTTTTATAACATAAGGACTCAACATTGGTTCTTTAACGGTAGGTAGATTCTACCAGCTTTGCTTCCATTAATTTTGCTTCCATTAATTTTGCTTTGTCCCAGGCACCATAACCTTTCCATTTACACATCTATACGTTTGTGAGTCTGTAAAGAGTAGAGAAAATGAGGAATAGAGAAATTTATAATTGAGAAGTCTCCTAAAGGTGGAGATCTGGACCATCATTCCTCATAATGCATGGGAGATATATAGCCCAGAGCAAAGTTTGAAATTGCATACAGAACTCATCTTGGGAAGCCTTAACTTCTCTACAGATACCGTGACTTTCCCTGCTGACAACACCTAGTGCAAGACTTAACTGTGATGCCTTGAGAAATTGAATCTACAACCCCTGATTTTATCCTTGCTAGAATGAGTTCTAAGAATTCCCTCTGCTTTGCATTGCTGGCCCTCAAATGAAGCTCAACTGCAGGTGCTTCTGATTAGAGCCTAGCTTTATGCCTGCAACCTAGCTTCAAAGGTTTCAGCGAGCAGGTATCTGATGTCTACGGTTGGGGAAAAAATGTCAAACATTCACTGCATTTGTCAAGGTCCCTTTTACAAAAGACCTCCCTAAATTGAACGCATCATTCCAGATGGCTTATGACCAATGCAGTATGCAATGCAATTAGCAACCTTCATCTGGATAGAATACATAATGATATTAAAGCACATACTAAGATTATGTGAACATTTTTCAGATCCACATCAAAGTGTTGGTTCATAATTAAGCTTGCAGTTTACTATAACCCTAAAACTTGTTCACCTTTTACTGCTGTTTAGCCATGTGTTCTCCATCTTGTATTTGTACAATTGTGCTAAAAACTTTTTAAACCCAAATACGGAACTTTATACTTAGCCCTGTTAAATTTCACTTTGTTAGTTTTGGCTCATCTTTCCAACTTTCTGCAATCCTCTTGAATACTGTTTCTGTCATTCAGTATAGTAACTATCATTCCACACCTTTGTGTCATACACAAATCAGATAAACATGCTTTTCTTTATTCTCCAAATGTTGGATAAAAAATGTTGAAAAGAGTAGAAAGCATTGTAGAATACCACAGAATAGTTTCATCTAGGGTGGTATCTCATCATTAATGAGTATGTTATACCATATTGATTAAACTGAATGTATGTAGACTTGTATTAAACACATGTTCATTCTTTTAGCTTACATCATGGTGATGGTGATGATGATAATGAAAAGACATAGATGAAAGGTATTTAAAGGAAAAATTTTTTATAGTATGAGCATTATACAGAAAGTGGGATGTGATTAAGATTTAAGGATAACGCATCTCCAACGTGTGAACAACATACTTATCAAAAAAGTAAGATTGAAGAAACCCAGATCACTATCACTTATATATTAAAGATCAGTCTTAATATTGTATACCTATGAATCTCAGAGGGTATTAAAGCAGGAGTCAGCAAACATTTTCTGTGGAAGACCAGGTAATAAATAGTTTGGATTTTGCAAGCCCTATGGTCTCTACTGCCGCGATGTTACTTTGCCCTTGTAGCACAAAAGCAGCCACAGACAACACAAAAATAAGCGGGCATGACTGGGTTCCAATAAAACTTTATTTGTAAAAACATGTGGCCAGATTTGTCCCACAGGCTATAATTGGTCCATCTGCCTATAACCTGTTTTTTCCTAATGGCATCAAGTAGACAAGCGCATTTGCATATGGATGAAAATTATAATCGTCCCAAACATAAGATATATTTAGTATTTTAGAAATTTAGTGTGCTACTCAAGAGTGAGAACTGCCCTGTTCCCTTTTGAATTTTAGTACCTAACCATGCTCTGGTACTTGGTAGTTGCTTCATAACTTTTTCCTGAGATCATGAATAAAAACCTTGAAGGTTTCTGTTCAATTCCAGATCCATTATTTTTATGATCTATTAATCACAATACATATAGGCATTAAATGTACTGTTGAAAATGGAGTCAGCATTCATATATGTGGTGGTTGCCCAGATCCTCTTTCAAGAATTAGGGGCTAATTACCCCAAATATTGGGAGTTTGCTGGCAGACAGCCTTCAATGGAATCCACCTTGGGGATTACTTAAGTGGGAGAGAACCGTCTCTCCAAAGACCTTGCCTCCTTCCCATCATGCTCTGTATCCAGTGATTTGTCAACATGGAAGTAGGAGGCCCAGCCCTTCATCCTAACATAGGACAAGAGAAAGGTCATTTCAGCTTTACAGTACCTGCCTGTGGCTTCTATTGAGACTACATTTCAGCTAATCTTTCTCTTTTCTCAGTATTTCCTCTTTCCTTCCCCGAGTGTTGATAACCCATCTGTACTCTAATCTCTATCACAGAATCTCCTCTCCAATGAATGCAACCTGAAACATTAAGAATAATATTTTTCCTTAAATTATGACAACAATAGTCATATCAGTGATATCCATTCACGTTTTACCTGCTTTCAACTGATCTTCTACATGGCCCAGTGTTATGAAGTATGATATCGAATGTTGGTGCTCTTTTTATAAGTCCCTGTGGACTCACTTTGTCTTGCCAAATTAATAAGGCTCATCTATTACAATAGATCTTAAGTAACCACACCAGTTGCTTACCATTTATATTGTTTCATGGTTCTCACAATTTTCCTGATCACTAGAGCAGGTGCCATCTGCTTACTGGTGCAGAGAGGCACTAACCTTTCCCTAACAATTTTGAAAGTTCTAAATCTTCACCAGAAGAGACAAAAAATAAATCTTCAACAAATATGCTTTCAAAATAGGTTTTGTGGAACATTGGAGAATACAAGAAGTGAATATAAGATCAAATTTGTGTGCTTGCCACATGAATATAAAACTCAGTAATAGGCATGAGGCTAATGCTTCCTAAAAAATGGGAAGTGCCCAACAGATGGTGAGGAAACCTCAGAGTAGGTAATTAACAGTGAGGCATAAGATGATCGAGGAAGAGGACAATGAAGTGCATTTAAAGTTAATGCCAATTTTTCCCCCAAATTACTTCCTCCCAAATGATTTCAAAGTTATAAATAAAATTACTGTAGATGGGGTTGAAATCAAAGAGAGAAGATAAAAAGAAGAGAATTTAGAAAATGGAAGGGAAATAATTTTTACGTAGCATTTTCTATTGTTAGTGATCTTGGAAAGCATTTTGCATGTGCCAGTTGTTTACTTACTAATTCTCTGTGAGGTGAGTTTGGTTGATACCATCTTATAATAAGGAAGTTGAAGTTCAGAGAGGCTAAATAACTTAAGTAGGGACATACAACTATTCAATAGTGGACTGAAATTTTAATCCGATTAATTCTGATGCTAAACTTTTGTTTTTCTCTTTACACTACATTGAAAACGTATATAAAGCATTCCGATTGGCCTAAAAGGACAGTATCTTATATACCTTGTTTTAATTGCAACCCAGATAAGATGCCTTATTCATATCTTCTTCAGAGGAAGAAAACTTGTAAACTCATCTCTGTCTTCAGAGCTTGCACTACTGACAAAGTATTATATGCATGTGGATTGGGTTAACTGTGAGTATTCTGAACTTTGTCCAGGCAAGGTTTATATCCATCCAATTTATACCATTTACATTTTGGAACCAAAACACCTGCCATGCTTGTGGTGTTTCTAGAAAAATAGTGAAATACATTCTTTAGCAATTTGTAAACTGCAGGTGTTTTGCATTTTCGATAATTCTTTCCTAAATGTTGTTGCTGTATTCAAACAAAAACTGTAATTACAACATGGAAGTACAAATAGTATGTGGATCGAGAAAGGAGAGGGTTGAGAAGAGAATTGTAATGAGGAAGTGCCAAATGTATGTAATCAGATAGGAAATCGGAAGTTTCCGTTTAGCCACTAGATACAATCAAGGCTGATTCCAAAGACAGGTTACAAAAGACTAATCAAAAACGGTTTCACGCCTTAAAAATCTCATACACATTAAGACAGTTAAAGAGTAGGGAAACTGATAAAGAAATTTCTTTCAATAGACCTGTGTTTTGAACACTACTCTCTAAATCTGTAAGGTGGCAGTTAATTAATTCCCTGTTCATGTGAATATAAAAGAGAGGGCTTTTAGTGTTACTACTCAGGGAGCTTCCTGGGTCTCACAAAGCTATCTGATACCTGCCAGGAACATCTAAGGCAGAAAAGGCCACCCAGTCACCTGATAGCAGTGTGAGGAATGTACTTACTATGTTGTGATTGGACTGTGCTTTGAGAGTCTGTACAGGTGAAGAATGCTTGAGTGCTTCCTGAGGACCAGATGCAGTGCATAATTATAGGCCATCTTAGAGCTTGTCCAATAGGGCCACCTAGAGGGGAAGCTGGAGGTGGCTGAGTGAGTTCTGAGAGGTTGAGAATCATTGTGGATAAAATGGTCAAGAATCCTAAAGAGGAGATCACCAGCAACAGGAGTCTTTGTAGAAGCCATGAAAGTGCCTCATGGTAGAAGAGATCTGCTTTGTATATCCTTCATGTCATCCCTCAATCCCAGTCCAGAATGGGTCTGAAATAGCAGGTAGGAGTTGAGGGAATGTATGTATAAAAAGGGGAGAAGAAGCCAGTTACAGTCTCCATTCCTGCCCCTTCTGTTGCATACAACTGTGTAGCAGGAAGCCATAACGGGGAGAAGGCAAAGAAGTCTTAGCCTTCTAAGACTAAGACTGAGTGTGGATTAATATATTTTTCTGATATTTACACTGCTGAATTTATACTGTGTAGCTGTATAAAAGTGAGTACAGGCCTATAGGACCCACTTAGGTTTTCATCCAAGGTACCTGTTTCAAAGATCATTGGGAAAAAAAGTAAAGATTTTTAAGTCACATTTTATGAATCATCATATGTCTTTATATCTGGTATATATATTTGTATAATAAAGATAATTTCAATGAGCTCAGAAGAAAGAGTTTGGATAGAGAAGTTGGTAGGATTGCAAATTAGTTAAGTAGAGAACCATGAATGTCAGGCTAAGCATCTGGACTTTATTGTATAGAAACTAGGAAATCATTGAATATTGGGGCCTGATAGATAACATGACTATTTTGACAAGTAGTATTATTTTTGGTGATGATGTACTAATTCCAGACGGAAGACTGGTAATGCAGGAAGCAATAAAAATCTCTGGAAATGTTAAATACATGAGTAAATAGAACTAGATTTTGGGGTTGTTTAAAACAACAATATTTTATGAGGTTTAAGTGTGTGTGGAATTAAAGTACATGACAATAATAATACAAAAGAAAAGGCATGGAAAAATGGTAAGTTTCATATTTTGTTCTGAAAAATATTTAAAGTAAAAATTAAAAGAAACTTTAATAATTCTAAGATGGGTATTGACATTTCTAGGGTAACTACAAATAAAAAAATAAAATAATATACTCCTAAAAACCTAACAAAGGCAGGCAGGAAAGGAGATAAAAAGGAAAAAACAAGTAACGGGTAAAATAGAAAGCAAATATTAAAGTGTATGTTTAAGCGCATATACATCACTAATTACATTAAATATAAATGGATTAAACACTTTAATTAAAACAAATATTTTTCTTATGGCAATAAAAATATACTTGCTGCTTTTAAGAACCACACCATAAATACACAGATATAAAAACATGTATTATACAATAAATAAACAAGAGAAAGTTGATGTGGTTCTTCTGATAACAAACCGAGTGTAAGGACAGAAGCAGTATCAGAGTTAAAGAGCATCATTATGTTATAATAAATGAGACAGCAAGGGGAAAATACAACAATTCTATGTTAGTATGCACCTAACAATATATTTTTTTAATAATGAGCAAAGACAAGGAGAAAGTGATAAATTCAAAACTGGAGTTGGAAAATTTAACACATTGCTATTAGAAACCAATAAAATAATATTTTTAGAGATCAGTAGGCTATCTATAGAAGATTTTAACAGCATGGTTAACACATTTCCCCTAGTTGAAATATATGTAACATTTCATTCAATAATTTCCAGAAATGCATTTTTAAAAAGTGTATGTGGGTCATTTACCAAAATAGAAAGCAAGTCTAAGCAAAATTTTAAGGGTGGAATTCAAACACAATATATTCTCTGACCATAGTGGAATTAAACTAGAAAGCCACTACAAAAATGTAAGTGGAAAATTCATCAATGTTTGAAAATTAAATATTATACATTAGTGACACGTGTCAAATAAAAAATCACATTAGAAGTTAGAAAACAATATGAACTGATTCATCATGAAAATATGATATATCAAATGTGGGGACTATAGCTAAATATGTGATTAGAACAGCAGTTCCCCCCTGGAGGATATTTTCTCCCAAGGGAACCTCTGGCAATATATAAAGACAGTTTTGCTTGTCACAACTGAAGGTGTGGAGGTGTCATGCCTCCCAGTGGGCCGAGAAGCCAAGAATATTTCTAAACATACTCCAGTATACAAGGCAGTATCCCACAGCAAAGAATTACCTGGCCTAAAATATCAGTAGTACAATGGTTGCACAATCCTAGATTACAGAGAAATTCAGTGCCCTAAATGTAAATATTAGACAGGAAGGAAGGATGAATATCAGTGATCTAATTATACATCTGAAAAAGCAAGAGAAAGAATAATGCATTACACCCAAAGAAAATAGGAAAACAAAACTGAAAAAGATAAGAGCAAAAATTAATGAAGTAGAAAATAAGCATACTATCAAGAGAATAAACCAAAATTTTGTTATTTGAGAAGAATAATAAAACACACGTTTAGCAATAGTAATCAAGAAAAAAAAGGCACAAATGACTGATAATCAGGAATTACAAATGGGACATCATTTTGGTGCCTTCAGCTAGTAAGGTGATGAGGCTATTATAAACTTCACATCAATAAACTTGAAAATTAATATAAAATTGATAACTTGAAAAACACAACTTATCATTAGTAACATCAGAAGTAAACACTGTGAATAGACTTGTATGTGTTAAATAAATTAAAACTTTAATTCAAAGTTTCTTTCTTTCCTAGAGATTAGAAAAAGGGGGAAACTTACCAATGTGTTTTACTGAGGATAGCAAAACATTGACGCCACACTCTAACATGGGCAGTACACATACCCACATGCATACACAAAACACCCCCACATGCATGCACACACATTCGTACAAAATTAGGGTGCTAATCTCTCTAGAAAATACATAGAAACTTCCTAAATAAAATATGATAAAATTATAATAAATATAATTCAGTAATATATAAAAGGAAATCACAACCAACAGGGGTTTAATCTAAAGATATAAGGTTTATTTAATATATTAAAAATTAATTACTTAATGTGACAAACCAAATTAACAGTAAAAGAAGGAAAACAATATAACCCTCCTTTAAGAATACCTGAAGCAGCGTTTGATAAGATTCAACACTCATTTATGTATTTTTTAAAAAGCTTTTAGAAAACTAGATTTAACTTCCTTAATGACATAAAGAGTACCCACAGAAACATGCAGCCAGCATTTTACTTTATGATAAAATCATTTAAGTTTCAACTCTGATATTCAGAATGAGGCAAGGATATTTATTAAAACTATATCTATCCTATATGTATACTAGAGGTCTTTGCAAGAATAAAATGGCAAGAAAATAAGTGAAAGGAAAAATTTTAAAGGAAGATTGTATTTGTAGACAACTGAAAAAAGTACAGTTAAGATTCAAATTTTAGAGTTAATAATTACATTTTACATGGTCATGTCCTGCAAAGTAGGTATAAGTAAGAAATTATAATTATTTTATTAACAATATACTTGAAAATAAGATTTTATAAGTGACACTACTTAGAATAAAAACCATCAAATTCATAGGAATAAGAATATAAGAAAAGATGTACAAAGCCCCCGTACAGAAAACTATATTATTGAAAGGAATTTTAAAAGTATTAGTAAAGGGAGAGATTTTTTATTTTCATTGTTTGGAAGACTCAGTATTCTAAACATGTCACCTCTCACCAAAATAATCAATAGAGTCAGTGCACACTCAATCAAATATCAATAGGATATTTCATGGAAATGGACCATCTGATTTCAAATTTTATATGGAAATGCAAAAGACCAAGAATAACAAAGATAATCTTAAGAAGAGTAAAACTGGTGGCATTTTAATAACTGAAATAATGATTTATTATAAAGTTAGTAAAATTAAACAATATAGTATTGATATTAGGGTGGTCAAAGAAACCAAATAAATAGAGACACCAGAAAATTATTTATACATAGAGAATCCTGTGACTTATTTCTAAGTTGCAACTATAATGCAGTATGAAAAGAGTAATATTTACAATAAATAGTCTGGGTCAATTAGATGTCTATATAGAAATTTTAAAAATGAACCTTTTTCCCAATCTCATGGAAACCACAATTATCAAATTTAGATGAAGCATGGACCATAATGGGACATAAAATGACTAAAATTAAAAGAAGATATCAAAGGACAATATCTTTGTGGTCCTGAGGTATACCAAGTTATCTTAAACTGGCCCTTGAGTGCACTAAACATAACAGAAAAACATGATGAGTTGGACTATATTAATAATTAGGTCTCTTACTTATCAAAAACTACCAGTTAGACAATGAAAACTGTGGAGATGGTAATCCCTATATATGTATCCAACAAATAATTCATATCCAGAGTATAAAATTATTTCTACAAATCAATAAGAGAAATACGGATAATCCATTTTAAAAACTATGCAAATGACGTTCAGAGTCATTTCACAAAATAAATATCTGAATGGCTGATAAACATATGAAGTTGCTCAGTCTCCTATATATCTGGGATATGCAAATTAAAATTGAAATGAGACGTTACAGTACACCTTCCAGGGTGGCCCCCTATTTTTTTTTTTTTATATTATAAAGTATCTTCAAGGACATAGAGTAAATGAAACTCATACATTGTTGGTGGGAAGGTAAATGAAACTTCGGCAATATCTTTTTAAGCTGAACATTTGCATACTCTGTGACCCACTGATGTAATCACTAGATGTACATTTACCAGCAATACAAACAAATGTACATTAAAAGCCATGTTCAACAGTGTTCCCAAAGGGCAGTTTGTAATATGTAATATCTGAAAGCCATTTGAATCTGATTTAACAGGAGAATAGATACATATATCAGAATAGATACATATATCAGAGCTTATTTACTCAGTGAAATACTATATAACAATTAAACAAAGAAAAAGGCACACAAAGAACATGAATAACTTTCATCATCATAATTTTGAGTGGAAGAAAACAAAAATAGCATAAATTTCATGATTCTATCTCCATAAAACTCAGAATAAGCAAAACAAATCTTGGCAATACAGCCTGGAGTAAGGGTTGCTCAGATGGTCAGAGCGTTGGTCTGGGGTTGGTCTTGTTGAAAACCATTGGTCTATAGATTGGGTTGACAACCGTTTTCTGTGAAGGGTCAACTAATGAAATTTCACAGCTTTGTGCACCGTAGGATCTCTGTTGTGACTACTCAACACTGTTGTTGTAAGGATGAGGGAAGCCATGGACAGTATGTAGGCAAATCAGTGTTACTATGTTCCGATAACACTTTATTTACAAATATAGGGGGCAGGTGGGCCATATTTGTCCCATGGACTCCACAGCGTTCTGACCCCTGCAGTAGATAGAATATCGCTATACTGAAATTTTCGGTCAGTGTTGTTCCCTGCAGATCAATCTGTCCGTGCCTTTCTGCTGTTTTATAAGCTTTGGCTTGCACCAATAGTAGTTGCAGACATTCCTTAAATTTAAGGTTCCATTTTATTGTTCTATTTTAAATTTCATTCCGTTGCATAGTCTCTTAAAATAAAAAGAGAATTTGTGCAACTAAATTTGCATAAGAAGATTAATTTCACAGAAAGAATTTTGAAGAAATCTAATGTCACATTAAAGAGAACCATCATTTCCTACTTAATTGTTGCAAATGTGACCTACAATGCCAAAAGAAAAAAAAGAAGTGCACTTTGCCTTTTATAGACCTACTGCTAATAATCATAAGCCTGTATTCCCAGTTCTTCCATCTGTATTGTGAACATGGATCAAGTACAGAATTACCTAGAGAAATTCAAATAAAATAGAAGACCTTTGGGTCATGGCAATACTGTACTTCCTTGCCCCAAGAGAAGGTAAGGAATGACTTCTTACATTTAGATTAGCTAGGGTGGGAATTCACTCCAACTTTTATACTCCTGTGATCCTTTGGCACAAGATTTTTAACATTAACATTAACATGAAAAATATAAGTCCCAAAGGTTAATTATAAGCAGAGTTGTCCTTGGTAGGAAATATCTTTCATTCCAATCATGAAAAAAAGTGTGTAATAGTGTAATAAAGCTGTTTGGGAAAACAGATAATGGTCAGGTGCTTTTTCCTATACTCTTGGGAGGGAATATGACTCTCTGTTGGAAAGCAGGCGTGGGAGCTAAGATGCCTCTTTCCCCCCATTTTACCATGACTTCTTAGTTCGCTCCTGTGAAATTACTTTAACCTTTTCCATCTAAGGCAATGAGTTTGCAAGAGCAGTGCTTTTTAGTCAGAGGTTCCAAGAGGCATTATTAACTGTTTTTCTAAAAGGAGTTCTTTGTGCATCTTTTTTTTAAAAAGCATCTTTAAAAAATTGTCTATTTATATGACCTCCCTTCCTTCTCAAGGTTTCGATTGGCCTTTGCAAATACTAAGTAGAAAAAAATATGTAATTTTCATTTCATCAAATATTTATTCATGGCACAATAAGAAAACGGACAACTGAACAACAGTTAATTTTGAGGCTAGATGGATTTTCTTTTGGCTGCAAGTGTTTGCTCTTTATGGGTTCATGGTTTCTGGGGAATTTGGCTGCAGTATGAGTTTTGTTTCTTGAAACTATTCACATAGTCTTGATGTACACATGTGTGAAACATTATAAGAAGACTTCTCTTTTGGGGGGTTGGGAACAAAGAAAAATTACCAGGAAACTAGATAAGGAAACTGGGGCTCCCATTGGTGAAGTCTGACCTGTGTAACCAGCCTACATCCTTCTATTCTTCAGGTGTTGGGGCACTTTTAGGAGGTCCCTCCATCCTTACTGACCTAACACAACCATACTTAGGCTAACATTTCTAATTTGATCATAGATCCAAGCGTTCTAATTTGAATCCACATACCAATTTATGTGCCATACCTGATAGCTTCTTAGACCCTGAGACCCATGGTTGCTCTTACTAATAACTGAAAAATAGTAAATATGAAGCATCTCTCTTTTGTCTATCTTAGTTTTATTAAAAAAACACTCAAAATACATGACAACTATCAGGAAATGCAGTCAGAGGTTAAGCGTTCTAAGAAAAGGAGCTATATAAATGCAAAGCATTCATATTATCATTATGGAAACTCATTTCCTCATTAACTTCCATTTCCATGCCAACAAATATTCTTCAAAAGGCTCATTTTATCTTTCACCATTTTGCATGCAGATGTTGGCAGCCATCTAGTAAAACCCTTGGTACTGTGCATACTGCTTGCAAATATTTCATTATGAATCAAGCTTTCAGCTGGTAAACACAGAAAAATTAAACATGAAATAAACCAACACTCCAAACCAAAAAGTAACTAAAACAAAAGTGAAAAATCTCAAGCCAGACTTCACAAACCAAATAAGAGTTTAAATCCCCTATCCGGTAATAAAACCCAGTTTATTGGAAAGGGGCAGCCTAGTTTTAATTCAACCATGATCATTTATTTAAAACACATAATATCCCTAAGTCCATGAAGAGAAAGGCAGTAGAGAATGGGATAATTTTACTTTTACTCCCACTCAAATATAAAGAATACTTACCAGCCTATTTGTAAAATTTGACTACAAGAGATGATGTTATATTAGCTAGTGCATCATAGGGAACATAGAGACTCAGTGCTTACAATTTGTATTTATTTCTTGCCAGTAATAGAAAAAAATAGAGAGAGACTAGCAACTTGATCTGAATTCTTATAGTAAATTAGAGGGTTTCTTTATAAACTTGAAGACATTAAATAAATGTGTTGACAAAAGTTACTGATTTTAACACAACCTCTTCAGAAATAGGTTAACTTTTTAAGTAATGCTAAAGGACTAGTTATAGGCAAATTTTGAAGATGGAAGGCAATACTTTATTAGTTTAAATGGACAAATAGAACATCAGCAAAAAGAGAATAGCCTTTGTACATGTTTTCTTTAATTTTTAACATTTGTTGTATTTTTAGGATGGTAGTTAGCTTTAAGCAGTTGATTATTGTAGTCTGTCTCCTCATTTTCCTCCTGTGTTCTGTACCTCATTCTCAAGCATTCTGTCAAGTATCATCATTTTAAGATTAATATACAATAAGTCAAAAGGAAATTCATTTAATTTACATTATAACAAAGAAATATGGAACTAATCCATATTTTACAGTATTATATTTTGTTCGGAAAAAGTATAAGTTTAAAATGGAGATACAGGATGAAAATGTTATCCATGCAGCATTCATTTATTCAGTCATTCACTCATCAGATATTTAGCACTTACTGTATATGGAAAATGTACTGCGAACACTCTGTTCAGAGGCTTTGACCAGTGACTAAGGAAAATCACTCAAATCTCTTTTCTCAGTGTTTATAGAAAGAGGTGATTCTCTAAGGTCCATTGGTCTAAGGCTCTGAATCTATAATTCATCTGAATGAAACACTTCCTCAGAAGTTTTTTTTTTAACCTAATTGATCTTGTCGCAGTTGATACTTAGAGAAGGGAGCATTTTCTGTTCTCATTACCCTGTGTTCCTGTATGTGTGCATGAGTGTGAGTGTGTGTTTGTGTGTGTGTGTGTGTGTGTGTGTGTGTGTGAGATAAGCTGGAAGCTTGTACACCTGTTTCTGAGATGTCTTGACTCCCTTATCTGATTTTATAATGTTTATTTATTTTTGAGGGGGGAGGGGCAGAGAGAGACAATCTGAAACAGACTCCTTGCTGTCAGCATAGAACCCAACATGGGGCTCGAACTCATGAACTGTAAGATCATGACCTGAGCTGAAGTCATACACTTAACCGACTGAGCCACCAAGGCACCCCTCCTTTATCTGATTTTACATCATATTTACAGTTAGGTTTTTTACTAGAAGCGGCAATATATGATAATTAACATGGAATTGTTAACACATACTATCATGGGTTAAGTGACTCTTTTGTTTTCTGTATTTTATATATATCAAAGACTACAGACTTACAAGCAAGTTCCTAGAATTCTGAAATGAGAAGCCTGGTAAATATAAAGGAACAAAAAATATCCAAGCAGGTATGCATGGTGATTTAATCATCCAACGGTTTTTGAGACTGAAAGGAATACTTGTAAAAATTATGTCAAGACGACAATTAGAGAGTAGGATCTTGGTGAACTGGAATATACGGTTAACCCTATGTATCACATATACCTTGAGCTTTAAAAAGTTGCATGTATACTTGGGTGCCAAACTAATGTGTAGCATAGTAAAATCCAATTGCGTTGAATGGGATAGCATTTCAGCTTAGTGAGGATGCTGAAAAATTATCTAAAATTAAAGGTTATTGTTAACATATAGTAACATAAGTACTTTTAACATCTGTGAGGATTAAGGAGTAGTTTTGTACAACATAAGATCATTTATAACAACTATTACTTTACATTCAAGTGAAGAGAACTTTTTAAACTGGGTAAATGAACGGATACAACCGTTCTCATCCTGCCCCCACGGGAGCGTTTGTCACTGATGTAGCCGGAAAGACTATCTCCACCCTCTGTTCAGATGCCAGCACCTTTACTGAGCACTGCAGCCTCTACTGTCTTAACCTGTGCTATTTTTTCCCCTTGGCTTAGGCAGTATCCCATTGCTGTGCTCAAGGCTTAGTATTGTATCATAATTGAGGCCACGTAAAATTAATAGTAACATTTTAATTCTTACCCTAGCCAAGCGTATTTTGACAGTTATAAAGAAAATATTTGTATAAGTCTCCTTCATGATTAAACTTTAAATTAACCTTAAATTAAGTGTACGTGAAGAGATGGTATTTGGACTGTTATTCGTGGAAAGCCAAATGCTAGCACTCACATCTTCTAGGGAATATTTAAATATTCTTTTTTTATAGCCAGCCTAAGAGCTTTAAAAATCAGAGTTTATATATATATTATATATATATCATATACATATGATATATATTATATATAATAGTTATATATATAATATAGTTATATTACATATTATACAATAATAAATTATTATATTGTATATATAATTATTATTAGAATTTTATACATAATATTCCTTAGCTTTCTGTTCATAAGATGTTTGTAGGAAGAGACTTTTCACTCATAACTTTAAAGGTTCAAAACATTTCATATCCTGGGATCCCCCAAAGTGATATGGAGTCTTTAGTCCTTCTAGCAAACTCAAGAAACATGGATCTTTCCATTACTAATGATGCATTTTTCTGATTTTTATCTGAAAATGCTTTCCTTGAGTGTACTTGTCCCAGACCCCCATATTGGATGCAATTTTCTTCAGTTTATATTATTAGTTTCTAAAGTTACCTTAAACTGCTGTGTTTAGGGGTTCCTGGGTGGCCCAATGGATTAAGCAAGCAACTCTTGATTTCAGCTCAGGTCCTGATCCCAGGATTGTGGGATCGAGCCCCACGTCAGTGTCTGTGCTAAGTGGGGAGTCGACTTAACATTCTCTCTTTCTCTCTCTCTCTCTCTCTGCCCCTCCCCTGCTTCTGCTCTCTTTCTCTCTCTAAAATTAAAAAATAAAATAAAATCTTTTCTTTAAAAATCCTATATTTATAACATTATCTTGCTGACAGCATTTGAAGACCCAGGACCAGAAGTACTGTATGCTTGATGTGTTCATTGGATGGAAAAAGTAGATGATAGAATCCCATTACAGGAAAACAAGTAAACTGGATTGTCACTTTAAGAGATTTATTAGGGAGGATATATTCTTTAGCTTGTTATGATTTCTTTTTTATAGAAGCAGCTGTACTTGTTATCGCCCTCTGCCACATCATCAGTCATCTAGCTACTGCAGAGAATTCCCCCAGGCAGAACAGGACATTCATGAGTTTATATTACTGCCATAAATTCTTTGGCTGTAAGTTTTTATACAAATAATCCCATGTCTCTTGTATACATTGCACCAATTGGTTAATAACATGATCTCTACCCAGGGATTTCTGGAATGTTCTATCTTTTAAAAATAATTGCCAGAGTACATTTTTACATACACTAAAAATATTCTAAATGAGGTTGGGCATTCTGAGGACATCTATATGATGAGAAAATATGGTTTTCCTTAGTTTTCCAATTGAACCTGGTGAGCTTTCTTTTAGTTGCATGACATGAAAACAACTATTTACAAAAGGGGTATAATAAGGTTAGTTAGGTTTTGAAAAAATAAAAATATGAAGTAGCTTTTCAAAGGAGAGGGGTGAGTTCCTGGCTGTGAAACTCTTTCCACAGTTTCTGCATCACTTTTAAGAGTTGAATAATCTCCGTAAAGAAGCCCAGCATTTTCGTCATGCCAGCCATTAAGTAGTCACCAGATTATCTGGCCATTAGCAAATTCTCCTCACAATAAAAGTGAAAAGAGTGTTTAAGCACACCAGTTGGTCAATCCACTAATGCCTAATGGTACTATCCTGATTTTCTTTTACTCCTTTTTTTCCTGACAAACATATTAATAAGATGTCAAGTATTTCCCACAACTCTAAAAGATGAAAGTATTCTTCACTGTGTCATCTTTCATCAATGACACTGTCTCCTGTGTTTTTGTGAGCTACATTCTTTCTTTCTTTCTTTTTTTAGTTTTATTTATTTGAGAGAGAGAGAGAGAGAGAGAGCACGTGGGGGAGGGGCAGGAAGATAGAGAGAACCCCAAATAGGCTCTGTGCTGTCAGCACAGAGCTAGATCAGTCCCACAAACCATGAGATCATGACCTGAGGTGAAATCAAGAGCCCGAGGCTCAACCAACTGAGCCATCCAGGCGCCCCTCTGAGCTCCATATTTGATTGTAGTAAACCATTGACTGTGTCTCAGATTTTAGTGATGAGGTTAATATTATGTGAAGAACCACAGGAGATTCAAAAGGGAACACAGATACAACATCAAATACATCAATTTAGATTTGGGAAAGAGATAGTTTGGGATTAGTGTTTATGATGTAAAGTGATCTTTTCAACAATCATTATTCCAAATCCAGTCAGTTTTCCAAAATGGAAAGTATAGTCAACTAAACTGAAACCTCTAATTGCTCATATAATACCCTCACTACCATGTTCTTCTCATACAAGTGTATTCAACAGCTTACATTTCGCCGCAGTTAAATTCGAGTTAAAAGTTTGGCTGCTGTTGAGATTAAAAATGAGGTCACACCAATAAAGATGTCCTCAAAGTAGAGATAAGTGGATTACCAAGTTATAGATTCATGTATAGTAGGATCCCATTTGTAGGGAAGAGTCATGTATATGTTTGCTTATGATTACAATATTTAACTATACCTACAAAAGTATTAATTCTGGTTATGTATAGACTGGAAATTTGGGAAGTTAGAATAGCATAAATTGTAATGTTCACTTTATTTAGTTGTACTTTTGAATTTAGGAGAATCAGGTTTGAATGAAAAAAATTAAAAACAAGAAAAAAAGAGAAAAGGAAAATGATGTAAACTCTTTCAAAATTAATCTTTGTCAAGAAAGATATGTTTATTGTTTTTAATTCTGAACTATAAAAATAATTTGGTCGATTCTAAAATAGAAATGAGTTAAAGAAACATTTAAAGACTGTGTTAAGAAAAGCAAGTAAGACCATAATGAACCATAGGTCATTTCATTCATGAAATATTTTAATGGCATAAATTATCCAGTTTAATAACTTACCTGAAAATAGAGAATAGTATTTTAGCTGTTTTGTAAATTTTAAACTTTAGTCAAGATTTTAAAAGCAAGTATTCTCCTTTAAAATCGCATTTTTTAAAGTGATCACAAGTATGCCAAATAAACATGATCTTTATGAGTGGAATGATAATTGTTTTTAAAGCTGAAAGAATCTGTCTTTTTAGATTTCAAACTCATGACGTTTATGCTACATATATAAAACATCTGTTAAAAGAAGTGATAAAAATCAAGAGAAAATACATATGAACTGTAACTAACTACTGCTGTCTAGGTCTATGCCTGGACCCAGGGATGATAGAATTACTTGCTGTGTTTTGGGAATAAGCGTGATAAAGATAATAGTAAGTGATGCCGTTTGAGAATTATAATTATTAGAATTTTCTGTCCAACAAATGGAACATTTCAGGGAGATGTTGAGTTTTATAATTTAGAACAAAGTGGGAGGCATAGATGGAACAGATCAATAGCATGCAACCTCTCAATTACTGAGCATTCTTTTCAAACTCAGTGGGCTTTATCACACTTTTTGTTATCTAACCACTGTGGAAGTTTTTTTTTTTTTTTCTGGAATATTCCATGTCTGGTTTTCAGGCATGAATAATTTAGACCAGAAGTTTAATCAAAACATATTTGCTATGGGACAATTCAAAAACTGAAGGAGAAAAAAACATGGAACAGGAGGTCTATATTCTAGTTTCAGTTCGGCCTCCATGTGAAATTTTGGCTTAATTACTTACTCATTCTGGGCCTCAAAATATGAGCTATAAATATTTTTTACAAAATGAGTTCTAAGGCCCTTTCTGGTTGCCATTTTCTCTGTTTCCATATTCCTTGAAATTTTTTTTTTAATGGTATACTGTGTTCATTCTTCTTTTAAATTCTTTTTTTTTTTTTTTTTGGAAAGCCTTATTTTATTTAATTTATTTTTTTTAAACTTTATAGTTTATTGTCACGTTGGTTTCCATATAACACCCAGTGCCCTTCCCCACAAGTGACCTCCACCATGACCATCACCCCCCATTACCTTTCCCCCTCCCCTTCCCCCCTCAGTTTGTTTTCAGTATTCAACAGTTTCTCTCGTGTTTTGTCTCCCTCCCTCTCCCTAACTCTTTTTCCTCCTTCCCCTCCCCATGGTCCTCTGTTAGGTTTCTCCTGTTAGACCTATGAGTGAAAACATATGGTATCTGTCC
>CM053559.1:8448498-8561579 GCA_028646485.1 Cryptoprocta ferox | reverse complement strand
GTTGTGCCTCTGAGTGTTTTATTTCCCTGGTCAGTTATATGGGACTCTCCACCATGTATACTTTGGCTTGTTTTTTGAGGTATCCCTGAAAAGGAAGCAGACAAACATACAGGGAACAAAAGCACGCAAATGCACAGACAAATCAAACAAACAAGCAAGCCAAAAGGGGAAAGAAGTAAAGAAAAGGAAAGGAAAGGAAAGGAAAGAAAAGAAAGAAGAGAAGAAAAGAGAGAAGAAAAAGAAACAAAAACAAAAAGAAGAAGAAAAAAACAAAAAAAAACAACAACAACAAGGTGGGGACAGAGACAGCAAAATTCTGAGGGCAGTCCAAACGCGTATAACCAGCCAAGAGGAGAGAGAAGAATATGCTACGGGATATATATCTGGATGGCAGCAGAAAAGAAGGAGAAGCAAAGAAAAAAGGAAAGAAAAAAAAAGGAAAAAAAAGTTCTAAGGCCGTTTCTGGTTGCCATATTCTCTGTTTCCATATTCCTTGAAATTTTTTGATCATGATAAATGGGTTCATTTATATGCCATATCCCTTATACAGCAGGCATCATCGACCTTTCCCTGAGAGTCCAGGTGCTTCCTTTTCTTTTTTTCTTTATTTTAGCCTGCCTGATGAGTATGCAGAATAATAAACTAATCAATTTTTAAATTAAGGATGGTACTAACAGTCTTCCTCTGATCACACAGAAGAAATGATTAATCTCAACCATTACACAATAGGAAATTAATTTATCTCAGCCAGTAAGGGTAAGATTTTAGACATATATGTTATTATGTGTGTATTTGATGGGGTGAGAATTTACTTTGAATAGAATAATAATACAGCCACACTGTGAAGATCTGACACAGGACGAACTGCAAAGGAGCCTCCTTCCACAATCTAATTTCAAACTCAATCTTATTCTGTAATTGTCTCTAGGAAGAAAATAGAGTACTCCAAGTTCTCTCCTCTCTTAATTCTTCTCCAATACATAGCACCTATTCAATTGTTTGGGAATCTCTGTACTCAGAGAAGAGACGAGGTCATATATCAATAAAGCAAATATTTCACTAACATGCTTTTAGATTTTCACACAAGAAAACTCTAAGACCTATAGATAATCTGTCTGTAGATATGTGAGTATTTTCTATTAATCAAAGAAAAATCATTTTTAATCAACTCATGTGTTCATTTATTTGTTAACTCATTCAACAGACATTTACCAATCAGCATTAGTACCACTTTCGGTTAGTAAGCTATGGGGTCAATATGATAATAAAGAACATGCAGTCACTGCAGTACATGAGCATACAATTGAGAGGGGAAGATAAATTATGTCTATATGTGACAGTTATCCAAGTCATCATGTGGCAAATTCCAGAAGATGAATTATGATGAAAAAAATTAAAAATTTACCTCACCTGTGATGATCACATAAGTCTTCATTGGGAAAAGTTCCTTTTTGTTATATAAAGCTCCATTTCAGTGATTTGTCCTCTGTTTCCCTTAATAATGGCATTTATTATTACTTGTGATCTTCTAAGTTAATTGTTATATGGTTATTAAGTAGGAACATGTGTTATTATCTCAGCTTTATATGTAAGTCTAGGGGTACTGGACAGGTGACATGGTAGTGGAATTGACAGAAGAGATGTTGTATCTTTCCAAATCCCCACATAAAAACAAACAGAGCAGTGACCTTGCAAACTCCCCAATCCATGTACATTTATAACAACACTGGGCAAGAAGCTTCCCTACAAACTCTAAAGCCCCCAAATACAAGCAGGTGGTGATAACCCACCAAAAGCCACAAGACCTTCATGATATCAGCATCTGTGTGGGAGAAAGCAGAAAGAAGGAACAAGGCATGGGATAGTTGACAAGAGGAGAACCATTTAAGAACCAAAGTCAGGGATTTCTTGCCCCAAGAAGTAGGTAACAACATTATGTGATTTAGAAATATAGAAATAAATGCTTGGGGCGCTGGGTGGCTCAGTCAGTGGAGCTGCTTACTTCGGCGCAGGTCATGATCTCCCGGTTTGTGGGTTTGAGCCCCACGTCAGGCTCTGTGCTGACAGCTTGGAGCCTGGAGCCTGCATCAGATTTTGTGTCTCCCTCTCTGTCCCTCCCCAGCTCATGCTGTCTGTCTCTCAAAATAAATAAACATTAAAAAAAAATCTGGTAAGAAGTAAATGCTGGCTAAAAGAGTTGAAAGTAGGAACTGGGGTAATATACAATGGGACAGGAGGCTTCTATTTCTCCCTATAGCCTCTGTAATACTATGATTTTTTTTTGAACTATACGTACATATAACGTTGAGGGAAAAATGTCTATATTAATAATAGTATTGGCAATTAAGTAAAAAAATACTGTTGCAATCATCTAAATGAAAACTGAATTTAAATTTTTGAGAGTAACATTTGATTGCATTTTAATGTTAACATAGAAATATAGGAAAACATCAGGGTGAATTTCAGTTAAATCCCAACTCTGTCCAGAGAAAACAACACATGCTACCTTCACCCCAAGCAATTTTGGCTCCAGTAAGTGTTCTGAAAATTGTAGTATTCTTTTCTTTCCTTAACAAACACTGAATTTATTTTAATGAAGATTTCTGCCTGTGAAATATTTCTAAAATATATGGCAATTTTAAAAATTCATTAGAAAAAGCTGTCGGGATAATGATGAATAACAGTTCACAAAGATGTCAAATTCACTTCTTGTTAGATCATCAAAAAATACTGACAAACCTATCTTCATATGGTCAACAAATGATTTGTCATAAAATTTAAAAAGTCAAGCCTTAATTCCAAGTGCTTTGACACAGATTGAGTGATACTAGGGTTTCTCCAAAAGGGAATTCTAAGAATCAACATAAGTGAGAAAACTTACTTAACTAGAACACTGGTTAATTGTCTTTAACCCAGGTTACATTAATATCTTCCTTGATATTTTTCTTAAAAAATTAAGGTTGAAATAGAAAAAAATATTTTTATAAACCTTTCTACCTTTGAGCACATCTAATATTTTATTCCTACTTTCCATAACCTAACATACTGATTTGTCAGTACTTCAATTCTGAAACTTTGAAATTGCTATTAGAGATTGATTGATAATTTTGTGAGTAAGTAAGGATAACTTCAAAGTATACATAAAGTATAAAGTAAACTCTGTGAAGTGAATCCTGGTGTAGTGAACCCAGCCACTTTACCAGCACTCTGATAAAGAAAGAGAATATTACCATACTTCAGAAGCCCACACTCACAATAGATTATTTTTATCTGTGTTTGAACTTTATAGAAATGAAAGTATAGTTTATACTCTGATGTCTGGCAGGCTTCTTTTGGTGGACATTATGTTTGTGGGATATACAGTTGTTGCATGTAGCAACAATTTGTTCTTTCTCATTTCCGTATAGTACTCTGTTCAATTAGTATGCAATTTACTTAATCATTTGATAGAGATGTGAGTTGTTTGAAGTTTTGAGGTGTTGAGAATAGTGCTCTATGAACTTTCTTTTGCATATTCTTTGGTGACAGGTGGGTACATATCTGTTAGGTATATACACCGGGGTAAATGACAGGGTTGTGACATATGCATGTGAACAGCTTTGGTTGATAATGTCAGTTTTCCATGCTGTGCCAATGAACACTAACAGCGACAGTGTATGAGAGTTTTTTTAATTGCTGCACCAATTTATCAACACTCTTCATTTTCAGTCTTTAATTTGGCTATTTTATTTCTTTTATTATTATTTTAAATGTTTTATTTATTTATTTTGAGAGAGAGAGAGATTGAGAGCAACTGGAGAAGAGTCAGAGAGAGAGAGGGAGACAGAGAATCTCAAGTAGGCTCTGTGCTGGCAGTGCATAGCCCAACGTGAGGCTCGAACTCATGAACCATGAGATCCCGACCTGAGCTAAAATCAATAGTGGGATGCTTAACCAACTGAGCTACCCAGGCGCCCCTTAATTTGGCTATTTTAAAAGATACATTGGCATCTTTCTCATCACTACTAAACATGCATACTTTTTCATGTATTTATCAGTTATTTGAATGATCTTTTGTTGTTGACGTGTCGATTTAAATCTCAAGACATCATTTGAGTTACATTTTTTCATTGATTTGTATGAATCCTTTGAATATTTTAGGTATGATAGGTAATACATTGTTTTTCTTCAGCTGATTTTAAGTTTATTTCTTTGTTTTTAATTTTTGGAAGTTTTGATGTGTCTGGCAGTGGGTATCATCATCATCATCATCATCATCATCATCATCCAGGCTCCGAACCTCTTTGGGGCTTCACTCACCCTCTTGAATCTAGAGTTTTATGTCTTTCGCTAAATTTGGTATTTATCGATATTTTGATATTTGATTTTTTTTTCAGCTCCATACTCTTTCACCTTTGGGGATTCTGATGACATTGAGGTAAGATTGGTTTTTTTTTTTTTAATTGTACTACACATCTCTGAGGTTCTATTCATTTGTTTTCATCTATCTTCTCTCTGTTGTTCAGACTGAATAATTTTACTGATGTATCTTCAAGTTTAGTAATTTTTCCTTTCCTCTTGATTCCTCCCAGTGAGTTCTAAAAAACTTTGTGGTTATAATGATTTTAGTTCTTAAATTTTTATTTGCTTGCTCTTTATATGTTTTCTTTCTTTTGTGAGAATTTCTATTTTTTCACATATGTCAAGAGTGTTCATAAATTTTCATTGAATTATTTTTCTGATAGCATTTAAAAATCCTTGTCAGATAATCTATGCCATCTCAATGTTGGTATCTGTTGATTGTCCTTTATTTGAACTGATGTTCGATGTGTGACGAATTATTTTCTTTTTATTGTATCCTGGGCATTTTCAGTATTATAGAATGAGATTAAAGTTTCTACTTAAAGCTCATCACTGACAAACCAGGATGGTAATCTGGGCTGTATTCACACAAATAATCTCTGCAGATAACTCCTGTCCAGGAAGATATAGAACCCCAGCCATATCCTTAATGCTTATATGTGATTGTAGTCAGGGTCTGCCCTTAACGGCCTCTGTGCATGCCCGCTGGTTCAGAAGGGAACTGTCTCCTTACTGCCATCTTGGAATGGTAGTAAGTCTGCTTCCACACAAAGCCTCTATACATGCCCACCAACCAGGAGACAGAACTATCTTTTCATCGTACAGGTGAAGCAGAAGTCAGAGTTCTGCTCACTTTGGGTGGAGTAGAGCTGGTACAGTTAAAACTTTGTCCTTCCAGGGCTGAGCCTCTTCCAGCCTTAATGTAGAACTTTAAAAAAGCATAGCTTGTGTGTGTGTGTGTGTGTGTGTGTGTGTGTGTGTTTATTTTTTTGGTTAGGGCCTCGGGTATATCCAGGCTGCAAAAAAACCTCTTTATCAACTACACTGCGATATGTAGGAGTAAAAAAACAAGAAATTAACAAACAGTAACAAACCAACACAAAATAGAAAACTCACTCCTGAGTCCCTGGATCTCAAAAGAGCCCAGCCTGTTTTTTTTCCATCATATTTCAAAGTCCTCTAGTGTTTTTTTCATATATTTTCCCAAGGATTATATATATACTGAAGCAGAATAAAATAGGGTGAACTATATCTACTCTGTTCTTCCAGAACTAGAAGCAAAATTTATCATTTCTAAGTTTCATTTTCAAATTGTTGCTAGTAAACAGAACACAGTTGACTTTATGTAGACCCTTTCACTGGGGATTTGCTACATTTAGGTATAAATTCTAACACTCTCTATTTCTTTCGGGATTTTCTACATTAAAACATATGTTATTGGGGTGCCTGGGTGGCTCAGTTGGTTAGCCGCCTGACTTGATTTTGGCTCAGGTCATGATCTCTGACGTCACAGAGCCTACTTGGCATCCTCTCTGTCCCTCTCTCTCTGCCCCTCTCCTGCTCTTTCTCCCTCTCTCTCTCAAAATAAATAAATAAACATTAAAAAAGATATTATCTATCAATACTGGATTTTCTTTTTGAATATTTTTTTAACTAAATTGCCCTAGTATACAGAGTTTAGTAAAAACTTTATGTTTAGATTTGTCAGGTAAGGTTTAATATGTGATTATTAAACATAATATTTGCTATAAGCTTTTGGTTAATGCTCAATCACAGTAAAAAAAACCTCTTAATTTCCTCTTTTGCTATGAATTTTTATCATTAAAGAGTAATTTTAACAAATGTTTACTCTACAACTAATAAAACAATTATTTGTTTTTTCCCCTGTTATAGTGAAGCTGGTGAATTTTGTTGATAATTTTTCAAATGTTAATCTTTAATCACTGACCAAAGCTAACTTCATCACAATTTCTTACCCTGTTTTTATATTTTCCTGGGATCTCTTAACTAAAATTTATTTATGACTTCTCATCTAAATTCAGGAAGACCTTAGCCATTAATATTCATTTCTTTAAAAAATGTTTTTTAACATTTATTCATTTTTGAGAGAGAGAGAGACATACCATGAGTAGGGGAGGGGCAGAGAGAGAGAGGGGGACAGAATCCAAAGTAGGCTTCAGGCTCCAAGCTGTCAATGCAGACCCGGACTTGGGGCTCAAACTCAGATGGTGAGATCATCACCTGAGCTGAAGGAGGATGCTTAACCTAATGAGCCACCCAGGCACCCCTAATATTCATTTTTTATAGTGTCCTTGTCAGCTTTTTTGTATATAGATTTAAGTTGGACTCATAAACATGTTAGAAAGTGTTTCCTCTATTTTTCTTTTTTGATGGTTGATTTTATTCTTCTTAAATGTTTGAAAGAAGTCACCAAAAGTCATTGCTTTGTGGAAAAATTTTAATTACAAATTTAATTATAACAATATATATAGGACTCCTCAGATTTTCTTTTTTTGTGTGGTGTTAGTTTTGGTAATTGTATTTTATGTAAATTTATTCATTTTAACTAAGGGCATCAGCAAGATTGCAGAGTGGTAGATACCAGCCTTTGTCCTTTCTCCAAAAAATGACATATATTATATATTGGCATATATTATATATAAAATAACATATATTATATATATGCAGCCTTTAAAAAGAAGAAAATCCCACCATTTGCAACAATGTGGATAAACCTGTAGGACATTATGCTAAGTGAAATAAGCCACCGCAGAAAGACAAATACTGCATAATCTCACTTATATGTGAATTTAAATGTAAAAACACCAAACTCCTAGTAACAGAATAGGATGGTAGTTCACAGGGGCTATGAGATGAGGAAAAGAGACGTGGGTCAGAGTGTACACACTTACAGTACAGAATGAGTACTAAGTTCTAAAAACCTAATGTATAGTATGATATATAATTAATAATAATGTATTTTATACTTGAAATTTTCTAAGAGAATAGGTCTCAAAAGTTCTCATCATAAAAAAAAGGAAGTAACTATGTAAGATGGTGAATGTGGTAATTAATTTGATTGTGGTGAGTATTTCACAATGTATATGTGTATCAAAATACCACATTGTACAACCTAAATATATGCAATTTTTATTTGGTAATCCTACCACAATAAAGCTGGAAAAAATCCTTTAAAAATAGAAAAGAAAGATGAACACTTTTTATTCAACAAGTTTAATATTTGTTATGAGAAAGCTATGCATAATACCTCCCATAATGTTTTTATACTTTTATAATCTATAGTGACGCCTTCATTGTCCATTATCAGTTTTGATATTGAAGATAATTTCTTTTATTTTCGTTTGTCTTTTTGTTAAAGACCTTATCGGTTTCATCAATTCATGAACGAACCAGTGTTTGGCCTTTCTTCTCTATTGTATGTTTTGTTCCATTTCATTAATATCTCTGCTTATTTTTGTCACAGTTTTTCTGCTGCTTTCCCTATTTTATTTTTTATAACTTCTTGAGAAACATCTTTTGGATGAGATGGAGATGGATCATTGATTTTCTGCCATTTTTCACTAATAGAAATTTAAGATGGAAACTATTTCTGAAGTTAGTTTTAGTGAATTCCATAAATTTTGATAGGTCATATTTTATTATTTAGTTCAAATTTTAATCTAATATCAACAGTGATTTCTCCTTTGACCTTTCAATTACTAAAATGTATTCCTAAGGCACATTCTCTTTCTTGATTTAGGTGCTGGTTACACATGTATTCATTTTATAAAAAACCCTTCTTGATTAAGTTGTACATTTTGATTTGTGTACTTTTCACTAAAGGTATTCTAATTTATCCCAACTGAAATTAGAACATATTTTTTAAAAGTTTAAAAATTGGACAATATATTCTTTAATTTCTAAATAGTTTGGCAATAATTTAATTATTGTTAATTTAGTTTGATTTTATTTAAATACCTTGAAATCTTTCAATCCTTTTTCATACTTGTTGGAAGTGTAATGTGATAATGTTATTTGTTTAAGAAATAACTTTTTAAAATACTTTGTGAGTGTAATGTTTTTTAGTTATTTAGTAGGATACACTTTTTCCACTTTAATTATAGGTTCATTAGTCTCCCTTTAGTTTTGTCAAATTTTAACTTATGCATTTTGGAGTTCTTTTATTAGATACCTATACATTTATAATTATTACTTGTTACTAGTGGATTGCATCTTTGATATTTATAAATCTCTTTTTATACATGTACTAGAACTTCATACTTTACAGTCTGCATTTCTGATGATGATATAGGTGTATCAGCTTTATTTTAGTTAGTGGATATGTCTATTTTTTAAAACATATGTTATGTCTATGTGATGAATCACTAAATTCTACTCCTGAAACCAATCCTACACTATATGTTAACTAACTTGAATTTAAATAAAATCTTGGGAGAAAAAAAGAAAAAAGAACAGTGATAAAATAAATAAAAAGTGTGTTTACCTTTGAACATTTTATATTTTTGTATTCACAGTGAATCTTTTTAAAAGAGCATAGTTTGTTTTTTAATTCAATCTAAAAATTCTTATCTTTTAAGAAAAATAATTTAATTGCATTAATGTCATTTCAAACATGTTTGGGTTTATATTTACTATCTTACGATTTGTTTTTAATTCCCCTCACCATTAACTTGTTAGGTATACATTCTTTTTCTACTCGTTAGTGATTACCATAGAGATTTAAAAATGAATCCACAAGGCTAAAGCCATATTCCTTTATTCCTTTAATTCAGTTTGCCCCCTTGTTGTCTTTTATGTTATCATCATCATGGATTTACAAATACATATACACATATAACACAACACAAAAAGACATCAGTATTATTTCACTCACGTATTTACTTCGGTTGCTTTTTATTCCCTCCTGTGTTACCTCATTTCTTACTGGTTGTTTCCTTCTGCCCCCAAGAACTCCATTTAGTATTTCTTGCACTATAGCTCTGCTAATGAGAAAATTATCTCACTTTTTGTTTTCTGGAAATGTATCCTTCATTTTAGAGGATATTATCACTGGACATAGTATTCTGGTCTGGAAATTAATTCCTTTTTACATTTTCAAGATGCTATCCTGTTACCTTTTGGCTTTTACCACATCTGTTGAAAAGTTTATTATAAATCTGACTGTTGCTTTTCTGCAAATGATGTGTCTTTTCTTTTTAAATCTGGCTAATTTCAAGATTTTATTTTTCAAGGTTTGTTTTCATCACTTGTAATGCAACATATCTAAGGATGCTATTCTCTGTTTTTATCTTGTATTTCTAATGCTTACTGAATCATTGGTTTGCTATTTTTTTGTTCAGAAAAAATTCAGCTAATACCTCCTAATTTTTGTTCCATTCTATAATGTAACTCATTACACATTTATCAGATTTTTTAGTTGTGCTACATATTTTCTTACCAGTTTTCTGCACTTTTCAGTTTCTTTTCTCTCCTCATTTTAGCCTGTGTATTTTCCACTGATTTCACTCTTGCTATAAGCATTGTGCTGTTAAATCCATCTATTTGGTACTTAATACCAATATTGTATTTTTCTTCAGTTGTATACTTCTCATTTGTCTCATTTTTATTTATTTTAGAGAGGGAGAGCGTGTGGGAGCAAGGGGTGGAGGGAGAGAGGGAAAGAATCTTAAGCAGGCTCCACGCTCAGTGCAGAGCCCGACATGAGGCTCGATGCAAACCCTGGGATCATGACCTGAGCTGAAACAAAGTCAGACCCTCAACCAACTGAGCCACCAGGCACCCCTCATTTGTTTCATTTTTAAATATGCTAGGTCTCTGGATAAATTTTCCTTATTATTTTCTATTTTAGGTCTAAGGGCTAAGTCTGTTAACTTCAAAAACTGAGTGATTTGTTCTTGTCCTTTTGTGTCCTCGGGATTATTTATGTATCTACTCAGTAGTTTTCAATCAACTGCTGCATACTTTGTCTGAAACATTATAGAAGATTAGGATTAGTTTACTTAGTTTCAAAGAAACGTCAGTCTTTTCTCTGATCACCAAGTATAATTGGGTTCATTTGTAGACTTTGTAAGGCTTGATCTACCTCTGTTCCAGCCCCTACCAGTTAAGCTTCCTAACTAAGAGCCTGGGATGTCTGCTAATGGTCCATTTCCTTGATGGGTACTGAGCTCCTTCTTTTTTTTTTTTTTTTTTTAATGTTTATTTATGTTTGAGAGGGAGAAACAGAGCACAAGTTGGGGAGGGGCAGAGAGAGAGAGAGGGAGACACAGAATCCAAAGCAGTCTCCAGGCTCTGAGCTATCAGCACAGAGCATGATACAGGACTTGAACCCACAAATACAAGATCATGACCTGAGCTGAAGTTAGACACCGCCCGACTGAGCCACCCAGGTGTCCCACTGAGCTCCTTTTTTGAATCTCCTCAGCACTGTGAGACTCCCGAAAACTCCACTCTGTATTTATTAATTTCTGTTAGTTTTTTTTCAGCCTTTCACCCTGTGTAGCTGAGGAGTTTGGTGTGTTAAGGGAAAGTTCATTGAGTGTTCCTTGAATCTCTGACTGTTTTTCTCTCTGAGATCTTGGTCTCATAAGTACTGACTTACTGATACAATATCTAGTTTTTTTCCTCCAAGCTTTGTAGGATTTCCAAAACCTAATGTATTCTCTTTAATTTAGTAATGACCCTCTGCCTGAATTTGTAGTGTTTCCCACCACCAATAATAAGCAAATACCCCAAGGGCAAAGGTAGGTAGAAAGTCTGCTCATTTCTCTGAAGTTCCCTTCTCTCCAGGATCTTGGCCTTTCCAATTCTGCTGCCCCATCACTTCTTCTTATATATTCAAGCTTTGTGTGCCTCAGGGGGAGGGGGTCTTATCCAGCTTTCCTAAGTTTTCTCAGTGGGCATACTGTTTGCTCTTTACCAAAACTGATATGATCATAGAGAAACTGAAATGTACATTTTTTATTATTAAATTATTAACATTTAACCCCATTTCTATCATTTTTTCTGATATTTTTATTTGATAAACTCATACAGAATTCTGGCTAAGAAATTTTACTTCAGACTTCTAATTTTTCACTGAAACCTTTAGTAATTACTTATTTAAAATGACTAACTTCATTAAGATTCTGATAAATCTATGCTTGAATTTCACTTCTGTCACTTCTTAGTAGTTTTATCACTTTGGGCAGTTTAATTATATTCTTCTAGCCTTAGTTGCTTTATCTTTTATAAATGGAAAAAGACTTAGCTCATGGGTTTGTTTTGAGGATTCAATTAAATTTTATACCAAAGAAATGAAAACCCACTCCATATTACATCCAGTACATGCTGTTTCCTTTTTTATCATTATCTTTTCCTCTGTTGATGGTATAAAGTAACAATGGGTAACCATTGTTGGATGATAGATGGATGATAGATGACAGTAAAATACATAAGCTTCAAATATGTAATTGAGATTTGACAATAAGTGCCAACATAATTATGGAATTCAGTTTAGTTAAATTATTTATTCTCACTTACATAAAATTGTGAAAATGGGATGAGGGGGAGTGCAGTGGAAAAGCAAAGTAAAAACAACAATATACATCTTTCTATCATCCAGCATATGGTAGGGCTCTAAATATATACTTCTAAAGAAAGTTGTAAATCTATTTGTTGCCTTCATGAAAGAGAATATGCTGCCCACTGTTTATTAAATTATTAGCTTCATCTAATTAGCAATATTCATTTGATACATTATCTTTGTCTGGTGAAGTGTGTGTGATAAGCTCCTCTGCTATCTCAGAAAATACCAAGCCAAATCTGATTTTTTTCTTCATCAGCCAATCACACTGCTCCAGCCACTAACCAGCAGTAGACACAATATACAGAGGACACACGGTCTAGCTCCCCTGTCCTCCTTTAACTTAGGAAATTATACATTTTTGAAAGGTGCCAAACATAAGAACTTTTGAACTCCTTTTATTTTAAGCATTGGCTCTGAGAAATTCAGTTGCATTTTAATATTCATAAAAGGGTCCAAAGGAAAGAAATAAGGGTGGTAAACGCATAGAAATTATGTTCACAAAGGAAAAATGGAAGACATGAAAGTGGTTTAGCCTAGAAAATAATTGACTATCAGACAGTCACTTATAAAGTGTTTATATATTTTAAAAATTCTGTTGCCTATCCAGAAAAATCTGATTGGGAAAAAAAAGATATGCGATTGAATTAGAACAAGGAAAAATATTAACATCTTAAAACTATTTCACCAAAGAAGACTGAAGGCTGTTATTTTACAGTGAAGCTCAAAGAAAGCAAACAAATGGTTTAAAAAAGTCGACTTCACTGTCATGCTCTTGATGAAATGCATCTGTCTTGAACTCTGGGAATTGATCTTGAGCAAACTCTTTTTTAGATTATTATGTTGTTGTTGCTAATATGCTAGTCTTTGAAAGACTCGGGGAAAATACACATGGATAAGAATGCAAAATCAGATGAGGAACAAATTCAGGTGATGTCCATGAAGATACTGAGACTTTTGTAGAAGAAAGCAATAAGGAATGTTGAGAGGATATAGTTTCCAGAATCTTCTGCAAAGCTACTAAAGGAGCCAATTTTCCCATGCTTTGAGTTTCTCCAGTTTTTTTTTCCTTTCTTTTCTTTAACTACCTGTTCCCATTTATACAAAAATGTTTTCAATCAGTGCAGATTACCAAATCAAGCATGATTTATATTTACAACTTCAGAGGTGAACCTGACTGTTTCATGGAGTAGGTCAAACCAAACATTTTATAGAGTCATCCAGCCTACTTAATTTGAAAAGTAGCTGACAATGGCATGTTTTTCTATAAGTTAATGATGTGAGAAATATGCATTGCATCCTGGGCTATTTCAACATTCAGAAATGTTCCCCACCAGCAGAATTTCTAATACGTTTCTTTTACTTCTTTCATAACACATTAATTTAGTTCCCCCAAATAACTGAAGTTCTGTTATGTTCTGGTCAAGTGCCTAGATTCTTCAAATAAGACTTTCTTTGCAACCAGGGATGGTTGAACAAATGGAGAAAATCTTGTCAGTAGAAGCCTGAATTTTCCCCTTACTTAGTTAAGTACAAAAGGAAAGCAAGATGGCCTTTGAGCCAGTGTTCTAGAAACCTTGAACTGTCAAGGACCTCAATGATCAAGTTTATTTTGTCTCTTTCTTTATTCCCCCCTCATCTACTTGTTGGGTCAAAATTCCAAGATTCTGATAGAGAAGGAAATCCTTGAAAGTCTGCTGCCATGAGTATATTAGTATTTGTTGTGGCTTCTCTTTTGCATAAATAAGAGAAAAAAGAATACATAAAAAAGCAATGGAAGAGTGGGAGAATGACATTAATTTCTGTATGCCTCATTGTCTTTCTGGGTAGCATTTATCATAATGAGGCACTATCTGTCCATATGTTTAAAGCTAAAATAAAAACTCCACTGCTTTGGGAACCCAGAAAACTGGATTCTGATCTCATTGTAGCCACTAATACTGTATCCTTATTCTTGCTACATGGTGGGCTTCCTCATCTGTAAAATGGATACTGTTAGCTCATGTCTAAGGTCCTTTCTTATTTTACAAATCTTTGTTGAGTGAAGTGTGACAAAGCCGTAAACCTGTGGATTCCAAACACTGTTTGGCCAGTATTTTCTAATAAATGCTTACTCTAGATGTCTTCTCAGAGACCTCATTTAGGTCTCAATGAGCCTAAAGCTCCTCCAATGGTTGGTCGTGTGTTTTGCACTCTGAGTGAATATTTGTAGCTAACACAAGAATTTGGAAAGGAAGAGGAGGAAAGGCTGCCTCTGCCTGCTGTGGCTCCCTGTTGCCAAGAAGACAAGAGCGGGAGGGGGGGCAGCATAGTAAGAGCATGAAAATGAAGTAAGAACAATAAGAATACCTGAAAGGCATCGATGCAATTGTGGCACAAAAAAGTCTTCACATGAGGATGATCTAAGATAGACTAACAGTCTATATCTATAGTTGTATAAAATTAGCTATTGGAGAAAACTGTGTGTATGGCGGGGGGGGGGGGACAAGAGAGAGATCTTTTTACTTCAGAAACTTCAGTTATTTTTCATGCTTTGTGCACTAAGCTATCATCGTGACAGGCATATGGATGAGGTACAAGAAGTGAAGACGTTGTGGAGGAGATACTTTACAGTCTGTCAGCTACTGTTCAAAAATTATATATTTATAATTTCATTTAATAGTCACAGCTATTTTATGATATCTAATATTAAAAAAATTTTAAAGGAGCTCGTAAAGATCAATTAAGCAGTGTAAGATTGCATAGCTGTTGAAGTGTTGGAGCCTGGATTGGAGCCCAGGTATTCTTCACTCTGATACTCTTCATTGGGCTTCTGTCAGCACAACAGGGACTTTATCACTAACACCTACTCATGCTAGATGCTCATGAGTCTGATTTTACTCAACTTGCAAGCTAATAAGTTAGCTGGTTACTTTTTCGTGCATGGTGGCAGAAGACGTCAATAACTGCTAGGTCATACACAAAGGAATTTATTACTCACAGCATAGCAAGCAACATGAACATCAAGTTTGCTTCAGTTCCTGGTTAGCTGTCGTGTACCAGTGTACCACATTACTACAAAACCAGCAACTAAAAACAGCATCCCTTTATCATCTCATAGTTCTGCAGGGCAAAGTCCAGTAGACCTGGCTGGTAGTCTGCTTAAGGTCTCACAAGACCAACATCGAGGTGTCAGTGGTCCTGAGATCCTCCTTGGAAGCTCTGGGGAATAATCTGCTCCCAGACACACTTAGAATTGTATTGGCAGAATTTGGTTAAGATCCATGTGGTTATATGACTGTGGCCCTTGTTTCTTTGCTGACTCTTGGCCAGAGGTTACTCTCTTTCTTGAGATCACCTCTGTTCATTGGTTTGTGGGAACTACTATTTTCAAAGCGAGTCCTGACACATCAGATATTTTTCTGTGAAGTTCTTTGACCCTCTCTTCACCTATAGGTTCTCTTCACATGAGTGCTTCTCCTGCCTCTGCTAATAATGACATGAATACATTGGTATGCATATATTGATATCAATACATTGAGCTCACAGTGATAATCCACTCTAATATCCCCATTTTAAATCAAACTACTTAGTAACCTTGATTACCTCTGCAAATTTCTTTTTTGTGTGTATAAGACAACATATCCACTCCACAAGCATGGTATATCATCATAGTCGTAGTCCCAGGGAGAGTCTTGTTAGATCATAATCCCTCCTCCGATGGGTCCAATTGCCTAGGTCCCTTTAGGACAATAAGATGTGGTCCAGATGGATATGCACATGCGGTGGGTTTGCATCTTGCATGAGAAATTCTAAGATTGAGGAATCTACTACTTTCATAGCAAGTAGTAAGAGAGACTGCTCTTTGCTTAGTAGAGAGATATTATCTCATCTTTCATGGTTGTATCTCTCAGTCACATAAATACAACACTGAGAAATTACTATTGCAAAGAGTGGCCAGGGCACTGCATTGTTGGCAGAGTTGACAAGAATTGTAGGAGGCACGAGATCCATAGAAAACTGTCTATTCGAACAGACTCCTAAAATCCTTGAGGAACCCCGAATGACAAATTAACCTTTGGTCTCCAGATACACAGGACATTCCCAATGAAGTAAAAAGATCTCTTTCAGATCAGACTTTCAGTTACAGTGAAAAGTGTGCTTCTTAAATTTCAATAAAGACAGGAAGGAGTAGAAATAAGTTTAACTGTCAAAATCTATGTAATTTTTGTGGGTAAGGCATAGTGTCTACCATTTCTATAAAATACAGACAAGAGACAAATCAAAATCTGTGAAAAAGCTCAGGATGGCAGATTCAAAAGAACTATAATGGAAACACTTTGATTACATTACCACAAAGGCACAAATTTGCACCCTACCTCTCCAGGTGTGTGATTTTGGACAAGTTACTTAATGTCTCTGAGCCTCTGTTTCTCAATTTATTAGATGAAAATAATAATACCTGTCCTAAAGATTTATTGGAAGACATAAACAAGATGATTTCAATAAAGCTAGTAGCATTATATTATAACAGGTTGCCGACAAATTTTTCTCCACCAGCCTCCTCCCCAACTCTACATATATCCAAATATGAAATAGTTCGGCATGAACCTACCTTTGATATGATAGAATGCCACAGCTTCCATCCTGAAAAAAAATGTCTGATAAGAAACAATAAGTAACATATGTATGAACACCACTACTATGCACCAGGCTTCCTTTCACAATTAGTTTCAAATTTAGCGTGATTATATATATGATAAATGAATGCAAGTTCCAAATTATATTGATGTTTACATATACCTGTGAATCCCCTAATTCAAAATATTTCACTTCTTTATTCTTTTATTTTAAATTTATTTATTTATTTTGGGAGAGAGAGAGAGAGAGAGAGAGACAGAAACAGAGACAGAGAGGCAGAGGGAAAGAGAGAGGGAGAGAGAGAGAGAGAGCATGTGCATGAGTGGTGAGGGGGCAGAGAGAGAGGCAGAGAGAATCCCAAGCAGGGATTTGACATAGGGCTCAAACTCAGGAACCATGAGATCATGACCTGAGGTGAAACGAAGAGTGGGATGCTTAACCGACTGAGCCACCCAGGCGCCCCATCACTTCTATTTACTTCTAAGTTTAGAGAACTTTCAAAGGTAATTTTTTTAAATTTACTTATTTGAGAGAGAAAAAAACGCAAGCAGGGTAGGGGCAGAGAGAAAGGGAGAGAGAGAATCCCAAGTAGGCTCCGCACTGTCAGCGCAGAGCCCCATGTGGGGCTTGAACTCACAGACCATGAGATCATGACCTCAGCTGAAACCAAGAGTTGAAGCTTAACCGACTGAGCCACCCAGATGCCCCAAAAATATATTTCTGACTCATAATTTTTAACTCCCCATAAAAGTGTTATTAAGAGTATAGGAAAGTTCCCCAGACTCTGGAAGATGTGGTCGTTTCTCTGAGGTAAACACTCACCTGCAAGAGGCATCAGGAAAATTATGGTGGTTCCACTGCTCTGTAGCGGTTTCCGCAGACCACTTAGGCAGGACGTAAGGCACCGTGGACCACCTACCACCGTCTATTCATTTCTTTGATATGACAAAGCCCTCAATACCATTTTGTGGTGTTTTTGCTTGGCTCTGTAGTCATAATTGTGGTTAGATTTTTGTAAAGTTCATTTTTGTGCTTTCCAGCAGAGGCTCAGATCTGCAGTGGAAAATACATTTATAAAAATGTGTTGTTGCCTGTGTAAGTTGCATTTTGGGCTTGTCCCAGACCACCTGGAACACCTTCATGGGTTCCAGTTATCCAAGAGCCACATCGTGAAAACCAGCGGATGCTTCGTTAGGTGACTACTGACCATGCTTTGATATCCCCAAGTCAAAATCGAAAGCTGGTTTTTTTTTTTCTTTTCAATGTATTCTCCTTTTGCTGCAAATAAAATGTACCTTTTGTACATGTTAGTGTCTTGGTTAATATTTGAAATGTGCAGCATTAAAAAAAATAATAAAAATATTGGCCTTTAACTTTAGGCAGAGGTAAGTTTAAAAAGGACTGTAACATTCTGAGAAAGCTGCCGCCTGTTTTTCTAACCCGGGCACTGCAGTCTGCAAAGCACAAGACCACACCCTCAGAGCCTACCTCAGGTTTATAGAAGGCCTAGTGTGTGGTCAAGACCTCTCGACTCACAGTTAAAAAGTTCAAACCAGGGATGGGCTCGATGACACTGATGGCTTTTTATAATTGAGTTGAACCCTCCTCTGGCAAAGGTCCCAAACAATCAGTGTCTCCAGCATATAACGTTGTATGAGCGCCACAGGTTTTCTCAGTGCTCAAGGATTCTGATTATTTTAAATAAATATTAATGCTCCAATTTCTATGCTATGGAAAGAATAAGGGAAAGGCTTAGGAATCCAGCCCACAAATTTCATGGTTAGAGAGAACTAACTACCTGACCGGCAGATAGAGAAGGCCAAAGGCACACCAAACCACACAGCAAAAGCTCCGTTTGCCAAAACTGTGGCTGAGTTGAAGTGGATTTGGCCCCAAATATATTAATTCCAGGCTCCCGGTGGTCTGAGACAGAAAAGGCAAAAGTAAGCTAAACTAATTGGTAAGAGGATAAGCTTCCTCTCCCCCCTTTTCATCCCTTTTTTGTAACAGTTTCTCTCTCCCATGTGCCCCTGACTTTCCCACAGCAGTGGATGGAAGGAAGACAGGGCAGCAGGTGACAGTGTGGCTCTGAGATGCTGCTGCTCCTGCCAGCGACAGGATTTGTTTGGCAAAAGCATTTTAAAGTTTAGCTGTTCTCTAGCCAGGTGAGGAGAGACCTTGTCCTTCTAAACTGAGAGGGCTAATCTCCTTCCACTTTCCCTCTTTTTAAAACAAAACTATGAACTTTTAAAAAATGTTTTTATTTTATTTTTAAAATAGAGAGAGCAAGCAGGGGAGGGGCAGAAAGAGAGAAGGACAGAGCATTCGTAGCAGGTTCGGTGCTCACAGCACAGAGCCTGATGCAGGGATTGAACTGAGGAATCAAACCATGAGATCATGACCTAAGCTGCAGTCAGACGCTTACCCGACTGAGCCACCCAGGTGCCCCACAAAACTGTGAACTCTTGCTAGAAAGTCTTTGAGCTTGCATAAACTGGCAACTTCTAGACAGTAAATCTGAGGTGTGGACTGCATAGGACTTGTCTGCTTACTCTTTGAAGACGTTGAAATTGACTCCATTTGTCTTTATCTACCATTTGTCTTTATCTACCTTCTTTATGCAAAGGAGAAACAAAGAACACACATGTTAAATCAAATACCAGCTATCCATTGTACTTACATATTATAGCTTTTATTTTAAAAAAGAAAAATTTGATGTTTTTTAACCTCAGATTTATTTCTCCTTTAGACAATTGTTTCTGAGACAAAAGGGCTCCCTCTAGCCACCGGCTTAAATAACACATGTCCTGTGAACCAGAAAAACATTTTCCTTAAATGTAGGCTTCTGTTTATACAGCAGTAAAACCATATTCTGAATATCAGCAACAAGACTTCTGCAGAGCTAGTAAACTCCCAATTTATTGGATTGGAATTTTTTTACTGTGTTTCTTGTCTTATTGTCCGGAAAATATTTCTGTAGAAGACAAATAATGGAGGATAGCCAGTGGTAGTAGGAATTATCTTTCAAAGCAATAAACTGGAAATGTGTTATAGTATTTAAGGTAACGCTACTCTTCATAAATATCGAGGGGGAAATCCAAGATCCAAAAATAGTTGCATCTTAAGCTCAAATTATGTGAGAATCAACGCATAGAACTTGCTGTAGAATGTGGGGTCCTTTATGTCTGTGTGAATTTGTCTAAAAAGGCAAAGTTAGAAAATATTTAGATGTCACGCTTCTGTTTTGAACCCACATTTGGTGCTCTTTGACCAAGAAGTATACTTTCTTCACATAGCTGTGCCTGTGTATCTGTGCTTTTAGGATGCCCACCTGTAAGTGTTAAAAGAAAACTGAAGATACAAACAATCTAAATCTAAATTACTTCAAATTGTTTAACTGTGCCAAATCAGTACATTTAAAAAAGTTTCCTGTCGAGCAGTAAGTCAGGTTGGGGGGTTGGGCACCCCCCAGGCAAACCAGCAACCGTGTTCCACACACTGCGGTGACGAGCATTTCCTCATTACCTCTGCCGGGCAGTCTTCCGAGAACTGGACAGAGAAGGCAAGACTCAGGAAGAAACTTGAGAGGCACAGGACATGGAAGAAACTAAAATTATCATAGAATGTTCTGTTAATGATAAAGATGAACACTTAGGGTAGGGATAAAAGTGAATTTTTAAAGTTTTTAAAATGAGGGAAAGGAGTTATCTTGATTTAAATTTAGTATAACCATTACCAGTATCTGATAGAAATTGGAGTAAGACTTGTTTTGTTTGGGGATTGGGGAGAAGGGGGAGATATATACATAGCGCAAACTTTCGATTGTTCTGAGAGAATTCACAGAAACCCTCGTTCTCACGTCTCCTGTTGGAACCACCAAACACTTGGCTGTCCTTCACGCAGAACTCCTTAGTGTTTTGCCATTTTTATTTTGCATGCACATACCTTGCATGTGGGAATGATTATGGAATTCCCTGAAGCACAGTGGTTTTGAGATGATATACATTTCCCCCTCCCACCTCCCTGAGCAAAAATTTCTAATCCGTGTCGTGTCTTTGTGAATGGCGGTATATCACTTGCTGGCATATTGTCCAACATTTTGTGGATACTCTAAATTCCAAAGGCCAGTTGGGCATTACCTGTGTGCTTTCGTGAAACTAGTTGTGTTTATTAGAACATTAACGGGCTTCAAGCCATTTGTAAGCCTTTGATAATAAAGGTAGACTTTAATAAAGTAGCAAAAAATCCAGAGATTGCTTAACATCTCATTAACTTTTAAGGTGAAAAGCAGGAAGTACACTGCTTCCTTTGGGTCCTCTCCTATTGAGTCCTGTATATTGGATGCTGATTCCACACACTGACCAGTGTGCATCGTGCATCAATATCTGTAGATTCTTGTTCTGTTTTCCACTGCTAAGTTTGAAGAATAGGAAAATAGCTAAAATATCAGAAGAAAAAATTTAAATTTATTTTTGATATATTTTTAAAGAAAATATTTCTACTTTTTCAAAAGAAAAACAATGCCCGAAATAATTCTCCGCTGGAGGGGATAAGGTTGGGTTTTCCAGTGCAAAAACCAAAAACGAAATATGTGTATGTATATTTTTCCAGTTTTTCCCTCCAGAGTACTTACCTACATATGGCTTTGGTAGCATTCTAGGTCTCTGCTCCTTGCTTACCTCTTTCATGGGTGGAATTATCTGCATCGATAGTTGCTATGTTAGTGAGCAAACAGATTTAAGTGCAACACAAGTGGCTGGTAGTGTCACAGTTTCTGGCAACAGCTTGGAAGTCATAATAGTGTTAAGAGATTTTTAATTTTTACAATATGATTTGACCTATACTCTCCCTCTAGCATGACTGCTTATGAATGTCTACATTGCTTATTGAAAACTTTATTGTTTATTAAACTAATAATTATTAAGTAACTACTGTGTGCTAAAAACTGTTTTAAGGACTGTGATACAGCAGTGTCTTGCTTGGTGAAATTTTAATTTTAATGTTTGAGATGATTAAATTATAGAAAGTATTACTTTTTTTTTAATAGTGATAAATTCCAATAAGTGGGTAGCAGCACGGGATTGTTTGAGGGGTAACACAGACTTAGTTCAATCAGGGGGTCTAGAGAAAGGTTTCTTGGGAAAATGACTTTTGTATGGAACATTCTCACCAATTTCTGATCAAGTATTCACGTATTTTATCATACCTGATTCCCCTTTACGCTCTGAGTTCTGTTGGTGGGGAAAGTATTTTTATATTAGTTGGTTGCCAGTAGGAGGCACATACAGTTACACAAAATTTTCTGTTCTGTTGTGAAAAAAGACAGTCTATTTGTGCTTATTCTTCTGCATCTGAAAAAACAGGAGAATTCTAACTCCCTTAAATTTACAGTCTCTAGGGACTGAAACTGGCTCAGAACCAAAGGGTTCTGCTTTTTGTCTACAGCCAGGACAATTACTCATAAAACATCAGAGTGTTTAATTTCTTAATCTGTCAATTTATAACATTTTTTGAGAAGAAAAATCATAATTCTTAATCTTTTGAGGTGACCCCTTTGGGATTTGGAGAAGCTACACTTTCCTGACTGAAAACAATAGCAGCCCATACCCAAGCTCAGACAACTCTCTTTGAGAGGTAAGATTATGTTTAAATCAGGAAACACCGGATTTCTTCAGGATCGTCTAGTTATTCTCAAATTGGTGAGAACATCTTTCTTTTTTATTTATAGCTGATTTTGATTGTCAGCTTTAGAAAAAGGTCATATGCTCTAACTTGGTATTTGTATTTGAAATCACTAAAATAATTATATATTTGACACAGAAGACACTTAATTTGGAATTTTCTCTTACTTTTCATCCAGACAAGTCTAACATAATAAATTTTTCAATATGAGAGAGAAATTTCAAATGGATTGGGGTTTTGACTAATAATGGGTCAAAAATACTTAAATTTTTTTAAACTCATTGTTTTGAGTGTGGTTGACACACAGTGTTACATTATTTCCTGTCAAACATACTTTACTTTGAACACATAGTAACAAAGTAAGCTGAATATGTACTTTTGGAACTTGGAAACAATTAAACACATAGTAAAATGATGGCCTGCAGCAAGGAAAACTAGACTTAGAATGTTTGAAATTTACTTTATCCCTCTTGAATTCATTTTGCAATTTATTAATCACTGTTTTGTGACAATAAAAAGGTATTTTTATTCATTTGATTTAAAGATGATTCTAGTTATATGTCTAATGGTTACAAAAAATAAACTTGAGCAAATTCCATCATAGCATGGCTAGAAAGCTATCATAATTAGGTAAAATTGCATATATTCAGTTATTTTCAGGAAAGTTTGCAAACTCATCTCCAAGGTCATTTGTTTTTGTTAGTATTATTCTTATTATCATTGTTAGAAAGAGGATCTATTGGGGCACCTGGGTGGCTCAGTTGGTTAAGTGTCTGAATTCAGCTCAGGTCATGATCTCACAGTTCGTGGGTTCGAGCCCCGCGTCAGGCTCTGTGCTGACAGCTCAAAGCCTGGAACCTGCTTCAGATTCTGTGTCTCCTTCTATCTTTGCCGCTCCCCTGCTCGCTCTCTCTCTCTCTCAAAATAAAGACAAGACATAAAAAAGGAGGATCTACCAATGTGGAAAATTTGACCAAGCGTGAAATTTCTCTAAACACTAAAACAGGAACCATACCATTTTGCCTAAAGTAGAAAAATATCAAGTGTTATCCTTTGCTGCATGGAAGAGTTAACGTGGAGGCAATATGATTTATAAATAAGTGTGTGTGGGGTTGGTAGTGGGTAGGGAGATGGTGTGCCAGAGTGCTGTAGACAAAGCTAGGAGAGTAGCACATGCACCAGTTTCCTTTCTTGATTAGAACAAGCAACACACAGCTAAGATACCTGAAAGAATATCAGAAGTGTGTTTGTGGTTTTGCGCTTGGGGACAGAGCCCTTTGTAAGTGGCTACTTTGAAATGGAAGCATTGGAATGGAAACAGAAACCCATAACATGGGGCATGTGATGAGTTCACTTTCCAACACATTTTAATGGGATTGGATTTAGTGATTGCAGTAAAAAGCTTAAAATTAATTGTAATAAACTCTAACAGGCATTTAGATTGTGAAGGACTCTTTATGATAGATCTGGAATTTCATTGGTTAAAGGTTGACTAGTTTAATGTCTCTGTCTTCCTTGTTATCAGTCGTCAGATATGTTTGTTTTGGCCATGATCAGATTAGTCAATGCACATCTCAGAAAGCTCTAGCAAATATTTATTTCTAGAGAGTCCACAAGTGGGAGAGATACTGTCAGCTGGGCTGAGCCCTAACAAGGCCAAGGCATAGTGAAATGGAGGTAGAAGTCATGGAAAGTACCTGATGGGTAAGGGAGTTACAAATCTCAAACATATCAGTCAAATATATATTTAACTGCGATTCCCATAGACGTGGAAGGTAAAGACTTGCTTCTTGATGACAGCAGTCTGCGACAGAGTTTAGAAAGAAAATAGAGAAGCTTAAAGCTGGTGGTTAAAATTGTTTTCAGCCAGGTTAAGTTGTGGAAATTAGATGAGAAATACTTACATAGAGAAACCCTTCTTTAAGAAAATGGGCTGTCTTGTAGCAAGAGAAAAGAGAGGTCTTGAATTGTGAGGTTTGTACAAATATCCTTGCCCACCCTCTATCCCTATCAGAACCACTTGACCACAGTTCTGGAAAATCCAGTTTATTTAAAAAAAAAAAAAAAGTAAGAGAAAGGAATGCAAAAAGGTGAAAATAACAAACATAAATTTTCTATAGGTAATCAAAACTCCTAAGAAATATGTGCCATTAAATGGATGACAATAATAATCCAACATTCCATTTGGGATTTAATCAGAGAATCAGAACTACAATGAGTACCGTAGTATAAGGGCTTTTTTTTTTTTTTTTTAATGGTTAGACCATATGCAGTTTTGGGCATTGCCTATGTATCTAGTTTTGATCTGGAAGTCTAAGTCAGTCAGAATGACGGTTACGAAGGAGACCCAGATGTGAATGATAGTAAGGACAACGTGCAACATGCATCTGTCTTTCACCATCTTTGAATGTGTTCATCCTTTCTGTTTGATTTGTTCATCAATGACATGAGCATCTTCTCTGCTGAATCAGATAATAGTTTTTGAACACTATAATATCACTTCCTCATGTTCTTGTGCTATTTACAATGTAAAGGCTAAAGGCACAGAGTTTTATTTTTTTAATTTTCTTAAAGTGTACTTACTTATCTTGAGAAAGAGAGAGAGTGCATACACCATGTGGGTCAGTGAGGGGGAGAGAGAGAGAGAGAGAGAGAGGGGGGGGGGGGGAATGAATCCTAAGCAGGCTCCATGCTGTCAGCACAGGGCTCAATCTCACAAATCGTGAAATCATTACCTGAGCCAAAATCAAGAGTCTGATGCTTAATGGAGTAAGCCATCCAGGCACCCTGGCACAACAGAATTTTAAATTTAGTTTGTGTTATGAATGTTTTTCCAGCACCCTCTAAGTCTAGAAAATCAGCAAAACAGTAAATAAAGTGCAGATTTAGCATTTGCCTGGTTCGGTACCTGGTTTCAAGGTACCAACATGCCGTCACTGAGCAGAAAATTAGAGATAGAACACATCACTATATAGTATTTTCAACATACACATAAAATAGACATAAATAATGTTGAAAGCATAAATATTAGTAGTATGCAGTAAAATTATTAGGAAGTAAAGAGATTTCGATATTTATTACTTTGTGGGTAATATTGTATATATAGTTATAAGTTTACATAACTTAAAGAATGCATGTATTTAACAATTAGTTCATTAAAATCCTGAAACTTAGTCATCAGCTCTTATTTATCAGTATGAGCCACCTCCAGTAAATTATACACATAGCATTTGTGTACTTCACTGTGTGTAAATTAAACCTCAAAAAGATATTAATAAAACTTAAACTTACTAATTAGTTTGCTTTTAAGAGTGCTGTAGGTTAGTAATTTGGAAATTAGTATATTCTGGGTTTGAGGAAAATGTGTAAATATAATGATGATCATAGATGGCAGTTTTCTCACTCCTGAAGAAGGAAACTAAACACATCAAAATAGTAGAAACTAGACTGTATCCTGTGCTGTCAGATAAAAGTAGGAGGAATTTACTAGTTAAATATGCATAAATAAATATATGTGTTTATATGTGGAAGTATAAATTCATATGTATAAAGATAAAGATAAGTATGTCTGTGTATCTAATATATGTATGTATATGTGTGTGTGCATACATATATATATATATGTATATGACTAACTAGACATGTACATTTATCTCTGTTGGGACAGCCTAGAATCAAAGATATGCCAGTTAATCTGAGTACACCTATTGTCCAGGAGTTTCTAAATTTGTTTCTAAATACCATTCATCATTAGAGGAAACAGGGCTTCTTGGAGAAATGTCTGATTCCAGGAGTGGGGAAGGAAAAGATCAAGATGAACCTGAGAAAATATTTTGCATCACAAATTGAGTAAATGCACAAAGAATCAAGAGTACATATTAAAAGAACACAAGAGCTAAATAAGTGTATTGGATTGTAACCCACTGAATATAATTAGAGTCTACAAATGCATTCTGATAATAAATGAATACAGGAGAAAGGAAAGTTCATTCATCTTGTAGCAGCCTTTCTAATTAATACAGAAGGAATAATAGAGTTAGAAAGCTAAAAATGGATGATAAAAATAGTCAATTAAAATTTGATAATGAATAGGTAATTTGCTTATTCTCAAGATCTGTCACCCAAGTTACTTAATAATTAAATAAAAAGCAATATCTTTATAATGGGGAGGTGTGGTAAACTTTACCTGAACCAAGTAATCAATGTTAATTTCACCTCTCTCCCTCTCCCCAGATTGCTCTCTCTCTCTTTCTCTCTCTAAAAAACAGAAAAAGTCAGGCACAAAAAGATTATATAATGCATGATTCAATTGATAGCAAATTCTAGAAATGACAAAACCATAGAGACAGGACTCAAATTGGTGATAGTGAGAGGCTGGAGTTGGGAAAGAAATTGCATTCAAAATGATGTGAGGAAGCATTTTAGCATGCCAGAAATACGTTTCTTACTTTTGATGACTGTTAAACACCTGTGTATATTTGTAAAAATTCATAAAGCTGGATATCTGAAATGGGTGAATTTTACCTCAGTAAGCTTTACTTTAAAAGATATGACAACTAAAAGTAATGGCTGATAAGTTTTTATTGGATTCTGTACAAAGGAAAAATGAGATATGAAAGACATTACCAGAACAATTGAGTATATTCAGAAAATTTGAGTATGCTCAACTGGTTAGATAATATTATCATAATTATATTAAGGCTCCTAATGTTGATTATATCACTGTGGTCACGTAAGAAAATGTCCTTGTTCTCAGGAAATGTGTACTAAAGTATTCATTGTTGAAAGGACATTGTGTCTCTAGCCGTATGTGTACATATATGTTAGTATATAGATATACATGTGTATATCCATAAATGTCTGTTGCTGTACATGGATACATGCACCTCCATGGACGCACACGGACATGAGATAGAGAATGAAGAGAAGAGAAAAGGAGAAGGAGGAGAGGAAATGGATAGTAAAAGCAATTGGGGTAAAATGTAAACACTTGTTGAATTAGATAAAAGGCAATATTGGACTTTCTTATGCTATTCTTGCAAATTTAGGTATGTTTCATATACGAAGATATAAGTTTTTGAAAAAAGAAATTAAATGCATAGTGCTTGGGGGAAAGGACTAAAACCGACATTATTTATAGCCTCCTTGATATTTTTTACATCAATTCTGAACATATCTACAGAAAACATTTAAGTATTAACTTAATTATTAAAATAAACTTATCAAGTTAAGGTATATAATTATAATACTCCAAAGTCAATGTTAGATGCATATAAAAAATTAAAAAATTTTAAATTATACAATGTAAAAAGGAATTGAGAAATATTAAATACCTAGGAATACATCTAAAGAAATATGTGCCAGGTATTTACACTGTAGACTATAAAGTGTTACTGAGACAAATTAAAGAATATAAAAATCAATGGAGGGTGTAGCATATTCATGGACTAGAAGATTTAGTATTGTAAAGATTTTCACCAATTTGCCCTCAAATCCATATATAAATTCAAATATATCCCATACAGCTTCAGTTAGATTGTCTTTTGACGGGCCGACAGAGGGGTATTTTCTGAAATGTATATAGAAATTCATACACTAAGACATATAAGAAAATCATGTACAAGAAAAACAAGTAGAAAGCTTACATTAACATTTATAGTACAATTTATTATAAGTCTGCCTTAATCATGGCAAATGATCAAAGGGAAAAGGATACACAAATAGATGTTTGTTCCAGAAAACACAGTCCAGACATACATAAATATTTGATTTTGGAAAATGGGTAAATAAATAATTGGACTGTAGTCACACTGTGGATTGCTATATATGAATGAGAATGAAAAATCTGAAGTTCACGGAAAATATGTGGAATCTCACAAGCCAAGGAGAGCAAAAGAAGTGACACGTGAGAGACTACATACAAGATGATTCCATTAACAAAAAGCCAAACATCTCTTAAAGCAGTTCTGTTCTGTCCTGATAGGACTGTGGACAGTGGACATCCCAGGGGAGTGGGATGTGAGGGAATGGGACACAAAGTGCTTTGGGGTCCTGATCATGTTCATTACCCTAGATGTTGGTTATATGGGGGTGTACAGTTGATTAAAATATATCAAGCAATACGCTTGTGATAAATGCATTTATCTGTATATCTGCTATATTTCCGTACATTTTTAAGTTAGAAAAAGTTTGAAAAAATATTAGGAAATTCGAGTGAGAGTTAGAATTAAGGAAGACTCTTATTCTTCCTTAGGTGAAGGTTGGGATAGAATTGTATAGTTGGTAGAGGGAAGAGAGAGAAGGACCTGCAGTGTGTTAGTCTTTGTGCATTTATCTTTTTTTACCCCATACAGGGTAAAGGAACCTAAAGCTTAAGAGTGTTTGAGTGCCTTTACTTACATGGAAAGGTGTTCAGAATTCACTGCACAAACGTTTTCAAGGGATGCCTTCGATATGCTCTGTTGTAACGTACAGGATAAACCCTAGTGAAGCACTTTGAAGGCTACTAAAAGTTGGGCTCACTGCTGGAACACTTAACTTCTGTGCCCTTTCCTGAAGGCGTGCCAGGAACTCCACAGAACACTGTGTTGTTTCCTGAAAGAAACTGTCACATGGGATTAGAAATTCAGTCAGAAACTTGACTTTGCCCATAGGTTGTGGTGTGACTTAATTAAACTAGAGAATTTTCTAAAATAAAAATTCTTTTTGATGCTGGTAAACTATCTGTGTAAAATATTAAGAAGTCTGTTTTCTAATTTCTTTTTTTTCTTTCCAAAACAGAGCTTCATTATATAAAATTCTAGATATTAATTGCCCATTTAACTTGTTATTTGCATTTGATGTAAACCCCCAATCTACCAAACTATCTGTTAATATTTCTATGCATTTTCTGTACCTAATGTATTTTTAAATATTAGATAGATTAATTTTTTCAAATGAAAATATTTTAAAAACTCAGTAATATATTTTTAAAGACCCCAGTGCATCACAGTTTAAATCTTTTAGTCTCTAAGTTTAATATGCTTTTAAATGCATTTAAAAATGAATAATATGTCAACTCAGGAGACTTCAAACTCATACCTCTTCAACTTGGACAGGTCAGTTGTGCAGATAACAGTAATAGTAATAATTGCAGCTAATAATTTTGACCTCTTACATGTCAGACACTAGGTTAAATCCTTTGTAGAGTTTAATCTACTCATTACTGAGACAACTCCAGTAACAACTGAGGCTCATAATGGGTATTGCCGCTAATAAATTTTATATATATATATGTATATATATATATATTCTCTGTTGTAATATATAGTGTAATATAATATAACTTTATATATGTACATATACATATGTGTATGTATTCTATATGATAAAAATGTATATATGTTATAAACATTGTTTTCCTTGTTTCAAGTCATAGAAAATTTTTTAAAGTCTGATTATATTTTGGGCCATAGACAGTATACCAAAATATTCAGGTTTTACAGACCTCTTTATCTGATCAAGAACATTAAATGAAATAAAAATGAAACAAGTAATTATTCTCAATCACTTAAAAATGTTTTAAAAAAGCACCCCTCTCTTCCATAATTTTTAGAACAAATTATAAACCAGTAGAGTGACATTTTGGAAATTACAGCATTTCAAGGACGTGGGAACTATTGGAAGAGCTCTCATCACAGTTAAAATCTTAAATATAAATCCTTTTCTCTTTAAATAGGAAAAAATGGAAATAAACAAACATTTAACTCAAGAAAATAGAATGAGAACAGCATAACAAACTAGAGCAAGTGGGAAGAGGATTAATAAAGATACAGGGAAAAATTAATTAACTGTAAGCTGCAAAATGTTGCAACAGCTAATTGTCTAGAATAACCAGGTTAATGAGGTTTAAAAAAAAGAGAAAACTGAGAAATAAAGAGAGAATTCAGATTCAAAGAGATTTTTAAAAATACCTGAAAATGACAGGTAATGTGAACACTAATGATGATTATGGTAATTACAATGAAATGCATTATTTCTAGAAAATTATGAATTGTGAATATTACTTTTAAAAACTATTAAAAGTTTAGGCTATTTAATATCACCCTAATATTAATAGTATTCTAGAATTTATAAGTAATGCAATAAGCTGTGTGGAAAAAAAGAGGCATAAATATTGAAAAAGAACACACAAAAATTGCACAAAATTATTTCGTTAATATGTGATTGCCCACATGGATAATTTAAACAAATAAACTAAAAATCTGTAAGAGCCAATAAGAGACTTACGGAGAAGTCTATTTCAAATAGGAAATATTCAGGGGGGCCAGGAGAAGTGGTGTGGGACTTCCACAAAACCACAAAAATGCTTCAGTGTGTCACAGTTTCCATGAAGTTAATCCAGTCACCAAGTATGGATGGGATTCTGTTTGATGAGTTAAAGTCAAATGGGACCTTGATCCACTTGAGCCATTAAGTATCCCCTGTTGTACCATACGCCCAGGCCTGTAGAATGAAGCGTACCCTTCTTATTGTGAATAATAATGAGGACATAGTTTTCTTCATATTGTTTCATTTCTTTGCATGGAGAGTGAGGATTAAAAATGGCTTAGTAAAAGTAGTGAAATAAGTACAATCACTTGAAAAACACTAAATATTCAAGTATCAACAGCCAAAACCTGATTGAAAATATAAAGTTAACAAGCTACAATTCAAAAGAACAATAACAATGTAAAATAACTGGGGAAGATTTTTACAATTAATGTGCAGGATATAAAGGAGGAAATTCTAGGAAGACTAGAATGTAAACGAGGTCTGCTGATTGACAAATTTTACCAAATACAGATCTCAGTCTCCTCTTAAAATTGATCTACATATTTAATTCAATCCCAGCCAAAGCACCAGGGTAAGGGTGAGATTTTGAAAAAGTGGTAGAGAATCATATTAGAGGTTAAATTAGGTGGCTAGCAAGAGGCTGAGTGCAAACCGAGTGTTGTGAGATGTTCCAGAGAAAGTGGAGTGACATGTCAGGTTACTCTCACCATATGCCAGTAGGTACTTGACATGAACAGAGCATCTCTTACAGGATATGCCGTGTCTCTTAATGGTGAAAGGCAGAGAATAGAATGGAGAGAGACAAAGATAAATATGAAGACATTTCTCTCTCGAGGAGCTCTCTGTATTGTGCTGGAGACAAATGTTTAACAACTAATTAAAATACATTTAATGACTATTATAATAAATATGTGTCTATTATAATAAATGTATTTATGGACACAGAAAGGACCACAGTAACATTGAGTGTTACAGTAGAAGAGCGAGAAGAGGTAATCCTGGAAGGTAAACTCATGTATATAAAGAACCTTGCTCCGGATTAGCTTTCTGTCGCTGGAGTTCATGATGTGAATAGTGAGAGCCAAGGCTGGAAACCCAGGACTTTCTTTGATATTCTGAAACAGTGTATTTAAATTGATGTGTATATATGGGTGTGGGAGTTGTGCGTATACACAATGTATGAACATAAACTTAAGGTGCATCGTTTTGTGTATGCTACTAGCAACTTTATCGTGTACCAACATTTGACACAATTGGCACTGCTATAGGGATATATATGGATATCATATCACCAAGAAAGTTTGAGGCTGCATTTGAAAAATATACTAGATGTTTACTGAGTTTGGATTAAAAATGATGGTTATATTCCTTAGATTTTGTACATGAAATGAAAGGAAAAGTAAATTGCATTCATCTATTAATTTTTTTAAAGTGAGGGATTAATCTTCAATCGTTTTGTCAGTGTCCTTTATTAATGCTGGATGTATTAAAAATCATAGTAGTTTTAATACAACATCTTTGAGTGCACAGCAATTACTGGATTTTTCTTCAAAAAAATATCAGCTAACAGGAGCAGAGGTGCCTGAAACGTTTGCCCTTCAAATGGCTCTTAATGGACATAAAGCAGAGAAATATTGCTTTCATGTGAACAGAGATGCCTTTGGCCTCCGCTGGAAATAAATCACATGGAATGCAATCTAATTTTCTGAGATAGATTTTATTTATGCTCTTATTATTTATCAGACATTTCACATTAGGGAATTTCTGAATAATAAAATGATTCTCAAAATGAGTGAGAGGAAATTTCTTTCACTTGATTATTAATTATGGAAACTAACCTTGACTCCTTGGACTCACTGCCGAATTGCTCAGATTGAGAAGTACAAAGTAAAGTCCCTGCTGTGTGGGTAAACTGATGACTCACATTTAATATCAGGTTGAGCCGAGAACTCAAACTCTGCCAAGTTGACTCCACAGGGAGTCCCACTTCAACCCACTCACATTTCCTAATAACAGCACTCTTTTTCAATGGTGCTGAAATAAACTGAGCTTCTCTTTGGCATTTTGATTTGTAAATGAAGGTAGCATGTAAATTAATGAATTGCGGTGATTTCTAAGATAAAGTTTTAAAAGCAGCAAGCTGAAAGACACCTATATTGTGGCAATGGCAGGCAATTGTATCCTCATGAAAATTAGAAAAGATTCACGGTTAGCATACTTTTTGCTCCCATTTTATTCCAGCTGCAGAACCAGAAAAATAATTTTATTGTTATCTGTAATATGAAGATGGTGGTCGGGAGGAGGGGCATTTATTAATTTATGGTTATAAACATAAGACTTGGGAAGAGGTTTAATTTATAAACTTGGGGCCAAAGAAGCTTCATGTGATGTAGGCCATGCATTTCTGTGTTTTGACATTGGGATTTAAGCTATCACGCGAGTTAGGATTTTTATGACTCCTTTAGACATGTTTATTTGAAATCTCTCTGGCTTTGCTTGGTGAACTCTAGACATGCAAAAGTACCCTGAGGGCACACACTCACCTCTGGCAGATTTGTTTCCCATTTTTCTCCTTTTAGAACTCTGGCTCTACCACTATTGCCACACACATCAAAAGCCTCATGTTTATTGTCCTGGCCACATGGTGGAAATAGATCTCTGGGAAAGCCTTGCATAGGTTTCCTGCCTGAAAAGACAAAATACTTTCTGTTCAGACACAAAGATTGTCCTTGAAGAGGCTTGTGTTTGCAAATGAAGCTTCACCAACACACTGATGGCAAATCCAGCAACATTTTGAGATGGTAACAAATCACTGCTTTGGTTTTGTTTCTTTAATGTTCACTCCCCTCCCCTCTCCACAGCACTAGGGTTCTTTGTAGAAGTCATTCTAACTACTTCAGTGCACACTGTTCTTCCTCAGACTGAAAGAGGCAGTTGGGTGTACAGAGGACTGGTCATTTGAAATGCTTTAACTGGGCTTTGAAAGGTGAGCCACATATCAATCACACTTGTTAAGTTATGAGTGTGGTGCCTTCATGATACTGCAGGTGTATGTTCAGGGAATTAAATAAACAATCCTTTAATTGGACAGATCCAAGAGTAGTGCCAACAGCAAGGGACACAGTCTTACTCAACAGCAGGATTTCAATTACCAAGGTAGAAGCAGTCATATCTGGTGGTCGATGCAGCCATCTGTAGTTATGCTCTATTAGCACACAGAGTATTGGCTTTTGCCTTCTTTCTTTCTTTCTTTCTTTCTTTCTTTCTTTCTTTTCTTTTCTTTTCTTTTCTTTTCTTTTTTTTCTTTTCTTTTCTTTTTTTTAGTTTTAAGTTTTTATTCCAGGATACTTAACATATAGTGTTATATTAATTTCAAGTGTACAGTATGGTGATTCAACAGTTCTATACATTACTCACTGCTCATCATGATAAGTGTCCTCTTTAATCCCCATCCCGTATTCCAAGCATCCCCTCCCCCACCTCCCCTCTGGTAACTATCAGCTTGTTCTCTATTGTTAAGAGTCTATTTCTTGGTTTGTCTCTCTATTTCTTTTCCCCCCTTTGTTCATTTGTTTTATTTCTTAAATTCCACTTATATATAAGTGAAATCATATTGTATTTGTTTTTCTTTGATTTATTTTGCTTAGCATTATACTCTCTAGCTCCTTCTGTGTTGTTGCAAATTGAAGGATGTCATTCTTTTTTAAGGCTGTATAATTTTACATTGTGTATATATACCATATCTTCTTTATCCATTCATCAGTTGATGGACATTTGGGAAGCTTCCCATTCTTGGTTATTGTAAATAATGCTGCAATAAACATAGGGGTGTGTGTATCCCTTTGAATTCATGTTTCTGTATTTTGGGGTAAATACCCAGTAGTACAATTCCCGAAATGTAGGGTAGTTCTACTTTTCACTTTTGAAGAACCTCTATACTATTTTCCACAGTGGCTGCACCAGTTTGCATTCCCACCAGCAATACATGAGGATCCTTTTTTTCCACATGCTTGGAGTGTTGGTCTTTTCTAGTTAGAGATTTTATTTTGTGACTTAAACTCACAGAGAGTCCTCTATTTTGATTTGTAGAGAACAATGTTAGAAAGAAGAGGAAGAAGGGAAGGAGAAGCAAAAAGAGAAGGAGATGGAGGATAATGAGGAAGAGAAGTAAGAAAAAGAAGAAAAAGAGGAGGAAAAAAGTAAACAAAACAGCCCATACAATGAAAGAATCTATGTAATCAAGAAATATACATTCATATATAACATAGAACACAACTATTAATTACATCAATAAGTGTGTATGGATTAACACATCTATTAAAAGATGAAGACTCTTGGTTGTCCAAAAATCAGCATTTAACACTATGCTTATATGAAAGACACACATAAAACAGAGATTAGATAGATTTAAAATAGAGAACAATAATACATTAGGCATATGTAAGTGAATTGAGGTAAAGCTCACTAAATTGATAACTGATTATATAGAATTTAGTACAAAGAAAAGAAAAGGCACAAAGAAGGACATTAAAACAATGTTTTTAATGTTTATTTATTTTTGAGACAGAGCATGAGTGGGGAGGATCAGAGAGAGAGGGAGACACAGAATCCAAAGCAGACTCCAGGCTCTGAGCTGTCAGCACAGAGCCCAGTGCAGGGCTTACACCCATGAACTGTGAGATCATGACCTGAGCCCCAAGTCAGATGTTTAACTAACTAAGCCACCCAGGCGCACCCAAAGAAGGACATTTTTAATGCCTAGGCTTCAATTCAAAATGAAGAGAAAATAGGTATAAATATTTATCTAACAATATCCTGGCAAATTTTGTAAAGCAGAAACTAAAGATTTATTGAAAAACAGACAAATACACTAATAAAGGAAGATTTTTAACATAAATCACTCTTTCAAAGGCAGATAATTTTTTTAATGTTTATTTTTGACAGAGAGAGAGATAGAGTGTGAGTGGGGGAGGGGCAGAGAGAGAGGGAGACACAGAATCTGAAGCAGGCTCCAGGCTCTGAGCTGTCAGCACAGAGCCCGACAGGAGGCTCAAACTCACAAACTCCGAGATCATGACCGAAGCTGAAGTCAGACGCTTAACCGACTGAGCCACCCAGGAGCCCCTCAAAGGCAGATACAGTGGACAAAAAAAAGTTATTGAAGACCTAAACAACAAAATCAGTAAGATGATTCTGATAGATAAAAATAAATACTGAACCTGTTACTAGAGAATATGTTATTCTCACTGAAACCTCTACAGATTTGAAAATAATAGAAATAACACAAGTGTGTTCTGACTATAAAACAATAAATCTAGAAAATATTAATAGAAGTTTTTAAAATTTCTTCACCTGGATATGGAAAGAAAAACACATTGTCAACTCTTAAAGGATTTCTAAGTCAATATTTGAAAAACAAGTGATGAAAATATGACATTAGAATTTGGGAAATATAGCTAAAACAATTATCAGTGAAAAAATTATTACTTGAGATAGGTGTATCAATAAAAATGATGAAAAAATGAATTAATTAAACTCCTACTTTAGTATCTAGAAAAATAATAACTGAACCAGAAGAAAGTGCAAATGTGTAATAAAGGTAAGAACAGAAGTTAGCAAGTTAGAAAATGAATAAAAAACAGAAAAACAAGAAAATATAAAAACCATTCACTAAACTAAGAAAAAAAACCCAATAAAAAATTTAGCAATCACAAAGCATTTTGATAAATGCTTATCAAAAGAGAGTTAATTCATACCATATCTTCCTTATTCATTGGTCTATTAATGGACACTTAGGTTGCTTCCATATCTTGGGTTTTGTAAATAAACCTGCAATAAGAATAAGGTGCATATACCTTTTCAGATTAGTGTTTTAGTTTTTTTTGGGGGGGGTAAATATCCAGTAATGGAATTATGGGATTATACAGAATTTCTGTTTTTAATTTCTGAATAACCTCCATACTGTTTTCCACAGTGGCTATACCAATTTACATTTTCACGAACAGTACACAAGGGTTCCTTTTCCTGCACACTCTTTCTAACAATTGTTATTTCTTGTCTTTTTGATTTTAGCCATTCTAACAGGTATAAGGCAAAATCTCATATGTACATGCAAACAATGGAATATTATGCAGCCATTACCAAGCCTGATATCTTGCCACTTGTGACACTATGGGTAGATCTAGAGGGTATTATGCCAAGTGAAATGATTCAAACTGAGAATGGCAAATACCATATGACTTCACTCTTGTGTAATCTAAAAAGCAAAACAGATGCATAAACAAACAAAAAGCAGAATCAGACCTGTAAATCTGAGAACAAACTGATGGTTGCCAGAGAGAAGGGGTTGGGGAATGGACAAAAATGGGGGAAGGTGAGAGGAAGATCCAGGCTTCCATTAATGGAATGAATAATTCATGGCTATAAAAGGCACAACATAGAGAATATTGTAAATGATACTGTAACAGCATTATATGGTGACAGATGGTAGCTACACTTGCGGTGAACATAACATAATATATAGAGAAGTTGAATCACTATGTTGTGTACCTGAGACTAATCTAACATTGTGTGCCAACTATACTGAAATAATTGGTTTTAAAAAGAGACTTAATTTAAATAAATATTAAGAACTGCTTTGTGTAACTCTATTTGAAAATCTAGATAAATTGACATTTTTCAGATATATCAAAATCAACCCCTGTAGAGATAGCCATTCTAAAATACATCAATGAAATAGAAGAAACAGAGAACATATTTAAACAATATGCACACATAAAAATACCAGACCCATGTGGTATCCCTGGACAATTCTACAAAACTGTAAACCATCAGACACTCTCAATGCTACTAAACAATTTCAGAGCACAGGAAAAGAATAAATGCTTTCAAATTAATTTCATGAAGCAAATATCATATCAATCAAACCTGATAATGAAAAAATACAAAAACTATATGCCAACATCACTTATGCATATCAGTGCAAAAAGTCTTAAACGGTAATATTCAAGGTTTAACAGCATTTCAAAAAGTAGTATGTCATGACCAAATAGGATTTATTTTAGAAGTTGAAAGGTGGCTCAGTATTGGGAAGTACATCACTATAACCAATAATATGATCATCTCCATAAATGAAGAAAAGACATTTAAATAATTTTATCCATTCACATGTTTGTGAACACATGGTTGTTTTCAGCACTTGGGTGAATATTGATGTAATGAATATGGGAGTACAGACGTGTCTTCACATCAGTGATTTCATTTCCTTTGGGTATATACCCACAAGTGGGATTCCTGCATCATATGATGGTTCTATTTGTTGTTTTTTGGGGAGCCGCCATAGTGTTTTCTATAGTGCCGTAACATTCCTACCAGTGGTATTCCCAACAAGGGATTCCTCTTCTCCTCACTCTCACCAACACTTGTAATCTCTTGCATTTTGATAATAATCATCCTAAGAGGTGGGAAGAGCTAGTTTATTGTGGTTTTGATTTCCATTCCCCTGACGATTAGCGAACTTGGGCCCTTTTTCATATATCTGTTGCCCCTTTGTATATCTTCTTTGGAAAAATGTCTATTCAGATTCTTTACCCATTTTTAAATCAGGTTATTTGATTTGTTTGTTTGTTTGCTATTGCATCATATGAGTTCCTTAGATATTTTGGAAGTTAACTCATTATCAGATATATGGTTTGCAAATCCTCCATTGGTTATCTTTTCACTTTGATGATTACTTCCTTTGCTGTACAGAAGCTTTTTATGTGATGTGATCCAATGTATTTATTTATATTTTTGTTGACTTTACTTTTGGTGTCATATCTAAAAGATCATTGCGAGGACCAAATGTGGATGAATTTTCCCCCTGTTTCCTCCTTAAGAGTTTTTAATCCATATTGAGTCCATTTGACTTTATGATATAAGGATCCAATTTAATTCTTTCATATGTGTATATCCCATTTTTTCAGCACCATTTATTGAAGAGGCTATCCTTTCCCCATTGTGTATTATTGGTGCCTTTGTCAGAAATTAGTTGACTGTATATGCATGGGTTTAATTTGGGACTCCCTATTATGTTGCAGTGATGTCGGTGTCTTGTTTTTAATGATAGCACCATACTGTTTTGAATACTGTAGCTTTGAAATGTATTTGAAATCGGGAAATCTGATCCCTCCAGCTTTGTTGTTCTTTCTCAAGATTGCTTTGATTATCCAGGGTCTTTTGTGGTTGTTTACACATGAATTTTAACATTTTTTTTCTGTGAAAAATACCATTGGAGTTTGGGGAATTTGCATTGGAACTGTAGATTGCTTTGGGTAGTACGCACATTTTAATATTAATTCTTCCAATTCGTGAGCAAGAGATATTTTTCTATTTGTTTGCATCTTCTTTAATCTTTCATCCCTGTCTTAGTTTTCCATATGTAAATTTAGAATATGTGATAGGTCGCAATACAGATCATAAGGGAAAAGAGTAAACTTATTAATAAGTGCTCCTAGAATAAATGAACAGTCTTGTAGAGAAAGACAGAATTGGATTTATTCTTTATTTCATATCATATGTCAAGCTCAATATGATATGGATCAGAAATTTAAATTTAAGGAACAGACCCATACAAGCAATAGAAAATTAAATCATGGGTGAATTCCCCTGTATCTGGGTGTGGAGAAAACTTGCCCAACTATCACTAGAATTCATTGATATAAAAGGAAAATGTGATATATTGGAACACGTAAAAATTTTAAATATGTCATAGAGAAAAACAGGAAGTATACTAAAATACAAATGTTGAACTGTTGAAAATATTTTCAAATAAAGTTACAGGCTCTATTAGTTTATTACTATTTATGTAACAAACATTGCAAAATTAATGGCTTAAAACAACATAAGTGTATGATAGTTCTGAAGGTCAGAATTCTAAATTGATCCTCACTGGACGGCTTCATTTCTTTGGGATAACTTGGGAGAAAATCCATCCTCTTACCTTGTCCAGATTCTAGAGACTGCCGGCATTCCTTGGTTCATAACCCTTCCTTTCCTTTATCTTCACAAGCAGCAGCATAGCTGCTTTCATTATGCATTTTCAATTTTTAAAACTATTACAATAGTTCCTGGGCATCTTTATAAAAAAGTAAATGCAATGACCTATTTTTCTAAATCAACAAAATTTTGAAAGTTCTTAAAGCTTTGTCTTCAAATGAAGCATGATGTTTAGAAATGTAGCATGGACTTTTTGGTGGCATGTTCTACATAACTATTCTACCTTTTGTCTGCACAGCCTAGACCAGGGCTAGAAATTAGGGGAAAAGAAGGCCCTCCATTCAGATATAGCAAACTTATCTGACCATTTTATTTCAGTTGCAACTGCTCTTTTGATTTCTTGAAAGGAAATGTACTAGCCAAATTTTCTTGTCTTGGTCTCTTGATGGGTAGGCATTCTGAATATTTTGAATGATGCTACAATTTTCATAGGTGTAATTCTATACTATGAAATGAACCATATAAAGTTTGTTACTATAAATGTAAATATAATTTTATAAAGAGCACAAGATATTCCATTCTCTTACTGCCTTATTTAATCCCTTAGTTTGGTTTGGCCAAGGGAGTTTTCTACCTTGCTACCTTAGATCTCCTTTTTTTCCATCATCCTCATTTTGCACAATTCAATAATTGTGTTCTACACCTCAGTCTTTGTTGGAATCATAATTTAATTTTTTTATTAACTACAGAACAGCCAATTACTTTTTGTACAATAGGTCAGGGTAAGACATATGTCAACTAAAATATTTCTAATTCCATTGCTTTCACCATTGGTATTGTTCTGAAACTGCACTTGCAGATGCCCATGCATGCAAGAACTATGGGTCTTTTAAGTGCATGCTATGCAAAAGCTTTTCCTCTCTGAACTCTCTCTTTCTACTGAGTAGTGATGCCGAGGCTAGTAATATGGACCATTTGATTTTTATTTTTTGCAAAAAAAAAGTTTATAAAATATACTGAATACTTTTTGAAAAGATTCCTCCGTTGTTCAGAAGTTTTTGATTCTATATGACTTTCAAATGCCTTTGTTAGTCAAATGCTTAGAGTTTTACATGTGAGATTCTTCAACAACCAACCTTGTCAAATGGGTGCCAAGAACTGACTAAAATATGATTATATATGTACATATTCAAAATTTCTTTTGCTAGTGAAGTATTCTTCCAAACCTTAGTCAGTGGGAATAAGTATTTTTAAGAGTTCAAATTTAAGATCAACACATAACTGATCAGAGTATAATGTGCAAAATCAAATTAGAAATAGAGTAAAACTTGGCCTTCAAGGCTTTGCTATTGCATAATTTAATAGATAAACTTATCTGAAGAAGAATTTCATTGAAGGAGGATACATTAGGTGAGGCTTTTTTTTTTTTTTCAGCTATGATCTAAAAAGGGGTAGTCATACAAACAAATGTCACATCTTCAAGCCAGAAAGTCCAGGGGAGAAAGAAATCTTTGCAAATGGACTTCATGCATTCTATACTCCTTCACAAAGCCAACATGTGGTGCAGAATGAAGCAAACTGTAGACAGTGAACTTAGGTATTTTACCCTGTTGGGGTGACTGAAACAGCCTATCCTCTCAGTAAAATTAACTCATTAACATTCAGATTTTCAGTAAAGTTATATTTCTCACTGCAAATTTAAATTTTCTCTTTGGGTATTATTTAGCTTGACAGCAGAGAAATATATCCTGACGTGTACACTTGATTACTCTTGTTCATGTGACAGTTTTTCTCTTCCAAATTAATAAACCATCATTTTACTTTGATAGGCCTCTCTTGAATTGCTAAAGTTGAGTATACCCCTGTAAGAGACAGATATACTGCCCGTATGCTGATAAAATCAAGACTTAGGACTTTGTTAAATTGACCATTCAGTCAACAAAAATGTATTGAATGCCTCCTACATATCACATTGTCCTAAGTGCTTAGGACATATCAGAAAACAAAGCAAACAAAATTCCTACTCGCAGATTTTAGCTCAGACTCTAGCAGTAATCTGTGGACATCTGTGAGGTGTCCTCCTGACAGTTTGCTATTCTTTCTTCTGCTGGGCTTACTCAAACCTAATTATAATATCTGCCTTTAAGTGAGTAACATTTATACCACATAACTCCAGGAGGAAGTTTGTCATCTCTATCTCATTTTAAGAAATACTTTATTGTAAAACACTTAAAACATTCTGTTTCTCACGAAGTTTGTAGTTTTCTTGTTTCCAGGAAACAATTTTTCTTGGAAATTCAAATTCCCTACCCATACATTCTGAATCATGATCTCTTCCTAATCAGAACCATCATCTCTCTGTGGGATTAAATGTTCAGCTGTGAAAGCATTGTTGAATTCCTCCTCTCCATCTATTTAAGTGATAAATTGGCTTCTTTATGCAGCAATATTCCTCAGAAAATTCACTTTGGATTTTTGTGCAAAAAAGAAAGCATAACTTTCAATGGAAAAAATAATTATTTCCTAGATTTTACACACATAGGGAACTCTCTCAATGGCCAAGTATTAGATGAATGCATCCATGCCTGTGATATGTGACGTACCAGTCTCCTGAAAGGCATCAGCAAGTATTTGCATCAAAAGTATCTCCAATGCAGATCTCCATTTAGCACAAAATCCTTCCACAAAGTCAGCAACTTACTAATTATATTACATGATATTTTAGAACTGAGATACACTGATTAAACATGTTTTTTAAAAAGCTGAGAGTTGGGCAATTGACCTCATGTATATCTGTGTATTTATGAAAAAGTTCCAGAAAATTGTCAATATGGCTGTGCTCTTATATTTAGTCTCAGCCTTTTCTTTTTCCACATCCTGCCCATTTTTTTCCTTTAAATCTTTCTGTGGTCTTCTCTGTATTCTACATCTTAATATACTACTTCAGACCTTTCTCATCATGAGACTATTGCATTACAAGAGTCTCCCTAACTCAGTGCTAATCAAATGGCTGATAGAATGTAACACGGTAAGTATAGAAACTGAGCTTAAGCATTTAGAAGCTACTGTAGCATTTGGATGTTTTTGAGAATTCTAAGCATGTAATGATTGGATTTGTCTCATTGAATAGGCTGTGGACCATTTAGGGTGTGGTTGAACTCTTAATGGTGAGTGGCATGTGACACAAGTTGAATACTAGTGATGTGTAGTATGATCACATATTGGTCTGCAGCCAACTGGAAATTAAAAACAAAACAAAATGAATAAACAGAAAACTTATGTAAGAAAAATAGTTGGAAAAGGACTGACCTAATTGCTTGCTCTTTCTCTTCTGCTCAAAAAACTTATCAATGGCTCTCAATAAAGCCCTAGCCCCTTGTCATGTCATGAAAGACCTTCCATTATATTTTCCTTTCTCCAGTCTATCCATTCATCACTCTCTCACACACACTGTGAGCTACAGAAATGCCAAGTTGCATGTGTGGCCATATGCTGTTTACACTTTTATGTCTTTGCTTAAACATGTGTCTGGTATGAAACCTTCCCTGAACATGCAGACTGGTTTTATTGTACTCTTCTCTCCTTGTGTAATTTTCACAGTCTATGCTTATTATCAAACACACCCTAGTGGAGCAGCACTGTTTGTCTCCCTCTCAAGGAGGTAAGCTTTTCAGACAGGTGCTATGTCCTTTTCCTTATTATTAAGTCCTTGTCAGTCAGAGTAGACATTCAATGCAAGATTGTTAAGTTGATGAATGATTAATATGTGTTAGGAAAGAGTCAAGATTCCTGGGTTTGCGCTCTCCATCTGTAGTAGGCATAAATGCTTCATTGGGTAGACTTGCAAGTTTATTTTTCTTTTCAGGAACATATTCACAGACAAGAAATTCGACGCAGTGATTTCTAGTATCACGTCAATAAAATGTGAGGCTCTATATTTTGAGAATTCTGTACTGTATACACTTTCAAACCATAAAAATATTTTATTCTTTATTCAGACCTCCCCTAATCCCTCAGACCTGCAGAACCATTTAGCAAGTAGAGAAATCTTCAGTTATTGTTATAGAAGCCTTTCAATCATATTAACTCTACTTTTCAGCATCGTTGTTTTCCCCTGAAGAGTTCATCTTATCCATACACTCAATTCAGAGTAAAAATGAATTATTAATGAAATTCCTTTCCAAATGAACATTGCAGGAATTTGGATAAGCTTGAAAAATATTGGAGATTTTACAAGCCTTTTAGTTTTAAAAGCCACACAGGTAGTAAACCTATATTAGACTTTTAATAGAAATTCTAGCAGTATGAGGGGCAGTGAAATATATACATATAAAATAAAAAGGCTTCCACATAGATATATAAGGTTATGTAAGTGATAGACCAATTAAAATTATAAATATGTTGGGAGCAATGCAGCAGACCACCCCCCTTTTTAACCTCATCTCCCTTTACCGCACACACATTCAGAGACACACTTTTCTACCAGTGACCACCCAGACACAATAATGGTTACCGAAGGGTAATTCAGTAACATGACACATTCAAGTACTCTGGGTCACACACAGTGTGAGATCATTATTCAATACCCTTATACATTAAATCTTTAAAACACTCCTTGGATTTTGTCCAAGAATTATCTCATCAACACCTAACACCCCAGCCACAGATAAAGAAGCAGGAAGGTGGAATATCACACTGAAACATGAAGGAGACTTCCTAACTCTTCAGTGGCCACAGTTAGCCCCTAGTCCACACACTTGGTGAGTCCTCACGTACGTTAGGAGCCCAGCCACTGCACATGTGCACACATCTCCACGAAGGACTTTCAGCCCATGATGGGTGGTGGAAATGGAATGTGGGATGAGTGAGTGTGAAAGGAGAAGAGGATGAGAGGAAGCGATTGAGAAAATGCCCAAAGCCTCTTGAGCAAAAGGCCCAGGATGAAGAAGGTAGAGCAGGCTTACTTGTTAACATAGGCAGCTGGGTTTTCTGAGAAGGAAAATAGGCTTCTTGTTATGCCTTTCAAGATTTACAGGTCTACAAAAGCAGATTTACCTTAGAAGATATTTAGCCAAAAGAATGTTACCAAAGGGAGAGAAGCAAAATTTTGGCATGCTCAGAGCATGTGTGTTGCTCTTTCTTTAAAGAAATCTTCTTCTTCAAAGGATATAGACTTAACCTTTTACTTAAAGCACTCTAGGCTAGTGAGGAAACAAAAATCACTTATAAACTAGAAAGAATTATGAAAGATGATCTCTTGTCATGACTTGTATTCTTTTAATTCTTTTATGACTTTCAGTGATGTACTTACATCTTTATGACTTTTAGGAATATTTATTAACTGTTGGTGACTGAGAACCGGAGATAAAATGGCAGACAAGATGACTCACCCTAATGTCTTTTATATACTCCACTGAGAAATATGGGCAAAAAAGCAATCATGACGAACTGTTACAAGTCTTATGATAGCAAGGTAGTAAGTGTTATGAAAGGTGTAGCAGGAACTCCTGAGTCAGTCTAACGGTAACAGGAAAATTAAAGCAAGTGACATTTTTTTCTAAAATAATGGAGGATGAAATGAGTCCTGTGAAAAATGCAAACAAATGTTTTGTTTTCATTTTTTCTTTTTTAATTTTATTTATTTATTTTGAGAGAGAGAGAGAGAGAGAGAGCAGTTGAGGGGCAGAGAGAGAGAGAGAGAGAGAATCCCAAGGAGGCTCTGCACTGCCATCTCACAGCCCATTGCAGAGATCAAATTCACCAACTTTGAGGTCCTGACCTGAGCTGAAATCAAGAGTCAGACCCTGAACTCATTGAGGCACCCAGGTGCCCCCATTTTTTTTTTTTTTAAAGGTAACTGGCTAGAGGCAAAAAGAAGAAAGGATGGATGGGAGAGAAAACACACACACACATGTAAAAGATAGTTATTTTATCATTGCTAGTGTATAGACGGCAAGATGGGAAGTAGTGTAAGGTGAGCCTTGAGAGGAAGGCAAAGAAGCTGATCAGGTCAAAGAAGCCCTTAACCATATAATTTATCATGTTAACTGGGATAATTTTGAGAATTACAGGGGGAATTGTTAGTAATTATGCCAGGACATAGGCATGACTGGATACCTATGGTGTTTCAGTTGAAAAGATATAGAAAGGGGGCACCTGGGTGGCTCAGTCGGTTAAGCATCCAACTTCAGCTCAGGTCATGATCTCACAGTTCATGGGTACAAGCCCCGTGTTGGGTCCTGTGCTGACAGCTCAGGGCTGGAGCCTGCTTCAGACCTGTCTCCCTGTCTCCCTCTCTCTCTCTGCCCCTTCCCCACTTGTGTGTGTGCACTCTCTCTCCCTTTCTCTCTCCCTCAAAATAAATAAATAAATAAACATTGAAAATTTTTTTAAAAAAGAAAAAAAATTTTAAGAAAAAGGATGGTGTGCTAACATTGCATTTTTAAATATTCAATATTAATGTAGAATGGTTTGGGGAGAAATAAGGATGGGCATAGGGATACCAGCTCAGAAGTTTTCAGATTAACTAGGATGACCAATAGTCATGACCTGAACCAGGATAATTTTGGCTACTTGGAATGGAGTAGACACACCTTGATTTAGAGGAAATATAATCAACAAGAGTTACTGGAATCGAAAGGGTGAAAGGAGTGGGTTGAAGAAGTAGAAATCCTGGATCCTTTCCAAATTATGACTTCAGCCACTGAGTCCATGGTAGTGACTTTTATTGAGATTAGGAACATTGTAGGTGTATCCTGATTTGAGGAGGTGGCATTAGAAGGTGTTTAGTTTGTATCCTAGTGAGTTTGAAGGGCCTGGGAAATTTTTAGTTCTAAACTGTCTAGTAGACAGATTTGTACATCAGGAGATATAAAAGCAGGGGTCAATGACAGATGTAGTAAGGGGAAAGGAATAATTTAAAGAGAATGTAAAGGAGATAAAAGGACCATGGACCAAGTCATGTTCTGCAACATTTACTAGTCGAGTATAAAAAAGAAATATTGGCCAAGGAGGCTGAGAAAGAGAAACTAAAGAGATAGGAGAGTGCAAACTTCTGAATGAGATGTCAAGGAAAATAAGGGTTACAAGTAAAATAATTATACAATGAATTCAATCACAAATAGATCATAGACGTTGCCATGTGTTTTACTCTTTCTTTTCTTCTCTTTTGCTGTATTTTGCCACATAGACTGCTCTATGGACTGTTTGATTTCTTTCGCATTGATTTGTTTGAAATTTATTGTGATTTTAATGCTATTAATGATAACCTAAGCATTATATGCAGATGTACATAACCTCTAATTATATAATTTTTGAGGGTTTCTTTTTTATATCTAATTACATAATTTTAAAAGATGAAGTAATAATTTTAACCCTAGTTTGTAAACAAACATTACGACTTTTTTTTTGCTCACATTTCTTTCCTCTTGATTTTTTTACTTGATTTAACCTAGAATTGCAGATCCTATATATCTGCTTTCTAAATTATCTTCTATTAATGTTTCTCTTTTCTTTTTGAATTATATTTTGATTGTATGATGACAGTTACTCAGACATCAGATCAAATTCTCTTTCACAAATAATTATTTCATTTCCGTTTGCCTTCTGGAAGCTGACGGATCTGGATATAAATGCCAGCTCAAGCTTATATTAATAATATGAGCAGAAGCTGGTGCTTTTTGAAAATGGAAAGTTTCTGGCACAAGTTAGTGTTCAGAATGTGTTTATTTTCTCCCTTTAGTGAAGGGAGTCCATTTCTACTGGGACTCCCCAATTTTGGGGTTCTGCTCTTTATTGAGTCATCTGACCACATAGAAGACTTTGGCAGGATAAAAGCACTGTATTAGTGCATTTTCCAAAACCTTGTAAATCTGAGGATGTCTTTATAATATAATAAAATCATTGGGTCATAATCCTCTCCACTGTCAAATCTTTAGATACTTTTTTTCATTGCTGTATGGAATTTTATTTTCACAAAGCAGAAATATGAGACTTGTTTGATTTTGCTTCTTTGAAAGTAACCTCTTTTCTTCTTTCTGGATGCTAGCAGACTTCTTTAATCTGGGAATTTAATGTTTTTACAGTTCATGTGTGTGTGTGCGTGTGTGTGCACGTGTGTGCTATTAAACTTCATACCCTGGTTTTGCTTGAACAGTTTTGCTGTCTCTAGGGCTTCCAAGTCAGATATTTTTGTGATCTGGATATTTTTCTTTACCCATACAGTAGATTGTTGTTTCTAACCTATTTGTGTTGTTTTCAAAATCATCTATATCTTTGTGTAGCCACACCCTAGCTAATTTGTGTAGCCACACTCTAAGCCTAGGATGGGTGATGGTCCAGTGAGGCTGAAGAAAAGACCTGAAGAAAAGACCCAGAGACAGTGATCCAGACATAGGTTTGTTGGGGGAACTTAACATTCAGCGAGTCCAGGAGTGTTGATTGGACAAAGTGTTCACTGCTGGAATCTACATGCAGCCAGCTCTTATAGGGCCTTATCCTAGCAACTCTGGGTAGCCCTGCCCCTCCTTACAAGGCCAGCATTCCAAGGAGATCAAGGCCTGCCACTGGGATACTTCTGTTACAAGGAGGAAGTTCTGGGTTGGCCACCCCCAGAGCTGCTGACTCTAAATACAGAACAGTGTGTTCTTCTACAATTCTCCTTGATGGGAGTATAGAGGGAGGACAGGATCTCTACACTCTCAAAATAGTGATTAACAGGGATTTGAGGGGGTGTGTGCACAACTAGCTATCCAGCAGGTGCCATACAGTTTTATAACCTGGATTTTTATGTTTTGCCTTCTATTAGTTTGCCTTCCATTATATTCTATTTCTTTATGTAATTTGTTCTCATTTTGGTAGTCTTCCCAGATTTTGCCTTCTTTATTGACACTTATTTGGAAATATTGTGCAATTATTAGTACTTCCAAATTTCATTTAATTTTACCTTCTACTTTTTAAAATTTCATTGATCTTTAGAATGAAGAAGAGGCGAAAGAATAGCTTCTAAGTTTTCTATGAAGCACGAGACAAGATACCTGCTGAGAATGAAGGCAGGCAAGCATAGACAGAGGAGTTGAGATTAGAGAAGTAGTGATATAGTTCTAGAGGAGAATGGAAAGGAAATTAACCAAGACGAGAAAAAAGATCCGGGAAAAACAGTACATTTGGGTAGAAGTGAGAACCATAAATTTGTGGTTTCTGTCCTTAGGGAACATAAAATCCATTTGTGGAAAATGAGAAGTGTCAAACCATCACAACCCAAACAATGTACGCTGGTACATAACTATGAATAAGCAATACAAATAAATTTATGACTCCAACTTTCTTCCTTTTTATGTTATTTAGACATTCCTAAATATACATGAGAAACATTTTCTTCCTCTTCTATCAAAAAATGTAAAAAGAATAACAAGCATGATCACTGGCCTCTCTACTTTTGGGCAATTTTTTTTAATAAATTTACTACTCATATGTGGATGAGAAATACCTATGTTTACTTAATCTCTTATATATTTTGTTTTAATATTTTAAAAAATTATCTATTTATTTTAGACAGGGGTGGGGGAGGGGGCAAAGGGAGAAAGAGAGAATCTTCAACAGGCTCCACACTTACTGCAGAGCCCGGCATAAGGCTAGATCCCACGTCACTGAGATCACGACCTGAGCTGAAATCAAGAGTCGGATGCTCAACTGAGCCACCCAGACTCAGTATGTATATATATATTTACACACAGTTGACCTTTGCATAACATGAGTTTGAATCGTGTGGGTTCACTTAGATGTCGATTTTTAATAATATGGTATAGTACCATAAATGTATTTTCTCTTCCTCATGATTTTCTGAATAACATTTTTTCTCTAGCTTAGTTTATTGTAAGAATACAGTATGTAATACATATAACAAACAAAATATGTGTTCATCAACTGTTTATGTTATAGGTAAGGGGTCTGGTCAACAGTGGGCTTTCAGTAGTTAAGTTTTAGGGGAGTCAGAAGTTAAATATGAATTTTTAATTGTTTAAGGGGTTATTACTCCTAACCCCCATGTGTTCAAAGGTCAACTGTGTGTGTGTGTGTGTGTGTGTGTGTGTATAAGGAGAAGAAATCTACTATCTCTCCTTGACATTAATGCTATCAGATCAGGGGTTTACCTAATGACCTCATTTAAATTTAATTACTTCCTTAGAGTCTCCATCTCCAGATGTAGCCCTCTTCCTGGAGCTTACGTCTTCAACATATGAATTTTAGGAAGACACAAACATTCAGTACATAACACCATCCATGGGATGGAATTACTGGAAAAATATTTTAGCTTTATTTAAAAGTAGTCCCCTTCCAAATTCATCATTTTGGAGCTATTTAAATAACTTCTAAATATTTTAAAAGAGTCACAGTTTAAAGCAACTTTAGCCTTTTCCCACTGCTCAGGACCTCTGAAACCTACTTGAGTCGCAACTTTTTCCTACCCCCTTCCCATGATTGGCCAGAGAGGTGGTAGAGGTCAAGGTAGAGGGTGAAAATCCAAGATTACATGGTACACGTGGCTCACTCTAATCCTTTTAAATGACCAAAAACTCTCCTCTTGGGTAGGCCAAAACCTGATTTACAAGAATCTGAATCCTTTTCCCAAAAATATCCATTACGATTTTAGTTAGAGTAAAGGTATTTCATCTGAAGCCCTCTCATCTTTGAATAAGTACCCAATCTTTGTAGGTTCCTCAGAGAATGCAACCATCTCTTTTTCCTAAGGGTGGTCTTTACTAGATTTTACATGCCTGAAATATATAACCTTGCTACTTGCCTTATGCATTTGCTTTGTGAGTGCTATTGCAAATAATCATCTTAATGTGTAAGTAAATGCGTATTTTTGTTTCACCTTTTACCTAAAATAATTTTAGCAAAACTGCCTTGAACCATGAATCTTGACAATTTTTATAACTCAGTTGTTACTGATATTATTATTAAAAAATTATCCTAATATTCCAATTGTCACCAAAACCTGATTAATTGAATAGCACTTTTTTTTTTTTAACTTTCCCAGTTACATTTCTGAGAGAGTTTTCTATTCATGCAGTTTTTTTGAGGTGAGGAAGTAATTTACTGGATGGTTTTATATTTTCATTTGTTTAATTCAATTTAAGACAAAACATATTTTTGGAATGGATTATTGCAAAGCAATTGTGTCAAAAACAAAGTTTCTAATAACCTCTTCACCGCCTATGCAACAGCTCACTATTAAAACATTTGTCCAGGGTATTAAAATGACATACAGATTGATGTTTATTGCTCCGGAATAGAAAGCCCTGCCTGTTGCTTTTCCAGAAACTCTGTTTCGTCTCAATGCATGCTTGGATTTGCTCTCCAATATGATTTCCATTCCTTGGGTCCAGGCCTCCTAGATACACCATCCATGATCCACCCACTTCTTGTCTTATACACATCAAACAATGCAGGAATCGTTGGAGTATATTATTTTTAAAAACAGGTCTGGTACTTTCTTGGCTCTTTTGTAACTGTTATTATTGGAATTTTTACAATTTTATGGAATTCAATGGGACCCTACAATTTCCATGAGTGTAGGATTTCTTCTTTCCTGTGTTTTTATGCCACAAAACTGAGTTTCAAAGAGAAACACGAGAAACACTCTTCTTTCTGCAAGGACTAAAAGGGCCTCAGCAAATTCCTAATCTAATTAACATCTTTAACAACTCAGACAATAAATTGAGTGCAACTGCTCTTGAAGCTCTGTGCCACCTTGTTAAGCTCCTTTCCAAGACTGCTATAAATCAAAGGAGAAATGCTAGGGTCATTGCACATGTTTGTTGCTTGTTCCAATGTGAAAGGCTGATTGCTTTACCAACTGCTCATTTAGACTGGATATTTTTTTTAGACGTGTTTAGCATTTCAGGTTTGGAAAAGAGGCCCCTCTGAATGCACAGGATTATATGTTGGCTCCAGTTCCTTAGACCAAAGTCAAATAACTTCATTACTTAATGTAGGTTATGCACATTTTTCAAAGAGAATAATGGACAAATTAAAACATGGAAAAGGGGACACACTATCACCTTTCACTACTTGATCAGAAATGATGGCATGCCATTGAACTCGTATAATTCCTTTTTTTATCATAAATTTCTATGGAGATTTTGTTGGTAACTCAGTTCACTCTGTGGTTGCGATAATGGCATTTCTCTAAAAGCACTCGGTTATCATTAATATTAAGATAAGTCAATGTTTTATTTCAAACTGAACCTTTATACAACTGAGATGCAGATAGAAAGACAAAGATTGTTTTATCATTTGAATGTAAATTTAGTCTCTTTTAGTACATCCCATCTTTCAGATATCTGAGTATCCTGATGGACTTAGCTTAATGAGATTTTGCCCCTATCCAGTTCACCCATAGAGTATCTGCACAGGCCACAATATATACATGACCATCACCGTGGGATTTTAACAACGTCTTTTTTTTTAAAGCAATGTCTTTTAAGAACCTCAAATTAAAGATTCCCTGAAGGACACATCTTGACTGGGTATAAAACGAAAGAATACTAATTATTTTAATGTTCAATTCCAAAAGAGTTTTAATTATTGTCACTGTAAAGCAATATTGTTAAAATTCAAAAGACTAGAGAATTGTACAGCATTGTTTCACTAAAATAACCAGGAAAGCCTTCTGGTCTTTTCACAGAAGGGAAAATAAAATAATAAAGAAAAAAAATAAAAAACATCTTATCTCATTAGTTATTAAGAAAGGATGAATAATAATACCCTTGAACAATCATTTAACACCTATTTATTATAAAAATATATATAATAGTACGCAATGCCAGTAAAGTCGGTGCTTTCATATACTGTTCATGGTGTTAACAAGGGACATAATTTTTTGGAAACCGATTTCACAATATATCTATAAAATTAATACTAATATGGAGAAGTCTCATAGATGATTATATACCAAAATAGAGATGTTTCGAGAAGAATTATTTATAATTACCAAAAATTGATAACGTGACAGGGTCCGATGGTAACCAAACTGTTAGTTAAATTATGACACATCAACTACATGCATTTTGTTCAACAAATTAGGTGATGGTTATAAATATCATATACCTGTATGGAAAAAAGCTTATTGAACTAATGTAAGGGGAGAAAAAAGCAGGATGAAATTTTTTATACCCTGTAATTACAGATATTTATAAATATACATATACAAAGAGGGGAAATAATACCCTTAAATAATGGTAGCTGCTGTTTGTGGGTAGTGTTCTATGGATATTTTTCCTTTCTGCTTTTTCAACTTTTTGGTAATATGGTTATATAATATTATTCTATGATTTTTTTTAAAGCATGGTAAATTTTTTTTAGCCATTATTTGTAGATTAGTAAACAAAGCCTCAGTGCAAACAACTGTCTGGGAAATGGCCTCTGTCCGACTTCCCAGTATTCAGTAAGGAGCATTTATTTCTGAACTACAGTGAGGGAGAGAAAATATCAAAGATAAAAGAGGCCAAAAGTACCTGTACTTCAGAAGCTGCTAACGTGTTAGGAGAGTGAGTTGTGAATAACCGCAGGGGATTTGACAGATTGACCCAGTTGTCTGTTTCCACATCTTTCGGAGGGCGGCTATAAAATATTTTGTAAAAATGTTTTCATAAAGTGTCTTGCAGTATATGGATTGAAGCTTGTGGAACGTCTGATGCTTAAAATGATGGGAAAGTTAGCCAAGAGGCGGGCTGACACAGACCACAGCTGAGTTTTTGTTTTTGTTTTTGTTTTCTGTTTATTTCAGGGTAATATCACGAACCTTGCAAATTAGCATTTGCCCTTTGGAGTTAGACATGAGAGATGGAACCGTCAACATCTGTGTTGTCCAGATGAGTTTCTTATTTCTCGATCAGTTTTGATGCAGGGTGATTTCTGTATTTAAAGACAGCAGATATCTGCAGTTTCAGGAGAAATTCTGGGATTTGCTTTCCCAGATGCATCGTATCTCTAGGTTGGAGGAACAACTTGGAGGATTTAGCCACTCATGGGGGAATAAAGGATTAAGCTTGACTTTCTTTATGGAATCAACATTTGGTTGAATATTTGTTGTTTGCTTTCATGCATGACTACCTAAATGAACAAAATGAATGCATAATTGAACCACATTTTTATTCTCCTTATGGGCTAATTTTTTAAAAGCAATTTCTCTAGATGCTAGTGGGGAGGCTTGCAGTACTATTTTCATCACACTTTTAAGGGCAAGATAGATGGTCTGACCAATGTGAAGATCTGGTTCTTCAAAGTGCAAGGTACTTTATTACTGTACCAAACAAGAGATCAACTGATGATCTGTTTTAAGGAGAACCCTCCTTTCCCAAACTGGAGGGCTAATTCTTCTATGGAAGTATTTTTTACTTACACAGAATATTTTTGACCTTCTAAATCAGAAAAACAGGTGAAGCAGAATGATTCTTTAGTTTCTCAGCTGGACAAACACTATTTAAAGCTGGGAGTTTGGAGGCAAGCTATGAAGATCCTTAAGAACTGGAGAAGTAAGGTGGTCAGTCCCACTTGAGACTGAATTTACCAGTGGCCTGGGGCAACTGGTGAGCCTGAGAGCTTCTCACACTGGGAGGACTTAGGAAATCTTCATCTGAATTACAAGTCATATGCAAGAACTGGGTTAGGCCTAAAGGGTTTTTTAGTTTTAAAAAAAAAAGACTGAGAAGTTCAGTCTGCCCTATTACAAAAACTACCTCTGTTGAGCACTGAGTAGAGTTTGTGCCTATGTTTGTCTGTAGTTTTTGTCCCAAACTACTTTTCTGGTCACTTGGACACAATCAAATGATATTGTGATTTCCTTTTCCTCCTGGTTCCTTTCACTACAACAGACAGGTATCATTTGAGTCCTGAAGTTGTGCAATTCCTTAATTTGATGGTCTCCTCACAACCTCAAAGCAGTAGTCTCTCCCCTCTTCTCGGAGTGTGAAGGGCTTGGTTTTGTTTTACCTTAGAGTTTTTCGACTTGGAATTCTTATTGTAACGGCCCTTAATACCTTGTTGATGCTAGGCTTCCCTGTCCACCATTTTACATGGTTAAAAACCAAGGTCGTCTAGTTTTATCAGTCTCACTTGCTTTCCTTCATGCTATCTTTACTATACTTTGCTGCACCTGTTTCAAACCTTTTATGCCTTTATTAATCAGGCCACTCTTCACCTTGGATTTGTGGTTTCTAACTTGTCTGTTTAGGTGAGAGGATTCGATACCCCTGATATCATCGTTTTACCAATAAAAGCCTCATGTGGGGCTTTGATTGCTTCTGTGCAAGATAAGTTATAGAAGCAAAAGGCTTTGTTTCTTCTTGCTCTCATTAGTATATTTAGTGGCTAACCTCAAGGAAATAGCAAAATATCAAAATATAAAGGTACTAGATTTAAAAAAAACAGATGCAATGGAATCTTTTCATCTATTTAACATTTTTTTTCTACAGCCGTCTTATTCATCTCTAGCAAAACTGTTGTGCTGAACACATGGTAGGTGCTCATTACATGTACTGGATTGGAATGAAATAAATCTGTCTCCATATTATTGATATGTAAAAACATGTACTAATTTTCATGGAAGTTAAATGAAGATTTTCAGATTTTCCTTCTCAAATTATACTCAAACATGTGATCTAATGAGATTCTGGGACTGTAGTCAACAGTGAACTTGGTTGTAAAATATATAATTCATTGGTCATCACTGAGCAAATTGCTCAGACACTAAATCATTTATAAATATACACAGCAACAACAGTGTTTATCTCTTGTTTCCATGAATTGCTCATGCAAACAAAAGATCTGCCTGCACATTTTTGTTTCTTAATATATAAACTGGAAGTCTTGAGCCTTCCAATTATGCCTAATGAGAGTTCTTGAGAGTTACAAGGTCCATGAGTAAATTGTTAAAAAAATCTAATTTAGTAAAGACTTAAAATAGCTATGTTTTAAAAGATTGGATTGACCAGACACACAGACACACAAAATCCCTCATATTCTACTATTCCATTAATGCAAAATGTCTACAAAAGTCAGAGACACAGAAAGTAGACTAGTGGTTGCCTGGGGCTGTGGGTAGGGACAGGAATTAACTGCAAATGGGCACAGGAATCTTATTAGGGCAATGGAAATGTTTTACAACAGAATCATGATGATGGTTACATAACTTGGCAAATTTACGAAAGTTTTTCACGTACACATTTATAAAGAATGGCTTGATTAAAATGTTTTCAAGTACGTTATTTCAGTGATTATGCAATAAAATGTACTCTGTTTAAGCTTCTTATATAATTTGTCATTTTGTTTCTACCCATGCAGCATGATAGAAACAAGTTCTGGACACATGCTATGGCTTCCTACATTTGGGGATATATGACTTATCCTCCAATTTTAACCACTTTACCAGAAAACTCAGAAAATGACAGTGACCCATATATTCTCTGGAAGGAGATGTAAAGTCTATGCAGGCATATCATTCATGTTTATCTTTATCACAGCTCTGTATCCCCAGAACCTACTGTGGTATCATGTAATGGTATGTATTTGTAAATATCTTTTGAATGAATAAGTGGAAAATTGTATGAATGTATAGTTCCGTAATAAAGTTGCTGGTTCTATAGCAGATTAGCCTATAAATGTGGGAGATTGTTTTAAGTAATTCACAACCTGCTATTTGTTTTGATAGTTTAAAGTTGTTTAAAGTTAACACAAATATTTTCAACCAAATGTTGCTTTATCTGTATTCTACTATTATGAAATATTTTTTTCTTTCCCTCTCAACGACTAGATATTCCCCCCATGGGAGAGGGTTAAAAATAAGCACAATGTTCCATCAGCTTGCTAGAATACAATGAAAAACCATTTTTACAATCATAGAAATCACGGGTAATTGCATGTTCTGGTTTATTCATAAAACTATGTTGGAAAGACCTACTTGCAATTCAGCTTCTGGCAGTGGACCTTCTCAAGCAACAATATCAATAAAAGTCAGGGTGCATTAAGGAATTTATGGATCAAACAGAAGCCTTTGGGCATAAAGAAATTAATTCTTTATAACCTAAGTTTGACTTATGATAGTCAATGCTATTGAACTAAAATTATATATTTAATTCAGTCACAGAGTGCTAATTTCATAGTCCCTTTCTTTCCCCAGCTCTTCCTGCATAGGTGTGAGAGGTAATTAACTGCCATTTTCCCCAGTAATACAGAAACTGCAATGAATAAAAAACCTCTGCAAGAGTGATTGTAGAAAATGGCAACAGTTAGTTTACTATGTAGCACATACTTACACCAGTTGTTTACTGTTGAGAGCAGTTACCTCAGAATTTATTGCATGTAACTATTAGACAATTGGTTTCTCCCGGCAGATACCAACTTTAAATCCACTGATGCACATACACATACATATATCTGTGCACCCACATATACCCCCATACAAACATGAATCTACATTGACACACCAAGAAGCTACATAATATTTATGGCAATTGTAGCTGTAAGTATGTTGATTAAAACTTCAGTGTTATGTTCAAACCAAGAGTCACTGCTTTTGAACACAGAATTGGTTTTTTGTTGTTGTTGTTGTTGTTGTTGTTCCATTCTTTAAAAATGGATATCCTGTGAGAAAATTATGATTCAGATTCATAGGTGGCCATAGGTCGGGAATAAGAAAGAATTCATCTCTCATTTTATTTATGGTACTGTGGAGAAGTTTTAGGCGTAATCATAATTAGTAGTCAGTGACTCAGAGATACTCAAATTTATACCTGTGCCTCAGCTAAGATCCCTAATAAGTGCACCTACCACAATGAATCCATTTGAAAGTTTACTTCTGGAAGTAGTGCCATAATTGGAAGCTCAGTGCTCAGCTCATTAGCATACTGTCTGGGCAGGCTGCTAGGAAAGAGTTGGTAGTTGCTTTCTGTACCTTTGATCCTGTGGCAGAGGTAAAGAGGTTTCTAAAACCAAGATCCAGCCTCCTATTTGCAATCAAAGCCTGCCCTGAAGGCCAAATGTGTGTAGTTCAGCCGCCAGAACCACAGAGGACCTGCCATGTGTTTTTCACCTTGGCAGTTGCTATCAGCAGCATTTCCACTGGGTGCTGTGTTTTCATTTAAGAGGTTGATGATAAGGGACTGTCCAAAAGTCACCACATACCTAAGCAGGGCTCTTGTGGCAGAGGTACTCCAGCACGATACAGGTGTGTTCCTCCTTCTGCCTCTGAGAGACTAAAGTACACCTAGGAGAGCGTGTCATACCCAGAAGACAACTTTTCAACACATTGCATTTTTAGGACCTGGAGGAAACATTAGTTGAATTACGGCATTGAGATGTTGTCTGTCTTCCCCAGTACCTTGGACCTCCAGGAGGATAATGGCCATATTTTTTTCTTTTTGTTTGCTGGAGTAAATTACAGAGCCTTTAGCATAGTGCTTAGTGCCTGAAGGAAATTGATACTTACTGAAAATTTTTAAAAATGTTTCTACGATACATTTGTGTGAATAGTCACATAAGTGCCATGATTCAGTTACAAACTCACTCCCTGTTGTGATTCTTGAGGCCCACTCAGTAAGAAGAGCCTCATAACTGCTGTGTAGATTTGGTGGTTATTTTTATTCTCAACAATTACCAACCTGTTTTTGGAACTTCCAAAATAATGTCTCTAGTGAAGACCTGTTTACAAAACTAGTTTATCTGTGTAACTCAGTGTGAAAGCATTTCTTCTTTCTGAGATCATTGGAGGCAGTTAAGAACTAACTTTTTTTCAACATACTTCTGAGTTCTCGATTTTAGTTCTACACGTTTTCAGTTACCTAACCAGTTGAGAATGATGTCAGCTGTATCTCAGTTTATACTTTAGAGTAAGCACCCTATGCCTGCAGCTTGCAGGAGCCAGAACTTTCTGAAGCACCATGCTCACATAGAGTAGTTAGTGGTCCTTATTTTCCTCTCTGAGTGATCCCTGGCTAAAATGGAAGAAAATTATCACAATGTGAGCATCAGGTCTGGGATGTGCATTCCCTCCTGGGAACAGATTTCTCCTTGTCTTGATTTCTGCCCAGGTGAACATCGGCCCTCAAATCTGAAGACTGTTATTCTGAGGATTTATTTGGCACTTGTGAAATACTGACAGGGTCCCCTGCACTGAATAAAACATAGGAGGCAACATGCTTCACTTTCCCACTGGCTTAGCGTTGAGGTAATTATGGTTCTGGGTTTTGTGCATGTTTGGAATTTAAAACTGTTGCTTTGTCAGTGTGTTGATTTTATGGTCAGTCTCAAGAGTAAGTAGATTTCAAAAACATAGCCAGTTAAGAGGAGAGTTGGCTGACTGTTAGATAGAAGTATCTGGATAATAGTAGTATGTGTCCCACAAGATGGTTCTGAAAGGAGAGCTATAATTGACTTAAGCCAGTTTTTGCTGCCTGTTCTTTTAAACATGTGGTTGGAAAGCCTCTTCTGGTCTCTTAGCTCAAATGCTCAAACATATTCTGTAACAGTCATGCAGCCTAGTCCAACACAAAGAAAGTATTGTACTTCATCACTTGCCTGGGTTTTTCTACAAGATCAGAAGTGAAAGCTATTTCCATTTGAATTGGAAATATGCGGTAAACGTTTTCTTGATAGAACTTTCAAGATTTCTCTGTGCATTGTGAGGAAGGAAAAAAAGTAAAATTGGATTGTATCCCCTTAAGGCAGAAAAAATGGAGTAAGGGTTTTTTGTTTTTTTTTCTGGAAGTGTCACAGGCTAATATCAAAAAGACTATCAAACTGTTCAACTGCTTAAGGGACAGTACTTAGAGATGGGAAATAGGATTTAGGAATATAGTTAAATCTTATAGACTGAGAGTTTGTGATACTTTCAACAAGGGTTTGGGTAAGTTTAACTTAGAGTGATTTATAAAAAGAAAGAGTTAAAAAAGTCAACTCATCAGGTGAAGACATTTACAGAGGGTGTTTATGTGATGTAAGAAGTGACTCCAACATCTCGTAAATGTGTTAGAAGTGCCATTTTCATAACAGCAATTAATATGGAAAAGCCAACTCTTCCTAATAAGGAATTAATTAAAGTTTTATTATACAATTAGAATTTGTAACTAAACAAAAGTTAACAGAAACCATTGTTTTACCTCAAAGTACTGTATAAAGGATTATTAGCACCAGCACTTTGCACCTTCTGTCCTCCACACCCTTGCTTCCCCTGTTGATTTACAGGTTCCAGCAACAACCCCAGGCACAAAGAAGAATAAGATGAGGGCCACGTCTACCTGGTGTAGTCATTTCTTTTTTATTGCAGTGGGCTCAGAATGCAATGATAGGCCATTAGGAAAGGAGAGCTGAGAAGGAGTCATGAGGATTTACAACTGCATCATTCTGCCATCTCCCACATGGATTTAGGACCAATTGTATGGTGAAATCTGCATCCGGGAAGGAGTCCAGGGAGGTTGACCATGGTTGCTAAAGGTAGGGATCTGGTGAGAGAGAAAAAGAACATGTCTATGAAGATGAATATGGAGGGCTCAGATCGAAGGAAGCCATCTAGGTACCTGGGAGTCCTCAGTGTGTATCCTTGACATGGGCAGGAGATGAAGTAGGCAGAGCAGCCGCTGAGAGAAAATAAGAATGGGCTGGATCTGGTGCTTGGAAAGAGGGAGGCTCACAGCATTTGCAAAGGGAAGAACAGTGAGCCAGGCACATTCAGAGCTGGGAGAGGCCACCACAGAGCCTAGGTCTGAACCTAAACCTTTTCTCTCATCTTGGTCTAGGAACCATGTCCATTTTGAAGGAGGTCAGGGGTAAAGTCCGCCAGGGTCATGTGCCTGGGTGCATTTGGTTGAACCCAAATACGGTAGAAAGTCAGGGGAAGCTGTATCCTCCACTACAGCAGAGCAGCTCAAAACAATACATTTTTTTCCCTCCTCATGTGCAGAGGAGAACCTGTAGGCAGGGGCTGGTCCATAATTCTCTGTTCTACTAAGGACATAGTATTAGGGGCTAGGCTTGCTCAAGTTCCTCACTTGAAGGTCATGTAGTAGAACACAGAACAGATGTACCTGGGAAAACGTTGTACTCTTGATTATGGCTGAGGACCTAGCAAAGGCCTTTTCAGTGAAGACAGGCAAAGTCGTGTTCTTTGGACTCTGATTGGCCTCATGAATAATTTGCTGTAAGTGCATCATCAGCATGTGTAGATACTGGCACCTGCTCTTCCTTATACCCCTGTGCATGAAATTCTTGATAATCACTTTTGGTAGTACAGAATTTATCTTCTTCACATCAAGAAGAGCCTCTTAAATATTTTCAAAAAAGTCCCAATTTTTTTTTAAATGTAGATTTCCTCGTTAATCCAAGGATGAAGGAGTTGGCCTGCAAGGGACAGGGAAATGTGAAGGCACCTTGAAAGACTTCACGCTGCATCCTTGAGTGATGCTCAGGGACCTGCTTTCCATAGACAGGGCCAAGGCCAGGCAGTATCAAAGGATGTGGGATGATGAAATCTCAACCTGGCAGAGCAGAGATTCAGCCTCCTAGGATTTAACGTTATCATTAGTTGTGGTGACAGGTCAGGAAACTCCAGCAGGCCCAAATGTTGTTCAGGCTCCATATATGGATGTTACTGAGAATATACAAGAGCAGGATTTAATGTTATAAGTAATGTCCTGGAAGCCTTGCTCTGATGACTCAGGGACATAAAATCTACTGGTGGTGTAGGTACTTGGTGTCCACGAGGTCACCATGGACACCTTTGCAGAGACAGAGAGCTCCCAGGAATAATGGGACAGGCCTCACCATTCCCAGAAGCTGCCCTAGATTGGAGCTGGGGAGAGTGACTGAGGTGGGGACAGTGTGTTTGGAAAACTCAGTAAAATGACTTGGACGGTGCTGTTAACTAAAGGTCCTCTTTTCCCTCTTTTCCCTCTATTTTCAGCCTGAATTGTCAGTTCCACTATTATTTAAACACAAGGGGTCTATTAATAGGGAATTCTCTCTTAAGCATTTGCCTGTGAAAGGGTGAACAATTTAGCTCATCTCTATGTTGAAAATGAAAATCTAAGATTCTCAACCTTAGGGACAGAACTGGAGAAACATATATGCAATGCGACGTAATCGAGTATTCCAGTCTCAGACCAATGCCCATGGCTTGTTTGAAATCCAAATCAGAAGCACATTCCCAGAATCGGAAATTTTTGTTAAAAAATATAAAGTGGAAAAGCAACACAGCACAGAGATGAAGGGCGGGGGCTCTGAAAATGAAGTACCAGGATTTTAATCCCAGATGCAAAATTTAAAATTGTGGGATCTTCAAGTTAGATGCCCATGCTGTGCCTTAGTTGCTTTTTCTGTAAAATGAGGGAAATAGTAACATGTACCCACAAAGTTGAAAACATTATCTGACTTTCTCATTCTGAGTTCAAGTCTAATTCTAAGAACCTTGGGCTCTACATGTAACACTAGACTACTCTGTACGTCTACAAGTCTATGTAAAGGTAGAAGGAATAAAGTGAGATACCAACCTAAGTGACACCGTGTGTATCTGATTATACCATTTATTTAAGAAATGAAGTGATTCTGTATTTGGGGAGGGCGATTTGGGCTCAACAGGAAGGGTTCAGTGTTTAGTCTTCATGGAATCTTAGATTGTCTGGGTTTTCCACCTCCCTTTTGGAATGTTATGCTGTTGTCTATTACTTAACCAAAATGGTTCTGCCAAACCCAGATCATTTGGAAAATAAAAGCAAAGCTCTAGACATATATTAATACAGGAGTTTTCCAACTGGTTTTGAAAGGAAGAACTACTTTTCACTTTTCATTTCTCAGAGGGTTCAAGTAATGCATTTGTGTGTGGCGGGGGGGGGGGTAGGGACAGAGGGTTATTTAGTGGGAGAGGGGCCGATGAGGAAAAATGGAAGTAGTGTAGTCCCCAGGATGGTGGGAAGGTGGATGTGGTAGGAGATTTAAAAAGAGAGGTTCAGGGACACCTGGGAGGCTCAGTCAACTCTTGGTTTTGGTCAAGTCATGACCTCAAGGTTCAGAAGTCTGAGCCCCACATTGGGCTCCATGCTGACAGTGCAGAGCCTGCTTGGGATTTTCTCTCTCTCCATCTTTCTCTCTGCCCCTTCCCTAATCAGGCTCTCTCTCTGTCTCTCAAAATAAATAAATAAATAAATAAACTTTTTAAAAATTACTAAAAAAAGAAAAAAAGATTCAGAAGAGGTACCATTCCATCAACACTGGAAATCTTGGTAGTTCTTTCAGGAATTGAGTGGGAAATGAAAAGTGAGGAGTGGTAGTTATCACTTAGCTTGGAATTGCTATTAGATTTCTGTCTATTGGAAGGGTAGACATTCTTTGTCAAAGGTGTGCCATACACTCCTAAGTCAGAAAACACAGGATGAAACTAATTGAGTCAGTGAGAGTTGAGACCTTTGGGTAATGGGTAGAAGAATGACATATGGATTTACGAATCTGAGGTTTATTCGCTGACTTTTAATTTATTCTTTAGTGTTGTAGAATCAAATTCTAAGAGCCTCTGAGTGTGGAGAAATGGTGGCATGCAGAGTCTGGAAGCTAGAAGAATGATGCATCATTTTTGTATTTCTATCAGTATAGTTTTATTTTAAATGTGGCAGAAAAGCTCACCACTTATTTATTTTTCTGAGGTGAGTCTTTGTAAAGTGAAGACCGCTTTCTAATGCCAGTGATGCTAGATTCCAGTATTATGGCTTTTTAATTGGAAGTTCTTAAAATGTCTTCCAAAGCTCTTGACTCTAAATAATTCTTCAGTCTAAACTGACTATCTAAATAACATATTCATAACCCAAGTCAATGGATTAATAATGATTAAAAACAACAACAACAGAGATCTCAAACGGGTGATCCTGTGGACCTATACGGTTTTATAGAGATTTGAAATAGTTGTAAGTTTTAAAGGAATAAGATTTCCTTGAAAATCCAATTCTCAACTTCTTTTGAAAGCTCTCTAAAGGCTAAATTTGAACACATTCCTCAATGGCAGCAAGGATTCCTAGCCTTCACTGCAGTCTCCCTGACCCACTTACTTTTCTCATCCACCTTGTCTAGATCCTGATGGCCCTTGAATCCAAGACATCAGACTGGAGTTATCTTCATGATACTTATCAGTAAAATTTTTTTTAATTGAATAGTCAAAAGGAAGTGAAGTACTGAGGCATGCTACAAAATGGATGGATCTTGAAAATATTATGCTAAGTAAAAGAAGCTATAAAAGACAAAAAATGAAACAGAACAAAACAAAAATAAACAAAATAAAATATGTGAAACAAGACAATTTTCAGAAGCAGGGATCTTCAGGAAATTCTCTCTGTCCTTTAAGCTTTTTCTGTTCTCATCAGTTAATGTGAGATTTTGAGAAAGGGATCTTGCCTTTGGCATCAGACCCCAAACTTAATAAGACAGACAAACAGATGGGATAGTAGTGACTGAAAGTACATGTGTAGATATTTCTTATAATATTCCACCTTCCTAACTGTTGCTGTTTGTCTTGTTGCAGCAGTGACTGTTTGCAGCTGGCAGGGCCATAGCCCAGGTGACCAACCTGCTGAGGTAGTTCTCATGGTGGCTGTGTTGGGAAAGCTTATGCACAGCAACTCCAGAGAAACAATCATGTTTGTGCTTTAAGTAATCAACTACTTTGTAATGTTGTACTTGCACATATGTTTAACCTGAAGTTGTGGAATCCAACTCTTTTGTGTAAGACAGATAAGATGACCAAGACTCCAGAGTGGTTAAGTATCCAGGGTAATACAACTAGAAAAAAAAACTGAATAGTCAATTGAGATGAATGAGTGGTTTGAATAATACGGGTTTTGTTTTTGTTTCTCTCCTGCTCTTCCTCCTCCTCCTTCTCCTCCTTCTCCTCTTCCTCCTCCTCCTCCTCTTACTCTACCTCCTCCACTTCCTTCTCCTCCTCCTCCTCCACTTCCTGCTCCTCCTCCGCCTCCTTCTTCTTCCTGTCTCTCTCTGGCATTTAATGGTTGTTGGTAATCAACTTGTGTCCATACTCTTCCATGAATTGGGGAAGATGGTTAAACTAGACTAATGATTATCTGGAAATCAATCTTTAATGAGATGCTTTAGAAAAATGATATAACCTTTCATACAATATTAAAAGACTATGTCCTTTAAAAAAAAAAGCTTGTGATTAAGGACATTGTCCTACTATTTCTAAGTAACAATCATTTAGAAACAATTCATGGGCTAGAGGATTATATGAAATTTTGAAAAACATATATTGTAAATATTGCTGATAAAAATTTAGTGCAGAAATAGTTTAATGGAAAAATTGAGTAGTTTAATGGAAAAAATAGAAACATATATCATGCAAATTATTCACACATTAAAAACATAAAAGGTACTTTAGGAAAGAATATGCAGTTTCTTCCTTTTACTAATACATGCTTTTGAGTTCTCATTTTTTTAAACTTGAGTATAGTGCTTTAGAATTCTTAAGACATAGCCACATACATTTTGTCATTTTATTTTTATAACCCTCTGTAAAAAGGCCAAGAAATTATTGTTCCCATTTTAGAGGTGCAGAAACTGAGGCTGAATGAGATGTGTGAATCTCTTTCTGGAGGTCACACAACCAATTAGCAGTGGAGCCAGCTGTGGAACTCTTTATTGTGACTTTAAGTCCAGCACTCTTTCCAGTGCATTACCCAGGCCCTCGATTTACAGTAGAATCTTTTCCACAGTAACACAGAAATTAAATGTCTAGTCCCAAAGGTGCTACAATGCTAAAATATGAGATGTGATTTAAATTAATTGTCACCTTCTGTGGTAAAGAAAAGAAAATATTATTCAAGTCTAACCTTCGAGACAAATTCATATGAACTCAGCCAAATACTTGGAGAAAATTCCACAAAACTACTCCATGGAAGGTGAATCAAATTTAGCCAAAACCATCAGCAATGTCCTACTACTGTTTAAAGTAGAAGCCATTCCCTTGTGGTACTGCTTTGCATGCCATTACTCAGAATATATTTTTGTATCATCCTGACATGCGGAGAAATTGCTAAGCTCTTTCTAGATATTTCCACTTTTTAATTGCTTGAGCAAATGGATAAAAACAAGTTTTGCAGCAGTCAGACTAACAGTCTCCTTGGATTTCCTGGTTCTCATGTCTTTTATGGATTGATTGGTAAAAAATGAGCAGTGAATATAAAAAACGTATTGCAACTGTTCCATTTTTTAAGATCTTAAGACCAATGTTGTCTACTAGAGTGGGTAAGAGTTTGTCCTCAAAATCAGATGGTTTCCAGCTTTCCATTGTTCAGCTATGTGGATAAATTGCTTAATCTCCTTAAGCCTCATTTATTGATTTATTCATTTCAAAATATTTGTTGGCTCCATAACAAATGCCGTGAAACATGTTACGGGCCAAGGATATGGCAGTAAACAATGAAGACAAAAAATCCTGTTCTCATGGGGCTTCCATTTTAGTGACTCAGTATCATTGACTGTAAAATGGGGATAATTCTCTTTTCTCCATTGGGTAATTCCTGGGATGTTATCAAATTAGCCCAGGTCTAGAATTGTACCTCTGCACATTAGGTGATCTAGTCTTTGCCTTAAGCAGGTTGGAGAATGGATTTAATGAATAACAGTTTCAATTCCAATATACCCTCCTATGTTAATTAAGCTGTGATCCTTAGTGGAAGTGAAAATAAATGACAATAAACCAAATAGGACCCAGTAAAGGGAAACATATTAAAAATGAAAAATGCTAATTTAGCATATACCTCTCTCTGATTTCTTTAACTTTTTATTTTGAAAGAATTTCTGACTTTAGAAAACTTTCAAAAATAGTGCAGAGGGTTTTAGCATACCCTTCACCAAGATTCCTCTAATGTTAATATCTTGAATAACTGTAATACAATTGGGAAAACCAAGAAATTAACACTGGTAAAGTACATTAATTAAACCCTAGGGTGTAGAGTACATCCCAGTTTTTGATGATTGTTTTTGTGGGGTTTTGTATTTTTTTGTTTGGTTGGTTACTTTTGTTGTTGTTGTTTTACAAATATCCTTTTGTTCCAGGATCCCATCCAAGATATCACACTGCATTTAGTTGTCATGCTTCCTAAGTCTGTTGTCTGTTTCCGTCTCTGTTAGTTCAGTAGCCTTTTCTTGTGCCTCATGACTTTGACATATTGAAAGGACACTGGTCAGGTGAACGTCCCTAAATTTGGTTTTGTTTGATGTTTTTTCTCATGGTTAGATTGAGGTTGTATATTTTGGCAAGAATAGCATGGAAGTGATGTGGTTTCTTCGGTCTACAATACAAAGGGCTTCAAGGTGTCTTACTATTGGTGGTGTTAACCTTGATCATTTGGTTAAGGTGATTTCTGCTAGGCCTTATCTTTGTAATTAATAAATATCTTGGGCGGGGGGTGGCGCCTGGGTGACTCAGTGTTGGTTGAGCATCCGACTTCAGCTCAGGGCATGATCTCATGGTTCATGAGTTCGAGCCCTGCATCGGGCTCACTGCTGTCAGCATGGAGCCTGCTTTGGATCCTCTGCCCACTCCCCATCCCTCCCCTGCTCGTGCTCTCTCTCAAAAATAAATAAACCTTTAAAATAAATAAATAAATAAATAAATAAATATCTTGGGAGAGATACTTTGAGACTTTGCAAATACCCTGTTTCTCCCTAAGACTTGTCCAGTAATTTTAGCATGCATTGGTAGATTTTGCTTGCAATAATTATTATTGTGTTCTAATGGAGATATTTCTATTTGGTTCATGCCTTTTGCATTCATAATTATTATTTTTCCATAAAGAAGAGCTATCTCTTCTCTTTCATTTGTTTATTCAACTTTCATGGACTTGTGGATTTTTATTTTACACTATGGTTATATTCAATAATATTGTATTTGTTTTTACTCAAATTGTTCCATTTCTTACCATTAGGGACTTTTTTGGCTTAACCCCTGTGTCCTTTACACATATGCTCAACCAGCTCTGAGCACTTCCTTACTTTCTAGCACAAGAAGATGCCTCTCTTTACCTTTAAGGAGAGGCTGTCAGACCCTTTGAGAACATACTCTGCAAGGATTTTATATCTTTTTAAAATGCTAAAACCAGGAAAAGATTATCCTCCAAGACTTTGTCCAGAAATATTAATGTCAATGGATGTCATTGCTCCAACACTGTGCCAAGCACTTAACTGTTTTCAAGCTAAACTGGTCATATTAAAGAATCTGTTTTTCTCTATTCCCCAATTTATATAAAGGTGATGGTTTAAATACATCAATATACTATTGAAATGACTTCTGAACTCTCTTCTCCTTCCTGACTTGGTGAGGATATCACAGTATCCAATGTGCAGTGATGTGTATTTTGGTGCATAAAATGAATGAGGGGAATTTTATTCACTTGACATTACTCACCAACACTCCTTAGTTCTGCTGGATCTAGGAGTGTGGGGTCAAGCCAAATTAAATGCTATTTCCAGAAATCTTTTAGGTGGACTTGTTGGCTCTGTTATACATTTTTAAGAAAATGAGAAAAACACACCCACTCTGTAGAAGGGAGGCTTTAGTGTAATTTGTCTGTAGTGTCTGTCTTCTTCTAGAACCGAGGTTAGCAAACTATGGCCCTTGGGCCAACTTAAATTAGTTGCCTGGTTTTGATTGTTTGTTTTTGGTTTTGTTTTTTGTTTTTTATTGCCTACAAGTTGTTTGTTACAGTCTCAAATAGCTGGATTTTGTAGTTATATGAATCCCTACATAATGGCCTCAGTTTTTTCTCTTGGCCCTCAAATCTTTCCTGACCTCTGTTCTAGAAGTCATTCCTCTTTGCTTTGCACATGCTCTCTCCTCTACCTAAAACACTCTCTCTACTTCACCCACTTGACTGCCAACTTGTCCTTTAAATCTCAACTCCAGATTCTGTATTCTGTAATCCTTCCCTACCCTACCATGTAGAAGTGGGTGTCTGCCTTTGAATTACCTCTACTATGAGCCGATAGTATTAGGGTGCACCTCTTCTCTAATTCAGTAGTGTGCCAGAGCTGATGGGAACCAATCGTATACATCTTTTCCCATCTTCATATTCAGTGATATCATACTGGTATCTTAAAACTGACCTTGCTGGGAGTATTTACACTATGAAAATTGTCAAATTTCATAAGCCAGTAATTTCCTCTTCCCACTGCCCTCCAGAGAGCAGATGGTTAACTTTACTAGCACTCCACTACTTATGACAATGGTTTTTGTTTGCTTGGTTTTGGTTTTTTTTGTTTTTTTTCTTTTATTTTTTTTTCTGACTCTGCCATCAGAATTGGAGCTACTTAAGGATTAAGTCTGAATTTCATTCATCTTTCATAGTGTCTTATATACAGTGTGCTATTCATGCTTTTTTAATTAATGAAAAACCGAATTAGTGAAAGTTGTATACATAGGGGAAAAACTTTTTTCTATGATCATTTCTAAATCTAAGGAATAATAAGTTAATGCGGTGGCCTAAAACTAATGTACATCAAAGATGTTTGCTCAAAGTAACCACTTTCAGACCCTCAATAAAAAGTAAAGAATGGGAAATTTTAGGGAATAGAAAGTGACTGGATAATAAGATAATAGAATTTCCCAGTTGAAAGCATTCTTAAAATCATAAATTCCACAATGCCGGTGGCATTCTGGAATAAGTCTTGAGGCTTTTTGATTCATGTCCCAGGCTCTTTCCACTACACTGGATGCCAGCAATTAGACCAGATTTGTCAAAAGGGAACCCCCATCTCCTACATCTTATGTTGACCTCCACTTAATCTCTCCTTCCATTCTTTAATTTAGGTAAATAGGCTGGGAGGGAGAGAAGGCTGTTGCAGAGAGTCTGCAATAACGTTAAAACTAGGAAACTAGATCCATTTCTCCCCTACAATTATTGGTGGAAAATGGATGGAGAGAGAAAGCAAGGAAAAGATGTCTTTGTAAAAATTAAACATGTGGAAATGTAATAGCCTACATTTGCATTCTGGGGCATCATAACTTCAAAAATCTCACCTCTTCTGACCAGTGTGCCCTTAACTGGGTACAAAAATAATGCATATATACCAAGATGCATTCTATATTACTCGGGGTGCTAGGTTCTTTTAGTTTGTCTCTATGGCTTCTAAATCAGGAAAAAAAATGAACATATTTTAAAGGGCAAAACGATTCCCTGCATATCCTCGTCAACCCCTTTCTGGGATTCCTCTGGTCCAGTTCTGTGACTATGGATGTAAAATCAGTTCTCTAATGTCTTCTTCCTGTTTCTTTCAAATTAAACTAAGAAAATATTTCATGGGTATAATATGGTACATGTACTTTAAAGTAGAGAAAGTGAGGCACAAAAATGATATCCTGTCACGATTATCCTTAGTCATAGAGGCAAACCTAAAGAGAAGAGGCTATTTCTATAAATTAAAGATTCCTGTGAAGGTAGTAGAAGAAACTGGAAATCAGTGTTCCTATGCCTAAACTCGGTATTAGTCCTTCAACAAAGGTTTTATGGTTTTAACATACAATTGTTTCTCACTCTATTTTGTGCAAGAAAACTTTACAGAATTTGAAATTCTTGTTTTATAAATACAATAGATCTATCATATATATATTTCAAAGATATATATATTTCAAATGACACAGTCTGCTTCCCAGAAAGGTACTCTCTCATTCTCCCCACCATTGAGAATCATTGCAAATGATCAGTTGGCCTGTGGTGCGTAATCATTTTTCATTGCCCTATTGCATTCAAAATAATAAAGCCAAATACGTAGATTGTCTTTATGTTTGCATGACTTATTCAATATTACAGAAAGCAGATGGAATATGAATTGTTCAGGGTTAAAGTAAATTGCTTTCCAGTTTTAAATTCAGAATCTTTTTCATAGTCCCAATACTCATAAGTGCTACTAAAACTATTTCACAAGTGCAGTCCCAAAATCTTCAAGCAGTTCAATAGTCCATTCTGTCTCAAAGCAAAAGAGAGAATGTCCAAGTGATGATGTTGCCAAGGCAAGAGGGTTGTATTTGGCTCCTCTACTTGAAGGACAATCTAGCTACTGTGAAAAGCCTGGGAATTTGACTTCTGTTGTAATTGGATCAGATCTTTCCAGCAGCTCCTTCAAGGGGATATTAGTTTCATATGGAACCTGTAGTTCTTCCAATTTGAGGCTTTGATCGTACAAATAAATGTTGAAGTGCTGATTCTGATCCTGTCATGCTAGTAGAATTCGTGACTGGATTTGTATTCAACTGTATAAAAGACACAAGGGAGTGGGCAAATAACTAAGTGGGCCATTTACTTAGAAGGCATGGTGCTGGTCTAAAGATGATGAAGAGATGGTCTAAGTTTAAGGTTTTCAGGAGATTTGCTTTTATTGCTAAATTAATAACCACCCTCTATTATCATAAAATGTGAAGTTGCTACTGAACTATAAGCAATCAGACTGCAGATTTCTTAGGAAATGTTCTGCAGTGTTAACAACATTTTGGAGATATCTCTGCCATCATTATTCTTAATTCACCATGTGGTTAAAGATGATGCATCTGAAAAGTATGTGGAATCTTCTTTCAAAGTGTATTATATTTGATGACTATGCTACTGGATATAAGCATCCCACTAAGGATATATTCAAAATTAAATGTGACATTTCACTTTTTTTAAAGCAAACTTATTTTTTATTATAGAGTACTTTTAGATTTGTAGAAACGTTGCAAAGATAGCAGTTTTTATACACCCAGTGTCCCCTATTATTAACATCTTACATTAGTATGATACTTTTGCTACAACCAATTAATAAATAGTGACTCATTATTATTTACCAAAGTCCATGCTACATTCACATTTTTCTTAGATGTTAGGTAATGTCCTTTTTCTGTCTCAGAATACCATCCAGGATACCACATTAGTTTTTATGTCTCCTTAGTCTCCTCTTGGCTATGACAGTTTCCCAGACTTTCCTTGTTTTTGATGGACCTGATGGTTTTGAGGAGTGTTGGTAAAGTATTGTGTAGAATATCCCTCAGTTTGAGTTATGTGATGTCTTTTGTGATCAGACCAGAGTTAAGGATTTTCAGGAGGAAGACCGCAAAGGTAAGCCTAGCTAGATGAAGGAGTGTATGTCACATTTCTCCATTGTAAAGTTATTTTTTTTAACTTTTATTCAGTATTGAGAGAGAGAGAGAGAGACAGAGCACCAGCGGGGGAGGGGCAGAGAGAGTGAGACACAGAATCCAAAGCAGGCTTCAGGCTCTGAGCTGTCCGTACAGAGCCTGATGTGGGGCTCGAGCTCATGAACTGTGAGATCATGACCTGAGCTGCAGTCGGCCGCTTAACTGACAGAGCCACCCAGGCGCCCCTGTCAAATTGCTTTTTTCTATCCCTTTTCATACTGTACTCTTTGGAAGGAAGTCACCAAATGCAACCTACACATAAGGAGTGGGGAATTATGATCCCCCCCCCCACCCCCGCTTTGAGTGGGAGTATAACATGGAGTATTTGGAATTTTTCTGCACAGGAGATTTTTCTATGCTTTCTCATTCATTTCTCTCTCCAATCATTTATTTCTATCACTATACACCCATGGATATTTACTTTATGGTGAATGCAATATTATTTATTTTGTTCCTCTAATTGTGTCAGCTTTGGCCACTGGGAGCTCTTTTGTCTCTTGGACACACCTCCTCTCCGCCCAACCCAACATTGTTTTGTTTTGTTCCAATGTTTTCTTACACTACAAGATCTTTGGATACAAGCTCATCTTGTATATTACATGACTCGGCCCTAGAATCACCCATTTGGGATTTAAATATCAAAATCAAATTTTAGTCAAGAATTCAATAACCTGTGAACATTTCTTATCTTCATTGCTCATCTGTGTAAACTGTGTTAGTAATGAAAATAGAATCTTCTATTTGGTTGGTACTAGGTTATTTTAGCAAAGCAAGTGATGTGGTGGCTTTTAAAATTATAATCAAAGATGTATTACTCTAATCACCTCTGTTCAAACCTGAAGGGCATTAAGTTAAATATGCTTAATTTGACTAATTTAATGAAATATCATCTGATCAAATCATGGCCTTAAGAAATCATTCCTGGCTGAAAGAGGAGAGTCAAATTACTCTATGGAATATTTAGCAATGTGCCTCCTGGCACAAAAGGCTAGCTGTTCTGAATAAGAAGAGTTCCCAAATCATGAGCAAGCAACTGCTAACTAAGATTTAAGGATGTGGCAGGAAAAAAAGAAGGAAAAGAAAGAAAGAAAGAAAGAAAGAAAGAAAGAAAGAAAGAAAGAAAGAAAGAAAGAAAGAGGAAGGAAGGAAAGAAGGAAGGAAGGAAGGAAGGAAGGAAGATAGAAAAGACAAGACTTCATTCAAGGCTGTCAACTGATTGTCAACCTGATTGAAAATACAAAACTAAAACTAAAAATAATATTCTGAAATTTCGCTTGAGAATACATTAATAGAAGAATCCTACACAGTTCTAAAGAAATAGAAGAGAAAGTTTTGTATCCATTTAAAATTCAACCTAAAAGAAAAAAACTGTTTCTTTTAAAATTATGATACACTACGATCTTGGGGTGGCAGGCAGGAGGAGGGAATGTTCGGGAAGGAGCCATAAACAGCAAATCCCTTTCACTCACTTCTCTTCAGTGTAATCCTGTGGGTTTTCTTTAGAACATTAGGTACTAGTCATTAATTTCTGCTGGTAGTCTCATGTTGGTGAATCATCTCTTGGGAACACACTTGTCATGGTTTAAAAGAAGGTATTTGGTGCTTGTTAAGATTCTTTAACGTTGTTGCTGTTTTGCTGGTTTTCTTTTAAAGGTCAACTTCCTTTATACCTTTAGAACTTTGTTATGCTAGACTCTGTCATAACTGTAGCACTTATGTTTTCATTTGAAGGGCTGAGTCAGCAACATCATCATAAAAAACTACTGGTCTTCCCCCCGTTCTTCCTTTTGAATATTTTTTAAGGAACAATAAGTTAACCAAATCAATTATTTTTTACTCTTTTTCAATAAAGTCTGTTTCATTTCTTTAGTTATTTAAAATTCGTTTGTATTCATTATGTTAGTGTACGTTTTTCATTCTGACTTCCTCTCATGTAATGTAACAGCTTGAGCCAAAGAGAACACTTTATTTTTTGAAAATGTTTTAGTATTTTGTAGAATAAGAAGAGTCCGTTGGCTAGAAACCATCTGTGGGATACTATCCAAAATCTACTGACAGAATTTATTTTTCATTTATCTATTCTTCCATGCCTGTACTCATTTATTCATCCATCTACCTGCTGTCTCTCAGTAATGCTGTGTGAATTACTGCACTAATAATATTCCAAGTAGTACAATTGTTATGCAATTCCTGTATAAACAGAACACGAAGCTTACTGTCTAATGGAAGGCTGCATAAGCATTTTTCTAAAAGGCATTAAATACCAGATGAGTGTTAAAAAAATTAATATTACAGACAGGTAAAATCAGAGAGTTTTTCTTGAAACGGTGACAGTTTTATCAGGTCAGACATAAAAGCATAAAGTGGCATCTGAGCTGATCAAATATCATTGATTGAAATGGTGAGTTGGATATTAAAAGGGTGAGAAAGAAGAATGGATTTAGGAATGAATGCATTCACTCATATATTTAGAAAGTGTCCAATAAATATTAGAGCATAAGGCACTTTGCTAGTCTGAGGGACAAATTAAGAGCATTCTTTGAGGAAAAGCTGATGATTCAGCTTCTACAAAGAATCAGATTTGTGTTACAGTGTGATTTGTGACTAGAATTAGAAGTTGGGGTCATGTAAGAACTTGAATGCCAGAGTGAAGAGGAATCCAAACATTAATTTGTGGATATTAACTGATGTGAGCAAGAGATGATGGAAGTCCCACACTTCAAAGAAGGAGAAAGGAATTGGGGGTATCAGGGGTTTTGTTTATGAAAATATTTATAAGAGTTGCTGAAGAAAATAGGTAGGAAATCAATAAGAGAAGAATAAGAGATTCCTTAGCATTTAGTAGAGACTGGTAATATCTATTTCTATTAGAAACAAGGAGCCAGTTTTATTCATTACTAGCCATGAAATGGAAGCAGAGAAAATATTAAGTGAAAGTGGCTCAGAGTTGAAGAGTGGTAGTCATAGTAAAAGATGAAGGAATCAGCTTTAGAAATTCAGCAAGGTGATTATGGAAAGAAAAAGTAGGCGGGCTCAAGGAACTTATAATTTTAATAAGGTGGTTATTTTTGAGAGAGTTCTCTAGATGTGTATGGTATGTTGTGATGGTTAATTTTATGTATCAACTTCCCTAGGTTATGGTGCCCAGATGTTTGGTCAAATAATAGTCTAGATGCTATGGAGAGATATTTTTCGATGTGATTACCATTTAAGTCAGTTAACTTTGAGTAAAGCAGATTACCCTCCATATTGTGGATGGGTCTCATCTAATCAACTGAAAACCTTTAGACAAAATAACTAAGGTCCCCTGAGAAAGAGGGAGTTCTGCCTCCAGACTGCCTTCAGACTTGAGATGCAATGTTTACTCGTCCCTGGATCTCCAGTCTGCTGCCCGCTGTAGCTTTTGGACTTCCTAGCAGCACAGTTGACAGGACCAATTCTTAAATTTCTCTTTCTCCTTATTTTTTTTCTTTCCCTGTATGTGTATCTCTGTATAAACATACACACACAAACACACAGAGATGCACACAAAATGCACACACACATGTATATCCTGTTGGTTTTGTTTCTCTGGAGAACCCTAATACAGGATTACACATATATTTCCCAGCTCTGACTATGGAGGAGACCTAAAAACAATGACATCCAGTAGGAATGAGCATAGTTAGCGCTTATATCTTGGTTTCTAATTATTCTCTAGTAAAAGGTCCTGGGTCTTTGGAAGAATGGCTGATTCCAGGATTGAAGCATGGAAAATATGAGATGAGCCTGGAAAATCTTGCAGTCCTAGAATATGAGGGATCTAAAAATAGATCGAGGAGGGGCATGTTGAAAGGACGCATGAACAACCTGAAAGAATCTGTCATGGCTAGATTTGGGATGATTTGAGCAACAAATTAAATAAAATTCATAGAATAAAATAGATATCCATGAATATATACTTCTATAAATAAATACCTCAATAAAGAAATGGGAAAAGGGACAGCACTTCCATTCAATAGAGCTCCAACTATTAAGTGTAGAAGGAAAGATGGAAATATAAAATCACAATTGGCATAACAATCATTTTTGCAGGCAAAAATCATCAATGGTTGCTAAAATAATGAGTAAAAGTATAAAAAAATAGGATATTTGAATAGTCTTGGAGTTTCTTCTACAAGATACTTACCAATTAAAATGGAAAAAAAAGTAAATGTTACAGTTTCAGGTGAAACTTTACAGTTACAGGTGAAACAGTGGAAAAACTGTTGGAGGTTAACATCACCACTAATGATACTTTGAGGCTTCAGATGTTTCCTGATACGATACACTAAGAAGGTGCAACATCATTTCTGTGATCTTTTTAACAATTAAACATTTGGATTTTTATCAGATGTATTGAGGTATAATTTTCATATATCACTTATGTTAGTCTTTAGGCTTAGACATATTCATGTTATATTAAACTTACATGCTGCGCAATCATCAGAATCTAATTTTAGGACATTTCTATTACCACAAAATATTACTTCATGAGAAACTGCAATTAATCCCTGCTCTGACCCCAGCTCCAAGTGACAACTGATCTGCTTTTTGTCCTTATAGTTTTGCCTTTTCTAGAAACGCTATATATGCAGAATCATATATCTCTGGTATCTGGTTTCTTTCACCTAGAATTACAGTTTTAGATTTGCCGTGTCTTTTGTAGTTTGTTTCTTTTTATTGCTGAGTAACATCTCATTATATGGATATCCCATATTTTTTATTCATTCTCCAACTGAAGGACATTTGGTTTGGATCATTATTATGAAAAAATGATCCTATAAACATTTACATGCAAGTGTTTGTATAAAACCAGGTTTTCATTTTTCCTGGGTAAATACCTAGAAGTGGTATTGCTGGTAAATATATGTAAGCAATTGCCAATCTGTCTTCTAAAGCTGCTGTTATTTTAAATTCCCACCGTCAACTTCTGAGAGTTCTAGTTGCTCCTCATGCTTAATAGTACATGGTATTGTCGGGTGTTTGTTTTTGTTTGTTTTGTTTTTTGGATTTTTTTGTTTTAGTTTTAATTAAGACATTCTAATAGATGTATAGCAGTATCTCATTTTGGAATTAGTGTGCATTTCCCTAATAACAAATGATGCATAGCATCTTTTCATGTACTTAATTGTTATTTATATATCCTCATTGGGGAAGTTATCTATTAAAATATTTTCCCAAATTTTTATTGGTTGAGTTTCTTTTTCATTTTTTTATTATATTATTTTATTTTTTTGTTTAGCTTCTTATTATTGAGTTATGATTTTTTAAATATATCTAGATAGAATTCCTTCATCAGGTATATATTTTTAAATACTTTTTCCTAGTACAGTGCTTGCTTTTTCATTTTAACAGTGCCTTTTGAAGAGCAAAAGTTTGTAATTTTGATGGAGCCCAATTTACAGTCTTTTTTTTTACATTGATTTATTTTTGAGAGACAGAGAGAAACAGAGCATGAGCAGGGGAGGGGTAGAGAGAGGGAGGCACAGAATCCAAAGCAGCGTCCAGGCTCTGAGCTGTCAACACAGAGCCTGACGCGGAGCTCCAAATCACAAACTGTGAGATCATGACCTGAGCCAAAGTCAGACACTTAACCGACTAAGCCACCCAGGTGCCTCAATTTACAGACTCTTTTTTCTTTATTGCCTTATGTTCTTTTTTGTCATAAGAAATCTTTGTTTAATCAAATTCAAAAATATTTTCTCCCGTTCTCTTCTGGAAATTATATCCCTTTAGGTCTTGTCTTACGTCTGTGATCCATTTCAAGTTTATCTCTGTATATGATGTCAGCTAATAATAGAGGACCATTTATCCATATACAGATATACAAATGTTCCATCACCATTTATTTAAAAAATGATTTCTGTTGAATTACCTTGGCACTTTGTATAAAAATGGTATTCTTTCTCCCTTAAATGCTTGCTAGAATTCTACATTGACATCTTCTGGGCCTTGGGTTTTGTTTTACATTGTTGGGTTTTTAAGAAAATAATAATAATAAATAGACTCCATTTTTAGTACTGTTTTAGATTTATAGAAAAATTGAGCTGATAATACAGAATTTTATATACCCAGTCCCTATTCCTCACAACAACCCCCCCAACACACAGAGCCCCTGTACATGCCATCTTTCATTCATGTGATCCATTGGTTATAATTAACAAACCAATACGGACATACCATTATTAACTAAAGTCTGTAGTTTACATTAAGATCAATCTTTGTGTTGTGAAGACACAAGTGCATGATATGAAGTTTGACAAATGCCTAACAACATAGATTTGCCATTAGAGATTTCTATAGGATAATTTAACCACCCTAAAAATCACCCGTGCTCCACCTAGTTCTCTCTTACCTTCCTCCCTGTTAACTGTGACCACCACTGATCTAAAAAGATCTATAAAACTGATCAGGTGTTTTTTTAGAAAAGACAGAAATAATTGCCTCTATAATTTTGTCTTTTCCAAAATGCCATATAATTGAAATCATACAACTTTTAGTATTTTTAGACTGGCTTCTTTCATTTAGCAATGTGAATTTAAATTTCTTATATATCTTTTTATGGCTTGATAGCTCATTTCTTTTTATTGCTGAACAATATTCCATTTTATAAATACACTGTAGACTGTTTATCCATTCATCTATTGTAGAACATCTTGATTACTTTCAGTTTTTAGTCGTTAGGAATAAAACTGCTATAAACATTTTAGTGCAGGGTTTTGTGTGCACATAAATTTTTAACTCAACTAGGTAAATACCTAGGAGCATAGTTATTGGCAAGACTATGTTTACCTTTGTAAGAAATTCTCTCTCTCTCTTTTTTTTAAGTAGCTTCACCTCCAGCACAGAGTCCCATGCAGGGGTGAACTCATGACCCTGAGATCCAAACCTGAGCCTGGCACGTAACTGACAGCCACTCAGGCACCCCATGAAACTGCCTGCTAAAGCAGTTGTACCATTTTGCATTCCCACCAACACTGAATAAGTATTCGTGTTGCTCAGCATACTCAGAAGCATTTGTTATTACCAGTGTTTTTGGATTTTAGTTATTCTGATAAATGTGTAATAGTATCTCATTATTAGTTTAATTTGCTGTTTCTTTTTTTTTAAATTTATTTGGGGGAGGAGGGGGCGAGAGAGAGAGGGAGGGAGAGAGAGGGACAAGGAGAGAGGGAGAGAGAGAATTCCAAGTCCGCTCCACACTGTCACCCCCACGTGGGGCTTGAACCATGAACCGTGCGATCATGACCTAAGCCAAAATCAAGAGTAGGTCCCTTAACCAACTGAGCCACCCAGGTGCCCCTTAATTTGCAGTTTCTTAATGACATGTGATGTGGAACATCTTTTCATGTGCTTATCTGCCATCTTTGCTGAGATTTCTTTAGGTATTTTGTCTTTTGTAATTGGGTTGGTTGTTTATATGTTGTTGGGTTTTATTTTGGATACAAGTCCTTTATCTAATATATATTTTGCAAATGCTTTCACCAGGTCTGTGACTTATCTCTTCATTTTCTTAACAGTGAGCAAAAGTTTTAAATTTAAGAAAATCCACCATACCAGAAGTTTCTTCCGTAGTTAGTGCGTTTTGTATCTAAAAATTTACCACTAAACCCATGGTGACTTAGGTTTTTTCCTGTTATCTTCCGGAAGTTTTATAGTTTTGCATTTTTTATTTTGTTTTAAGATCCATTTGAGTTAGTTTTTTCAAAGATTTAGGTCTCTATCTATATATTTTTTTCGTATGGATGTCTAATTGTCCCAGCACCATTTGTTAAAAGACTGTTCTGTATGTGATTGCCTTTGCTCCTTTGTATGTGTCTGTTTCTGGGCTTTCTGTTCCATTCCATTGATCTATTTGTCTAGTCTTTAACAAATACTACACCTTCTTGGTTACTGTAGCTTTATAGTAATTCTTGAAGTAGGTAGTGTCAGTCCTCCGATTTTGTTTTTCTGCATTATATTAGCTATCCTGGATCTGTTTTCTTTGAGTTTGGTGGTATCCACAGAATCACTTGGGGTTTTGATCGGGACTGCGTTAAATCTTTAGATCATGTTGGGAAGAATTAGCTTCTTAACATTTCTATCTATAATATTACTAGACTATTCCTCCATTTATTTAAATTGTTCATTGTTTCCTAGTATTTCTCATATAGATTGTGTATATAATTCATTAGAAGTATACATAAGTATTTCATATATTCTGGTACTAATGTAAATGGAATTATGTTTTTTATTTCAATTTCCAGTTGTTCACTGATAGTATGCAAGAGGAAGCCATTGACTTTTACATATTAACCTGTTATCCTTCCTCTCGAATGAGCCCACCAGCTTTGTCAATAAAGCTGCTGATACTTACCATCAGCTTTGAACAGAGTCAGCTCTCATCCGCCAGTCATAAAGCTGCAGATTTTGCTCCCTGAGATGGAGTAGTGGAGTGAGGTGGGATTGAGAATGTCCCAACACAAGGCTACAGAATTACCATTGGTTTTCCCCATTGCAGCAGCAATTTTTAAAGAGTAAACACATTGCACTTTGTTGTGTCCTTGCTCACTTTGAAGTACCTGAAATACTTCATTTTTTAAAATTTTTTCTGTTTTATCCAATTTTATAGTTGCTTTCAGTGGTGGATAATTGCTTGATCTCCTGACACAGATATTATTCAAAGTCCACAACCTGAATTTAATTCTGAGGAAATATCAGACAAGTCCAAATATCATCCCTCCTGCCTTAAATACACTTGATACCCAAGAATGATGTTAGTTGACTTCTGCCAAAATAAAGAAACAGTCTAATATCTCCATATGAAGCAGAAATGTTAAAAGAAAATAAGTTTATAATGATACTTATATTCAGTGATATTTCTTGTACAAACAGAGGAGAATGGATGACATCATAGACTGGGAACCAGATAAGATGTTGGGAAATTTGACACAAACTAATCTAGCCCATAGAACTACCAGATCATATATGAGGGCAGTATTTTCCATGATTTCATAAATAAGCACTGACTTCCCTAGCAGAGAAATGAAGTAGTATCTAGATCTTTATAATCTGGTTCTGATGATGTTGGAATGATTTTTGGGAAATGCAGCTTTATCCAAACTTACCCATCACACTTTCTATCTCACCTTGAAGAGATTATATCTATTTGGTCTCTGATGACTATAACTCATTAAATATAGCTGTGTCACTTAAGCAACTGGCTTGGAGAATGGCCTTGTATAACGAAACATTGAAGCCATAAAAACAAAAAGCCTAATTCTTTCTGCCAAACAAGCACTGGAACTGGGAAAGCCTAATAATTTCCTATAGAATTTTCTTAGAAATGGAGGATAAGGAGTTCTGATTAAATCCACATTTGATACAGCTGTCTAGAAATAGCATGTAAATCCCACAAAGCTTCCAAGGCACCAGAAACTGTCCTCACACAGTTCAGTTAATCACTAAATTAAGAGTGTACATACGCAAATCAAAGAACTAAATAATAGCAGCAAATAACTGCTCACAAATTTAAAAATTACATGCTATTTATACCTAATGACAATTTATTTCTGCAAAAAGTTTGTATTAAGTCCGGCACAAAGAATAAATAAAAATGAGCTTGAACTTTGCAAGCATATTTGATTTTATACTTGAATTCTGCAACAATGTCTGGGATCACCCATTTGGACACTGATACAAACAACAACTGAATATATATGTTTGTTTGTGCGTACATTTGTTCGTGCTAGTCTTTGGTAATAGCCTTAACAGGCATGAGTGATTACTGAATCTTATAAGTGTATATGTTGTTGATATTTTGATTCCTGTTTACTTCCCTTCATATGCTACTTGGATTCCATAGCTCATTATTTTAGACCCTCATTGGCAAATTCATTCCCTCAGTTCATTCCCTTTTTCTCCCTCAGTCACACTTGACTGTCCACAATTCAATCCTGAATGGGCCCAAACATCCATTTTCTGCTATACTGAATGTGTACATCTGGGCAATAATAGAAATGATCACACATCTGGCAGGTTGGTGTCACTTACTGATACATGGCTACAATCTCAAATGGGTACATAACAGCAATGTTTTCAAGTAAGCTCACTCTCTTACTATACTGCCATGCTAATAGTGCACCTTTCTTTCCATCCTCCTAGTCTTCTCACATATAGCTTGTATCCTTTACCCATATTAATTATCTTTCCTCAAAAATTATGTTCCAGTCAAATCATCCTTATCTTATTTGATGGCAACTCCTTCTTGTCACTTATCAGGCTAATAGCTTCGTGGTGAACCTTGACTCCCCTCCACTCACACTCCATCTCTGGTCCATCAGCAGGCCCTCTTCAGATTCAAAAGAGTTTCAGAATCTAAGCACTTCTCACCTCCTCCACTGTTGCCTGTATGATCTGTTTTGATTATTGCACTATCTTCCCAATAGGTCATGAACCTTGACTTAATTGTCTTAGCTCTAAATGCCATCAATTAAAATAATGCCTGGCACATAGTAGATACTCAATAAGTATTGGATAAATTAAGAAAGTTTGACTGAATGATGCATCAGAATTCAAACATAATTTGAATTTTCCATTAAAAATAACTCACTCTCTTCAATAAATGGTGCTAGGACTTACTGTAAGGAAGACAGTACAACCCAAAGTGATTAATAGATTCAATGCAGTTGGTTTCAAAATCCCAATGACATTTTTGGAAGAAGTTTAAAAATGCATCCTAAAATGCTTATGGAATCCCAATCATAGCAATTTTGAAAAAGAACAAAGTTGGAAGACTAAATGCATTAATCGTCTCTTATTTCCATATCCTCTTCCATTAATCATTTTCTACCACCACCACCACTACCCTTCCTCATGCCCACCAAACACAAAAGTGTTGCCTCCTTCTGTTGTGTCTACCTTCTCACCTGGCACTTGCCCATCATCTTCCTCTGGATTCTGCTTTCATGTCCCCCACCACTCCCATGTTCACATTCTAACTGACACAATCTAACCTTACCTTATATGATCTCTCAGCAGAAATTGACACTCTTTTATTTTCTCTATCAATAGGTTTTCAAAATTTCTTCCAGCACTCTGTGTTCTCATTACTTTATACTTTGCATGTTATTTCTTCAACCAGACTTCAAGTGTCAGAGATCCTCTTGACTCAGGACCAGTTTCCCTGTCTTTTCTCTCCATATTCTCTTGTCTTTCCCTCAAATACCCTCAGCCCCTGTCCCTCATGACAGACTTCTCATCCCTAAAGTATCAGCTTAAGTGTCATTCAGAGAAGGCTTCTCTTGATGACCCCAGTCTCTCTCTCCCTCTTCCATTTTCTGGTTATCCTGCTTATCTCCCCATAACTTATCTTATTCATTTCACCCTTCATATTTTCTCAGAAATCACATTTTGAATCTATTTTGAAGATTAAGTTACATATGTGTATAATCTCTTAAATTCTCTCAGAATTTGTTAAAAATTGTCATTCTGTAGTAGAACATAGCCATAATTATTTAGGAACTTCTCTCTGAAAGTATGGACAATACTCTTTATTATTCATTTTGCATACAGTGAAAAAGTTGCCAATGACAGAGGACAAGAAAGAAGTGTTATTTTTAAAAGGTAGTTTTTATTGCTTCCCACTTGTTCTGAAAATTATATTACATCAAAGCATCTTAAAAATATTTATTCATAGAAATATCAATCAAAGTAAATATAAACATGTATACTGCTGTTACCAACCACTATTAATTTTATGATAGAGATTAAGCACAACATACATAGTAGCTAACTGTTCTATCATTTTTGGTAGGTATGTGACAGGCTTGCCATCTCTTGTGCATTTCTCCCCTTTAGTCCATACACCACCATCATGAACACTTCAGAGCCATGGAATAGAGAAAAACAATCTGCCTCCAAATGCTCTCCGGGACTCTCAACCAAATTTGTAGTTCATGACCAGTTTGAACAGAAAATGTCTGAGCCATAGTTAACAGTGTAAGTTTGATTCCAACGACAACAGTCTGTATGTACTAAAAAGAGACATAAGAAGTGACCTGGGCAATTTGTGAAACTGTCACTCTATCTCCATTTTCTTTTAAGACTGATAAGCTCCGTGTTGAAATTATGTGCACAATAAAAAGGCAGGAAGCAGAAATAAAGGTCACTAATTATGACTAAGAAATAAATAACACCTAAAATAGGAAGGAAAGCTGGGTTTATCACAGAAAATTGTTTGGAAGGGTACCCATCCAAACAATGTACCAGACTATAGTGTATTCATATTCTTGTAATTCAGCACTAATTTTGTGCAATATATTCAGTCACCAGTATATATTATACTCAAATGCAGTATCAAATTATAAACTGAATGATCAGAATAATAGCTAAAACCATGTATTTCTATTGGGTCCATGTGGTAGGCTTCAAATACTTTGAACATGAAAAAAATTTAATTACAATTTTTAAAAACCCCACTGAACTAAATCCACAAAATAAAAAGAACATAGGCTTGCACATAGCCAAATACAACCCATTATAATATAGTAGCTATTCAAGGTACTATTAATTTTCTCAATATATTTGGTCTTCATTTTTCTATTGAAATATGGGAATAACAAAGTTTAGTCCACAGAGCTATTATGAAAAACCAACTATATGACATGTAAGCACTTAGTACAAGTATCAATTTTTAAATAAATTTTCCTAACCGACGTACATTAATTTTAAAGTCTGTCACATATATCAATTTCTGGATTATCCAGTTATATTACCATTTCTCATTGTCTGAGACATTAATACAATGATGTGTGTGAACTTAGCTCTCCCATTTTAGAGATTTGTAAATGTTAGCAATTAAGGTGACTGGTGGTGATCCAATGTTCAATTATTCCTATCTTCTTAGTTCTCTGGAAGATGTTTTAGAATCCTTGTAAAAATCCCAGTTCTGTGATCTTTACTTTGATTATTTTCGAAAATACATGAAGTCCTCTGACTTCCTTAATTGACACTTTTTAATTTGCTGTTCAAAGCTTGAGGCAAACTGAAGAGGAAAGAAATTAAAAGGAGATAAGTAATTGATTCAACTTTTGAGTTAAAAAAATGTTTAGTTTGTAAAACAGCAAGACTGTAGACACTGTTCTTAACACCACTACTTGGTAATTGAGCAGCATTTTTAAAAGTATACAGTGATTTAGACTGATGCTTTTCCAAGTTCAAAGTGCATATATAACATCTGGGAGCTTGTTACAATACAGATTTCAATTAAGTAGGTCTGGACTGGGAGCTGAGAATCTGCTTTTCTAAGCTCCTGAGTGATGCCCATAATGTGGGGCTTCGAAATACATGATTTGCAAGGATTTGCAAGCCTTTGCCTGTGTAATGAAATCTGAGCACAAAAGGAAATCATCCAATTGAACTTCATTTATCATTTAAAAAAGATTTGGACCAAAAAAGATTTTGATTAAAAAATCATCTATATGAAGCCTTTATATTTTTAGAAGGCAAAGCAAAGAATGAATCAATACATGTGGAATAAACTCATCCAGTATATTGGACGTAGTGTAGAATTTGATGCCAGAGATCTGGCTTTGAATTCATCCGGGCCACTCACTAATTGTATGATCCTAGAGAAAACTACTTAAATAACTGTGATTTTCAGTTTACTTATTCATAAAATAAATTCAATAACAACATACTTGTGAGATTGTTATGAACATGACATGAGAAAACATGATGAAAAATAAAAGTATTTGTTTCTCTTTTTCAACAGAGCTTTATTTTTAAAAGTTGTCTATAATTTATACTATATATTACACTTCATGCTAGCACTACTTACAATATGAATATGCCAAACTTTTTTCTATTTTAAATGATTATATAAATGTTAATCATGTTATTGTAAATATTAAATAATGGCCATCGTATTTAATGGTGTCTTTGATAGGAATCAATAGATGTAGTTATATAATTATTCCCACACTAGTGTACAAGTATATTTTTATAGCACGATGACTGAAATACACTATCAAAAATTTATGAATTATCTATTTGTACACATGTACACAAAATGAGAAGACCTGAATTCAAGGCTCAGCTCAGCTATTAATTTATGTTAAGTCCACTTAATTTCTGTGGCTCTTGGTTTCCTACTCTAAAAAATCACACTGGATTACAACTAAAATCTCTTCCATCTCTAAGATTCTAATTTCCACCCTTTTTAGGTTCCTACAACTTTGCTGGCTAAAAGTTTAACCACATGTATGAATATACCAATGCACAATAGTGAGACTATTCTTTGAACAGTCAAGTATAAAATCAGCTCTTTATTTCAACACTCACTACATGAATATGTTTATATTGTTAGTATTTGATGTTGATGATATGTCTTATATGAATCTAAGCAGTGTCTGGTTGAATGTCCGACTCTTGATTTAAGCTCAGGTCATGATCCCAGGGTTGTGAGATTGATCCCCAGGTCCGACTCCATGCTGGGCATGGAGCCTGCTTAAGAGTCATTCTCTTTCTCTCCCTCTGCCCCACCCTTGCTCATGCTTGATCCTCCTCTCAAAAATTAAAAAATAAAAATAAAACATTAAAATAAAATAACAAACATTGTTGAGTATTTGATAGCTACTTTTCCAGGCTTTTTTTTTTTTTTTAACAAAACTTAAGTTGTTAAATCCCCATTTTAACCTTGTAAAATAGGTGCTTTTATTATCTTCATTTTATAGTTGATGAAACTAAGGCACAGAAAGATTAACTTGCCATGGTCACACACGTTTTCCATCCCCATGACTTAGCTCTGGAGGTCACATTCTTAACTAGTATCATAAGCAACCTGTGTCACCATAACTATAAATGTTTCTTAATTCATAATTTATTTAGTCTGTCAGGAGCATTGAATCAACTTTTTATTAATTGATTTATGTATACGAGGCTCCCATAAGATCATTCAGTAAACCATGTTAAAGATTGCCCTCCCCAACATTTTTACCAAACATATTATTTTGTCTTAGTATCCTGTGGTGTCACACACACGACAGATTTTTTGGTACCTGCTTTACCCTGCCACCCACTGCCCTCACTGCACTATTCTTCCCTCAGATAAGAGAAACACACCCTTAAGGGACCCAAGAAATTAAAATCATCAGAAAGTAACTCATTCTTTTTTTGTTAGTACATTTGAAACTGTTAAAGGAGAGGGATTTTCTTCTGGGTAGTATTGTAACACATTATGCAGTTTTTAGGGAAAATAGTTCACTGCATTTTTTTGGTAACAAGTCAAGTACATATAAATTCAAGTCCAGGTTAAGTAGTTATGCTTTTTGAAGATTTTATATCTGGTGTGGTCTGCTCAGTGTCACCAGGTTTCCACAGCAATATAGCTGTAACATTCCTTCTGAGAGAACTTGCATCGAGCACATTGGAGCAGATTTATGTCATCGACCCCCTCGAGGTATTAATCATTCTTTGAGGTCATTTTCAGCTATCAAAGTAAGTGCATTAGAAAAAAATTGCAAAAACTGCTTTCAAGCTAAAACTCTTTTGGGGGTGGAAAAACAAAAGTTGAAAATTCACAAAACAAATTTCTTGGCAGAGAGAGTATAAGATTGAGATTCAGATGAGGGTGTTGCCATTCATTAACACACTTACAAAATGTCTGTGTTATGAAGACCAGGACACACTTAGAGGAAAATAAACAGATTTATCAGCCTGGTTACAATTTTATGAGGTACAATGTTGAAAAGTTTCCACTGTCTGTGTGAAATCCTGACAAGATAATTCAGACATGGCTGGACTGATATGACTTTTCTGTCTGGTGCTAGAAAACATATTAACAGCCAGATACACTTCTCGTTTGAGACTAGGCCAGATTCTAAAGAACTGTTTATATTTTTAAGATTTTATCTTTGTAGAAGTCAGACAACAAGCTTTGGTACATGTAAGGGAGCTGGTTATTACCTACCCAAATATCTGTACTCAAACTGAGGAGAGTGCTGACATTTAGTCAGGACTATGTCATTGTCAAGTGCCTCAGAACTTGGCTGACAGAAGAATTTCATCTCCATGGAAAAGCCCAGAGACCTAAACTGTATTTGAATCTGGACTTGTAATGTAGGGAGAAGAAGGAGATATTTAACAGTGATCTAAGATGTATATAGATTATAATAAGTCCATGGAAAACAGACACATGAAGAGTCTATTTGTGTATATGAGTATTTTGCACTTATGTGTATGTAATTTCATTAAGAACTAGATATAGAGCTTTAAAATGGAACCACCAACTGAAAGCATCTTTTCCAAACTATTCTCTCTCACCACTTTCCTCTCCAGCCCTTAAGTGAGATCTTATAGCTTGAGGATTTTCTATGCACAATTGATTCCAAAGCCCACATCTAAGAGGGAGAGTGCTGGCATCCTTGGTGAGGCTGTTCACTTTGGAGCAATTTCCTGCTTTCTACAGACATTTAAGATAGTTGAAGATGCAATTCAGCTATTTCCAAGCAATTGTGTTCTTGATGTTTCTTGTTTTCCAACAGCAGTAGTTTGAACAATAGGATTTTTTTTTCTACTCTAAAAATATTTAAGCATAGTTTATTCCACACTCTCTTGAAATATTCGCCAGCATCTCAAAGTCTTAAGGAGATTTTGTCCAACCTTTTGAGGCTTACCCAATTTATAAGCAAAGTATAATATATCTCAAAAAAAAAAGATTAAGGCAGTAAAAGGAGTTTAATACTTTTAGGAACTGCAATTCCTTTTTAGTAGCAACAAATATTGACTAGATTTCGTAGGGTGAAGAGTGATTTCATGAATAATTTCCAAAGTCGGCCTGATAGTTTACATGTCTTCTTCCTGGCCCTAACCAACCCCTTACCCCACAAAACTTCTAAGTGTCTAGTATCTCATTTCACACTCTTTAGAAATAAGTATGCTTTATTCATTCATTTTCTTCCATGTATATAAAAATCCAATGTAAGACCTTAAATCAACAATTATATAAGATATATTTGTTAGATTCAGTCCATATTAGGTAATGTACCAGGCAGCCCTTAGGTCAAATGGGAAATAATGAGTCTATTAAGTATAGACTTGGTTACTCCAGTATCACAGGAGTGGGATTACATAGGGTAGAAGGAAAATTCCAGATGGGAAGACAACTCAACTTCAAGTCTCTGTTTACCATTGACTAGCAATCATGACTATCTCATACTTCCTTGGATATTCTCTACAACTGCCTTTATGTCAATGTAGAAGGGAAACACTTGGGATAAAAGCACCACATAGTTTGAAGAGGTCTGCCTCTTTAGACTAAGCCTATTTGTTGTCCAGAATGCTAATTTGGTTTCTTACTGGATGCTATAAACTGAGTGTTCATGTCCCTCCGGAATTCATATGTTAAATCCTGATACCTAATGCGAGAGTATTAGGAGTTGGGGCAGTTGGGAGATCATTAGAGCATAATGGTAGAGCCCTCATGAATGGGATTAGTGTCCTTCTGAAAGAGGCTTCAGAGTTCTCTTGCCCCCTTTTCATCATGTGACGTTTCAGTGACAAGGCAACCAGCTGTGAACCAGGAAGCTGGCCCTCGCCAGATACCAGGTCTGCAAGGCCTTGTTATTGGACTTTGCAGCCTCCACAAGTATGAGAAATCAATTTTTCTTGTTTCTAACCCACCCAGTATATGGTATCCTGTTATCAATCCAAACAGACTAACACTCTGGCTTGTGGCCTACTTTTATTATCTGAAGTGTTCAGTAGTAGCTTTCTTAGATGTTTGAAGAGGTTGATACAGTTTTTCATAATTGTGTGTCTGCGTGTTGGGGGGGGAGAGATGAGTCTTCCAAATCTAATCATGTAATAGCTATCACTTGATTTTTACGTAGTCTTTTCTTTATTATAGATTTGATAAGCAGAGTAATAAAATCCACAGAAAATTAGACTGTCATTTTAGGGCAAATAAGGTACTTTTAAAAATCTAAGATAACATGAAAAGGCATGACTGATTTACTGGCACATTTTTTAAAAGTCTACTTTTAAAAAGTCCACTACAAAGGTACACATCAATTATAAAAAAATGCATACTCATTATAGAAACATTAAAAAGTGAAAATAAATATTGCTTATAACTATAGAAATACAATAGTTTTTCTTTTTCTTTAGGTATCAAATTATTTTACCAGACACGTTATTAAATTATACTGATTCATAAATACTTGACTGCCACCCATTTATGGGATAACAATACTTTATTATACTGGGTGGTCAGTCATACAAAAAACTTAGAGAGTAGAGTTCTAAAATGGAAAATAATTGTGCTCTCCCTCTATCTAAACTTGTTCTTGGAACAGTTCTGCTTTGAGTACTGTAATAATGCTAAGGTTCACGAACCTTCTCTCTGTCTCCTCAGAAACTTATCCAGATAAGCATTTCCCCATCTTTCATGGAGTAAAAGGTGGGGATGTGGTCAGTTTTTCTGAGACATGTTGCCAAAACGTTAAGGTTATATCAACAATAGAGTGGATATAAGAAAGAACCATCGTTTCTAGTAAGATGGGAGGAAAAGAGACCCAGTTTCATTTAGAGGTTTGCTTTGAACATTTTCTCTGTGTTCTGAAGTGACCTGAAGTGCTTCTGCCACCACACCCAATCCCACAAGGATTTTAATTGGCATGCCTGATAATATTGTTTTAAATTTAGTAGGGAAGGCCTCCCACCACTAACTGTTTCTATAGAGCATTATTGAACTCTTGGGGAATTTTTCCTCCAAAGAAAGCATGGAATTCCTCTCTGAAATATTTATTTCTCTAGGACTCCAAATGGAAGTGTCTGGAATAAAAGGGATTGAGAATCAGAGAGCGAGAGAGCAGGAGGAAGACAGGGAGTGGAGGAAGGAAGGAGAGAGAAAGAGATTGTTGGAAAATAACTCTTTTTGGATTTTTGCACATTTGCATTCAGCTGAGATTATATATGACTTCTGCCAAGTGAGATTTGGAAGATGCTAACAAAAAACTTCAGAAGTGTGAATGAAACCTCTACTGATCACTTTCCCTATCTTTGGAGATATACTTATTTTCAAATTATCCAATAGGAAGGAAGTAAATGACTTTTTTTTTTTTGCTGTTTGTTATCTAATAAGCAGGCATCATTGAACATAAAGTTATCTTTTTTCTCAAACTTTTAGGCTGCATCTGAACTCCAGACTGCAATAATAGACAACTCACCATTTTGATCCTGCCAAGATTCTTTTTTTTTTTTTCTGATAGCGATTTTCCAGTAGAGCACCCAAATTAAAGTCTAAGGTGTCCAGAATATCTGGGCCATGTCAAGATGAGATGTTCTCTGTTCTGCCATTTAGATGGATGACATACTACCTGTAAGCCTACCCTACCAAAAGAAACTAATCTAGATTTCTTTTAATTAACTTGTTCTCGTGTAAAACTTCACTGTTGGATACTTTTAGGGAATTGAGATAATTCTTATTATATCCAGAAGAAACTAATTTATATTTCTTTTAATTAACTTGTTCTTGTGTAAAGCTTCACTGTTGGATACTTCTAGAGAATAGATATCATTCTTATTATATCCTTCAAATGATGTCAAATGACCCACATTCTTTCTCATGCCTCCTACAGAGATAATCACCTAAGAGTCAGTGTTGGCTGACAGACACTGATGCCAGGAAGACCAATCAAAATGAAGAGCCAGAATCAAGATCCTTACTCCTTTCCTGCCATCACTTCCAAAGCAGCCTTTTTCATGCATCCAGGTAATGCTTGGGCTCTCAATCCAAGATTAAAAACATCTGCTAGAGGACTTGTCAAACAGTCTTGGAACACTTAGTCGAATTCACAGGAACTCCATCTGGGACTGGTGATACTTACTTCTTTCATATCTTTAATTGTTTCTAACACCTCCATAGATCAAAGTTCTCTCCATAATCCTTTCTTTCCATCATAGCATATTTACCCATTTTATATCAAAATATATAATCTTTACCATCTGGTTTCATAGAGGAATATAAATCTTTATCAAAGTAGATTAACATTCAGTAACTTTTTTTCTGGCTCTGTGTGCCTGTATTTCTTTCTTATGTGCAAATTTAAGAAAATCATCCTCTCTTCCATGTTAGACTTTAAATGTAGAAACAAGATTCCTGGGCTTTTCTAATCATGGAGTGTTTTTACATGTTGCCTCGTGCTTGAATTTAGAAGTTCAAAGGAAGTCAGTGTTTTGTTATCTTTCACCGTCTGTACTAGAATGATATATATTGCTCTTACAACACATATCACATGATCTTGATTATAATTTTTCACATTTGCAAATCTACACCATGTCACAAAACTATAAACATCAAAAAGACATGATTAGTTTTTAACAATTTTTAGTACTTGGTTCAGTGACTAGTTCATAGTAAGTAAGTAAATTATTATATTAACAATACAATAAATTGTTATGTTATGTAATCAGTATTATGTTAAAATGTCAATTTTCATGTTAAAATGAAAATTGTAAATCACCTAAATGATGTAAAGTCTTAAGTAATAGAAGACTAGAATTATTACACATATATAGAAATATTATGTAATGATCTGATTCATCAAAATGAATGTATCACTCTAGCTGTTATCATTCATAAGCTCCTAGAAAACATTACCTCTTTCTTATACTCTATTCCTACAATACTTCATATTTTCCTGCTGTTTATCTAATGAACTCTTGTCTTGCACACAATGTAGTAGCATTTTGCTTCTCACCCCACACTTTCTACTATCATGCACACAGTCTAGGTGTTTAATAGAAATAGCACATTATTTACAAGAGATTGCAGTAGATGGTTAAATCTTAAAATGTTTGTGCTGTTAATTTATTTTCTATAGCTACATATTATTTTTTATTTCAAGTTTCTGATTGGCTATCAGTGAGTCACTCTTGAAAACATAGAATTCTCATTCATTACTATCAGTAAGATAAAATCATATTCTCTTTAATTCCCAACACTAAAAAGTAGGCATGGACTGAAGAGACACTTTTCAGTGAGATCTTACTATAACAAGTGTTTTGGAGTTTGGGAGACAGTCTTTTTATCCATTTTGGATAATAACCAATTCCCTAATCCTAGTGTTAAGGATAACATCTCAGTCATGTTCCTCTTATCCAGAACTAAATAAATGTTTCTTTCTAAGGCAAAGACCTCTTCTAGAGAGCATACCGTAAATTCTAAATATGCTTCATCTTCTTCTACTGTTACATATGCCACTGAAAACTATGAAACATGAGCTAATTTTAAGGCACAGTTCTGAAAAGATAGCATTTCTTATAATAGCATTTATCCTATTGAACTTAAAAGAGTGAAATCTTGTAGGAGCAAATGTCAAGGCAGTGTTGGGGATGTCTGTAGAGAGAAAAGAAAAGAAATGTCTAAGGTCATGTGGATATGCCAATTTTTATCAAAATTATAGCTCAAGAAACTTGAGGATTTTGCTGTAATGTCATATTTACATTGATAAAGTAGAACATTTATGTTTGGACCATTCCATTTACAAATACGTAGTTATCTAAAAAATCAAAATAATTTTTAAATATTTACAATGGTAATCTTTTAACACCTGAATTAATTGTGGGTATATAAAGTGCCTTGCAAAGGAGAAGAAGCCTTGAAGTGGGAATCCAAAGACATGTTTTAATTTTATATCTGGTACTACTTGGATAATATGATCATAGGAAATATATTTAATTTCTTTGGTCCTCATCTGTAAAATTAAAATGTAAACTTTATTTTTAAAGTTCCTTTAAATGTTGAGATTGTATGATCCAATATAGAAAACATTTAGATAATAATCTACTCAAGCCAAATGCCATAAAAAACTGTGTCGTGTCATTCCAACCCTTACCTCTAAAAACTGAGTGAGGAGCCTAAAATTCACCTTTGTGAGGTTGTAACAAGGCACCCCAACACCCCCCCAACTAGTGATGCCAGGGAAAGCCAAGTAGAGAGCTGGGACTCCCTGCTGGGCAGTAATAAGCCTTCATTCTAACCCTCAGTGTCAGTGGAGACCAACTAGGAGACCTGGACTTCCACTACTACTGAGAAGGTGGGATGCCCAGAAGGAATCCCTTCCCTCTTTATTGGGTAGTGTCAGAAGAGCCCTAGTGGAAAGTCAGAGAGTCAGAACTTTCACAATAGCTAAGCCCTTGCAGCAGTTATGAGCACCTTTGTTTCTTGTGTCAATGGAGGACAAGTGGGAAATTGAACTTTAACAACCACCCAGCAATATTGATGAACTGCTTGCCCCCAGCCCCACCAGAACAGTGTCAGAGAAAGCTAGCTAAAACAGAAGATTTGTATAAGATCCAGAGTCTCAAAACATAATGCAAAAATGTCCTGGTTGCGGGGCGCCTGGGTGGCTCAGTGGGTGGAGCTCGGACTTCGGCTCAGGTCATGATCTCACAGTCCCTCGGTTTGAGCCCCGCATCGGGCTCTGTGCTGACAGCTCAGAGCCTGGAGCCTGTTCCAATTTTGTGTGTCCCTCTCTCTCTGCCCCTCCCCTGCTCATGATCTGTGTTTCAAAAATAAATTAATTAAAAAAATTTTTTTAAATGTCCTGGTTGTAACAGAAAATCATTCATCATACCAAGAACCAGGAAGACGCAAAGAAATAATCAAAACATAACACCAAGATGACCTAGATGTTAGTATTATCTGACAAGTATATTAAAAGAGCCATCATAAAAATACGTCAGTGAGCAACTAAAAACATGCTTGAAACAAGTGAAAAATTAGAAACTCTTAGCAAATTATCGGTGATGTCAAGGAGAACCAAATGGAAATTTTATGACCGAAAAATACAATGACCAAAATTAAAAGGCTCAAAGAGTATAAGGGACTGTGGGGAAATAAATGGGTTCTACTTACATAAATGGGTTAGGAAAAAGCTTAGGGCGGAAAGCTGCCACCGCGGGGCAATAGTGCCCGAGGTCAGCTAGCGAGAGCCTGTAATGAGATCGCGAGTAACTTTGTTTTATCACCTGCAGGAAATTACGTTCCATCTGGCGCCAATGTACCTGGATCACAAACTCCACTTGCCTCCCAGACCCTTTGCTTACACTCACAAGTTAATGATTACTGTCTGATTGTTTTCTTCACGTTCACCACGAGGGTAGTATCTTGTGAGCTCAATAAAAAGGAGAGGAAAGGCCTGTTGGAGGCTCTTGGCTCTTCCCCGACGTTAGTCCCTTTCATTTCCAAATTTGCGTCTGCTCGCTGGTTGGAAAAGAGAAAACACCAGACTCATAGTCTGGAGTGATAGAAGGCGAAGTGATTAGAAGAAAAGCCGTCCTGGCGAAGGAGCAGAGGTAACTCAGGGACTGCAGAACCCCGTGGAACCACCAGAGCTCTAGAAAAGAAAAGGTGCACAATTGCTCCTGAGGAGGTTAGAGAAAAGCAAAACTATATTAGGATTCGCTGCCTCGGAACTTAGAGAATCGTTATGGGATACTCCCTATCCCCGGAACAGAAGCAATATATTCGTAAAGCACTCCTTACATTATTAATAATTATGCAGCAACACTGCCCTTGGTTTTCTGAGCAAGGCACTTTCGACCTAGACATTTGGGAACAAATAGGTAAAACACTAAAGGCACTCCATACAGAGGGCACCAGTGTTCCACTGTTCCCACGTTACTCTTATATGGTCTTTTGTCCCTACGACTCTTCTCTCCCTGAGTGCGGATGATGTTTATGAAGATATAGGCCCATGCAAAGTAAATAAAAAATTTTTTCAAGAAACCTAAGCCTCCTTCTTGCCAGCCAGCCCTTTCAACACCTCTAAATTCAGAGAATGCCAACTCCCGGCTTTGTCATTGGGGAAAAAACAACCTTTTAAAGGAACAATAGATTTTTCTCTCAAGACCTCCTTATCCCGAGGCCACAACCTATTAAGAATGCCCTTAGGATGTTTACAAATGCCTCGGGGAAATCTCACAGGGTTTCTTGCTTTTGGAAAACTGGGAAAAAAAACTGGGGAAATATATTTTACACTGGACCGGGCTTTACCCAACATTCAGAACTGTGAACCATATTATTAGCTATAGAAATATTTTCCCAACCTTTAAACATCGTCTCTGAGATGTCAAGGAGCAAAGACCACCACTTGAGATTTGCAGATGATTTCCTTTTTTTAAAAAAAGAAAAGCAAATATAAGCCCATCCCTATAATAATAACACTCTCTATTCATTGCTTTCCAGTCTAGCTTGTTGTGTAGAAGAGAAAAACAAGAACTCAGCAGCCCTCAGAGAACTGTACCTAACTCGGGTAAGTCTCCTAGATAGAACATGTTCTGTTTGAATGTCCTCTTTCTTGTATGATGAGAAACAAACTTGCAGTCGAACAATTCTCTTCAAAGTAATCCATGTCTGGTGCCTGGGTGGCTCAGTTGATTAAGTGCCTGACTTCCCCTCAGGTCTTGATCTCATGGTTTGTGATTTCCAGCCCTGCGTAGGGTTCTGTGCTAACAGCTCAGAGCCTGGAGCCTGTTTCTTAATCTGTGTCTCCCTCTTTCTCTGCCCCTCCCCTATTCTCTCTCTCTGTCTCTCTCTCTGTCTCTCTCTCTGAAAAAATAAACCTTTAAAAAATGTGTGAAATAATCCTTATGGAATTTATAAATTGATCCATTCTTATTTGGTTTATATAGATTACAGTTCTCAACATATAATTATGTATAAACTGATTACTGTTGTCAAATCAGTCCTGTGTGTCTGCTGACCAGAGCACTTTCTTCATAGAAACTTGCTGTGGTAGGTTGTTACAGTACAAATTGTCTTTATCTTTTTATCCTTCCTTGGAGCACACCCCTCTCCTCTTCCCACTTCATGTAATACCTTGGGTATCTTTATCATTACTATCTTATTATTGTAACTCATAATTATGTGGATCATAACATTTGGATTCCTTAAGTATATGCTTTTACATATTTTTATTAGTAAAATGTATAGTGTGTTAATAACATCAGCCAACTTGGTTCCTTCCCTCATTCTTCTTCCCCTCACCTTCCATCTTTCCTTCCTCCCTCACTTTCCCTCCTTTCCATCCTTCCTCCCTTCTTCCTTCCTCCCTGGCTTCTTTCCTTTCTTCCTTTTTTTTTTTTTTCTTTTTCTGTAACATGTACATATGTCTTCTTGGACTGAAGTTTATACCATGGGAAACTTCATCATAACTTCCTCATGCCTAAAACTTGATAATGAGGTGCTGCTGATTGTGTTAGACTCTCCTTCATGTTTACGTTCTTTGTTACCACATGTTGAGAGGTTCAGGGTTAAAAACTGAACTTTAATGGCAATGAGGATCTGTGTTCTTTTCATCTTGGAATTGGTTGGTAGAAGATTTACTGGTGAGAACACCAACTTAGATAAAATAAAAATCAACTTGGGGGAATACATCCCATGTTTGCAAACTGAATGTTCACACTTTGCAATTTCTTACCCCTGCTTAAGTGCTATTACACTCTTTTGAATCCTTTCATTCACTATCGCTATATTTTCCTTTTTGCTACTATTCACATTCATCCCCATTCTGATGATAAATTTTAAAAAGTTGCTTCTTGACATACATAATTACTCAAACTGCAACTTGAGATAGAATTTATTTCAAGAGGAATCGGGTTTATCTCAACTAATGAGTTATTACGTTTCATATCTTTTGCCAAGTACACATTATCTTTTATTCAATATGATGTACTGAATCCAGAAACTTCCCCGAATGCCAAAATACTATTTCTCTCTCTCCATACACTTTCTCTGGGGACCCACACATGGGTTCACTCACCTCAGCTCTGATCCACACGCCTGTTATTTCCATCCCAGCCATCTCTGTGAGCTGCCAGTCACCCTGAATTTGGCCATAATGCTTGGGCCTTCTGAGTTTGTACAGCCAAATACCCAGAGACTGGGCTCACTGCACCCAACACTTCTGGATTTTGATATCGGCATTATTTTTCACCCAGACTTTCAGAAATGAAGAGTAGCTTTACCGAATCCCCTTGCCACTTGGTTCTTTCAAATTGCTTATAATTCTGCATTTTCTCAGCTCCCGTGCAGAGGCCAGCCTAAGGGGGGGTAGCAAAATACCCTGGGGGGTGCATTGAGTTTCATACTGAATGTGTGCTGCCTCACTGCTGGTTAGGGGCCTACTTTACTGAAAATGTCACAATTTTGTGTTTCTTTCTAAGCTCTCTGAGCAAGAGCTTTTGAACTTCAGGAGTGGGAGATGATAGAATGATGACAGGTTGGCATGAAGTCGCTTTTGTCAGTTGAATAAAAAAAAAAAAACCGGCTTATGGAATTTGGACGAATTATCTAGGAATAGCCAGACAGATTACCTTTGGGAACTCTGAGTCATTCAGTTGAATGACTATAAACTACTAAAGGTAGCCCGTTTGCTTCTCACAGTGGCATTCTTTTTTCTTCTCAAAATTTGGTGTGAAAAGTCTTTGGAATTAGCAGATTACTATGTCTTATGACCTCACTTTTGATGATGTTTATTGTAGGGATATGCAAATACCAGTCAATTTGACCAAAAATATTTTTTAAAACTACCACTTCATCATTGATACTTTGTTGCTTGTGCCTCATGAATAATATCAGGGGTGTCTGAGTGGCTCAGTTGGTTGAACGTACAATTCTTGGTTTTGGTTCAGGTCATGATATCCTGGTTCGTGAGATCGAGCCCTGCATCTAGCTCTGCACGAACTGCACAGAGCCTGTTTGGGAGTCTCTGTCTCTCTGTCTCTGCCCCTCCCCTGCTCACATGTACGCATATGTTCTCTCTCTCAAAATAAATAAACATTAAAGTAATAATTAATTTCTTGACTCCATTCCTCTAAAATGGGGGACCTATTATTAAAACTGTTACCCTTCATGTAGAGGGTAGTTTTGCTGCCTATTTTTTTAAACAGGTGTTGAAATCTTCACAGATAACAAATGGAGACAGCCTCATAACATCCTCCCCTTACAAACTAAGAAATCAGAATTACAGGACATTAACTCTCAGTGGTACACATTTGACATAATTTTCTCATATGGACCAAATACACTCTGCATTTTTTTTCTTGTGGATACAGGAAGCTAAGGCTGCAGACCATCTCACGATGACCTCCATGAGGTTTCTGAGTATTGATGGAGTTGTCATTGGATTCTAGTATCGGGCTCTCAGGTTTTTGTGTCCAGGATTTCAGGATACTCGTTCTATGAAGAGATCTTGAGAAAGTTGGGAGTCTGATTATTTATGTACCAGAAATACATTTAAAAGGTAAATTTCAGGCATATGTATTTATTTTGGAATATAACTTTCCAGTAATCAAAAAGATAATTTCTACCATACAAGATATCCCGCTATAATATCAAAGTATTTAGAAGTCAAATGAGCAAGCAGAAATGGAGGAATGTGAGATCACACATAAGGGCTAGAGTGGAACTGAAGGCTTCTTCATTAAGCCCTTTGAACACTGTTGATCTGCAGATTACTTCCCTCCAAGGACAGAATATGTTACTTGAATCTTCCATACAGATTCAGTGTCCCTCACACACTCACTTAACTCTTATTGTCTTGCTCCTTATCTTTTTTTCTTCACTTGTAAAATTGTTCTTAAAGCCACTAGTATGTTTTTTCCCCTCTGGCAATCTTTCTTGGGCTCATTTTCCATTATAAATGCCTTTCTTTCTCATTGCAATAACACCTTGCTTCATTTCAACATACTTTAATACTTTGTTACAAGTCACAATAGTTTTTTTTTTTTAAGATGAATACTTTGATAAAATTTCTAGATACCTTTTTTGGCCTTAAATAATTTTGGACAAGGAATTCTATGCATCCATGGGGTACACATTCTATTTAGCTTTTCTCACAATTGTGGAATTTTCCTTTGGGAGTCCATCTGTCTTTTAGGACTTTAAACCTTGTACATCTAAACACATCTCCCCAAATGACTCTTTGACACGAGTCATTGAAATTAGAAGTGCTATCCTCAGGGAAACTACATGGGAGAATAAACTGCCTTGGGCTCCCTGAGCCATGACCAACAATTATATCAGGGAAGGAATAGATGAGAGGGACAGTGTCATGTGCAGTTCAGAAGGTTGGGTTCTTTTGACAGAGATTTGGATTTGAATTACAGTCCACTGTTAGTTTAGCTGTGGAACTAGGGTCAGTTCCTTCTGTTAGCTTTGGTTTTCCTAACTGTAAAGCTTTAGCTCTTTTAGCCATACAAAGCTCTCTCTCCCTGCTACTTCCCCTGTCTCACACCACCACTAGGGCTGCTAGAAGCCTTCAGTGAGAAAAGCTAAAATGCTGAGCACAGTGCCCGGCAGGAGCTGGTCATCAGTAAGTGTTGGCCAACAAGTTAACATCTGATTCAGGGTGAGGATGCCAGGATGAATTGTCTGATGCCAACTCTGCATCATAACTACACCTTTCTAAGGTTTGGGAAATTGAATCCCCCAAACTCTCCGTCCTTATTTCAAACTGGGTAAGATTTCCCATCTCCCTTTGAGAGGAAGTTGCATGACATTTGGACAGCAGAAGAGAAGCTAAACATATTAGCATCTGGATGTGGTGGCAGCCAGACTTGTAGGCAGGCATGAGAATCACAGCAGCTTTTCAGTGAGCACATAACAACTACCCATATCATTACTTCAGATGGCAGAGATCTTCACCATTTTCCCAGACTTTCCAGCTTCAGTGCCCTTGATTTTCCATGGCAACTCTCTGACCTCCCCTTCCCTGATCTTCCAACATGCATATAAAATGTAATTTCTAAGTGAAACCTTTTATTGTTGGAAGTTATACTAGTGGGTCTGTTTTCCGGACTGCTCCCAGGCTGGTGGAGCTGGCTGTGGTCAGGTTCAGGGAGATCCTGGAAAATGGAACTCCCTTGAGTCAGGGCAACTGCCTCTGTACTCCATTGAGAAGGCTTATTTATAGATGATTGGAGTAATAATATTCTTGCCCATTAGAATGTGGCTCGAAGTCTGGTGCTTGGCGCATAGTAAGAACCCAGAAACATTTCTTGAAAGCCAGCGTGTATGTAGGACTGCTCTGTTTCACCGACCACTCAGTCACTTTCTTCTCAAGGGTGTTCTTTGCTCCTGTTGAATCACTGTGTGATTGAATAAGAACCACAGTCATGTGGCCACATTTCATTGTTCATTGTTCATATCACATCTATTTAATCAAAAATTTTTGTAGAGATTTTCAAGTGGAAACTGATAGAAGGGCGTCTTACTGTGTCATAATAGCTTGGAAGCCACCAGGAACCATTGTTTCAAGAGTATGAAGTTTATTTGGGAGAAGGAAATGCACATGGAAATAGTAGGCATGTGAAATGGCGACCGGATCCTGTCAGTTTTCAAATCTCCTAGCTGAAGATGGCATATTCATCATATACAGAGTGGTTGTGAAGGATGACGCATCACCTGTCTTGCCTGAGCAAGTATGGATGGAGTTTCTGTCATTGTGTCAAAAGATCTATCTTCTTGTATCCTAATAATTTTATTATGCCCCCACTCCTGCCTTCACATTTATCTATACTCTCCTCCGCTTTTTGGAAGAGAAAAATGATAGAGGCAAAAGCTGAATTAGAAAAGAAATGATGGGCACCTGTAAAGGGAAGCAGGAAGAGTATTCATGAGTGATTTTCAAAGACAAAGCTATGAGACAGCTTATTTTTTAATATATTTTACAGATTTCTTAAATGTTTACTTTATTTTGAGAGAGAGAGAGAAAGAGAGAAAGAGAGAATATGAATCCCAAGCAGGCTTAGCACCATCAGCTCAGAACCTAACATGGGGCTCGATCTCACAAACTGCAGGATCATGACCTGTGCTGAAATCAAGAGCCAGAGGCTTAACTGACTGAACCAGCAGGGCACTCCAAGATTTAATTTTAAGTTAATAAAATTATTAACTTATTTATTAACTTATTTAAGATAATAAATAAATGCTTTCTATTCTGACAAAATGACCAAATCAGTAGGTAGTATTAGTATAGCCATTCAGTTTTCCATTGTGATAGTTACTCAATAACTGTCCATACTAACTTAATAACTCCATCAAATCACATGCTTGCCATGTTATATCACAAATTTTCTACCTACTAGCCATTATATTTCACTAATCTGTAATCTCTAGCAAATCAGATCTTATTTTGTCTGCACATTTCCAATATCTAGTATATTGCTTACCCCACAGTAGGTGATGAGTAATTTTATGTTGAATGAATGTGTTTACACAAAGTAGATAACAAAGCGGTATCTCTGTCTTGACACACTTTTGTACAAAGAACAATTGGCACATTCATTCAAAGAAATGTACACATTATAGTTTTATGAGGAATTTGGACACTTCTTAGACACTTTGATTGTATGGAAAAAATATATAGACCTATGTGTATGATGTAAATATATATATAATTTCCATGTAGAACCTTAAAATGTTTCTTAGATGTCATACTGAAAAAACTTGGAAATACTATGAGGTAATTCTTTGGCATCTCTTCCCTATCTTTCTCCCTCCGTTTCTTATTTCTGAGTACCAGATCATATTCTACAGGAGCTGTAGATAGTAAGATACACAAACATTCGGTCCTTCCTGAAGACAGATGCTGGAGTCTAGTGGTAGAGAGTAGAACTAGACACAGTGGCATCTATCTATCCTCTAACATGCTTAGAGTTATTAGAGACAAATATTTGACCATCACATGACCAACGGATCCAATACTAATAGTGAGTTTGTGACTTAGAGTAAAACTCGACTAAGTTTGTAGCCCTTAGAATAATGAAAGATACCATAAAAATTTAACAACTTAAAGAGGAAAAGAACACCTAGAGTGAAGGCTGTGGTATAAGAATCCTGATAACAATAATGTCTAAGGTTTCTAGAGCTTACTGCATGTCATCAGTTCCGATAAATGTAATACATATAATATCTATATTACTCTAGACCTATGATAGTCACAGGAGGTGGATAAAAGTTATTACCTATCTTGTAAATAAAGAAAATTATGCTAAAAGATGTTAACTAGCTTTCCCAAGATACTGTCGCTAACATGTGGTACAGCCAACATTGAAGAGCAAAGGTATCTATGTGGAAAGCCAGGATTCTTTTATAAAACAGAGGCAATGTTCAAAAATACACTTGACAAAGAAAAATTACACTGTTACCACTGATAATAGGGACTGTGGGCCCTAAGAAGCTGTGTGGAACTGGGTGTAGTAGAAGCCTAGTGATGGAGATTTGCATTTAGGAGAGTGGAGAATGAAGTTGAAATATATTAGGGAAGATTGTAGCAGTTTAAAGCAAAGGCTTTCAATGTCAGAGGTGGACAGGTCTTCAGTATTTAATGAAAACACGGTGTAAATACACTATTGTAGAATGGGTGATGATCTTCATCAAGTCACTGCAGAGTTTTCAAAGGCTAAATTAAAAAATATTTGTATCCACTTTGAAATACTTACACATGTCTAAGATAAATATATCAGATATCTACAGACGAGCAACAAGTTTGCTTCTAGACAGAGACTCTATTTAAGCTATAAGGACTGAGGCTGGATGAACTGGATGAACAACTGAAGTTGTTGTAAATCAAAAGAGTAGGTGACTGTAGGACTTACTCAGTTCTAAAGTTCTGTTACTCTTCAGTTGTCCTCATTCCTTGAGTTGTAAATGCCTTTTCTAGAGCCCTTCTCCCCACAACCATCCTGACTTGGGACTTCCTTTTCCTGTACACAATAGCAAATGAACTTGCCACCTCTGCGAAATAAGTTTTGTTATGGTTAAAACACTTATTTATTTGAACGTGTATGTATCAGCTCAGCTCTGAATTATTTAAGTGTTATGAACATTGTACACTATGGCAAATAGGTATTAAAGCCTCTGTATATCGTTGTTTAATTGACTAGAAGCTGCCAAGCCACCTCACTCTTAAAGTGGGGAAAAAAAAATTAATCTGTCTCTAAGAATTGTTTTTATCATTAGAAATACATTTGTACAGTTTTATTTTACAGAGAAGTAAATCAAAATGAGGGTTAGCTGGGATTCTTATCTAGGTCATATCCATCCTCTGATTCTAAATCTTGTGTTCTTCTATCTATATCACATAATTATCTTCTATAAAATATATGTTTAAAATTAGCAGTCCAGAGGCACCTGGATGCCTCAGTCAGTTAAGCATCAGCCTTCGGCTCAGGTCATAATTTCACAGCTCATGAGTTTGAGCCCCGCATTTAGCTCTGTGCTGACACCCTATCCTATTTGCGTTCATCCTCTCTCTCTCTCTCTCTCTCTCTCTCTCTCTCAAAAAGAAGTAAACCTTTAAAAATTGAAGGAAAAAAAATTAGCAGTCCAGTGAGCTGATTCTTCTTCCAAATGCCTATCCATTTATTCAACTATCATGTTTTGTACATACTGTGTGTTAGGCCCTAGGCTGGGCATATGCAATAGAAAAAAAGAAGCCAGTGATTGCTCTAAACTGGCTTAGGAGCCTGTGCTAGGGTACATGAGGGCAACAAAGTAGCATTGACAGTTGAGTGTGAGGAGTAAAATGATGAGCATGGTTTTAAGGTAGGAACTAGAATCAGAAGCATTTAATCCAGACCAAAGAGGACAAGAACTTGGTTTGTTTAAGGTAACGATAAAGCTAAGTCTTAATGGGTGTAGAAATCCGCCAGACAGAGAAGGAAAGGACAGTTGAGGCAAATGAAGCAGCGTACACAAAAGCAAGAAGAAATGAAGGTGCCTTCCCCTTTTGGAGAAAATAGCAAATGGTTCAGCTTGGCTGTGACGAGAGACAAAGAGAAGATTCTACAAAAGAATTCTTTTGTATAATAATAGTTTACATTATACTTAAAAGGGTCATGCAATTAATCACAAAGTGAAAGGGTTACAAAAAAAAGAGGTGTGACAATAATATAAGACCTAAAGAACAGGATCCATCCCAGAAGGAAGGAAAATGAGACAGAGAAGCATGAAAATATCTTGACCTTTGCTTGCTGGGAAGCAGAGGAAGGTCTCTCTGTGGCTCCCCCAGCACAAATCAAGTCAGCCAAGGTGAAAGTCACCTGAAGAAACAGACATAAGTCACTGTGTGCGTTTATTTTCCCTACCACGATCCAGAAGGAGGACCAAATCAGTTCAGAATCTGTGGCTTTGCCTGCATGAGTGATAGCAGGTCGTTTTCAGTGGGCCAAGTCCAGCACTGTATTTATTCAGAGCTGAAATGTAGTGAGGGAACAGGGAATTGGTTGACTTCCAGAATTATGAAATAAAACATTTGGCCACAAAATTAACCAAATGAACAAATGTCTTTTGAGGTTTGTTGTGGTAGCTGCCTTTTGCATCAAGCCTACTTTGGGATGTATAGGATTTTCCTCTTCTCCTACATCAATTTGCCTCAGCCAATGAAAATCATTAATGTCAGAATATGTACAATATTGTGTATTATGAAATCCTCAGTCTTTTCCCTGAACTCCAACAGAAATCGATATCTGGGTCACTATAAAGGAACTTAGCTTTCAACACCGATCATCTCGCCAGGTAGGTAAGTTTCTAAAAAATTTTTTTAATTCCCCAAAGCCAATATTAACACACACCCTGAAGTTCTGTTCACTTAAATCTGTCAGTTTCCTCTGTCAGCAGAGGTTGAAGTTGGCTACACAGCTAGACTTAATTAGGTTGTATTCTCTTAGCTCTGGATTTTATTACTATTCGATAAATGCCTGATAAAAGGGGACGGCCCACCCCCTCTATCAAAATCTTCAACTTGGAAAGGATTACATCAAGTCATTTTCAGTATTTGTATTCTGTTGTGAATTCTAAAACAATTCTTAACAGAACAATAAATTACCATTTTATAATAGTAAAAACAGCTTCTTTTACTATAATAGAAATATCATTGTGTTTAAGATCGGAAGACCAATTTTTTTCTCCTATATCTGGAACCAGCTACACTCTTCATATTGAACAAGTCAAACCTTCCGATTCCTGAAATTCTTCTTGTGTAAAATAAGGTATATAGACTGAGTAGCCTCTACAATTCTTCTCCCCTCCCCCCATGATTGACTGAATATTTAAACAAACATAGTTCATTCATGGCTTCCATGAAAAGAAATCTGGGAGAAGGGAGGGAGACAAAGCAGGAGAGACTCAATACTGAAAACAAACTGAGGGCGGAAGGGGGAGGGGGAAAGGGGAAGCGGGGTGATGGTCATGGTGGAGGTCACTTGTGGGGAAGAGCACTGGGTGTTATATGGAAACCAACCTGATAATAAACTATGAAGTTAATAAAAAATAAAAAAATTTAAAAAAAGTAATAAAAAAAAGAAATCTGGAGACAGACATCTATAACCATGACATCCCAGCATCAAATCACTTTGAATGGGTTTCATAGCTAAAAGTAGTTATTCCAGTGATAGCCACTACTATCATGATACAGCATTTATCAGATGTCTACATGTTCACGTCACCATGCTAGACCCTACGATACTTCAAACAAACTAAACAGATGTGGTCCTGGCTAGACTCCTAGGAGCACAATAGATAAAAAGAGAAACTGGTTTCCCACATGAAACTGCTCCCTCAAAGGAACCATTCTTCAGGCTTTTCCTTCAGCGTGATTCATGATGTGTAGTATTCTGTTCACTTCCAGGTTAAGAATGAATAACTAAGAACAGAGCTGACAAATCAAGTCAGTCGGTGCCACCTGCAGTTGGAACGTTTACATAAATCTTAACACTTTTTATCGGTAAATTTAATGGAAACTTTTCAGAAGAATCAATGAAACTATCAAATATTAGGTCCTCATTAAGGCTTTTAAAAGAAGAGGAGGTGGGAGTAAAAGACCATCAGTACCTTAGTGCATGTGCACTCTAGGTGGGAAGATAGAATGTATGACAAATTAAACTTCACTCCAAACATTTGTCACCATTTTTAATAGTAATGGAAGCCTACATCCATAGAAATACATATCCGGGGCGCCTGGGGGGCTCAGTCGGTTGGGCAGCCGACTTCGGCTGGGTCATGATCTCGCGGTTCGTGAGTTCGAGCCCCGCGTCGGACTCTGTGCTGACAGCTCAGAGCCTGGAGCTGCTTCCAAATCTGTGTCTCCCTCCCCCGCTCACGCTCTGTCTCTCTGTCTCTCAAAAATAAATAAATGTTAAAAAAAAAAAAAAACATATCCTTGAACACAGCACCTAATCATTGGCATGAACAGAAAACAATCTAGGACCTGAACATAAGATAACTGCTATGAGCTTTCTAAAACTCATATGTGGCTTGAAGGAGGAAATGATTTGGAATATCTTTGCATTTATTGTTGTCTTCTTGAAATTCTTTCATCAGTGTCTTAATATTTCAGTGTACTGATCTTGTGCCTGTTGATTATACTTATTCCTAAGTATTTTATGCTTGTTGGTGCTATTATAAACGAAATTGTTAATTTCAGGGAGTTCATTGGTAGTATATACAAAGCTGCTTAATTTTTTATACTGATTTTGTGTCTTGCAATATAAACAAATTTATTAGTTTGTACGTTTTTTTTTGGTGGAGTCTTTAGGATTTTTTTTATAAACAAGATATGTTGTCTGCAAACAAAGATGATTTTATTTCTTCCTTTCTGATTTGCATGACTTTTCTTTTTTCTTGACTTTCTTTGCTTGATTATAAGTGGTGAGAATAGGTACTCTTGTATTGTTCCTGATCTTCGAGAAAAAGCTTTCAGCACTTAATCATTGAGTATGATGTCAGCTGTGTGCTTATCATATATGGGCTGTATTATGTTGAGGTACATTTCCTCTTACCCAGTATGTTAAGAGTTTTTAATCATGAAAGGATGTTGAGTTTTGTTAAATGCTTTTTATGTACCTATTTAGGTGATCATAAGGTTTTTATTCATTTTATTAAGATGGTATATCACATTTATTGATTTTAATATATTGAATCATTTTTTAGGCCCAAGAATAAACTCCTCTTGATCATGTTGTATTGATCCTTTTAATGTGCTGTTGAATTTAATTTGCTAAAATTTTTTTGAAGATTATTGTGTCTGTATTCATCAAGGATATTCACCTGTAATTTTGTTTTTTTGTAGTGTCCTGGTCTGGCTTTAGTACCAGGGTAATGCTAGTCTCACAAAGTGAGTTTGGAAGTCTTTCCTCCTCTTCAATTTTTGGAGAGGAGTTTGAGAAGCATTAGTATTGATTCCTTTTTAAGCGTTGGGTAGAATTTGCTAGTGAAGCCCTCTGGTTCCATGCTTTGTTTGATGAGAGGTATTAAATTACTAATTAAACTTCCTTAACAATAACTGGTCTACAGAGATTTTCTATTTCTTCCATATTTAGTCTTGGTAGGTTATATGTTTCTTGGAACTTCGTCCTTTTTGCTAGACTGTCCAATTTTTTCTTACAGTTGCCTGTTGTATCCTCTTAGGATCCTTCATATTGGTGTCAGCTGTACTGTCTTATTTTCATTTATCATTTTATTTCTGTCCCCTTTGTGTGTGTAGCTGAAAGTATGTCAATTTTGTTTAGTTTAAGGAAACTAGTGCTGTTTATTTTTTCTATTGTTTTTCTAGTCTCTACTTCATTTATTTCAGCCCTTTAGTATGTCCTTCCTTCTGCAAACATTGGGTTTAGTTTGTTCTTTTTCCAATTGCTTGAGGCGTAAAGTTACACTGTATATTTGAGATTTTTCTTTTTTCTTAATGTAATCATTTATCACTGTAAAATTTCCTTTTGTAGGGGTGCAGCTTTTGCTGCATCCCATAGGATTTGGTATACTGTGTTTTTGTTTTTGCTTATTTCCACGTACTTTCTGATTTCCCTTTCGATTTTTTCTTTGACCCATTGGTTGTTCAGGAATGTGTTGTTTGATTTCTACACACTTGTTAAATTTTTCAGGTTTCCTTCTTTTATTGATTGCTAGTTTCCTGTCATTGTGATCAGAAAATATGCTTGACCTGGAGCTCCTGGGTGGCTCAGTTTGTTGTGCCTGACTTCATATCAGGTCCTGATCTCACACTCTGGAGTTTGAGCCCCACATTGGGTTCTGTGCTGACAGCTCAGAGGCTGGAGCCTGCTTCAGATTCTGGGTCTACCTTTCTGTCTGCCCGTCCCCCGCTTGTGCATGCTTGTGCTCTCGCTCTCTCTCCCCCCCCCCCCCTCTCTCTCTCTCTCTCTCTAATAGCCGTGCTGAGCACTTTTCATAGATCTGTTGACCATTTGTAGGTCTTTTGAAAAATACCTATTCAGGTTCTTCTCCCATTTTTAAACTGGGTTATTTGTGTTTTGTGCTTCTTTTCTTATAGTTGAGTTGTATTTTAGATAATAACCCCTTATCAGATACATAGTTTGAAATTATTTAATCCCATTCAATAGGTTGCCTTTTCATTTTGGTGGGAAGATAATTGTTTTATATCTAGATGATGGTGGTAGTTAATATTACTGTATACATTTGACAAAACTCAGAATTGTATTCCAAAAAGGGTGATTTTTATTATATAAAAATTGTATCTCCATAAACCTGCACACCCCCCCATATATATATATATATATATACACAATAATATACCATGTATATATATGGTAATGATGAGGGAGTCAAAATGGTTTACTAGGAAAAAAACTATCAAACAGAAAGAAGGCAGTAGTGGAGGAGACAAGGAACAAAAAAATAAGACATGTAGAAAACAAGTATAATATTATATCACTAAAACTGAATCAGGAAGAAATAGAAAATCTTAACAGACATAACAAAAAAGAATCAATCGGTAAGTAATCAAAAACCTTAAAGAAAAGTCTATAATCAGACGACTTCACTGATTAATACTACCAAACATGTGGAGAAAACTTACTAACAATTCTAATGAAAATCTTCCAGAAAGAACACTTCCTAACATGTTTTATCAGGCTTGCATTATGCTGATACCAAAGCCAGACAATGACACTACAAAAAAGGAATAGCAACAGATCAATATCCCTTATTAAAATAAATTCAAAAGTTCTCAACAAAATACTAGCAAACCGTATCCAACAGCACGTTAAAATGTTTTATACACCATGGTCACCTGGGATTTATCCCAAGAATGCAGCATTAGTTCAACACAAGAAAATCAGTCAATGAAATGCAGGGCATTAATAGAACAAAGGAACAAAAACAAAAATGATCATCTCAAAAAAGTGTTGACAAAATCCAGCAACCTATCCTAATAAAAACACTCAAAACTAGGAATAGAGAGGAAATTTCTCAACATAATAAGTGGCATTCACAAAAATGCCACAACTCTTATTACACACAATGGTGAGTTACTGAAAGCTTTCCCCTTAAGATCAGGAATAAGACAAGGATGCCTTTTTTCACCAATGCTATTGCAAATTGTATTGAAAGTCTAACAAGTAATTAGGCAGAAAAAAAAATAGAGGGTTTTATTTCTTCCTTTCCATTTGGATACTATCTCTATTTGCAGATGATGAGACTGAATGTATAGGAAATACTAAAGAAGCAAAACCAAAAACCAAAACTACTGAGACTACTAGACAAAATCAGCAAAATTATAGGTTATAGAGTCAAAATGAAAAAAAGCAGCTGTGTTTCTTAAACCAGTAATCAACCTGATATAAAATAAAACAATTCTATTTACACTAGTATTCAAAAGAATAAAATACGAAAAATTTAACCAAGGAATTAAGAGACTTGCATGCTGAAAACTATAGAACAAAATTAAAAGAAATATAGAAAAAATTAAAAGACCTAAATAAATGGGAAAATATTCTTGGCAGACTTAATATTTTTAAGATGTCAAAGTGATCTACAAATTAGATGTAATTCCTACTAAGATACCATTTCCCTTTTTTGCAGAAATGGAAAACCTGATCCAAAACTTCACATGGAGTTTTAAGAGGCTCTGAGTAGCCCAAACAACATGGAAAGAGAGAAAGTTGAAGGACTCACATTTCCTGATTTCAAAACTTATTAGAAAGTTAGAGTATTGAAAACAGTGTGGTACTTGCATAAGGATACTAATTTACACAAATGGAATATAATTGAGAACCCAGAAATAAACCCCAACATTTATGGACAATTGATTTTAGACAAAGGTGACAAAACCATTCAATGGGGAAATAATAGTCCTTTTTTTAATGTTTATTTTTGAGAGGGAGCAAGAGCATGTGCTTGCAAGCATGCATGCATGTGAGGGAGGGGCAGGGAGTAAGAGAGACAAAGGCTCCAACGTTGACTGGTCAGTGACAGCAGAGAGGCTGATGCGGAGCTTGAACTCCTGAACTATGAGATCATGATATGAGCCAAAGTCAGACATATGTAATGTGTAACATAACATAATAAGACAACTGGGTAGCCATATACATAAGAATTAAGCTAGAGTCCTGTGGGTTCAGCAGAAAAGATTACTTAAGACTCCATAAGTCAAGAAATGGGACAGGAAGGCTGAGGGAAATCTCCCTGAGCTGATCTCAAGCTCCTGTATTTATCAGGAATTCATTATAAGGAAAACATTGCATAATATGTCCATGGGTACATGGCAGTAAAAACGTATAGAAAGTGTGCAAAAAACCCAAGGTGTTCCCAAGACTTGAAAGCAGGGTGGAGAACAAAATAAGATATTCCATAAATAACATGGTTTAAGGAATTCTTGAGTATAGGCATGACCCACCCCCTAAATACACATTAACTAGATATTGGTTAGCTGTTTTCAACATGGCCAGAAAGCAGTATGATGTGTTCCCTATAATCTCCTTAACCAGGACATAGCTATTGGTTTCCCACAGGTTCCTTCGTCACTTCATTTGTAAAAAAATAACTCCAGGGTGCCTGGGTGACTCTATGCGTTGAGAGTCCCACTCTTGATTTTTGGCTCAAGTAATGATCCCAAGGTCATGGGATCAAGCCCTGTGTTAGGCTCTGTGCTGGGCACGGAGCCTGCTTGAGATTCTCTGTCTCTCAGAAAAAATAAATGGCTAAAAATAACTCCAATGGATCAATAAATAAAAGAGCTAAAATTCTAAAACTGTTAGAAGAAAAAAAACATAGAGGTAATTCTTGATGACCTCATAATTGGCAATGGATTTTCAGATTTGACACAAAACGCACAAACAACAAAAGAAAAAAAAGATGGACTTCATAAACATTAAAAACTTGTCCATCGAATGATATAGGAAAGTGAAAGGAAACCTGCAGAATGGGAGAAAATATTTGCAAATCATATATATGAGTTTAATATCCAGAATATATAAAGAAACTCTAAACTTCTACAACACAAAGTCTAATCAATGAACAAAAGACTTGAATAGACCTTTCCTCAAGGAAGATATACAATGGCCAATAGCATGTAAAAAATATGCTCAACATCGTTAGTTATTAACTAAATGCAAATCAAAGCCACAATGAGTTAGCACTTCACAACTACTGAGATGGCTGTAACTTTTTCTTAAGGAAGATAACAAATACTGAGAAGGATGTGGAGAGATTGGAACCCTCATATATTGCTGGTGGAAATGTAAAATGGTCAGTTTGGCAGTTCCTCAAAAAGCTAACCTAGCATTACCAGATGACTCAGCAATTCCACTTCTAGATATATACTTAAAAGAATTGAAAACAGGAATTCAGACATTCTAAATACTGGTGTTCATTGCAGCCTTTTTCACAGTGGCTAAAAGGTGGAAACAACTCAAGTGCCCATCAATGGATAAATAAATAAAATATGGTATATACATACAATGGAATTTTATTCAGCCATAAAAATGATACTCTGATACATGCCACAATGTGCATGAATCTTGAAAACATTATACTAATAGAAGCTAGACACAAAATGTCACATATGATGTGCCTTTTATATGAAATATCTATGATAGGCAAATCTATAGAGACCGAAATCACATTAGTGATTGCCCAGGGACAGAGCAGAGGAGAATGACTACTAAGTGGTGCAGGGTGTCCTGAGGTGATAAAAAGTTTTGAAACTGGGAAAGTGGATAGTTGCACAACATGTTGAATACACTAAATGACAAATAATTGCCCACTTTAAAATGAGTAATTGGGAAGAAGGAAAAAGAGTTAGGGAGAGGGAGGGAGACAAAGCACGGGAGACTCTTGAATACTGAAAACAAACTGAGGGCGGAAGGGGGAGGGGGAAAGGGGGATGATGGTCATGGTGGAGGACGCTTGTGGGGAAGAGCACTGGGTGTTATATGGAAACCAACCTGACAAACTATAAAGTTAAAAAAATAAAATGGGTAATTGTATTTTAGTTGAATTACACCTCAGTAAAAAAAAAA
>CM053559.1:8366682-8447998 GCA_028646485.1 Cryptoprocta ferox | reverse complement strand
TGGGGGGGGGGTTACAGAAAGTGTTCTTTTCCTTGTTTATGGGCTTTATCCAATGCTCAAAAGTTGAAATACTTTGTGGAGACACATAGTCTGGATGAGGGTTCTCAAACATTTTGGTGCAAGTCATGAGCAGCACTCGAGAGGTCTTCTGGAGATGAAATGTAAACCACTTGTTACTACTTAAACGTGCTTTCGTTATTTTCATGCGTAATTGTCATTTGATCTGTGTTGCTACCCAATCATAGCTCCTGTCATTAATCTATTCAGTAACAAACAAGAGAAATAAGGCTGAGAGATGTCCTAGAGATGTAATTTCATGATTGCCAAATCTATAAAAATCCATAAGGTCCAAGTAGCCTTAGTTTCGAGGGAGATTATCCATGATTGCTCGGAGTTAAAAAGGCAGCATTGAGTGATTGAAAGGAGACTACTGTATTCTAGCTAGGAATTATTTAATGTCAGTAAACAGACTTTGTTTCAGTAAGTGAAATCTTTGCCATGATAATCCTGAAGCAATTCAGTGCACAACCATATTTCCAAACTAGTGGAATATAATTCAATAAATATTTTTCAATACAAATTATATGTCATCACAATTAATACGTGCATACATAAAGTGAAATGAAAAAAATTAATACATGTATACAAAATACGAATAATCAAAACAATAGACTATGCCATAGTCTTTTTTGAAGAAAGAACATACACAGTTGCATGAAAATTAAATAACATTTCAAGACATTATATCATAAAATCTCCGCAGGATTGGAATAGATTGCTTTGCTTTTCTGTTGGGGTCATTGAATGAAATACTTGTTTAATGTTTGTTTTTCATTATACCTGAATAGTAATTCCGATGATTCCTACAGTGTTCAAAATTTTAGTACCCCAAAATTTCAGCATTCACCAAACCCCTGCTTCACTATTGATCTATGTAATAGAATTAATCTAGTTAGAAATGCATTGTGTGAAAAGGTCTCATATTTAAAGCAATACTCCCCCCTGTGGTAGAATATGAAAAATGCATAGAAATGTTTTCAACAACAAAGAAATTATTATAAAATTGTTGACTCAGAAGTAGGCCTTTTTTCTTTCTCTTGACTTTTTCTGTTTGAGAAAATGCTAGAAGGTTTATATGTTTTTTTAATAATTTCTCAAATAATAATTACATAAAAGCAAAATTTCCATTTAATTTGGAGCAAATAGACCTTTGAAAAGAATAACACACCATATTGACTTATTTTAATATGTCTATTTTGATTAAAAATACATTTGAAATTTAAGATAGAAGTGCTGGGTTGGTTTTCTCTAATGAAAAAACAAGACAGAGACTTTTTAGAATCTCAGAAAAGTCAAAATTAAAAACTAAGATTAATATATGTATGCATACCATTTATAATATAAATGATTTTATAAACTATGGTTACGCCATAAGAAAAAGCACATTTAATAGGAGCATTATTTATGGCAAAAAGAAACCCAGTGTTTTTTAAAAAAATGTCAACAAAATATTATCCTGAAATCTCTATAGCCAGGACACTTTTTAACTTAAAATCAGATAACCTTAAACATCTTGAAGTTTAATAATAGAGGTATTTGAGTAGAAGTATTGAGATTTTTAAGGGTGCATTTTTTTCATATGGCATATTTTTCTGTTTTTGCCTTTTAAGGGAGAAAATCTCTAAATTTGTAAAGTAATTGATGTTTCAAAGAGCCGCCCTTTAATGGTGGGTCAACCATTGCCAGCCAATTGACCAAGTGCTTTTCTTACACTATCCCTAAAACTATAGTATTCCTACAAGACAAATTTTACTGTCCCCACTTGAGAGATGAAGAAACAGGTTCAGAGTTAAGTAATCTGCCCAAAGATTTGGGCCTTAATTCTGCCACAGTTCAAACCCCTACACTCCTTAAATCACTGTTCTGTTTGGCATGGCCAGGGTGAAGTGGTTCATTTATAAAACAAAGGAGAATTCACAAATTATGTGAAAAGGACTCAGTTTTTTCTTAGAAACCATGAGATACAGCATTAGGTTTATGTAAAATAAATGAGTAATAACATATTGCTGTTGTAAAAGAAGTTTTTTAAGAGCTTGAGCTCTCCAGACACATTTAAAGACAATCTCTGAGTCTAACATGCCTCTATTTATAAGTTCACAATGAGAGAGAAGACTAAGTATCACTCTAGGTCAGGATAAATTAGTCTTTTATTAAAATGTGAAGTCTGTTTTTAAGTATCATGATGACAACAAAGGTGAACAAATTGAAGTCCAACAAGAGTTATTCATGGGCTGAAAATACTTGATTACTGTTGTCTGAATTAGCTGACAGTTGCTTAGCTAATCCAAATGGAATATCCTGAAAGCACTTAAGAGGAAAAGCTTAAGGATGGAGACATAACTTTACTTAGGGCTTAAGCTAACAACATATTTATCAAAATTGTCATACCTATCAAAAATATGTTATGGAGTGAAAGATACCGCTTCCTTCGGGAGAGCATCATGATTCTCTGATTTCCCCCAAAGTGGTCATTTTTGGAAAACTGAAAGAAATGTGCTTTGAAGATGTTCTAAACAGTTTGTAAGAAAAAAAAGTCCAAATTTACTTGCCATCTCTGCTTTAAAGTGGCTTTCCAGGCAGGAAGAATCTTCTCAGAAATGAGGAAGCTATAATCAGCAATCTTGGGACCTTCTTAGTCTTCATAGAACTGAGGACCAAACCCTCTTTTAATTAACAATTCATTTATATAAAATGTAATGGGAATGACATTTTATTATGAAAAACATCCATACCCACAAGTCACTTGGATTAATAACATAAACCGTTAAAATTGAATTAAAGGAAAATGTAAATGTCATTTTGTAAAAGTTCAAATTAAGCATAAGAAATTGAATTGTTTTGAAAACCTTTTTTTTTTTTTAACTCAAGAGTGAATATTCTCCAAAATCTGGATGAATTTACAACTAGATTGCACTATTTAAGAAGTGATTTCAGAGCCTGGACCCATAAAATTAGGTAGTAGACTTTAACAATGTATCTTTGAGCTCACATGGTGGAGAAAAGGTTTACAAAAAGAGGGAGAAACTACACAATTTTACGTATTTTCTACACAAACACAAACATACATTGATTCTTTCGCTGATAGAAAATTTGGATGTGTTTAAACACTGTGTGTATTGTCTTTATTTCTTATTTAAAATAGTGATGCAAGAGGAGAAACAGAATAAAACTTTCAAGAAGGGGATATTGAATTCAGATGTTTGACCGATAGAATTTTTATGACCCTAATATTTTTAATTAAATAATTTGAAATTGACTTTTTTTAATACACAGCCTTGAGTTTTAATACCTGTAGAGATTTATGTAACTAACTCTGTAATCCAAACACAGAACATTTCCATAACCCCCTCCCCCAAAACATTTCTTGCTGTTTGTAGTCAAGCTGTCTCCTCACGGCTCAATCTGGCAACCACTGACCCAGTCCTTTTTTCTATAGTTTCACCTTTTCCAAAGGTCATGTAAATAAAATCACACCATATGTAACTGTTTCATACAGCCCTTTTTCACTCAACACATTGCCTTTGACATTTATCTGTGGTGTTGCATGTCTTGATGATTCATTCCTCTTTATGGCTGAGTAGTATACCGCTGTAGAAATGGGCTGCAGTTGGTTTGATTCACTTCCCTCTGAGGTACAGTTGGCCTATTTTCAGCTCTTGGTGCTTGTGGTAGAGCTGCTATAAATATTCATGTACAGTTTTTTCACATTAAAGTTTTCTTTTTAATTTTTAAATTCCAGTATAATTAACATAGAGTGTTATGTTAGTTTCAAGTATACGATACAGCAATTCAGCAGTTCTATGCATTACTCAGTGCTCATCACAGTAAATGTAATCTTCATCCCCTTCACTTATTCTACCCATCCTCCCCCACCTCCATTCTGGTAACCACCGGTTCTTTATATTTAAGAGTCTGGTTTTTTTGTTTCTTTTTTTCTTCTTTTTGTTTCTAAAATTACACATGAGTGAAGCCATCTGGTATATGTCTTTCTGAGTGACTAATTGACTTATTTCACTTAGTGTTAATACCCCCTAGATCTACCCACGTTGTTGAAAATGGCAAGATTTAATTCTTATTTTTTAATGTTTATTTATTTTTGAGAGACAGAGAGCATGGGAGGGGGGACTGTAGAGAGAGTGAGACCCAGAATCCAAAGCAGGCTCCAGGCTCTGAGCTGTCAGCACAGAGCCCTATGTGGGGCTTGAACTCACGAACCGTGAGATCATGACCTGAGCCAAAGTTGGACGCTTAATCGGCTGAGCCTCCCAGGCCCCCCAAGATTTAATTCTTTATAATGGCTGAGTAGTATTCCATTATCACACACACACACACACACACACACACACACCATTTCTCTTTATCGATTCATGTGTCAGTGTACACTTGAGCTTCTTCCATAATTTGGGTATTGTAAACAATGCTGCAATAAACATAGGGGAGCATATATCTTTTCCAATTATTGTTTTCCTATTCTTTGGGTAAATGCCCAATAGTAAAATTACTAGATCATGTAGTAATTCTATTTTTAATTTTTTGAGGAACCTCCATACTGTTTTCCACCGTGGTTACACCAGTTTGCATTCCCACCAGCAGTGCACAAGGGTTCCTTATATACATCCTTAACAACGTTTGTTGTGTTTTTTACTTTAGCCATTCTGACAGGTGTGAAGTGATATTTCACTGTGGTTTGATTTGATGATGAGTGGTGATGAACATCTTTCCGAGTGTCTGTGGGCCATCTGTATATCCACTTTGGAGAAATGTCTATTCATGTCTACTCCCCATTTTTATTTGGATTATTTGCTTCTTTGGTATTGAGTTGTATATAAACTGTAAGGTTTTTTTTATGTTTTGGATTAACCTTTTACCAGATTTATCATTTGCAAATATCTTCTCCTATTTGGTAGCTTGTCTTTTCATTTTGCTGGTTGTTTCATTTACTGTGCACAACCTGATAATTTTGATGTAGCCCCAAAAGTTTAATTTTGCTTTTGTTTCCTTTGCCTCAGGAGACATATCTAGAAAAATGTCTCTATGGCTGATGTCAGAGAAATTACTGGTTGTGCTCTCTTTTAGGATTTTTATGGTTTCAGTTCTCATGGTTTCAGTTCTCACATGTAGGTGTTTAACCCATTTTGAGTTTACTTTTGTGGGTGGTATAAGAAAGTGGCCCAGTTTTTCCAGCATCATTCCTTTGCATGTAGTTGTGCAGTTTTTCCAGCATCATTTGTTAAAGAGACTGCCTTCTCTATTATATCTTCTTGGCTCCTTTGTAGTAGATTAATTGATCATATAAGTGTGGGTTTATGTATGGAATCTCTATTCTGTTCTGTTGATGTATAGGTCTCTCTTTTCTGCCAGTACCGTACTATTTTAATTAGTAAAGATTTGTAATTGATCTTGAAAACTGAGATTAGATACTTCCAACTTTGTTCTTCTTCGAGATTGCTTTGGCTATTCAGGGTCTTTTGTGGTTCTATACAAATTTTAAGATTATTTTTTCTACTTCTGTGGAAAAGACCGTTGATAATTTTTTAAATGTTTATTTATTTTGAGAGAGAGAATACAAGCATGGAGAAGGAGAGAGAGAGAGAGTCCCAAGGAGGCTCTTCACTGACAGTGCAGTCCCACAGACCGGGAGATCACAACCTGAGCCTAAATCAAGAGTCAGACATTTAACCAACTGAGTCACCCAGGTGCCCCTAGACTGTTGGTATTTTGATAGAGATTGCATTAAGTCAGTGGTTACTTTGGGTAACATGAACATTTTAACAGTATTTTCCCAATCCATGGACATGGAATATCTTTCCATTTGTTTGTGTCATCTTCAAATTCTTTCATAAATTTTTCATATTCAAAGTATAGTCCTTTCAATTCCTTAAGTTTATTCTTAGGCATTTTATTATTTTTGGTGCAATTTTAAATGGGCTTGTTTTCTTAATTTCTTTTTCTGCTATTTCATTATTAGTGTATAGAAAAGCAAAAAATTTATGTGCATGGATTTTGTGTCCTGCAGCCTTACTGTATTCATGTATCAGTTCTAGTAATTTTTTTATGGTGTCTTTAGAGTTTTCCATATGTAGTATAAGGTCATCTGCAAATAGTGAAAGTTTCACGTCTTCCTTACCAATTATGATGTCTTTTATTTCTTTCTGTTGTCTGAAATCTGTGGCTAGGACTTAAGGTACTACATTGAATAATAGTGGTACAAGTAGACATCCTTATTTTCTTCCTGATCCTAAGGGAAAAGCTTTTACTTCTCACCAGATAATGAAGTTATCTGTGGGTTTTTCATATGACCTTTATTATGTTGAGGTATGTTGCCTCCATACCTACTTTGCTGAGGGTTTTTATCAGGAATTGACGATGTATGTTGTCACATGGTTCCTTGCATACATTGAAATGTGTGGTTTTTATTCTTTCTCTTTTTGATGTGATGTATCACATTGATTTGTGAATATTGAACCATCCTTGCATCTCAGGAATAAATCCCAGTTGATCGTGGTGAATGATTTTTTTAATGTGTTGTGATTTCAGTTTGCTAATATTTTGTTGAGGGTTTTTGCATTTGTGTTCATCAGCGATATTGGACTGCAGTTATCTTTTTTTGTAGTGCCTCTATCTGGATTTGTATCAGATAAATGCAGCCCTCATAGAATGATTTGGAAGCTTTTTTTCCCTTCTGGAATAATTTGAGAAGAATGGGTACTAACTCTTCTTTAAATGTTTGGTACAATTCACTTGTGAAGCCATCTGGTCCTAGACTTTTATTTATTGGGGATTTTTAAATTTTGATTCAGTTTCATTGCTGGTAATCAGTCTATTATATTTCTATTTCTATTTATTCCTGAATCAGTTTTGGGAGGTTATATGTTTCTAGGAGCTTCTCCATTTCTTGTAGGTTTTCAAATTTGTTGGAAATTTTTCATAATAGTCTCTAGAATCCTTTGTATTTCTGCAGTGTTAGTTGTTATTTCTCCTGTTTGATTTCTGATTTTATTTATTTCAGTCCTTTTTTTTTTTTTTTTTTTTGATGAGTCTGGCTAGAAGTTTATCAATTTTGTTGAACCTTTCCTGATTTCATTGATGTGTTATTGATATTTTTTAAATTTCTATTTCATTTATTTCTGCTCTAATCTTTATTATTTTCTTCCTGCTACTGTTTTGGTTTTGTTCTTATTTATTTCCTTTAGGTGTAATGTTAGGTTGTTTGAGATTTTTCTTGGTTCTTGATATAGACCTGTATTGCTATAAACTTCCCTTTAAGAACTGTTTTTGCTACATCCCAAACATTTTGGACCATTCTGTTTTCCTTTCCATTTGTGTCTTTCATCTTCATTTGTATTTTTAATTTCCTCTTTGATGTCTTAGATAACCCAATCATAGTTTAGTAACATGGTATTTAATCTCCAGCTATTTGTGTTCTTTCCAGATTTATTTTTGTGGTAGATTTCTAGTTCATAGTGTTGTGGTTGGAAAAGATGCATGGTATGATTATATTTTTAAATTGTTTTAGACTTGTGGCCTAACATGTGATCTATTCTGTGGAATGTGCCATATGGACTTGAAAAGAATGTGCATTCTGCTTTTTTAGGGTAGAATGTTTTTACTTTATCTCTTAGATCCATTTGGTCCAATTTTCATGCAGAGCCACTGTTTCCTTGAAGATGTTCAGTTTGGATGATCTACCCATTGATGTTACTGAGGTGTTAAAGTCCCCTACTGTTATTGTATTAATATTGACTACTTCCTTTATGTTTGTTAATAGTTGCTTTATGTATTCAGATGCTTCCATGTTGGATGTATAAACATTTATAATGCTTGGGGCCCCTGGGTGGCTCAGTTGGTTAAGCATCCGGCTTTGGCTCAGGCCATGATCTCACAGCTCATGAGTTCAAGCCCAGCATTGAGCTCTGTGCTGACAGCTCAGAGCCCGGAGGAGCCTGCTTCACATTCTATGTCTCGCTCTCTCTCTGCCCCTCTCCCGCTTGTGCTCTCTCTCAAACATAAAGAGTAAAAATTCTTTTAAAAAATGTATAATTCTTATATCTTCTTCCTGGATTCTTCCCTTAATGATTATACAGTGTCCTTCTTTGCCTCTTGTTACCATCTTTGTATTAAAGTCTATTTTGTCCCATATGAATGCTACCCATGCTTTCTTTTCACTTGTATTTGCATAATAAATGCTTTCCATCCCTTTACTTTTAGTCTGCTTATGCTTTTTGGTATGAAATGAGTCTCATGGAGGCACTATATGGATGGGCCTTGCTTTTTTAAACATTCCATCATCCTGTGTCTTTAGATTGAAGAATTTAGTCTATTTACGTTCAAAGTTGTTACTGATAGGTATGCACTTATAGCCATTGTTTAGCTTGTTTTATGGTTGTTTTATACTTGTTCTGTTCCTTATATCTCCTCATCTCTTTTCTCACAGTTGCTGGTTTTCTTTAGAGATACACTTGTACACTTTTCTCTCAATTTTTTTGGGTATCTCTTGGTTTTTGATTTATGGTTAATATTAGGTTTATACTTCTTATGCGTATAGTGGTCTTTATTAAGTAGATGGTTGCTTAAGTTTGAACCTATTCTAGCAACACTAAATTTTTATTCCTCTCCCTCCCTGTTTTAGGTATGTGATGTCATACTATACATCCTTTTATTTCATGAATCCCTTGACTGATTTTTATAAATGTACTTATATTTACTGCTTTTATGTTTCCTATTTTTCTTACTCCAGCCATGGTCTTTCCTATCCACCCACAGAATCCCTTCTAACATTACAGTAAGGCTGGTTTAGTAGTCATGAATTCCTTTAACTTTTCTAAGTCTGAGAAGCTATTTATTCTTCTATTCTGAATGACAGCCTTGCTGCATAGAGTATTTTTGATTGTAGGGTTTTTTTTTTTTTCTTTCAGCACTTTTAATATATCATTCACTCTGTTTTGGCCTGCAGTTTCTCCTTGGGTTGATTTTGTTGGGGGACTCCTGAGCCTCCTGGATCTGGATTCCTGTTTCCTTCCCTAGATTCAGGAAGTTTTCAGCTATTATATTTTCAGATATATTTTATGTCCCGTTTTCCCCTCTCATCTCCTTCTTGGATCCTTATAATGCAAATGTCACTGTGTTTGGTGGCACTGAGATCCCTTAATCTATTCTCATTTTTATTAATCTTCTTTCTCCTGTTCAGCTTGTTTGTTTTCCATTACTGTCTTCCGTTAATGTCTTCTTCTGCTTTCTCTGATCTACTATTTATTCTCATCTATTTTTAACTTCAGTTATTAAGTTCTTCATCTATCTTTGTTTTTTTGTGTTTTCTATCTCTGTTCAGGGTCTAGCTGAGATATTCCACTCTTTTCAAGTTCATTGAGTTTCTTTATGACCATTACTTTAAATTCTCTATCAACCTTATTACTTACCTGTGTTTCATTTAGATCTGCTGCTGTGATTTTGTTCTCTCTTTTCATTTGGGACGTATTCCTCTGTCTCCTCATTTTGTCTCTCTGTGTCTGTTTCTCTGTGTTAGAAACTCAGCTATGTCTCCTGCTCTTGAAAGCAGTGGCCTTATGGAGAAGAGGTCCTCTAGTGCCCTGCAGAGCAATGTCCTCTGTTCACCAGAATCTGGCACTTCAGGGGTATATCTCCTCTGTGTGTCGCATGCACACTAGTGTTGTTGCTGAGCCATGTTCACCTTCAGTCCAGTTGTCTTCAGTGGCTCTTGTTGCCTGTTGTAAGCAGAGTTTGGCCCTTGTGTTGTTACTGGCTCAGTCTGAGCTGCCTTGGACTTGAGTTGGGTGAGACCAAGAATTTTCTAGAGATGTGACTTCACAGAATTGCAGGGTGCTCTCCCTCTGTTGTCCTTGATAAGCCTTCATTGGTGGACAGTGCCTACAACAAACCCAGTGTCTGCCTCCAGTGCACTGATGAAGTTCAGTGGAACTGGTGTGTGTGGTTATCTTCCCCTCTTCTTGGGGCAGGAGTCACTTTGGAGTGGTGCTGACTCCTTTTGATGCTGCTTGTACACTGCCATGCTTGTGGTGTTGCTTTGGATGAACACCTGCAGAGGGCATGTTGGAGGGCATGGGTTGACAGAACATGGGGGTATACCAAGCAGTGTTAGCAAGGTTTGCACTGGTCTCTTTGTAGAAGGGACCTGGAGCAGCTTTAGTGAACTGCTGAGGGCAGGTTGGAGGAGGTGGTTCCACAGAAAACTGGTGGGCTGGGGCATGCTGTTAGCCAGCTAGGTGGAGAGTGGACACACTGTGCTGGTTCCTGTAGGTTATCTGTGTATCTAGGTTGGAGGGCGCAGTAGGGAAATGGCACCTTCCAGCTCTTTGGTTCTTGGAGAAGTCTCCCAAAGATCCCTACCCCTCCTTCTCATGCTCTGAGATTAGTAAACAAATCTCCCTCCAATATACCTCTGAGTTTTCAGACTCCTGCTTCTGTGCTATATCTCACTGGGGCTGTTTGTTAATACTGTCTCTTTAAGGGTGAAGACTCACTTTCCTATTGTTCTGCACCCACTGATTTTTAAAGTTCCTAGTGTTAACCCCTCTGATTATAAGAACTCAGTAAATTAAGCCCCTCTGGTTTTCAAAGGCAAATATTATGGGGATTTATCTTTCCAGTGTGGGTCACCTGTGTCTGCGGTGTCTGGTATGGGATTTGCTCCTTTCCCTTCTCTCTGCCTGTGGTTTTCCTCCCTCCCACAGGCAATCTCACAGCTCAGTTTAGTTCCTGACAGTATCTCTATCCAACTTACCCTTTCCATGTGGCCTTTTCTCTACATTTCTACATTTCTTAGCTGTGGAGTCTGTTCTACCCATCTTTGGGTCATGGATGTGAGTGTTATCTAGGTGTATCAATGGGACAAAGTGAGTTTAGGGTCCTCCCACTCTGCCATTTTCCCCAGAAGTCTCTAACACAAAAGTTTTAATATTTGTAGGATAAAAAACTAGGAATGGGATTACCCAGTCATATTTTGAATTCATTTTTAAGTTTATAGGAAACTGACAATCTGTTTTCTAGAGTAGCTATACATTTTTTTATTTCTGCCAGCAGTCTATGAGATACTTAGTTGTTCTGGGTCTTTGATAGCATTGTCAGTTTGTTTTATTTTATATTGTTTGTTTATTTTAGCTATTCTAATAGATGTGTTCTAGCCGTTCATTGTGCATATAATTGGCCTTTCCCTAATGCGAATTCAATGTCGAATATCTTTTCATGTGCTTTTTTGCCATTCCTACATCTTCTTTGGTGAAATGTCTATTCAAAATATTTACCCCTTTCCCTTTTTAATGGATTTTTAAAATTTTTCTGCTGTTGGGTTTGAGAGTTCCTTATAAATTTAGGATATAAATTTTTTGGTGGTTATATGATTTGAAAATAGAACCGATCTTCATTATTTGCACATTCTATATCTGCACATTTGATTACTTGCCAAAATTTATTTGTAACTCTCAAATCAGTACATGCCATCTTGCTATGGTCATTCACAGACATGTACAGAATGGTGAGAATTTTGAATAGCCTGACATACATGTTCACAGCTGAATTCAAACATGGCCACATTCTACCTTCTTATTTCAGCTATCATACTATAAAAAAAGGGTTTCTTTTTTGGTCTACTTAGTGCCACATTTTAACATTTTGCCTCTTTCGTTGGTAATTTCACTGTTTAGAATAGCCCCCAAGCATTGTGATGAAGTCTGTCTAATGTTCCTTAGCATAAGAAAATTGTGATGTGTATTATGGAGAAAATATGTATGTTAGATAAAGTTCATTCAAGAATGAGTTACTGTGCCATTGGCCATGAGTTCAATGTTAATGAATCAAAAATAGTTACTGAATAAGAAGTCTTGAAAGGAAAACATACACAGAATAAGGATATATATTAATTATTAATTAATAATTAATCAATGAAAATATTGTGACCAGAGGCTCATAGCAAACTAACTCTGTATTTCCTCTAGAAATAATGGTTTAGTATTAATTAATTCAGTGTCCATAGTACTTTATAGAGAAAACTACTATGAATAATAAGAATCAACTGTACTTTATTCCAGTTTGTAGTTTGTCTTGTCAGTCTGTCAGTCGTATCTTTCACAAAGCAAAAGTTTTAATCTTCATAAAATTCAAACTTACATTGTTTTCTTTATGGATCCTATTTATACATATACTTAAAGTTCAGAAAGTGGTACAAAATAAAGTGTTAAGAGAAAAACACGACCAACCTAGAACTCTATGACCAGCAAAGTTGTCTTCAAAAGTACAGAAGATATAAAGACTTTCTCAGGGTAACAAAAATGGAATTCATTAAAAACAGACCCATTCTGTAAGACATGTTAAAAGGAGTTGTTCAGGAAATAGAAAAATTGGACACTGAATTTGCATAAGTAAAGAACATTGAAGAAGAAATAAGTAATATAAAATGTTTAATTTTTTATTTTCAATTGATTGAAACAATAACTACTTTCTTAAATAAGAATTTTTTTTGATGTTTATTTTTGAGAGAGAGAGCAAGAGCAGAGGAGGTGCAGAGAGAGATGGGGACAGTGTCCGAAGTGGGCTCTGCACCGACAGTGGTGTACCTTATGCACGTCTCGAAGTCACAAACCATGAGATCATGACCCAAGCTGAAGTTGACTGCTCATCTGACTGAGCCACCCAAGTGGCCCTCTTAAATAAGAATATTAATAATGTATTGAGTGATTACAACATAAGTCAAAGATTAACAAAACATCTAAAGGAATGAGAACTAGGACTACCTGCACTACACAAAAAGTATAGTTATTTGGAAGTGGACTTAGATTAGTTAACAATTTATATTGCAAATACTACGGAAATCACTAATTTTGTTTAAAAAAGTATAATTGATACATTAAGATACAGAAGGTTCATATGAAATAAAACTAGACAAGAAAGAAAATAGAAATTTAAGAAAGGAACAAATGCAGTGAATAGATACATAAACAGATGATCTAAATATGCCTCAACTAAAAGGAGACATTGTCAGAGTGAATAAACAAGAACCAACTTTATGCTATCTATAAGAAAAAGTGATAAATATAAAGATTTATTTTTTCTTTATATATATTCAGTGGAAATGTCAATCAGAAGAAAATGAGAGTGGATCTATTAATATCAAAAAGACTTCTGAGCAAAGAAAATTATCAGAGCCAAAAAGGGAGTTCATAAAATGACAGAAGTATCAATTTACCAAGAAAATATACAGCAAGCCTCAATATATATGTAACAAACAATAGAGCTACAAAACACGTGAAGTAAAAACTGATAGAACTAAAAAGGAAAACAGACAAATCCCTATTTATAACTAGAGTCTTCAACACCCCTCCCTCAATAATTACTAGCACAAGTAGACAGACATCAGCCAGATGAGAGGAACTCAGCAATATCCTCAATCAACGGAAATTAATAACATTTATAAAACACTCTCTCCAACAAGACAATACACATTATTTTCAAGTGCCCATGGTACATGTATCAAGATAAACAATTGCATGAGATAGAAAAAAATACAGATAGGTTTAAAGAAGAGGAAAGGAGAAAGGCACATCATGATACCACTAATCAAAAGAAAATGAAACTAGCTGTGTTAATTTTAGGCAACACAGACTTCAGAATAAGGGTAATCATCAGGAATAAAGAAGGATATTAAATGAAGTTAAAGGACTCAATGCCCTTAAAAGAGATAACAGTCCTAAACATTTGCACCAAACAAAAGATCTTAAGTATAAATGAAGCAAACTGAACGCAGGAATAAACAAATTCACTGTTACAGGTGAAAGTTTCAACACCCCTCCATCAACAACAGATGAATCAAAAGGCAGAAAATCAATATAAATTGAGATGTCCTAAACAACACTATCCATCAACTTAATCTAATTGACATTTATAAAATGCGCCATCAAACAGCAACAGAATACACATTCTTCTCAAACTCACATGAACCTTCACAAAGATAGACCACATGATGGGCCATTAAACAAATACCAATAATCATTCCAAAAGGAAGCCTCAAGAAAAGTCAAAGATAGAAAAAATATTTGACATCAGTGATGAATGGATAAAGAAAATTTGATACATATATACATACAACGGAATATTACTCAGCAATCGAAAAGAATGAAATCTTGCCATTTGCAACAATGTGGATAGAACTAGAGTATGTTATGCTAAGTGAAATAGGTCAATCAGAGAAAGACAAATATGCAGGTGAACATAGGGGAAAGGAAGGAAAAATAGAGTAAGACAAAAAGAGGGAGGCAAACCATAAAAACTCTTAACCACTGAGAAAAAACTGAGGGTTGCTGGAGGGAAGGTAGTGGGTGGATGGGCTAAATGGGTGATGGGCATTAAAGAGGGCGCTTGTTGGGATGAGCACTGGGTGTTATATGTAAGTGATGAATCACTAAATTCTACTCCTGAAACCAATACTATACTACATGTTAACTAAAATTTAAATTAAAAAATATTTTGAATTACTGACATAGAAAATGTGACCTTTTAACATGGGTGGGATGCAGTGAATACAGTGCTGAGAGGGAAATTTATAGCATTAATCACTTATAGCTCAAAAGAAAAAAGATCTAAAATCAATAATCTGAGCTTCCAGCTCAGAAAAGTAAAGAAGAATGATTTAAGCCTAAAGTAAACAGAAGAAAATAACAAAAATTAGAGCAGAAATCAATGAAATTGACAAATTAAAAAATAGAGAAAAATCAATGAAAAGCTGATTCCTTAAAATAGCCAATAAAAATTGGTAAACTTCTAATGAAGGAAAAAAAGAAAAGACCCAAATATCAATATTAGAAATGAAAGAGTGGTCATTACTATTGATCTCATGGATACTAAAGTGATAATAAAGAAATATTATGAACAACTCTATGTCTACAAAGTTGATAGTTTAAATGAATAAACTACTTGGAAAACACAAACTAAAGAAACTCACTCAAGGAGAGATTACTTAAATATCCATTAACATGTTTCTGAAATTGAATCCATAATTAATAACCTTCAAGAAGAAAACACAAAGTCGACTTTGCCTCACTGGTGAATTTTATCAAACATTTAAGGAATAAAAACTACTGGTTTTCCACAATCTCTTCAGAAAAGAAAAAGCAGAGGGAAAATTTCTTAATTTATTCTATGAGGCCAATATTACCCTATTTCTTTTTTTAAATTTTTTTAAATGTTGTATTTATTTTTTGAGAGAGAGAGAGAGAGAGACAGTGTGAGCAGGGGAGAGTCAGAGAAAGAGGGAGACATGGAATCTGAAGACAGGCCCCAGCCTCTGAGCTGTCAGCACAGAACCTGATGCGGGGCTTGAACCCACAACCCATGAGATCATGACCTGAGCTGAAGTCGGATGCTTAACCGACTGAGCCACCCAGGCACCCCAATATTACCCTATTTCAAAAACCACATAAAGACATTACATGTTAGGAAAACTACAGACTGCTGTATCTCATGAACATAAAAATAAAAAACTTCAAACATTATCAGATTAAGTAATATAAAAAATTATACACCATACCAAATGGGATTTATTAAACATATCCAAGATTGGCTCCACATTAAAAATTCCATTATTGTAGTCTGCCTTATCAAAAGGCTGAATAAAAAATCATATGATCTTATAAATTGATGGAAGACAAAGCATTTGAAAACATCTGATTCATGATAAAAACTTTGAACAAAGAGAGGAATTTCCCTAACTTAATAAAAATATCTAATACCTTTTTGAAACTGGCTTGTAAGAGGCTTATTCTATAACAATCTAACACCATACTTACTGGTAAAAGACTGGATACTTTTGCCATAAGAGTTGGAAAAAGACAAGGATGTCATTTCATACCATTTATATTCAACATCACCCTAGAATCCCTACTTAATGCAATAAGGGAAGAAAAGGAAAGAAAAGGTATGCATATTAAAAGTAACAGAAAATATTTTTAATTGCACATGAAATGATGGTCTGTGTAGGAACACCAATGAATTTACACAATAATTCTTATAACAAATGAGTGAACATAGCAAAGTCACAGAATACAAAGCCAATATACAAAAGTTATTTTCTTTTCTATATACCATCAATGAACAATTGGAAGTTAAAATTAAATACTATGTTTACAATCGCACCAAAAATGAAACACTTAGGTATAAAACTATCAAATTATGAGTAGCGTCTGCGTGCAGAAACCACAAAACACTGAAGGAAGAAACTGAAGATCTAAATAAATTAGGAGATATTTTATGTTTGCAGGTTAGAAAATGCATTATAACTAAGATGTGAATTCTTCTCAACTTGATCTTTAGAATTAGTGGAATCCCACGAAATTTTGAGCACATTATTTGGGAGATATGGACAATTTTTTACCAAAGTCTTTGTGGAAAGGTGAATGACCTCATATAGCGAATACAGTATTGAAAAGAAGAACAAAGTTTGCAAACTCACACTACTCAATTTTGTGACATATGGCAAAGCTCCAGAAATTAAGGCAACATGGTATCAGTGAAGGAATACATACATAGATGAAAGATAATGGGACATAACAGAACGCCCCAAGAGATGCATGCCTATAGAATCAACTGATTTTTGGCCACAGTGCAAGGCAATTCAAAGGGGAAAAAGTAATTTTTTCAACAATTGATGCTGAAATAATTAGATGTTCATAAGCAATATATATATATATATATACACACATATATATATATATAGTCACAGACTTAACACCTTAAACAAAATTAACTCAAAATGGATCATAGAAACCTCAAATACAAAATTATAATATCTATAGAAGAAAATAAAGGAAGAACTATTTGAGTTTCAATTTGATGATGAGATTTCAGATATATTACCAAAAACATGACCATTAAAGAGAAAATGTTGATTTTTTAAAGCTAATATTTCTGCTTTATGATAAACACTTAAGGGAATGAAAATAAAAGCCACAGATTGAGAAAAAATATTTTCAAAAGATATATTAATCAGGGAATTTTATCTCTCTGCAAAAGCCAAACAACAAAACCCTAAAACCTTAAAACTCAACAATATCTTTGCCCAATTTGTTAATTTGTTAATTGTTAATTTGTTGTTGTTAAAAAATTAACAATTAACAAATTAGGACATGATCTCAATTAACAAATTGGGCAAAATAAAAGATACCTTTGGAAACACCTCTCCAAAGATAGATACAAATGGCAGCTAAGCACATGAAAAGATGCTAAACTTATTTATCATACGACTGGAAGTTTGTACCCTTCAACCACAATGGTAACTACACTGAACAATACCCTATTACGTATTTGAAAGTTGCTAAAAGAGTGAATCTTAAGTTCTCATCACAAGAAGGAAAAATTCCACATGTGATGTTAGATGTTAACCAGCCTTATTGGGGTAATCATTTTGCATTATATATGAATATCAGCCATTAAGTTGTACATATAAATCTAATACAATATTATATGTCAGTTATATCTCAATAAAAAATGAATGCTCAACATCATTTGCCAGGGAAATTACAAATTAAAACAAGATGAGATACCACTACATAACTATTAGAATGGCTAAGACAAAACAAAACAACAACCCAACGTTACTAACTGCTGGAGAGGATACAGAGCAACACAAACCCTTATTCACCGCTGATGTGAATGTAAATTGGTATAGCTATTTGGAAAGTTCCTTGCAAAGTTAAAAATAGTCTTACCATACAACCCAGCACTTACATTCCTAGGTATTTAGTCAACTGGTTTGAAATGTTGTAGCAGCATTATGCATAATTGCCAAAATTGGAAGCAACCAAGATGTCCTTTTTTAAAAAAAATTTTTTAATTTTTAATTTTTGAGAGACAGAGACAGCGTGAGCAGGGGAGGGTCAGAGATAGAGGGAGACACAGAATCTGAAGCAGTCTCCAGGCTCTGAGCTAGCTGTCAGCACAGAGCCCGATGTGGGGCTCGAACCCACCAACTATGAGATCATGGCCTCAGCCGAAGCCGGACACTTACCGAGTGAGCCACCCAGGTGCCCCAAAGATAATCCTTTTAAACGGTGAATGGATGAACAAACTGATGTATCCATACAGTGGGATCCTATTCAGCAACAAAAAAGAACGAGACATGAAGCCATGAAAAGGCAGGGGTGCATATTAAATGTATGTTGCTAAATGAAAGAAACCAGGGTATGTATTGTGTAATTCCCGTTAAGAGGCCTTCAAGAAAAGGCAGACTTCTAGAGGTGGCGTAAAGATCTGAGGTTTAGTGGGAGGAGGAGGGTTGAATAAGTGATGCACGGGGGATTTTTTTGGGCAATGTATCTATTTTGTGTGATACCAGAATGGTGGATACATGAAACGATGTATTTGTCGAAACTCAAAGAACTTTACAGCAAAAATAGAGAAGTTTAACTTATGCAGATTTCTTTAAAAAAATTATTTGGGAGTTCAGAGGAGTCCTAAGATAGAATGCAGAATGTGACAAAACCATCTGAGTGTTACAAATATATGAAACAACTTCGAGGTTAATAATAGTATGTCACTGTTGGTTCCTTAATTGTGACAAAGGCACGATACTAATGTAAAGTGTTAATTGTAATAGAAATTGGATATGGGTACATGGGAAGGTTCTCTTATCTTTACAACTTTTCTGTAAATCTGAATCTGCTCTAAAATGAAATGTTCATTAATTTTTTTTTTTTTTAATTAGGGCACCTGGGTGGCTCAGTCAGTTAAGCATCAGACTCTTGATTTCTACGCAGGTCTGATTCATGGGTTCAAGCCCCACATCAGGCTTTGCTCTTACAGCGCACAGAGCCTGCTTGGAATTCTCTCTCTCCTTTTTCTGCCCCTTCCTCCACTCACGCCTGCCCTTTCTCTCTCTCTTTCTCTCCCCCCCTCCAAAATAAATAAACTTTAAAAAAATTTAAAAAGAAATTTTTAAATAAACTGGCCATATTTGTGTGGGTCTATTTCTGGTCTCTTATTTTTTTTAATACCACCTAGTCTGATTACTGTTGCGGTGTATCAAATGTTAAAATGGGGTGGTGTCCGTTCTCAAACAATTTTTTTCCTTTTCTGTTATTTCTATTTTATCTTACCATACAGATTTTAGAATCTGCTATAGTTTCAAATATATTATGCTAGGATTTTGATTGGATTTGCATTAAACTATATGTCAATTTGGAAAATTAAGAATTTTATTTTGGTATGTTTATTTTTGAGAGAGACAGCACAGGTGGGGGAAGAGCAGAGAGAGAAGGAGACACAGAATTCAAAGCAGGCTTTAGGCCCTGAGCTGTCAGCACAGAGCCCGATGCGGGGCTTGAACCCACAAACCATGAGATCATGCCCTGAGCTGAAGTCAGATGTCTAACCAACTGAGCCACCCAGGTGCCCAAGAGTTGTTTTTTTTTTTTTTTTTAAATTCTCATTACTAGTATATAGGAGTAGGATTGAATTTTTTTGTGTTAGCCTTATATCCTGTAACATAGTAAACTAAAATATTACTTCTTTGCTTTTTTGGGTAAATATCTAGGGATTTTTAGGGAGCTTGGGTGGCTCGGTTGAGAGTCCGACTCTTGATTTTGACTCAGGTTATGATCCCAGGGTCGTGGGATCAAGCCCCAAGTCAGGCTCTGTGCTGAGCGTGAAACCTGCTTATGATTCATTCTCTCTCTCTCTCTCTCATTCTTTTTCTCTTTCTCTGTTCCCCTCCTGTGCTTGCCCCCCCTCAAAAACTTAAATTAAATACATACATACATACATCTAGGAATTTTTTTGTGTCAATCATTTTATTTTCAAATAGGAACCATTTTATTTCTTGCTTTCTAATTTGTATTCCTTTTCCTTGCATATTATTGCACTGATGAGGACTTCTAGTACTCTATTGATTAGGGGTGGTAAGAATGAACATCTTTGCCTTTTCCCCAAACTTAGGAAGAAAACATTCTTTCACTGTTTCATAGGATGTTAGCTGTGGATGTTTTCTAGATTCCATTTATCAGGAAAAAGAAGTTCTCTCTTCTTTGTTTGCTGAGAATTTTTTTTAATAATGGATGAATACTGAATTTTTTCAAATGAATTTTCTGTAACAATATGATCTTGTAGCTTTTCTTAATTTGTTAATATAATGAATTATATTATTTTATAAATATTGAAATTGCCTTGCATTTCTAGCATTAAGCCCACTTGATCATGGTGATTAGACATTTTATATATTGCTTAATTCAGTTTGTTTTTATCCTGAAGATTTTGTGTCTATGTTCATAATAAATATTAATTGGTAGTTTTACTTTCTTGTATTTTGTCTAGTTTGGAGTAAATCTAGCTTCATGAAATGAATCAGGAAGTGCTCCCTCTTCTATTTTCTGGAAGAGATTGTGTAAAATAATATTATTCTTTAAATGTTTGGTAGCATTTGTTAGGTTGAAGCATTGAGTTCCTACCTGCTTTCCATGGTCTGTAGTTTCAATGTCATTCCAGTTTCAAAGTGCTACCCTATAGCCAGTATGAGGGTTGGATCCATGCGTGCATAGCTAGAGAGTAAAAGAAAAAACTAACACACACTTTGGGGTATTGCTTTCTTAAGTGACCTCCTCTCTGTACACTGCCAAATGTTTTTGATTCTTAGAGGTCCCTCTTACTGGTCTTCCTTATAAAAAACTGTGGCTTTAATTTGACTGCTCTGCCAAGCATCCCTGAAAGTGTCTTCCTCCAGAGCCGAGTGGTGAGAAGGTAAAGAGTAAAAATCAGTGGGCATTCTCCCCACGCTCTTGAGACCACAGTTCTGGTCAAAGAGAAAAAATTCCTCTGTCACCACCAGCTTGCTTGGAAGTCAGTCGGAAGGAATTAAAAAGAAAAAAAAAAAAGATTTCCTCTACTATCTCAGAGGGTACTCCTTTCCTACTCTTCGGATCGACCAGAAATAGAAATTTTCTCTTGAAGCTCTGTGTGCATGCAATACACAGTCCTTGGTTTCAGGACTCTTTTAAGTGTAGATCAGGAGACACCCAGGGAAAAATGAATGGCCAAAGTCATTATCGGTTCCACGGTAACCAATAATGATTCTGCTTTCTTTCCCCAAAACCCTGCTGCTACTGCTCTCCAGTCCTCAAATAGTTGTCCTATGTATTCACTCCAGGATTTTGAATTAAATTCGGATAGGGTGGATCTTGCATATTCAGTCTTGACAATAACCAGAACCACCTCTAAAAACTTAAAAATATAGTTATTTTTAATTTAGCAGCATTTTAGTTAGAATATGTTCCTGAAGCCTTGAGGTGTACTTTATGATCTAGTTTCCTGCCTTACCTCCACCCCATCTGATAGTTTGAAGGATAGAAGAGAATGAAACAGACTGAATGCAAGTGATAATCAACTTTACATGTATTAATGATATTAAATTACATTAAATTTTCTCATGTATTAAGGAGTTGGCAATGAAACATTAATAAATAGTGATAAGGTCGTTGACCTATGATTTGCAGGTGGAAAGACTAATCAAAACAAAATTAAATCAAATAAATGAAGAAATTAAGAAATAATTAGTACTTCAAGTCTCCAAGTGAGAACAAGAGAGGAAAATAAAGAGCTCTCATCAAATATATTAGTGCTTTCAGGTTCACAGCAAAATCAGAGGGAAGGTATAGAGATTTCCCACTTACTGCTTTCCTCCTCACAGGCATAGGCTCCCACCTTATCAACATCCCCACTAAAGTGGTACCTTTGTTAAAATTGACGAATATACATTAACACATCATTGTCATCCAAAGTACATAGTTTACCTTGAGGAGTAGTCTTGGTATTGTACATTCTCTGGATTGAGACAAATGCATAGTAACATGTGTCCATCATTATAGTATCATGCAGAGTATTTTCACTGGCCTAAAAGTCCTTTGTGCTCCGCCTACTTGTCCCTCCCTGTGCTCCCCCCTCAACGCCTTTGCAACTAATGATCTTATTACCATCTCCATAGGTTTTCCTTTTCCAAAATGCCATGTAGTTTGAATCACACAATATTTAGCTTTTCATAATGGATACTTTCATTTAGTAATATGCATTTAAGTTTCCCCCATGTCTTCTCATGTCTTGATAACTCATTTCTTTTTAGCACTGAAAATAAAGACATCTTGGTTTCTTGCACGTTTTTGGCAATTATGAATAAAGCTACTATACATATCCATGTGCAGGTTTTTGTGTGGATATAATTTTCAGTTCCTTTGGGTAAATACCAAAGAGCATGATTACTATACCGTATTGTAAAAGTATGTTTAGCTTAGTAAGAAATATTCTTTTCTAATACATATATTCCATGCTTTAAGTTTCCCTTTAAGAATTCATTTTACTGCATCCCACAAATTCTGACAAGTTGTTTTTGTTTTCATTTAGTTCAAAATATTTTTCAATGTCTCCTGAAATTTCTTCTATGGCCCACGGGTTATTTAGAAGTGTGTTGTTTAATATATGTTTCTATATATTTTGGGATTTCCCAGTTACCTTTCTGTTATTGATTTATAGTTTAATTCCATAGTGGTCTGAGAGCAAACATTGTATGATTTCTCTTCTTTTAAAATTGTTAAGGTGTATTTTAGCCCAGATTGTGGTCTATCTTGGTGAATATTCCCATGTGACTCTGATAAAAATGTGTATTTTGATGTTGTTGGATGAAATAGTCTATAGATGTCCATTGGATAGAGCTGATTAATAGTGGTGTTGAGTTTCAGCTAGGCCCTTGTTGATTTTCTCACTTCTGGATCTGTCCCTTTTTAATAAGGTATCTTGAAGTCTCCAACAATGATAGTGAATTCATCTATTTCTCCTTGCAGTTCTATCAGTTTTTGCTTCACATATTTTATGCACTGTTGTTAGGCACATACACATTAAGTTATATCTTCTTGGAGGATTAACCCCTTTATCATGTAATGTCCTTCTTTATCCCTGATAACATTCCTTGTTTAAAGTCGGCTCTGCCTAAAATTTATGTAGCTGCTTCTTTTTTTTTTTTTTTAATTGAAGTGTAGCTGACAATGTTACATTGGTTTCAGGTGTATGACATAGTGATTCAACAAGTTTGTACATTATGCCATGCTCACCACAAGCATAGCTATTATCTGTCACCATACAATGCTTTTACAGTGTCACTGACTATATTCCCTATGCAGTGTCTTTTATTCCCATGACTTACTTACTCCAGAACTGGAAGCCTGTATCGCCCACTTCCTTCTACCCATTTTGCCCATCCCCCACACCCCAGCCATCCATTTATATTTAATTAATATGTGACTTTATATCTAAAGTGGGTTTCTTATAGACAGTTGGGTCTTGTGTTTTCATCCACTTTGACGATCTCTTTTTAATTAGTACATTTAGACCACTGATGTTCAAAGTGACTAGTTGGATTCATATTGACCATATTTGTCACTGGTTTCTATTTGTTGCCCTTGTTTTTTGTCCCTATTTTTGTCTTCTTTTTCTGCCTTTTGTGCTTATAACTGAGGTTTTATATGATTCCATTTTCTCTCCTTTCTTAGCCTATCAGTTAAAATTCTTATTTTTTTGTGGTTACTGTAGAGTTTGCAATATACATTTCCAACTAAACATAGTCCACTTTCAAGTAACAGTATATACTATTTCATGAATAGTATGAGTGCCTTATAACAAAATAATTCTAAATTCTACTTTCTATTCCTTGTATCACTGTTTTTATTCCTTTTTACCTATATAAAGCATACTTAAGTGTATATATATACACATAAACAATAACAAAGTATTAGCAACAATGTATCCAATTAGGTATGCTCATGTATTGAGTATGTATAAAATACTTAAATGTATATGTTTATGTGATATATATATATATATGTATATATAAAACATAAGCATTCCTAATCAAGTACATTGTTGCCACTATTATTTTGTGGTTTTTGAAAAACTTTTTATTTAAATTCTAGTTAACATACAGTGTAATACTAGTTTCAGGTGTATAATATAGTGACTAGACACTTTCATACCTCACCAGGTACTCATCACAAGCACACTTGTTAATACCAATCAGCTATTTAACCCATCCCCCACCCACCTACCTTCCCCCTCATTTTGTTGTCTACAGTTACGAATCTGTTTCTTGGTTTCTTGGTTTCTCCCCTCTGCTCATTTGTTTTGTTTCTTAAATTCCACATGTGGTTGAAATCGTATGGTAGTTCTCTTTCACTGATTGACTGATTTTGCCTAGCATAATCATCAAATACATTGTTGCCACTATTATTTTGAAAAAAACTATTGTCTGTGAGATCAATTAAATATAAGTAAAATCTTTTCAGTGCTCTTCCATTCTTTTTTTTTTTTTAATTTTTTTTTTTAACATTTATTTTTGAAAGACAGGGAGAGACAGATCACGAGCAGGGGAGGGGCAGAGAGAGAGGGACACACAGAATCAGAAGTGGGCTCGAGGCTCTGAGCTGTCAGCACAGGGCCTGATGCGGGGCTCGAACCCACAAACAGTGGGATCATGACCTGGGCCGAAGTCGGACGCTCAACCGACTGAGCCACCCAGGTGCCCCGAGTGCTCTTCCATTCTTGATGTATATCTGAGTGTCTGACCTCTGTAATTTTCCTTCTCCTCTGAAGAACTTCTTTTAACATTTCTTGCAAGGTAGGTCAGCTGGCAATAAATTCCCCCAATTTTTGTTTGTCTGAGAAAGTCTTTTTGTCTCCTTCACCTTTGAAAGATAATTTCACAGAGTACAGAATTCTAATTTGGCGGTTTTATTCTCTCAACCTTTCAAATACTACACTCCACTCTCTTCTTATTTGCATGGGTTCTGAGGAGAAATTAATGCTATTCTTATAGTCTTCTATAGGTAAAGTGTTTTTTCCCTCCTCTGGGTTCTTTGAGAATCTTTTTTCCTTTGACTTTCTGTCATTTGAGAATGTGATGTGCCTAGGTGTTGTTTTTTGGCACTTATCCTCCTTTCTCTGTGGCTTGGTGTCTGCTTTAATTTGCATAAATTCTCAGTCCTTATTGTTTCAAATATGTCTTTTGTTTCTTTTCTTCTGGGATTTCCATTATGCATACACTCTACCTTTTGTAGTTGTCCCACAGTCCTTAGATACTAAGTTCTGTTTGTTTGTTTGTTTGTTTGTTTTTTCAGTCTTTGTACTTTCTGCCTCTCAGTTTTGGAGGTTTCTACTGAGATATCATCAAGTTCAGATTCTTTCCTTAGTTGTGCCTAGTCTCTAATAAGCCCATCGAAGACAGCCTTCATTTCTGTTATATATGCTGATCTCAGGATTTCTTTTTGGTTGTCTCTTTGGAGTTCTGTCTCTGTCCTCACATTGCCCAACTGTTTTTTCTATGCTGTTTTATCCATTGAGAGGTCTTAGCATATTAACATAGTTTTTTAAAATCCCTAGTTGGGTGTTTCTAATATCCCTGGTATATCCGATTCTGATGCTTTGTCTCTTAAACTTTGTTTTTTACCTTTTGCATGACATTTAATTTTTTCTTTATATCTAGGAATGATATACCAGGTGAAAGGAACTACTGTAAGTAGGACTTTAGTAACATGGTGATAAGATACAGGTGGAGGGAAGCATTCTATAGTCTTATGATTAGATCTCAGCTTTGGTGAGCCTGTGCCTCTGCACTGTGAACCTCACAAGGTTTTCAGGGTTGTTTTTTTTTTTTTTTTTTTTTTTTTTTCTCTTCTCTCCTTAGGTGGGACAGGATGGCTAGAGAGGCTGAAGCTAGGTATATCCCTTCTCTTACATGGAAGACTAGAGAGCTAATTGTTGGTTATTTTCCTTCCCACGAGTCAGTCAGGCTCTGATTATATCCCAGCAGGTTAGGGTCCTGTTAACTAGTTTTCCCTGAAGGCAGGCCTTATATTAAAGAGAACAATGTACTCTGGCCTCATTCAAAATGGTTTCTTTCCCTTTCCGATGCCAGAACCACAGGGGGATTTTTCGTGGACGTTTACTGTGGGAACATGGTCAAGCTCCCGGAGATCTTAAAATACTGTGGAAGCCTCCCTATGACCATCTCCCCCTGGAGTTTTTAACTTTCAGATTTGCTCACCCTGAGCTTCCAGCAATTTGACGATTAGAGTTGAGGGTTTCCTCCCTGAGCACTGGTTCTTCAGGGTGATTTCCACTTCGGAGTCTCTGTTCCAGAAAGCTGTGGCTCACTGTATTCACTTGTCAACCTCTATAATTTGGGGGCAGGAGTTTGCCCTGTGTCCTCTCCTCTCATATGGATCTAAGAAGAATTGGTGATGTTTTGGTCTTTTCAGCTTTTTACTTGTTAGGATGGAGTGGCCCCTTATATGTAGAACTGGAAATTGGAAGTCCTCCCATATGCTTATTGATTTTTAAGATTCTTTTGATTATTTATATTTCACATAATTTAAGTACATTTATGAGAAGGAGTAAATTCAAAGGATATGAAAAAAGTAATTATATTGTAGATCTCTTACTGGAGTGGATTTCAAGGGACCAACTGCCATAGGAATGATTATTTCCGATATACAAAAAGATTCAAATATGGAGAAGTGAAGGAAAATAGGAGTAGGGGTACACTTGATATGATTGATGAAAGAGTATCAATGGAAAGATAAGAGAAAATGAGGGGTGTTAAGAGACAAGAAAAGTAAGAAAGGTGTTATTTTTGTATCCTGGGAATTGTGAAATCAGAAAGTTAATTTAAATTCTCTATAGAAGCAAAAAATTAATAATGGAATATATTCTTTCTAGCACAGATAGGAGAAATTAAAGATCCCTACTCATGTTCCCTCATCTGTACTCACTCACAGTGTTGGGAGGGCCCAAGCATATTTCTCTTTCCTTGGCCTCATGCTCTTTACAACCCCTGACCTATTAGGACTTGTTTCCTCATTACCTTTGAGAAAAATTGTATGATGTCCTATTACATTCGCTTTAGATCTTAAAAATGACAAAAATGCAGTTGACTTGGAATGAATAAAATCACTTCTAGATGACCAATTAAATTTATCATTATGTTTTTACTTAATGTTTCATGTGGTTTTGTCCAATTTTATGCTGTTATAATGAGTTTTATTTCTGTCCTAATTTTTACATGTCCAAGTTATTTTAGTGATTACTATCATCCACTGAACGGTAATTAAGTACTATTATTGAGTTATTAGATTATTTTAATCTTGCATAAATGGATCTGGTCCTTGGTTATTTCTGTTCTTCTGCGAATAACCTTCAATTTGCTAACTGTATGCGTATCTTTGATATATAGCATTATAGCTTTTACTACTAATAATTATAATTTAATAATGTAAATTTAATATGGTAACTCCCTGAAAGCTTTTAAGATCTTTTTCATATTGACTTTTAGGGTTGGGCATAGTTTGCATTAGAAAAAAAAATATATATATAATTGCCAAAATGTAGGTCAAAATATCTTCCTCTCCCACATTCATCATATCAGAGATTTGCTACCTGAAAAACAGAAATTTACGACTAAAAGTTAATAATGTTACAGACTGTATTACAAGGTAGTAACAAAAAGTGAGGATAATATTAACTGTAAACAGTTTCATCTTCTAAAATAATTCCTTTATTTTCACTTCAGAAAGCATACAGTATTTCTCTAATATCATTTACTAATCTAATAGTTGATCAATTGATGATTAAAACTATTGTTACTCCCCTTGGCCCTTCCATACATGTTTTGTCTGTTTTTTGGTTTTGGTTTTTAAAACCCTAACCTAAATCTTGCTACTGGTTGAAGAGTTTCTTAGGATCTTTGAGAAACTTATTAAATGTCTATAAAATGTTATAGTAATTTAAAAATTTACCCTACAAATCATATTCATTTTGTGAGAAAATTAACATAGTAAGCTTCCTAAAGGTGAGTCTCCACCATGAGAGAACGTTAACTGATCTGTATTATTTGGCCATCATAGTGAACAAAATATGAATTGTAGTCACACAATCCAGAGCATGCCATTGCTTTTCCAAAGAGTTTCTTTAACTCACAAACTCCTCTCTAGGGACTGGAACAATGTGGATACCACCTGTTAATCACATTTGTAGCCCCCCTGTATACTTAACATAAAACCTGCAATTAGTAAGGTTTTAAAGTTTTAAAAATAAAATACACAAAACCTTTTCTCTCATTGGTGTTTTCCATCTACTTTACTTTGTTAGAAAATGGGGAAAGAAAGGGGGAAAAGAGATTTAGAAGGGAATTGTTATATTTATTTTCAAGTTACTAAAGAAATAAGACCCATTCACATCTAGATGAGAGTGTTTATAGGCCTACATATTTCCTCCAAAAAGTGAGTATGCTGCGCACTCACAAATACGATTTGACGGTGCCGAAATGTGGCAGGATAGTCCCTAAACTCGATTCAAATGAGGAAGGAGGAGGACAAACTGATAGTTATATCGGTTGTGGACACCTATTAGGAATCTGAGCAACTTTTTACCATAAACAATATTTTAAAGACTGCTTAAACAGTGCAACAAGTTTACTTAATTAACGTAAGTCAAATCCTTACAATAACCAGTCTCTAACCATAGTAAAGGGTTCTTTGGTTGCAAGAAACAGAACCTCCTCAGAAGGGTTCAAATTAAAAGGATGTTTATCATAAAGAGAAGAATACTCTCATGGAAGCCAGCAGCAGGATATATAGGTAGGCTTTATATGAAGTAGAAATTTGGCTGGCAGCCAGTCTCTAAAACTCTATCCTTCTGGGAATAATCTATCTTTTCGCAGAAAACCAGCTCTTTGTAATGTCCTGATTTTTGCTTTTCGGTAATCGTATCTGTGACAGAAGGTACCTGATTATTTTTCTGACATTATTTCTACTCTCCACGAATTTACACCCCCAATCTCCACTGAATATGCTGATTTGGTCTCTATTTCTGTATTCCCCACATTCTTCAGAAAGAGTCCTTGATTTCAGTTTGGCTCATTGTCCATCCCTGATCAAATCAACATGGCTAGAAAACTGCAACTGTATGGTAACAAAGGCTAGCCCTTACTGGAACTCTGGGCCAGACCTGACCAAGTTAGAGAGGGTGCACAGGGGAGGAGAGAAACTTCATTTCTAGTTATGCTATTTTTTTTTTTTTTTTTTTGAGACAGAGAGAGAAAGGGAGAGAGAGCATGGGTGTGCATGAGAGCATGGGGAAAGGGCAGAGGGGGAGAAAGAATCTTAAGCAGGCTGTATGCCCAGCACGGATTCCAATATGGGGCTCAATCTCAGGACTGTGAGGTCATGACCTAAGCTGAAATCAAGAGTTGGACTCTTAACCACTGAGTCACTCAGGTGCCCCATTTCTAGTGATACTTAAAGTGCATTTCTCTTATCACTTATTTTTGTAATAGGATATTAAATTGCATATTCACTTCCTTATTAAGTCATATAGTTTCATTGCAAACTATCAGATTAGGTATTTTTACAGACTTTTAAGTGTTATATATGTCTGTGCATTCAAAGAAAGCACACATTTCTTTGCTTTAAGTTCACCGGAAGATAAAATACCAAAAAATGACATCTGGAAGCTCCTACATCAATGTTAAACAGAAGGAATGCTATTTGATCTTCTTATAATACACAAGTTACAAACCTGTGAATATATTATTTCTTTCATAATTTGAAACTAAAATAGATAAGGCATACTTCATGTGGCACTTAATATTTTAAATGTATTTCTCCAATCACAGGGTCTTCATTTATCTTTGATATCGTTGATATTCAAATAATTATTAAGCAGACACCGTTAACTCCTTCAAAGTAATTTCTTTAGATTATTGGCCAAGATTAAGTGATGTCAAAGATACAAAGATATAAAAGGAAAAATTGACCTTCTCTCAACTCCTCATATCTCATTTTCACCTTGCTTACTCTGCTGTAGCCACATAGGTATCCTGGGTCTGGAAAGCTTTCAGAAATCTGACACCCAGGACACTTTTCCTGTCTCTAGGCCTTTTCAGTGACTACACTCTAACTCCGAAATTCTCTACCTCCAGATTCCCTCATCCTCAGTATTCTAATTTCACCTTCTAATGGCACCTTAATTCACTCTCCCATTTAAAATTGGAATTGGAATTATTTTTTGAATTTCATTTATTGTTTTCCTCATTTCTGGTTGGTTCTTTTTTTATCCCTCTGTTAAGGGTCTCAGTAATGCCTTCCACTCTTTGCTCGAGGCGAGTGAGTATATATTAAGACCATTACTTTAAATTCTTTATCAGACATATTACTTATCTCCATTTCAGTTAGGTCTCTTGATGTGGTTTTGTCCTGTTCTTTCACTTGGCACATATTTGTCTCCTCATTTTGTCTAATTGTTTATGTTTCTGTGTATTATGAAAGTATGCCAAATCTCCTGCTCTTAGAAGTCATGGCCTTATGAAAAAGAGGTCCTCTGGTATCCTGCAATGCAGCGTCCCCGTTTATAGGAACCTGGGGCTTCAGGAGTGTCCCTACATGTGTTGTGTGTGCCCTGTCGTGTCTGAGCCATGTTTTCCTTCAGTTCACTTGTCTGCAGTGGCTCACTTTGCCATTTGTGGGGAGGGCTTGTTCCCTGTTGTGTTAGTGGGCCAGTCTGGGGCCACCTGAGGCTTGAGGTGAGTTAGACCAAACACTTCCCAGAGATAGAGTAGCGCAGAACTGCATGGCGCTTTCCCTGTGTTGTCCCCTGAGAAGCTTCCCTGGTGGGCAGAACCTGCGATCAGATCAGCTCTTTGCCCCCAGCCCACTGCTGGCGACACAGTCTGACTGGTTTGTGCGGTTACTTTTCCTTCTACCCACGGCAGGAGTCATGTTGGAGTAGTGGAGGCTACTTGGGGCCGTGTGCACACTGACAGGCCTGTGGCCCTGGCTTGAATGGACTCTGGCCAAGAAAAGTATGGGAGGGGGGCAGATCTGCGAAGTGTGTGGGGGTGCAACACACATGCAAATGGTGCAATACATCCATTTGCATGCCAATCCTCAGTGAGAGGAGACCTGCTACCGCCAGGACCCAGGACCCACAGACCACAGGTCAGAAGTCAGGGCTGTGGTAAGGTTTGAGTTGTCCTCTGGGGGAGGGCACACATGGTGCTGAGAAAGAGGCAGGCCTGGCTGAAAAGGGTGGATCCCCAAACCCCGGACGGACGGCAGGGCAGAGTGTAAGCAAGTTAAACAGTGAATGTCCCTAGCGCTGGTTCCTACAGGTGGCCCTGTGTTTCTGCTAGGGAACGGGGAATAAAATGGCACCTTCTAGCTCCTTTGTTTTTGGAGGAGTCTCCCAGGATCTCTGTCTTTCTGGGCACACTCTGAGGTAGTAACCCATTCTCCAGTGTGCCACTGCTGTTTTTCAAACTGCAGCTTGTATGCTGTATCTCCATGGGCTGTTTGTTCTGCTGTCTCTTTAAGGGCAGGGACTCAGCTTCCTCCGGCCCCAGGCTTTGCCAGAACCAAGCCCACTGATTTTTAAAATTCCAAGGTTTAAGTCCCACTAGTTGTAAAAACTCATGAAATTCGGTCTCTCTGGTTTTCAGTGCCAAATGTTACAGGGATTCATCTTCCCTCTGTGGGCTTCCTGGTGTGATAATCTGTTTCTTTTTCTCCCTTCTCTGTGCCTCAGGGTCCCTCCCTCCCGTGGACAGTCCCAAGGTCCTTTTTGCTCCCCACGGTATCTCTGGCTTCTTACCCTCTTCCTTGTGGCCTTTTGTCTGCCTTTACTTGTGGAGTTTATTCTGCCAGTCTTCTGGGCGTCTGCTGCATTATTTATACTGATGTGAGTGTTACCTAGTTGTATCCCTGATACAAAGTGATCTTAGGGTCCTCCTACTCCATCATCTTCCCAGCAACGACTTCCATTTGTTTTTTAATGTGTCAACAGTACTGGGTTTTCCATATTTTGAAATAATTTGAACTCAAATGTAGAGACAGTTAACAAAGGAACCCAGATCTAGGCTGTGTGTACTTAGTCTCTCTTCCCCAACACGTGTGTGTTGGTAAAATATAAAATATCTCCAACATTTAGCTGGATGAAAACAGTGCCTCTCTGGACTTGTCTTTAATCTGGTGACTACACCCACAAAGGCACTTTGGCGGCTTCCTTTATTTTTTCATTTGTTTTTCTTGCAAAAAGCAATAAACAATGTGCCAGCCCTGCAAGCTACGGCCTCCAGGGCAGTGATCGCAGAATCAAACAAATGAATGGGAAGAACAGAATAAGCCGTGCTGCCCCAGGGATGTCTGTAATTAATGAGTGATTTTAAAAATAAATGGCTTCTTTCCCTTTTTTTTTTTTAAATAAGATTTTTGAAAGGAGGAAATGAATGGGCCATGTATTTCATAGATAAAATACAAACTTCCAGTACTATATCGTAATAAACTTGTAAATGTATCTGCTAATCCTTCCACCACTTGTGACCCCTTGTGATGGCTAGGATGTCACTTCTGAGTCATAAAAACAGAACCTACATCTTCTTAAAGCTAGATGTTCCCAACTTGACTGATTGATTTAGCAATAGCCTGAGCCATCTGCTGGTAGATTCAGATATGAACAATACATGGGTTAGGATCATTCTACGACTCTCTAATATTGCTATTTCTATCCCATGCCTTTCTCACGGAACAAAAGATGTCACTCAGTCAGGAACTCTATGGGGAAAGGAACAATACAAAAAGAAAATTTTACTCTTTCAAATGCTTATTAAGATAAAAATATTATGTCTATTGGGTACCAGGTACAGAAGTCACCCTTTGGGATATCTGCCAGATAACCGTGATCCCCCTTTTTGGAGGGCTTACTGTGCTATCTGAAATTCAGAGGCAATGTGGATCACCTATGTTTCTGCTCACATGGAGGGAAATGGGCAGTGTTCCTACTCTCCTGGAAAGGGAGAGGGAGGAGAGAGAGAGAAGATTTCTTGGTTTGTGGGCTGCAGACATTCAAGAAGATGTTTCTGACTTCAGGTTGACTGGTTGTAGGAATTCAGATTATCATCAATTCCCTCCATCTCTGTGGCTCTCCTGTCCTCTGTGTTTTCCTGAAAATAGGTTAATTCCACATGACAGTCAAAATGGTTACCATCACCCTTAGAACAGGGAGTGATCTGTGTTAGCTCCACCAAAAAGAGGCACTTAAGCACAGTTAAATATGCAAGGATTTTGTTAGGGAAAATGCCTGAGAGAATTGGGAGGCAACTGGGGAAGACAGGGTAAGCTGTCAAACCACAATGTAAGTCTGACCCATTAGGAAAAAGAGAGGTAAGGAAAGTTAGGTAAAAGTGTTCTAGGTTGCTACGTAATCTAAAGTTTCATAGAAGGGCCCTTAGGGAGTCCTCAAATCAAAGCCGGTTGTTAGGGAAGTGCTGTGTCTCCCAGGAATGTCCGTCTTACATTCAGGCTATGCCATCAGTGCCAGGAATAGAGAGCATGGTCTTGATGGAAATGTAGTTATTGGATTTCAGAGTTGAGCAGCTAATGCAGTTGGCTGGTAAAGCTTCCTGTTTGGGAGGTCCGTGAGGTCTGTTCCTAAGAAGGTTGAATGATCTCCAAGATAAGAAAACAAGCTTCTCTCCTTCATGTCAAAATCAGTACTTCCAAAGCTCGCCGGCCATTTGCTTCATCAGTTGATTATTTTAGAACCCATAACTCCTGGAATGGGGTCGCATGGAGTCCCAATATTGGGTCCCCTGATTTCATAACCCTATGTTAATCCATGGAATAGAGGAGAGGTGGTTTCTCAAAGGGATATTATACAGAAAAGTTAGTAGATCTCCACTAATGTGTGTAAGTGTATGTATGTGTGCATCTGTGCATGTAATGCACCAAGATGTTAGCGTTTTATTTGACATTTAGTTTTAAAATAAGACAAATGACATAAATGGTAAGCAACTGGAAGAAAAGTTTTCTAAAGGTGAATCCTTAAAAAGTATTGGTAAAGTTCTGTATTAGTGTTGAGATACTGGAGGTATATGAATATATGCCTGTATACATCGGTACATATTGTATCAGTCTGTAATGATACATAAGTATATGTATAAATTATATAAAGGACATACATTTACCTTGTCTTTTGACAAGAGGTGATATCAGGAGACAGTTTTTCACAGGTCTCTTGCATTTCTGCATGTCTTGTGACCAAGAGTCACTCGGCTTTTGGTCCAGACTAACTTTTCAAAAATGTCGACGTAGCCAAAGCCATGGAAAATAAGAAGTGTCTTCCTCCATGGCAGAAGACATGTTGGTTTGCTGTCCACTGTAATAATGATAACATCTGCCTCTGGGGCAAAGGTTGGGCAAGTTTGCCTGCACCCATTATAAATGAGTAGAGCCCCTAAGCATAGGGTGTCTTAGCTGTAACACAAGCTTTGTCCTCGGGGGACTTGCGGGGCAAAAGGAAATGACAAAACAAGAAGTGCAAGCTGCTTGGTGTGCCACAAATAATAAAGTCCTGTGTTCCTGACCTTGGAGTCTCATGTTATGCCAGCATTCCATGCAACTGTGGCAGATCAACTTGGTGGCTTGCCAGTAGGTTGAAATGTCACTCCTCACTGTTCTCAACAGATGCAAGTAAATGAATGAGATTCCAGCTACATAATAAACTATTTGAGTATACAGCAGTACCCCTGACATTGAGACTTTTAAACTGAAAGAAATCTTGAGGTCATCTAGCTCCCAACTCAATGTTATCATTGTGCATAAAAAAGAACACACACTAGAGAGGTAAGCAAAATTGTTCAAAGTAACAAATTGGTAAGAATCAGTTAAATTCACAATCAAGTTTGCTTTATTCCACCCCCCACTGGGTTAGCCACTGTCATTTAACATGCCACCATTAAAAGTAATGAATAAAAAATTGGGTATGAATATCTGAGAACACTAGGCACTGAGGGCTGTATTCTTTCAGGATTCAGACGCATGAATACTAATACACAAAATGTATCTTTTGATGTCTATAAGATTCTTCTTTAACTGGTGCTCTGGCCTACGGTCTGTCAGAAAGACATTAGATTTAACAAAATATGGTGGGATGCAGAATTAACAGGAATTTCTTTCATGTATTAGACACATTGTGCTTAGATTTCTTTCCTTCCTTGTTCCTAATCTCGTTAAGTCTCTAGGTCATTTTATTTACTGACACACTCTAATTTTAAAGTCCAGTCATGGTCCTCTTTCATGGATCTATTACCTTGTATTTTCAACTGTTTACAAGACAAAAATTGGCAAGGTATTTCATTTGTCCTGGCTTTCCTTTGGGTCAGTATGTACCAGAGCATTTGCTATTTCCAGTGACTGTGGAACTAGTTACCTACAACTACACATGCTGCAGTTTATTTGCTATTGAAATCTTGGTTGCAAATTTATATTTGTTGAGTCTGCTTCTATTCTTAATTATTCCAATTTTATAACTTACTAAATATTTGCCCTACTTTAAAATTTTAAAATTCAAGACAAGTTACCAAAAGTAAGTGGGAACAGGTTTATCAGTATAATGTCTAAGCAAAGGCAACTTGGGCTTTAAGATGATCCAGTATACTAAATATTTATATGAAAGAAGACAAAACAATAACATGAAGTTATTTGCTGCTGCCAGGGCAGAGGTTTGAGAGAGAAAACAGTTTAGACCAAATATTTGAACATCTTTGTTTTTAGTAAGGAGAACCAATGACACACCGAGTTCAACATTGATGACATTTTCCATGAATTACCCCAAAAGAAATGCCAAAAAAGTCAGATGTACAGAGTTATCCATTATATTTTAGTTTTATTCTCACTGAACAGTATACTAAAACTATTTTTAAAGCGATCTGTATACTTACAAAAAGATAAATTTTCTTTGCAATGCCTAAAGAATATTTTTAAAAACTGATCATGGCTTGGGCTCCAAAGAAAATCTCTATTTCCAAAAGTAGATATCAGAACTTACCTTTGAAGACCACAGTGCAAAAAACAGCTAGAAACTTAAAAAAAAGCTAAAAATAAACATCATCAACACAGAAACTCTTAGAAATTTTAATAATACCCTTCTAAATAAATCTTGGGTTAAATAATTCAGAGATATGTAGACATTAACAGAACAGTAAGAACAGTACATATGTATCACCTTGGATACATACAAGAGTGAAGTCACAAGATTTTAGGGTCAGATGCTTCCATTCAAAAAGGAGAAAGCTTGAAATTAAACAGGAACTAAGAATCTAAGGATCCAAGAAAATAAAAAGTAGACTAAAACATAGGATTTAGTAAAGACGAAACAAATTGGCAAACTTGGTAAATAAAACCAGTGGTAATTTAAGAAGGCAAATAATATATACAAAACTTTGGCATATCTTGCCTCATAGAAGGTTAGTATATAAAATTACTTTATTTTTTAAGTCTTCCATCAAGACTTTATGTTGTAAGTGTGGTGAAGTGTTGGTATCCTTTGGATTTTTTTTTAAATGAGGTATAATTAACGTACAGTGTTATATTAGTTTCAGGTATACAATATAATGGTTAACAATTCTATACATTACTCAGTGCTCATCATGGTAAGTGTATTCTTAATCCTGGTTATGTATTTCACTTATCCCCTCACCCAGTAACTCTCTGACAACCACCAGTTTGTTCTCTGTATTTGAGACTCTCATTTTTTCGTTTGTCCCTCTTTTTTGTTTTGTTTCCTAAATTCCACGTATGAGTGAAACCATATGCTGTTTTCCCTACTCTGTCTTCTTTCACTTAGCATCATACCCTTTATGTTGTTGGAAATGGCAAGATCTCATTGTTTTTTATGGATGAGTATAATAATTCTAATGTATATACATATCACTTCTTTATCCATTCATAAATTATCAGACACTTGGGTCGCTTCCATATCTTGGCTATTGTAAATAATATGTAATAAGCATAGGGGTGCATCCATCTTTTCAAATTAGTATTTTCTTTGGATAAATACATAATAGAATTACTCGTTCATATGGCAATTCTATTTTTAATTTTTTGAGAAATTTCCATACTGTTTTCCACAGTGGTTGCACCAGTTTGCATTCCCACAATAGTGCTCCAGGATTCCTTTTTCTCTACCTCCTCACCAACATTTGTTTCTAGTTTTTTTATTTTAACCATTATGACAAGTGTAATACCTCATTGTGGGTTTTGATTTGCATTTCCCAGCTGACTAGCATCTTGAGCATCTTTATATGAGTCTGCTGGCCAGCCATCTATATCTTTGGAAAAATGTCTATTCGGGTCCCCTGCCCATTTTTTAATCAGCTTTTTTTTCCTTAGCATTAAGTTCTTTACATATTTTGGATATTAACTCCTTAGCCAATATATTATTTGCAAGTATCTTCTCCCATGCACTAGCTTGCCTTTTTGTTTTGTTGATGGCTTCCTTCATTTTGCCTTTCATTTTCATGTAGTCCCACTAGTTTAATTTTGCAGTTTCCCTTGCCCGAGGAGACATCCCTAGAAAAATGTTGCTATGGCCAACATCAAAAATCAATGACTGTGTTTTCTTCCAGGAGTTTTATGGCTTTAGGTCTCACATTTAGGTCTTTAATCTTGAGTCATTTTTTGTGTATAGTTTAAGAAAGTGGTCCAGTTTCATTCTTTTGTATGTAGCTCTCCAGTTTTCTCTGCTTTGTTTGAAGCAGACTGTCTTTGTTGAAGAGACGGTCTTTTCTTCATTTGATGCTCTTGCCTCCTTTAACATAGATTAATTGACCATATAAGCATGAGATTATTACTGGGCTCCCTGTTCTCTATTGATCTAAATGTTTATTTTTATGTCAGCACTATACTGATTTGATTAATATAACTTTGTGTATCTTGAAATCTGGGATTTTGATAACTCCACATTCTTCTTAAGATTTCTTTGGCTATACAGAGTCTTTTGGTTGTTTTATACAAATCTTAGGATTATTTGTTCTAGCTCTGTGACAAATGTTGTATTTTGTTAGAGATTGCATTAAATCTGTAAATTGCCCTGGGTAGTATGGACATTTCAACAATACTGGTCCTTCCAATCCATGAGCGTGGAATATCTTGTGTCATCTTCCTTTTATGAAAATGTTAGTTTTTGGAGTACAACTCTTTCACCTCCTTGGTTAAGTTTATTCCTAGATATTGAATTATTTTGGTGCGATTGTTAAATGGGATTTTCATTTCTCTTTCTGCTACTTCATTATCGGTATATAGACCTGCAACAGATTTGTCTATGAATTGTATCATCTGTGACTTTACTGAATTCTTTCATCAATTCTGATAGTGTTTTGGTAGAATATTTAGAATTCTCTATATAATGTATCACATAATCTGCAAGGAGTCAAAGTTTTACTTCTTCCTTACCAATTTGGATGCCTTGTCTTCTTACCTGAAACTATGGCTACGATTTCCAGTACTGTGTTGAACAGATTTCCAGTACTGTGTGGTGAAAGTGGACATTCTTGTCTCGTTCTTGATCTTAGAGGAAAAGCTCTCAGTTCACCACTGAGTATGATGGCAGCTATAAGTTTTTCATATGTGGCCTTTATTACATTGAGGTATGTTCTCTCTAAACTTAGATTGTTGAGAGGTTTTGTTAATGGATGTTGCATTTGTCAAATGATTGTTCTGCATCTATTGAGATGATCATATGGTATTTATCCTTCCTTTTCTTTTTAAAGTTTTTATTTATTTTGAAAGGCGGGGGTTGGGGGGAGGGAGGGAGGGAGGGAGGGTCAGAGAAAGAGAGAGTCCCAAGTAGGCCCCGTACTGTCAGCACAGAGCCCAATATGGGGCTCGAACTCATGAACCATAAGGTCATGACATGAGCTGAAGTCAGATACTTAACTGACTTAGCCACCCTGGCACCCCTATCCTTTCTTTTCTTAATGTGATATATCACAATGACTGCTTTGCATTGCTGTAATAAATCCCTCTTGATTGTGGTGAATATTTCCTTCAATGTACTATTGGATTCAGTTTGTTAATACTTTGTTGAATACTTCTGACTTTGGTTATCAGAGATATTAGCCTATATTTCTTTGAGGTGTCTTTATTTAGTTTTGGTTTCATGGCATTTATTACTGGCTTCATAGAATGAATTTGGGAGCTTTACCTTCCTCCTTTATTTTTTGGGGTGGGTTTAGAATAAGTATTAACTTTTCTTTAAGTGTTTGGTACATTTCATCTGAAAAGCCATATGGTCTTGGACTTTTGCTTTTTTGGGAGTTTTTTGATGACTGCTGATTCAATTTCATTGCTGGTAGTCAGTCTATTCAAATTTTCTATTCCTCATTGTTTTGGAAGGTTAAATGTTTCTAAGAACTTATCCATTTCTTCTAGGTATTTCTTTGATGTCCGTTACTATTTATTCTCCTTCACTTCTGAATTTGAGTCCTCTCTCCTCTTTTTGGATATGTCTGACCAAAGATTTGTTAATTTTGTTGATCTTTTCAAAGAACCAGCTCCTGCTGTCATTGATCTGTTCTATTGTTTTTTAGTTTCTGTACCATTTATTTCTGCTTTAATCTTTATTATTTCCTTCTTTGTATTGGCTTTGGGTTTCATTTATTCTTCTTCTAGGTCTCTTAGGTATAAGGTTAGGTTGTGGGGTCTTTTTCTTTTCTTGAGGTTGACCTATGTTCTAAACTTGCCTCTTACAACTGCTTTTGCTGCATCCCACAGGTTTTAGCCTGTTGTGTTTTTATTTTCATTCGTCTTCATGTATCTTTTTTCATTTTCTCTTTGATTTTGCAGTTGACTCATTCATCGCTTAGTAGCATGTTATTTAACCTCCATATATTTGTGTTCCTTCCAGATTTTTTTTTCTTGTGATTGAGTTCTAGTTCCATGCCATTGTGGTCAGAAGAGATGCATGTTATCATTTGAATCTTTTAAAAAAAATGCTGATATTTGTTTGTGGCTTAACATGTAACCTATTCTGGAGAATGTTCCATGTGCACTTGAAAAGAATGTGTATTGTTATTTTACTTTTTAATGTTTATTTATTTTGAGAGAGAGAGCGAGAGAGAGATCATGACTAGGGGAGGGGCAAAGAGAGAGGAGAGAGAATCCCAAGTAGGCTCCGTGCTGACAGTATGGAGCCCAGCATGGGGCTTCCCACAGACTATGAGATCATGACCTGAACCAAAATCAAGAGTTGGGCACTTAATTGACTGAGCCACCCAGGCATCCCTCTAGTATTAAGAACAGAATGTTCTGAATGTTATCTGTTAAATTCATCTGGTCCAGTGGGCATTCAAAGCCATTGTTACCCTATTGATTTTCTGTTTAAATGATGTGTCTGTTGATAAAAGTGTGGTACTAAAGTCCTCTACTGTTATTGTATTAGTGATCATTTCCTTGATGTTTCTGTTGTATGTGCTTGGGTATCCCATTGTGGGTGCATATTTACAATTGTTATACCTTCCTGTTGTATTGTCCCCTTTAATATATAGTGTCCTTTGTCTCTTTGTCTCTACAAATAGACTTTGTAAAGTCTATTTTGTCTGATAGAAGTATTGCTACTCTGGCTTTCTTTTGACATCTATTTGTATGATAGGTGCTTCTCCATCCTCTCACTTTGAATCTGCAGGTGTCTTTAGGTGTAAAATGAGTTTCCTGTAGGCAGCATATAGATGGCAATTAATTTTTAATTCATTTTGTCATTTTATGTCTTTTGATTGGAGCATTTAGTGCATTTGCATTCAAAGTATGGACATAAAATATTTATTCCCATTTTATTACCTTTTTCGTGGTAGATTTCTGAAGAGTTTCTCTGATCCTTTCTTGTCTTTCTCTTTCATGGTTTGCTGGTTTGCTTTACTGATATATTTGGATTTCTTTATTTGCATGTTAGTGGTTTTTGATATATGGTTACCACTGTATGTGTATATAACCTCTTCTGCATATAGCAATCTATATTAAGTTGATGGTCATTTAAGTTTAAACCCATTCTTTACTCCCTTCCTCCCCAAATTTTAGGTACATGTTGTCATATTCTACATCCTCTGATTATGTGGCTTCCTCATCTGATTTTTTTATAGAAATAATCATTTTTACTGCTGTTGTTTCCTGCCTTCATACTGTCACTTTTGGTCTTTCCTTTCCACTCATAGTCCTCTTTAGTATTTCTTGCAGGGCTGGTTTAGTGGTCTTGAATGCCTTTAGTTTTTGTTTGAGAAACTCTCTCTCCTTCTATTCTGAATGATAGCCTTGCTGGATTGAGTATTCTTGGCTCCAGATTGCTTCCTTTCAGCACTTTGAATATATCATGCTAGTCCTTTATGGCTTGAAAAGTATCTGCTGAAACATCCAATGATAGCCTTCTGGGATGTCCACTGCATGTAACCCAGTCCAGTGAGTATCCTTAGGATCATTGCTTAAATCCTCCCTGAGGACTGCTACTTCTATCTGTTTCACTTAGATCTCTGGCCGTGGCCTTATCCTGTTCTTTCACTTGGGACACATTTCTCTGTCTTTTCATTTTGCCTGAGTCTTTGTACCTGTTTTTGTGTGTTAGGAAAGTATGTCTCCTGTTCTTGAGGTTAATGGCCTTATCAAGAAGAGGTCCTACAGTGTCCTGCCGTGTGGTGTCTCCTGTTCCCCAGGGCCTGGTGCTTCTCAGAGTGTCTCCAACGTGTGCTGTGTGTGCTCTGCTGTTGTGTCTTGGCTGCTTTATCTTTCAAGCCAGTCTCCAGAGGCTATCTTCGCCTATTGTGGGCGGTGTTTAGTCTTTGGCCTAAATGTGGTACACTGTAACTAGATGGACTCTGGTCAGCCAATAGAACTGAGGTCCTGGAAAACTCCTGGGTTGGGAAATGTGTTGGCAGAGCTTTGAGCCAGTCCTCTGAGGGAGGGGGCCTGCCCTGCTGGGACTGAGGCATGTGTGATTGGGAAGGGCAGTTCAACTTGACCATGGGAGGGAAGGGCTTGGTGTAATCAAGTTTGGTAGCAAGTCTTGGTGCTGTGCTGAGTGGTAGGAGAGGAAAATGGCACCTGCCACTTTCTTTATTCTCAGAAGGATCTCTCTATTAATGCCTCTGTGGGACATGCTGTAATGTAAGCAAATAACCTCCCTACTGTGTGCCCCAGGTACTCTTTGGATCACTGTTTCCACACTGTGGGTCTGTGGACTGTCTGTCCTGCCTTCTCTCCAAGAGCAGTACACTGCCCTCCGGGCTCTATCCAAGCAAAGCCACTGACCTTTAGAACGCCAGGCTTTAGGCCCTGCCTATTGCAAGAAGTCAGAAATTGAGCCCCTCTTAGAGGCTTTCCAAATGGATTGCTATGGGGACTCGTTTTCCTGGTGTACTCCCTGTATACCACTCTGTCTCCCCAACCCCCTGCCCACCCCCGTGACTGTAACTCCCTCCCCACTGCAGTGGCCACAATCCAGTTCTCTTTCAAACCACATCTCCTCATCTCCTTATTTGCTACCTTCATCGATGTGGCCTCTTGTCTACCTTTAGTTGTGGAGCTTGTTCTGCCAAATCTTTAGGTCCGTTTTTGGGGTATTTATGATGATTTGATAGTTATCTAGTTGTATTCTTGGCACTAGGTGAGCCTAGGGCCCTCTTACTCTGCTGCCATCTTCCACGCTCCTGGATTCTCTTCTCTTTTTCTTTTTTTGTGCATGTATTCTAGGTTTTCAATTTCTGGTACCATTAGGTTAATACATACCTTATGTGTATAGCAGTCTATATTAAGTTGATGGTTGCTTAAGTTTTAACCCATTCTCAAAACTTTTTTTATTCTGATTTCTCACATTTTAGTATCTATCAATCATACTTTTTCTCCTCTTATTTTGTGAAACGCTTGACTGATTTTCATAGATGATTTTCCTGCCTAAGTGCTTTGACCTCCATTCTAGTTTTATAAGAGATTAATATACTTTTGTTTGCATTTATCTGTGAAATTTTTGCTTTCATAATTTTGACATATGGCCTTTTCTTTCCATAGACTTCCCTTTAACACTTATTTCTTATAAGGCTGGTTTCTTGATAAATTCCTTTAACTTTTGTTGGTCTGGGAAACCATCTCTGTCTATTCTAATAGATAACCTTGCTGAGTAGTGTGATTTTGGTTGCAGATTTGTTCTTTTCGGTACTTTGAATATTTCATGGTACTCCCTAATGTTTATACAGTTTCTGCTGAAAACGTACGTGCTAAAATTATGGGCCTTCCTTTGTATGTAACGTTCTCTTACTCCTTTAAAATTCTCTTTATCGATACTTTTTGCCATTTAATTACTGTGTCTTGGTGTGTACCTCTTTGGTAGTTTGGTTGGGGTTCTCTGTGCCCCCTGGATCTGGATGTCTGCTTTCTACGCCAGATTAGGGAGGTTTTCAGCTCTTATTTCTTCAAATATTACTGCCTGCATCTCTCTTCTTCTTTGAGACCCCTATAATGCAAATGTATTAGGCTTGATGATTTTGCTAGGATCCCTTCCTTAATCTCATCTTTTTTTCCTTTTTGTTGAGCTTGGTTGCTTTCCATTACTCTCTCTTCCATATCACTGATCCATTCTGATTCCTGTAGTCTACTATTGAGTCATTCCCTGTAGTGTGTGTGTGTGTGTGTGTGTATACATATCCATCTATCATTTATCTATCTATCTACTTTTGAGCAAGAGATAAAGCAAGTGGAGGAGGGGCAGAGAGAGAGAGGGAAAAAGAGAATCCCAAGCAGGCTCCATGCTGTCAGCACAGAGTCCAAGGCAGGGCTCAAACTCATGAACTGTGAGATCATGATGTAAGCCGATATCAAGAGTCGGATGCTTAAGTGACTGAGCCAGGCAGGCACCCTTGGTATATTTTTAATTAATTTCATTTATTGAGTTTATCATCTCTGGTTCTTTTTATATTTTCTCTTTGTCAAAGCTCTCACTGAGAGGCTTTATGACCATTATGATGTTAAATTTTCAATCGGGAGTTATTGTCTCCAATTAATTTATCACTTTTGCTGTGGGTTTCCACTGTTCTTTCATTTGGCTTATAGTCTCATTTTGTCTCTTTTTAAGTATTAGGGAAGTTAGCTCCATCTCCTGCTCTTGAAAGTAGTGACCTTAGGAAGAAGAGTTCCAGGTGTGCCCTCTTGTGTAATACCTCCCGTTCCCCAGGACCAGGTGCTTTAGAGCTATTTCCTCGGTGGGTTGGTTGGTTGTGCTCTACTGTTGATGATGACCCATGTTTCCCTTCAGTCTAGTCAGTTGCAAGAGTCTGCTTTGCTTGTTGGGGGCCAGTGTGGGGCCCACCATGGTCCTACAGTTGGGTTGTATCAGTGGTCAGACCAGATGCCTACCCTCAGCTCATCTGTCAGGGCTGTAGTCACATGGACAGGCAAAGCATTCTCACTTCCTTGTTCCCTGGGAGGCTTTTGTTGGTAGATCAAGGCTGTGTCAAGCCCAATGCCTGCTCCCAGTCGTCCTGCTAGGGCTGTAGTTCCTCTGATCAACAGGGCATTCTCTGTGCTGCCAGCTATAAGGGTCAGCTGCTGGGTATGTGGGCATCCTGGTGTGTGAGTGTGGTTATCTTCCCCTATCCCCAAGGCATGAGTCACTTTGGAGTGGTGCCACTTACTTCCTACTGGGGCTGCTTGTCAGGTGTGTTGAGGCAGGTGCTATTTTGGAGACACCTGCCAAATGGGGTGAGTTGGGTAGGGTAAATATGCAGAACATAGGGATGCAGCAAGAGATCTTAGCAAGATAGAGTGTGTGTGGGTTCCAGCAAGTGCTGGGCTATCTAACCTGGGGGTGGGGAGAAATGGTACCTGTCAGATACTTTGATCTTGGAGGAGTCTTCTAAAGGTCTCTGCCTCTCCGATACACATTGAGATTAGTAAATAAATCTTCATGTATACCCTAGACACTTTGCCCACTGCTGCTTTTATGTTGTATCTCAGCCATGTCAGGGGCCTTTTAAGGGCAGGGACCCAGTTTCCTGTGGCCCTCAGACTCTGCTGCAGTTAAGAATGCTGATTTTTAAAGTACTCCGTGTTAAGCCCTGATGATTGTCAAACTCACAAAGTAAGTGCCACAGGCTCTCAAAGACACATGTTAAGGGGATTGGTCTTCCTCGTGCAGGTCCCTGGTGTGAGGTCTGATACTCTTGATTCTCCATGCCTGGGGGCGGGGGTCCTCTCCCATTACTGGTTAGTCTCAACAAGGGCTTTATTCCCTACTATGTTTCCACCTCTCCTACCCTTTTTGATGTGGCCTCTTCTCTCTGATTAACAGTGGGAAGTCTGTTCTACTAGATTTCCGGTCATTTTCTGAATTAGCTGCACTAACGTGGTGGTTAACTTGGTGGGTCTGTTGGAGAAGTTGAGCTCAGATCTTCGACCATCTTCCTAGAAATCTGTCTCTATTTTTAATTTTAAGAAACCTCCATACAGTTTCCACAATGGTTGCACCAGTTTGCATTCCCACAACAGTGCATCAGGTTTCTCTTATCTCCACATCTTCACCAACACTGTTTTTTGGTCTTTTTTATTCTAACCAGTGTAAGGTGATATCTCATGGGTTTGACTTGCATTTCCCTAATAATTACTGATGTTTGTTTGTTGGGCATCTTTTCATGTGTCTTTTCTTTGAAAAAAATGTCTATTCAGGTGCTCTCCCCATGTTTTATTTATATATTTTGGATATTAACTCCTTATCAGAAATATCACCTGCATATATCTTCTCCCATGCCCTAGCTTGCCTTGTTTTGTTGATTTCCTTTGCTTTACAAAAGCCTTTCATTTTCATGTAGTCTGACTAACTTTGCTTATTTCCCTTGCGTAAAGAGGCATCCCTAGAAAACTGTCGCTGTGATCAATATCAAAAATTAAGGCCTATGTTTTCTTACAGGAGTTTTATGGTTTTTTAGGTCCCAAAGTTAGGTCTTTAATAAACCATCTTGAATTTGTGTATGGTGTAAGAAAGTGAGGACTTCAGTACTATGTTGAATACAAGTGATGAAAGGGGCCATCCTTGTCTTGTTCCTGATCTTGGGGGAAAAAAAAACCCCAACAATCTTTCACCACTGAGTATGATGTTAGCTGTGGGTTTTCATAGATGGTCTTTATTATGTTGAAGTATATAGCCTCTAAACCTATTATGAAGTGATTTTCATCCTTTCTCTTAACTGACTTGCATATATTGAAACACTTACATACCTAGAATAAATTCTTTGTGGTGAATAATGTTTTAATGTATTGTTGATTTAGACAATATTTTATTGAAAATTACCCTGATACGAAAATCATATAGAGACACTACCAAAAAAACCCAGACTACTATAGGCCAGTATCTCTAATGACCCTAAATGCAGAAATCCTCAACAAAATAATCGTTACTTCACCTACAATTTTTAATCTTTTAGCCAGAAAATGAAAAAAGCTGGATATAACATTTAACACACTATACCAAAAATAGAATTTCACCAATACAAAATTGAAATAATTTACATTCTTTGTACATCTTCAAAATCTCGTATTTTATACTGATAGCAAGTCAATTTGTATTAGCCATATTTTAAAGGCTCAATAAATTGTAGGAAAAGAACATTGTCTGGTCTTCTTAATTTAATTTGAGAATAAGCATGTGAAAGTATGCTACTCTCCAAACTCTGTAGTCTGTTATTATAGATTTGGATCAAGATATACTTTTAGCAGAATTTATATATTAATAAAATTCAACAGTGTGAGACCAGTACTACATCTGATACTAGATAAATGGCAACAAAATTATTTCAACCATTAACCCATTTACAGATATTAACACAATTAACATTCAATAGACAGTCTTGTTTTTAGTACTTATCAGAGTTACTAATTTTCTGTACTTATATATATTGTACGCATCTGATTCTCCTATGACACTACGTAAGAGAAGGAACTACATCTACCTCCTTGTTTCATTGTAGGTCTGCCTCAGTAGACTGTTTTACCATACCAAATGGTCAGGTACTGTTAAATCAATGAATGTGGCCATGCACTGATTATTTGTCATTTCATCACTCTGTGTTTTCCAGTAGCTCAGACACAGTCCACATTTCTCAGTGGAATTTTTTCTTTATAATAATTGGGTTAAGGTATTAAAAATTATTCTTAAGTAGTTGAGAAATTTCCTACTAGTAAGAATGGCGTTTGCAGCTGAGGCACAAATAAATAAGTACAAGAGAGCAGCCCTCTACGTCAACCTCTTATATAAAAAAGAAAATAACATGCATCTGGAAGGGAAGAACAATGTTTCCTACCACCGTCAATGGGGGTATGGTTCTAATGAGTTCCGGACACTAAAGAAGCTCCTTTGGCATTCTAAAGTGAGCCACAGAAATATCACAGTAGCCATGACAAAAGAAAATCTAAAAATCTCAAATATTATGACTCAAGGTCAAACCTACTAAAAAAAACACAAGCTCAAAATCATATGGTAATGATACAAATAACACTATAGTACAAAGTCCTTTGCCAGTCTTCAGATGATAGAAATTATGTAGCAAGACTGGAGAGAGCAGCTCTTATCCTCTTATTCTGTTTACCATAAAATGGCAGTTTAATAATGTGGGTATCTTCCGTTTATCACTTTAGCACCAAAAACTCCTAATAAAATGTTTCCTGTTTTGCAGACTACTGGAATACACAAGGATTTCATATCATTCCCACATTTATTCATCTATGGTATGTAAATCAATCTTTAAAAAACTAAGTATTTAAAATGCACTAAAGAAATTACTTTTCCCTTTTCTTTTTAGATGAGTGTTCCAAAAGGGGGGTAAATTCGGCTTCCTCACTGTGTTTTCTTTTCTTTTTTTTCTTTTTATGGTCACTCTGGTAACCACTGGAGTCACTACCTTGGAAAACAGGATCCTGGTCCTTATCCTCCTGGTGCCTTTTCTTCTTCTTCTTCTTTGGCTCTTCCTTCTGGAGGCCGTTCGCATGGTTAGTCTGCAGGTCTGTCTCCTCCTTCACAGGGCCATCTGCAACATCTGCTAGCTCTCTGTCATCACTCTCCACCTCACAGGGCTCTGGGTCTTTCTTCTTTTTCTTTTTCTTCTTCAGAGGTTTTTCTACCATTTCTTCAGTGCCAGTTTCTGTTACTTCTTCAGAAACTGTAGAGCACTTGGTTTGTAAACTAACAGTTGAAAAAATTTACAGAGCAATAAACATAGAAGAATAAGATGAGATCAAGAATATCCCAACAGTTAATCTTTTTTTCTAAATAACAACAGAAGTACAAGATACAGAAGTATGGCATAAATACCAAATATTCTAATCTGTTATCCCTCAGCCCATTAAAATATCTTGGAAAAGTTAAAATTTTTCGAAAGCCTTCCTCTAGATTGTTTACATACATGAAAATGGCATACAAATTTTACCAAAATGCAGCTTATAAATTGTTTTCAGAAAAATTTGCTCACCGTACATAAACATCACAGTGCTCAGACTTATTAGCCAAACAACTGATGAGTGACAGAAAATACACTTTCACTATCAAAATTAATGGGGGTTCCCATCTACCCTCTGAATCCTTGTTTCAAATTATTCATTTTTTTTTAAGTTGTGAGTTAACACTAAAAAAAAACCAAAAAACAAAAAACCAATCTCTCTGGATCTGCAGAGTTCCAGACATTAGCACTAGCTACATCCAACTAAATAATTTCAATGAGATAACTTTAAAAATTTAAGTTCTCAGTTGTACTAGTCCCATTTCAAGTACTGAGGCTAATATATTACACAAATACAACACATTCCTATCACAGAAAGTTCTGCTGGACAACTGCTCTAAAAAAACTAACCCATACTTCTGTTAATTATCAAGACAAAATCTGGGAAAGTTTTTTTCTTTTCTTCACCCCGTTAATCTTGCCTCCCATGGAACCAAGCTCAAGATCGTAACAGTTCTCAGAAGAATTTCAATACAGAAAAATATAGAAATTATCTACCTGGCATAGAGACAATAATCAAATATGATTAAGCTTTCAGTAGCTTTAAGCTTAGCGATCAACTTTTTAAAATAACATTGAGTTAGTAAACTACAGACTCATTAGCTAGACGTGCAGACCTTTAGAATATTCAACACATTGTCAAAGCACTTAAATGGCATCAATAGTCTAATAAAATTACTTTTTGAAAGAGGGGCTTATGTTCTCTAAATTCAGAATTAAACAGAAATGACTATCAAAATTAAAATAATGTGATTAGGAACTGACCTAGTGATATTTAATTTTCCCCGAATGCAGAATACTCCAGCAGCATCTGAGTCCAGACGAAATACTTCAAATTCTAGTTCATCACCCACGTTTACCTCCAGGATCTGCCACTGCTCAGCCGGCATCTGCTCAGGTTTAGGGATGGACGCATTGAAACACCCATGTACTAAACAGCCAATGTGGCTAGAAGACACTTTATTAACTGTACCCTGGGAAAAAGAAAAAAAAAAAAAATCAAGCTATCTAAAGAGTTTAAAAGGTAAATAAAACTTTATAAGCTTTAAGAAAACATCAAAATAATGGTATAACTTAATAGGGAAATAGGTTTTCAATTAAACTTTACATGTTATACTAAACCATTTTAAAACAATGTAGAGTTTTTAGAAAGCTGGAACATGGCTAAGTAATTGCCTATCAAGTGCCTAACTGGATACACTGCTCTTCCCACCCTTAAAACAAAACAACACAGCCTACCTTAGCTCCTGCCACAGGACTCCCTGGGGAGTAGATTATCCCTATATTGAAACCAACCAGAAAATACTCTTTGATATGACCTAAATGTGAAAAGACCTCAAGGCAAGAAGCATATGCTTTTTATATCTAGGATCCACATTATATTTTCAAAAACAGTCTGAATTTCAAAGCTTAAAATGCATTCTTGGATGGCGCTGTCAGTTAAGTGTCTGACTTTTTTGTGGTTCATGGGTTTGAGCCATGCATCAGGCTCTGTGCTGACAGCTCGGAGCCTGGAGCCTGCTTTGGATGCTGTGTCTCCATCTCTCTCTCTGCTCCTTCCCAACTCCCATTCTCTCTCTCTCTCTCTCTCTCTCTCAAAAATAGGCATAAAATTTTTTTTTAAATTCTTTAACAATTAACGTTAGTATGATATAATATAAGCACTGTATTAGAAGACAGCTTACCCTTCATCAGATCTTGAGCATGGCTACTGTGAATCACAAAACCATTTTTAGAAACTTTAAAGCTAAAAAGTATGTGCTATATGATTGTAAGCTAAAAATGAGAGTTTTCAAAAAAAATCTTAGTTTTTTTTCCCCCTAAGACTTACCCCTATAAGGTATGAGTAAAAATCTGAACTACTTCTTTATCCAGCCTTGTTTAATATTAGCAACTCCTTATACATATAAAATTTCTTGGCTGTCCTTATCAGGAGTCTGGTGTTCCCAGTGGTACATTCTGGATGGTATGGACAAACTGCAGTGCCTCTATACAATGGAGTATATTCAGCAATGTAAAAATAATGAACTATCAAGCCATGAAAAGACATGGAGGAGGAACGTTAAACTAAATACATGCTGCCTAGTGAAAGAAACCAATCTGAAAAGCCTACGTATATTGTGATCCAACCGGATAAGGTAAACTAAAGAGACAGTAAAAACATCAATAGCGGCCAAGGTTTCAAGAGAAGGAAGCAGAGCAAGGGGTGAATAAGTAAAACAGGATTTTCAGAGCAGTGCCCAATTATTCTACAGGATACAGTAATGGTGGATATCTGTTACTATGTTGTACATTCCGTGGGATTTACAATGTACAACACAGAGTAAACTCTAATTCAAGGCTTTATTTAATAATGGTATGCATTCTGGCTTAACAAGTGTAACAAATTTATCACACTAATCCAAGATGCCAATAATAGGAGAAACTGTTTGTATGTGCTGAGCTGAGGGAGTGAAGAGATAGTATTTTCCAGTCCTTTTTTCTGTAAATCTAAAACTGCTATAAAGCTTATCCAAGAAATAATAGGAAAAAAAAAGTCTTTTCAAGATATGGTTCTGGAGCAACTGAATAACCATATGAATAAGAACATGGATCTTAAAGGCCTACCTCACACATTAAAGACTGGTCATATATCTAAATGGAAAAGCTAAAACTAAACAACTCTAGAGGCTTATAGAAAGTATCTTCACAATCTAGTACTATGCAAGTTTCTTACACAGGGTCCAGAAAGCAGTAACCATAAAAGTCAAATATGACCAACTGGACCTCATTAATATTAATAGACAAGGTACAGACTGGAAGAAAATATTCACGATATGTCTACTTGAAAAGGATTTATACGATGTTTATAAACAGAACTACTAAACCTCAGTAACGCAAAAGCCCAACTAAAAATGGGCAAAGCACTTAAACTGATGGTTCTCCTTAATTTACATTTCCTTCATGAGCTCTTTTTCATGTGTTTCAATAAGAAAGGCCTGTTTAATTAAAAGACTAACAAAACCAAATGCTGGCAAGGACACAGAGCAACTAAGAGTGTTGAATGTTTAATTTTATGAAAAAAAAGGCTAATTTCTCAAACACCTACCCTCTGACTTAACAATACCGCTTCCAGTTTCTACCTAGGAGAAATGAAAATATACATTCACACAGCATTATTCACATCAGCTCCACATAGACACCAAAATGTCCATCAGTGAAGATGAACAATCAAATTGTAATACACTCATATAACTGAATAAAACTACCAATACACCACCAAACAGCATGAATGAAATGCAAAAACATGTTGAGCAAAAGAGGTCAGATTTTCATCAGAGTGTATAATGAAAAATTCCACTAATATAAAATGATAAACAGAAGCAGAACAGTGGTTGTATCTGGAATAAAGAGGATTGAGCAGGAAAGGGCATGAGGGTCATTTCTAAAAGAAAATGGTAGATATGCACTTGTCAGAATTCACTGCCCTGCATGCTATGATCTATGTATTTTGTTGCATATAATTGAGACCTCATATTTTACTGTATGTAAATTATATCAAGTATTAAAATTAAAAATTGGAAAAAACTCCCCAAATGTATTTGAAGACTGGATCTCATTATAGGGAATAGAGTAAAAGGAATAATTTTATTTTTCATTTCATACTTTATAGTATGTTATTTCCATGTTTACATTTATGGTAACTTACACAAAATAGGTAAGTGTGGGAATTTTTTTAAGTTTGGCAGGCCCAGGATACTTTTTTTCAAATAGAAATACCTTGTATTTTGTCAGTGAAATTGGATCAGTATTTTCATTAAAAAAGGGTTAATCTTCTAAGATCTATTAACAGAATTATCGAAGTGCTTAAAAATATATGAATATATACATATACACACACATCAACAAATACAAAACTGCTGGTATTTCTAGATTCTCTTAAAAGACCTTCCCAATAGGGCCTTCATTACCATCTCACCTTATGGGTGCCCCTTATAACCGCATCCTTCCTTCACTTTCATTAGCGGCCTGATCCCACAACTATTTGAATTTTCAATTTCTATTTGAAACACTACTACACGGTTTGAATCCTTTTTTTAAATATAATTCTTTTTTAATGTTTATTTATTTGAGACAGAGAACGAGCGAGCAGAGAGAGGAGGAGACGCAGAATCTGAAGCATGCAGGCTCCCGGCTCTGACCTGTCAGCACAGAGCTCAACACGGGGCTTGAACTCACAAACTGAGATCATGACCTAAGCTGAAGTAGGAAGCTCAACTGACTGAGCCACCCAGGCGCCCCTGTTTGAATCCTTTATAAAGAAACTATTTGGATATAATTGAGAACTAAGCTAATAATAATTTTTTTTTTTTTTTTTTTTTTACCACTTAAGATCATTCTGGTGCTATACAAAGAAGAGAATAAATTGTATGAGACACGTAGTCTGCATATACGGGTGAGTTCTAGGAGAATGGAGTTTAAAAACTTAACCAAGTTGAACTGATTTTTTTCTTAAAAATAATTTTTAGGGTGCCTGGGTGACTTAGTTAAGCATTTGACTTCTGCTCAGGTCATGATCTCACTGTTGGTTAGTTAGAGCCCCATGTCAGACTCTCTGCTGTCAGAGCACAGCCTGCTTCAGATACTCTGTCCCCTTCTCTCTGTCCCTCCCCTGCTTTCTCTCTCAAAAATAAACATTTCAAAAAATAGTAATTTTTAGTCACCCACAATAGCAAGTCATTTACTTCTCAGGGTGTGTAGTCTTAAAATCTTCCAAATTACATCATTATACAACTATACAAAGAAAGCTTTAAATATATACATACCATAAGCTTTTGCCCTGGTTCAGGACGGAAAATAACAAAATCGGCTTCAATGTTAAGATGAATGTGTCCTTGATCATCATAAATATCTCCCAGCTCACCCACCACTTTGATGTTGTCATATGCAATGGGTACACCTAAAAGGCTGTTAAAAAAAAAAAAGAAAAAGATATACTTTATCCTCTTTTAAATTAGTCCATTGTCCTGATTAAATATTCGAGTCCTTTTAAATGTAAGCACACATGCCAAAACGCAATACATTAGTCCATAACAACTTGAATAATTCACCTTGACCAAAAGATTCCAATATACTAACAGCTATGCATTAGAATTATAGTCATTGTCGAATGAGAGGAAAAAAGTGTCTCTATTTCTGAGTATAACTGAGTGAAGGCAATTTTGGTATTACACACCATTACTAGATTTTTGTACTAGATAGCCCAGAGCAAGATCACTATTAAAGGTGAAGGCCTTGAATATTAAAGCCAATGACTTAAGGGAGAAAAATCCTCAAAGTTTAACTGCTAGTAGTAAATTAAATGTTAATAAACACAACTACGAGTTTCATTTGCTAGGAACTGAGTGGCTCAGTCGGTAAGCCTCTGACTCCTGATTTTGGCTCAGGTCATTATCTCAAGGTGGAGAGATCAGGCTCACACTGGGCATGAAGCCTACTGAAGATTCTCTCTCCCTAGGAGACTCCAAGGCATAGCATCAGCCTCACAACTGTGCTCAAATCAGCCTCACAACTGTGCTCAATCTCCTTTTACGGACTCTGGCTGTGTGCATGTTTGTATTCCACACACTACTCAAAAGCCCCTGAGAGCACAGAACATTTTCTGTAGAACTCTACTAAATTTCTAAAAAGTATTCGCATAGTAGAAGAGAAAGAATTTGTCCCTAATAGCTGTTGCTCAATAAAACAGCCAGAAGCCACTGGAAAGGAACTTTAATAACTCTCAAATCAAGAAGATTCTAAACTCAGAGATTTAATCCAGAATGCCCTTTCTGAACTGTTAATTTCTACATGTGTTTTCCTAAGCAGAAACGACACCGTCACAGAAAACCCAGGAGTCCACCTGACTTCTGAATGAGGGCACAAGTCTATTTATTATCTAATTCTAAATGTATATATATATGTATACACACACACTAATATATATACATATCAGCATAAAATCATGTTTGCATGGTTTCAATATACATAAAAATTTCCAGGATGGGCACCTGGGGCACTCAGTTGGTTAATCGTCCAACTCTTGGCTTTCACTAAGGTCATGATCTCACGGTTCCGGAGTTCAAGCCCTGAGTCGGCTCCACACTGCTGATGTGGATCCCACCTGGGATTCTCTCTCTTTCCCTCTCTCTCTCTACCCCTCCCTGCTTGCTCTCACTCAATAATCTACCCTTGAACTTTATTTAAGTATGGAACATTACTTCAGCATTTTGCCATTGTGTTCGCTGAGTTGTCAACTCAAAACCCCTGTGTCAATCTTCCTTTCTAGACACATTCACGATGGTAGGTATCAGTGCAGAAGTCATCCAACTACTTCAGTCTTCCCAGGTAGTCCTGCTAGAGTATTCTCACACTGAAATGTATTTTGTTGTATGACAGCACGTATAGCTTTCTGTTGTTTTGCAATTGTGTAGGTAGCTTACATTACCTTTAAGTTTCAATTCACAATAAAGATATGTTTTCATGGTAGTAAAGGTAGTCCTGCAACATATTTCCCATCCGACTTCGGCTCAGGTCACCATCTCACATATCATGAGTTTGAGCCCCGCATCAGGCTCTGCGCTGACCTCTCGGAGCCTGGAGCCTGCTTCCGATTCTGTCTCTCCCTCACTCTCGGCCCCTCCCCTGCTCATGCGTGCTCTCTCTCTCTCTCAAAAATAAACATTTAAGAAATTAAAAAAAAAAAAAAAGGTATTGGGCTCAGTACGGTTCAAAATTGGGAACTAGGGAATGTAACAAGCCTAAACCCAAATGGATTTATGTAAATCCATGAAACCCGATAAAACCCTTCATTGATATCAAATTGTTTTTCAAATAAAATACCAAAACATTGATTACTAGAGGTTTTATCTACTTTTGTCTTGAAAAAGTAAAGATAAATGTGGACCTGTACATAAACATGTTTTACGCTTATTGAAAGATTGTACCATAAAGTGGGACAGTGGAGAGGGAGGGACTCCACAGGCACAGAAAGGGGAGTGGAGAGGACCCTGCCCCAGGCACTCCAGGTTGGGAGGTTGCCCTGAAAAGACAAATCCCTGTAATATTTGGCTTTGACACCAGAGGTCCAGAAGCTTCCCCCCGACACCATCAGAAGGACAGCACACCATCACCCCTTGAACTGTGAAAATCAACAGGCTCAATAGATTAAAGAGGCAGGAGTGTGACAGAAAACTGAGTCTTTGCCCTTAAAGAGACAGCACAACAAACAGCACCACTGAGATACTACTGCACAGAAGCAAGGTTGGAAAACGCATGAGGTGTACAGGAAAGAGATTTATTTAATGCTATCAGAATCTGCTTGAGAGGCAGGGAAGTCTCAGAGATTCCTCCAAGAACAAAAGAACTGGTGGGTGCCATTTCCCTCCCCCATTCCCCATTCCCAGTCTAAATACATGGACACCTGTGGGAACCAGCACAGTGCAATGATCTCCACCTAACTTGCTAAAAGTGCACCCCAGCCACATACTCAAGTGGATACACTCCCTTCAAACCTCTGCCTGAGCAGTTTTCCCAGGCTGCTTCAGCCCCCTTCCCACAGCACACCAGTGCAGACCTCGCTGGCACCATGTGCAGCATGCCCAGCCCCCGTGTTCTCCTGCAGACCTTGGCTGGAGCCTATCCCAAGCAGTGCCATGAGCCTTGTGTTGAGCAAGCAGCCCCAACAGGGGCGAGAACCACTCCAAAGGGATTCTTGCCCCTGCGAGAGGAAACGTTACAGCACACCTCAGTCCAACTACAGTCCCATCAATGGGCTGGGCACAGACATCTGGTCGAACTGCAGGCAGGCCCGCGCACCAACAAGTTTCTCTAGTTGTCACGTGCAGAAAGCACCCTTGAGTTTGGTGCTACCACAGCTCTGGCAAGTGCCCGTTCTGGTTTACTTTAAACCCAAGGTATCCCCAGACTGGCCCACTAAAAACAAAAGGACCAAACCCTGCCCACAACAGCAAAGAGAGCCACTGCAGGTAACTGGACTGAAGAAAAACGTGGCTCAGCCACAAAATCAGGGCAAAATCAGGGCACATGCAAAACACTTGGGACACACCCCTGAAGCGCCAGGTTATGGTAATAGAAGATATTGCACTGCAGGGCATCACAAGACCTCTTATTCATAAAAGCACTACTTTCAAGAGCACGTGACTTCCCTAACACACTTTAGAAAAAGGCAGTATTAGACAAAATGAGAAGGAATATGTCCCAAATTAAAAACAGTACAAATTCAAAAGAAGAGAGCTAAACAAAATGGACATAATATACCTAATAAAGAAAGTAATGATCATAAAGATAATCACTGGATTTGAGATGAATGGAGGACATCAGTCCTAATCTTAGGATAATCTCTTTAGCTTACACTCAAAGGAACTAGAAACAAAGATAAAAAAAAAAAAAACAACATAAAAAAGAGAAGCATTGAAGCCAAAGGACTTTGAGTTCCCAGAGTCCGGGAGGAAAGGAGACAGTCATGCTTCCAGGGACCCACAGGACAACCTGAGGGGCGACTGGTGCCTGATTACAAACTGGGAGAAATAAAACGAATGGAGAGGAGGGATCCCCATCTGCAGAGAGACAAAGGGAAGAGAAAGAGAAGCTGGGGAAGCATAGGGCTGTATCTGGGCAAGAGAAAAACCTCAGATGAGATCGGAGAAAATTCCAATCTCAAATTGTGGGGGATTTCTCCGGACTGGGGCTTGGCTGCCTGGATGGCACACGTAGGGAGGAAGGGAGCAAGCTCCGGGCTCGGTGCCTAGGTCAGGGGTGCAGTCCACAGTAGAAGAAAGCAATCCCCTCCCTGGAGTGCTGTGGGACAGGACAAAACCTTCCTGTGTCCACCAGCCAGGGTCCACATATCAGGTGGTGGGGAGCAGTGCGTCCCCAGTACTGGGGCGTGCAGAGTGAGAGTTTAAATCCCAGCCAAGCGCCATGCATGGGAGTCGTCGGAAAGAGATAAATTGCCTCATTTGCACCCTCTGCACAGTGAGGACGGCTGGAACAGAGTAGTTTGGAACACCGGGTCTGTGGAGGAGAGACGGAGAGGTTGCCATTTTTTTCCCCACCACCACCAAGGATTGGACAGCGGGCCCCGTGGTGAAGGCAGGATGCCTACACCAAACCATGCTCCTCCCTGCCTGGTAACTGCCTATCTACTGGAGCAGGATAGATACTGAGGAACCAGACTGCCCCTCCTCTAGACCAGCACTAGTGCATTGCCTGGATTAATTGTCTGATAATTCCTGTTATATCGATACACTCTGCCTTCCTTTTCTCATTCTTATGTCTTCCCTCCTCTAGTCTGATTACTCTGATTGTTGATTTGTTTAATCCATTCTCTTGATACATGTTCCACACCTCCTTCTTTATTTTACATTCTCTCTCTCTCTGCATTAGGCCTTACAGTTTCTCTGGGCAATTTTATTCTGTTTTCTCACCCATCATTTCTCTCTTTGTATGGGTTAAGGCCTTTTCCATCAGCACCACCACCACCCTGTTGTTTACTTGTAGCTTGTGTTTCTGGTTTTTTGTTTTGTTTGTGTGTTATGTGCTTGTGTTTTGTGTTCGTTTTTGTTTTTTCTTTCCAGGGCTACTTCAAGGAACAAACCAACACACACATGGTCGAGGGTCCAAAACACCACTACTAGTAGAGAGATAAAGTAACCAGAGTCACAACAACAAAGAGCAAGTAACACTCTCCAACAAACGCCTCCTGAAGGGCCAGGCCTTGGACAGTGTATAATATGCACTCTTTAATATACTAATGCTCGCAGGTGCAGGGCACATAACAAGCTTTTAAAACACATAAGGGACAGAAAACTAGCCAAAATGACGAAACAGAAGATTTCTTCTCAAAAGAAACTCCATGAAAAAATGACAGCTAATGTAATGATAAATTTAAAAATGCTATAAATGGGGTGCAAAGTAAAACAGAGGAGGTCACAGCAAGGACTGAAGAGGCAGAGGGGAGAATAGGTGAAATAGAAGATAGAATTATGGAAAAAGAGGAAGCTGAGAAAAAGATAAATTCTGGATCACAGAGGGGAGAATTAGAGAACTAAGTGATTCAAAGGGGACAATATCCGTATCATAGGAATTTCATAAGAAGAAGAGACAGAGAAAGGGGCTGAAGGAGTACTTGAACAAATGATAGCTGAGGAATGTCCCAAATCTGGGGAATGAAACAGACATTGAAATCCAGGAGGCACAGAGAACTCCCTTCAGACATTAACTTGAATTGGTCTTCTACATGACATAGCATAGGGAAACTGGCAAAATACAAAGATAAAGAGAAAATTCTGAAAGCAGCTATGGGTAAATGGGTCTTACCATACAAGGGTAGACACATCAACATAGTAGGATACCTATCTACTAAAACTTGGAAGTCCAGAAAGGAGTGGCAGGAAATTTTCAATGTGATGAACAGGAAAAATATGCAGCCAAGAATTCTTTTTCCACCAAGCCTGTCATTCAGAGAAGAAGGAGAGAAAAAGATCTTCCCAAACAAAAGCTGAAGAAATTCATCACCAATAAACCAACCCTACAAGAGATCCTAAGGGGGACTCTTTGAGTGAAATGTTCCAAGGACCACAAAGCACCAGACATCACTACAAACATGAAACCTACAGATAACACAATGACTCTAAACCGGTATCTTTCAATAACAACATTGAATGTAAATGGACTAAATGTTCCAATCAAGGAACATTGATACATATGGTATCAAAATGGATAAAAAAAACAGACCCATCTATTTGCGGTCTATGAGAGACCCATTTTAGACCTGAGGACACCTTCAGATTGAAAATGAGGGGATGGAGAACCATCTACCATCTACCGGAAGTCAAATGAATGCTGGAGTAGCCATACTTGTATCATATAAACCAGACTTTAAATTAAAGGCTGTGACAAGAGATGAAGAAGGGCATTATGTAAGAATTACTAGGTCTATCCATCAAGAAGAGCTAATAGTTATAAATAAATGTCTATGCACCCAAATTCGGAAGCACCCAAATATATAAAACAATCACAAACATAAGCAATCTTATTGGTAAGACTGTGGTAATTGCAGAGGACTTCAATACTCCACGTACAGTAATGGACAAATCATCTATATGGAAAACCAGTAAAGAAACAATGACCCTGAATGATACACTGGACCAGATGGACTTGACAGACATATTTAGAACATTTGATACTAAAGCAGCAGAATAATACTAAAGCAGCAGAATATACATTCTTCTCAAATGCACATGGAACATTCTCCAAGATAGATCACATACTGGGTCACAAAACAGCCCTGAAAAAATATAAAAGAAGAGATCATACCATGTACACTTTCAGATCACAATGCTATGAAACTTGAAATCAACCAGAGGAAAAGGTTTGGAAAACCTCCAAATGCATGGAGGTTGAAGAACATCCTACTAAAGCATGAATGGGTCAACCAGGCAACTAAAGAAGAAATTAAGAAATATATGGAAACAAATGAAAATGCAAACACAACAATCCAAACCCTTTGGGATGCAGCAAAGGCAGTCCTAAGAGGAAAATACATAGCAATCCAGGCCTATCTCAAGAAACTAGAAAAATCCCAAATACAAAATCTAACAGCACACCTAATGGAACTAGAAGCAGAACAGCAAAGAAACCCCAAACCCAACAGAAGCGAAATAATAAAGATCAGAGCAGAAATAAACAATACAGAATCCCCCCAACAAACCAGTAGAACAGATCAATGAAACTAAGAGTTGGTTTTTTGAAAAACAGATAAAATCATGAATGAAAATGGATTACAATCAATCCCTCAGAAATATAATTATCAGAGAATACTATGAAAAATTATATGCCAACAAAATGGACAACCTGGAAGAAATGGGCAAATTCCTAGACAGCAACATACTACCAAAACTCAAATGGGAAGAAATAGAAAGTTTGAACAGACTCATAACTAGTAAAGAAATTGAATCAGTTATCAAAAACCTCCCAACAATTAAGAGTCCTGGACCTGATGGCTTCCCAGGGGAAAAAAACTAGACATTTAAAACAGAGCTAATACCTATCCTTCTCAAGCTGTTCCAAAAACAGAAATGCAAAGATAACTTCCGGACTCATTCTAGAAAGCCAGCATTACGTTGATTCCCAAACCATACAGAGACCCCACAAAAAAGGAGAACTACAGGCCAATATCCCTGATGAACATGGATGCAAAAATTCTCAACAATATACTAGCAAATCGAATTCAACAGCATATAGAAAGAATTAGTCACCATGATCAAGTGGCATTCATTCCTGGGCTGTAGGGCTGATTCAATATGCACAAAATCAATGTGATATATCACATTAACAGAAGATAAGAACCATATGATCCTGTCACTAGATACAGAAAAAGCATTTGACAAAATATAGCATCGTTTCTTAACAAAAGCTCTCAAGAAAGATGAGATAGAAGGAACATACTTAAACATGATAAAAACCATGTATGATACACCCACAGGTAATATCATCCTCAATGGGGAAAAACTGAGAGCTTTCCCTCTGAGATCAGACACATGATAGGATGTCCACTCTCACCACTGTTGTTTAACACAGTGTTGGAAGTCTTAGCATCGGTAATCAGACAACAAAAATGAAATAAAAGGCATCAAAATCGGCAAACTTTCACTTTTGCAGATGACATGATACTCTACATGGAAAACCCAAAAGACTCCACCAAAGGACTGCTAGAACTGATACATGAATTCAGCAAAATCGCAGGGTACAAAATCAATGCACAGAAATCGGTTGCATTTTTATATACCAGTAACAAAGCAACAGAAAAAGAAATTAAGAAACTGATCCTACTTAGAATTTCACCAAGAACCATAAAAATACCTAGGAATAAACCTAACCAAAGATAAAAGATCTGTGTGCTGAAAACTATAGAAAGCTTGTGAAGGAAACTGAAGAAGACACAAGAAATGGAAAAACATTCCATACTCATGGATCGGAAGAATAAATATTGTTAAAATGTCAATACTACCCAAAGCAATCTACACATTCAGTGCAATCCCAATAAAATTTGCACTGGCATTCTTCTTAAAGCTAGAAAAAAAAAAATCTTAAAATTTCTACGGAACCACAAAAGACCCTGAATAGCCAAAGTAATATTGAAGAACAAAACCAATGTGGTAGGCCTCTAATACAAAGCTATAATCGTCAAGACTACAGTACTGGCACAAAAACAGACACATAGACCAATGGAATAGAGAACACAGAATTGGACCCACAAATATATGGGCAACTAATCTTTGACAAAGCAAGAAAAAGTATCCAATGGGGGAAAAAAAAGTCTCTTTAGCACACAGTGCTAGGAGAACTGGACAGCAACATGCAGAAGGATGAAACTATATCACTTTCTTACGCCACACACAAAAATAAACTCAAAATGGATGAAAGACCTAAATGTGAGGCAGGAAACCATCAAAACCCTAAAGGAGAACAACAACCTCTTTGACCTCAGCGGCAACAGTTTCTTGTTTGACACATCTCCAAAGGCAAAGGAATTAAAAGCAAACATGAACTACTGGGACCTCATTAAGATAAAAAGCTTCTGCACTGCAAAGGAAACAATCAACAAAACTAAAAGGCAACTGAGGGGATGGGAAAAGATATTGCAAATGACACAGCGGATAAAGGGTTAGTATCCAAAATCTATAAGGAACTTAACAAACTCCACACCCGAAAAACAAATAATCTAGTGAAGAAATGGGCAGAAAGACAGGAACAGACACTCTTCTAAAGACTTCCAGATGGCCAACAAACACATGAAACGATGCTCAATGTCACTCATCATCAGGGAAATACAAATCAAAACCACAATGAGATACCACCTCACACTGGTCAGAGTGGCTAAAATGAACAAATCGGGAAACTATAGATGCTAGCGAGGATGTGGAGAAACGGGGACTCTCTTGCACTGGTGGTGGGAATGCAAACTGGTGCAGCTGCTCTGGAAAACAGTGTGGAGGTTCCTCAAAAAATTAACAATAGAACTACCCTATGACCCAACAATAGCACTGCTAGGAATTTTACCCAAGGGATACAGGAGTTCTGATGCATAGGGGCACATGTACTGCAATGTTTATAACAGCACTTTCAACAGTAGCCAAATTATGGAAGGAGCCTAAATGTCCATCAACTGATGAATGGATAAAGAAGATGTGGTTTATATATACAATGGAATACTACTTGGCAATGAAAAATAGAATCATGCCATTTGCAGCAACATGGACGGAAATGGAGGGTATTATGCTAAGTGAATTATGTCAGTCAGAGGAAGATAGATATCATATGTTTTCACTCATATGTGGATGTTAAGAAACTTAACTGAAGATCATGGGGGAAGGTAAGGGGAAAAAATAGTTACAAAGAGAGAGGCAGGGAGGCAAACCATAAGAGAGTCTTAAATACATAGAACTGAGGGTGGATGAGGGGTGGGGAGAGGGGAACATGAGTGATGGGCATTGAGGAGGGCACTTGTTGGGATGAACACTGGGTGCTGTATGTAAGCCAATTTGACAATAAATTATATTTTAAAAAACATAAAAAAGAAACAATTAGACATGAAGAACTCAATAAATGAAATTAAAAGTACACTACAAAACAAATAACAGTTAGAGAAAGTAGAATGGTCAATGACCTACAGGACAGCATGATGGAAAGCCATCAAGATGTACAGGAAAGAAATGAATAATAAAAAATGAAAATAGATTAAAAGAACTCAGGATACTATCAAGTATAATAACATTTGCATTATAAGGACCCCAGAAGGAGAAGTGAGACACAGGAGCAGAAAGAAGTAAAAGTTGAAAACTTTCTGAATCTGAGGAAGGAAACAGGCAACCAAATCCAGGAGGCAGTGAGAGGCCCTAACAAAAGCAAACCAAAGACGTCGATACCAAGACATGCAGTAATTAAAATGGCAAAAAGGAGTGATAAAGAGAGAATCTGAAAAGCAGAAAGAGAAAAAAGAAAAGTTATATACAAGAAACCCCATAAGGTTATCAGAGAATTTTTCAGCAGAAACACTTTAGGCCAGAAGGGAGTGGCCTGATACATTCAAAGTGCTGTTAAGAAAAAACCTGCAACAAGGATACTAGATCCAGCAAGGCTATCATTCAAAAGAAAAGGAGAGAGCAAGACTTCCCCAAACTAAAGTCAAAGAAATTCATCACCCCTAAACATAGCAACAAACATCAAGGAAGTAATCAATAATAATCACCAGTAATATAGTAACAGTAGAGGTCTTTAACACCCCACTTCCATTACTCAAACAGAAAATCAAAAACAAAACAATGACTCTGAACGACCCATTAGAACAGATGGATCTTAGAGACCTAATCAGAACATTCAATCCTAAAACAAGGAATACACATTCTTTTCAAATGAACGCGAATGTTCTCCAAGACATGTAGCCCACGAAACAAGTCTCAACAGATTCAAAAAGACGGAAGTAATATTATGAATCTTTCCCAACCTTAATGCTATCAAACTAGAAATCAACTAACTACAAGAAAAAATCTAAAAAGAACACAATCTCCAATGCATGGAGATTAAGTAAGAGACTACTAAACCATGAATGGGTCAGCCTGAAATCAAAGAAATCAAAAAAATACATGGAGATAAATGAAAATGAAAATACAACGGTCCAAAATGTTTATGGGATACAGTAAAAGCTATTCTAAGAGGGAAGTTTATAGAAATATACGCCTACCTCAAGAAAGAAGAAAAAAATCTCAAACAACCTAATCTTAAAACCAAAGGAGCTAAAAAAAAAAAAAAAAGAACAAGCAAAACCCCACACTGGTACCAGGATGGAAATAATAAAATTTAGAGCATAAACAAAATAGAAATTAAAAAACAATGGAACAGATGAAACCGAGACCTGGTTCATTAACAGGATCAACAAAATTGATAACCCTTTAGCCACACTCATGGAGAGAGAGACAGAGAAAGAGAGAATTCAAACAAAATCAGAATTGAAAAATAACCAACATCACAGAAATACAGAAGATTTTAAGAGATTGCTTAAAATTATATGCCAACAAAGAAATAGATAACATCCTAGAAACATATAACCTCCCAAAACTCAATAAGGAAGTAGAAAATTTGAACAGACTGATTACCAGCAATGAAATTAAATGAGTAATCTAAAAACTCCCAACAAAAGTCCAGGACCAAATGGCTTCACAGGTGAATTCTATCAAACATTTAAAGAAGACTTAAATGCAAAACTCCTCAACAAATTATTAGCAAACTGAATACATCAATACATTAAAAAAAATCATTCACCATGATCAAGAGATTCAGTAGTTGGAAATCAATCAATGTGATATGCATATCAAAAAGAGGAAGGATAAAAATGGTATCATTTCAAATAATGCAGAAAAGGCATTTAACAAAGTGCTACATCCATTCATGAGGAACACTATGAACTAAGTAGGTTAGAGGGAACATACTTTTACATAACAAAGGCCATATAAGAAAAACCCACAGCTAACATCATACTCAATGGTGAAAAACCGAGAACTTTCCCACTAAGATCAGGAACAAGACAAACATGTCTGCTATCACTGGAAGTGCTAGCCACGGCAGTCAGATAATGAAAAGAAATAAAAGGCATCCAAATTGGTAAGAAGCAAAAATTTCACCATTTGTACAACATGATGCTATACATAGAAAACCTGAAAACACTCCACCAAAAACCTACTACAACAGATAAATAAATTCAGTAAGGTCACAGTCTACAAAACCAATATACAGAAATCTGTTTTGTTTCCATACACTAATAATGAAGTAGCAGAAAGACATTAAGAAAACAATCCAACTTATGATTTCACCAAAAATAATGAAATGCCTAGGAATAAACTTAACCAAGAAGGTGAAATACCAGTACTCTGAAGACTATAAAACACTGATGAAGGGGAGCCTGGGTGGCTCAGTCGGTTAAATGTCTGAACTTGGCTCAGGTCATGATCTCAGAGTTTGTGAGTTTGAGCCCTGTGACAGGCTCTGTGCTGACAGCTCAGGGCCTGGAACTTGCTTCCGATTCTGTCTCCCTCTCTCTCTGCCCCTGTTGCTCGCACTCTGTTTCTCTCTATCAAAAATAAACATTAAAAAAATTTTTTTAATTGATGAAAGAAATTAAAGACAAGACAAACAAATGGAAAGACATTCCATGCTCATGGACTGGAAGAATCAATATTGTTAAAATGTCCATACTATCCAAAGCAATCTATAAATTTAATGCAATCCCTATCAAAATCCCAACAGAATTTGTCACAGAACTAGAGCAGTCTTAAAATCTCTATGGAACCACAAAAGATCCCAAACAGCCAAAGCAATCTTAAAAAAGAAGAACACACCTGGAGGTACCACAATCCCAGATTTCAAGTTATACTACAAAACCATAATAATCAAAACAGTATGGTAGAGGCACAAATAAATAGACACCTAAGACCAATGGAACAGAACAGATACCCCAGAAACAAACTCATAATAATATGGTCGATTAATCTTCAATACAGGAATCAAGAATATACAATGGTAAAAAAGACAGTCTCTTCAACAAATGGTCTTGGGAAAACCAGACAACTATATGTGAAACAATTAAATTGGTCCACTTTCTTAAACCATACACACGAACTCAAAATGGATTAAGGACCTAAATGTGAGACTAAACCATAAAAATCCTAGATAAGTGCACAGGCATTTTTCTGACATCAACCCTAGCAACATTTTTCTTGATAGTTCTCCCGAGGCAAGACAAACAAAAGCAAAAATAAACTACTGGGACTACATCGAAATCAAAAGCTTCTGCAGAGCAAGGGAAACAATTAACAAAACTACAAGACAACCTATGGAATGAGAAAAAATATTTGCTAATGACATATCAGATGAAGGGTTCATATTCCAAATACATAAAGAATTTATATAACTCAACACCAAAAAACACAAATATTCCTATTAAAAAATGGGAAGAAGGTATGAACAGACATTTCTCCCAAAGACACATAGAGGGCCAACAGACACATGAAAATATGCTCAACATCACTCAGCATCAAGGAAATGAAAATCAAAACCACAAGAGCGTATCACTTCATACCTGTCATCCCAATGGCCATAATAAAAAATATAGGAAACAACAAGTGTTGGCAAGGATGTGGAAGAAAAGGAACCCGCACGTCCTTTTGTTGGAAATCAAACTGGTGCAGCCACTGTGGAAAATAGTATGGACTTTCCTCAAAAATTTAAAACAAGAATTACCATAAATTCTATTATTTCTACTACCGGGTGTTTACCCAAAGAATATAAAAAGTGTAATTGAAAAGATATATGCACCCCTATGTTTACTGCATCATGATTGATGACAGCCAAATTATGCAAGTGGTCTGAGTGTCCACCAATAGATGAACTATTAAAGAAGTGGTACATATACACAATGGAGTGTTATTCAGCCATGAAACAGAACGAAATCTCGCCATTTGCAACAACATGGAAGTTGGGTACAATGGTAAGTGAAATAAGTTAGAGAGAGACAAATACCATATGATTTCACTCATATGTGGAGTTTAAGAAACAAAACAAATGAACAAAGAAGCAAAGAGACAAACCAAAAAACAGACTCTTAACTACCGAAAACTGACAGTTACCACAGGGGAGGTGGGTGAAGGGGATGGGTGAAATAGATAAAGGGGATTAAGAATGAACTTATCATGATGAGTACTTAGTAATATGTAGAACCCTCAAATCACTATTATAAACCAGAAACTAATATTGCTTACTACTTAGTTTTCACTAGAAAGTAGTTTCTAAGCATTAAGAATTCTAACAAATGTTTAAGACTACTGGAAATAATGAAGGAAGCACCCTGTGAGCAAGGAAAATAAGATATGTGTTTTTGTTAATAAAGTTATGAGAAGTGGGAATACATTTTTGTTGAGGGAAAAGCAAGGAATCTGACCTAAAATGAGACTGGTTTAGAAAGGGAAAACAGGAGAAAAATCTGAATGTTAAAAAAAACAAAAAAGAAAGAAAGAAAGAAAAGAAAAAGTTGTAGAAAGTCTGTGAAAAAGGAATCTTTGCAAAAGAATGTGTCGTCAGGACAAAGACTGGAACTAATGAGTTGTAAAAGTATACTGGTTCAAGACTGTAGTTTGGTTTTTCTCTCTGTTGAAAGGACAGGATTTTCCTGGAATATTGGTCTGTTTTTGAAAGAAAAAAAGTACAAGGTTTTCCTTTATGTGCCCTGAAAAAACAAAGCTTGCTATCAGGTCTTTACTTAATAAATTTAAATCTTATCAATACTAAAAGAGCTAAGTTTTGTAAACACTATGTAACCTTGTCTATTTGCCTTTAGAATCTCTTAAAGCCATCTAGGTTAAATAAGTAATTAAGTTTTAAGGTTTGTAATGATTTGTGTTTCTACAAAGCGTGTGCTTTAAAAAAAATTTTTTTTAACATTTATTCATTTTTGAGAGAAAGAAAGAACGTGAGTGGGGAGGGCAGAGACACACACACACACACACACACACACACACACACACACACAGAATCCAAAGCAGGCTCCAGGCTCCGGGCTGTAGGCACAGAGCCCAACACAGGGCTCGAACCCATGAACCGTGAGATCATGACCTGAGCCAAAGTTGGACCCTTAACCAACTGAGCAACCCAGGCACCCCTGTTTGTTTATTTTTCAGAGAGAGAGAGACAGAGCATGAGCAGGGGAGGGGCAGAGAGAGAGGGAGACACAGAATCCAAAACAGGCTCCAGGCTCTGAGCTGTCAGCACAGAGCCCGACGCGGGGCTTGAACTCAGGAACCTGAGATCATGACCTGAGCCATAGTCGGACACTTAACCCACTGAGCCACCCAGGCGCCCCAGTAAGTACATGCTTTAAAACTTTCTGATATTTTTAATAAATTTCCCAAAATTCTAATTCTAAATTAAGTCTTTTTAACTAATAGGCTTATTTATTTGGTATGTTAAGTTACACGGGAAGCATTGTCAGAAAAGTGATGATAAACCTTTTAAGGCTCTATTGCCTAAGTGAAAGCTGTGAAATTCCAAAAGCTTTAATATGCCCTGGTATTTATTACTTGTAATTCTAAGTATTTAAGCACTGTCTATCCCAGAAGTAACCAGAGTTCCTTGTCAACTATAAGTCTTCTGTCATTTACAGTTACTGTTCTGATTTGTACTCCTACAAATGTGCTTCATCTTCAAGAACATTCACAGAGAGGACTTCTGACAAAGATTTGTGACACCCTTAAGATATTAAAACTAAGCTGAATAAAAATTTCTGGGAATGGGAAAACCACCACACTCGAACAAAAATAACATGATTAAAGGAATCAAGGAAGATGATTACGGTGTTTATGACTCATTTGAAACATCACTGGTTATCTAATGTTTGCTCTTCAGGATTTTAAAAAACATTTTATCTTTTTCCCCCTGCCTGATCCCTCCTGAATTCAGAAATTCTCAGTGGGTATTCGTACCTTCATGGAAGTTATTTGCGTAAATTCAGTAATAATCTCTCCATGTAAGGGGTCACCATCAGAAAAACTCATTGTATTAGCATGGCTTTGACTAGAATGTCATATTTGAGAAAGACATGCATAGGTTCAGGTAGGACCAGAAAGCTTCAAGGAACTAAGGTTGACTTTATGGTGCCAGGGAAGCCCCCTAGGATAACTAGCCTGGTTGGGGCCTTGCTTACTAGGTTCCTGGGAGCCTTACCAGATTAAGTAAGGAAGGTCACTTCCTGGCAGGCTTAGGGACCTCAGGATATTTGGGGGACCCCAAGAAGCAAGAAAGTATTTCATTTCTTTAGGTATTACAAGTGAGTCGATTGGCAAGTATTTGGCTTGGCTCTTAGCCTCAAAAGGCTTTCAAAAGCTCGATCTGAAATTCTTCATGAAAAGTTGTAGCAAAGCAGATCTGAGAGAACATATAAGGCCAGTCACTGTTCTTGCTATACTTACACAAATATTTGGGCCAAATTTGTTTAAAATGGTACTTGTTTCACAAACAAATTAGTCTTATTTTGGCTCCTGCTGATGGAAATGAGGGTGATTTTGGAGAGAAAAAATTATGTTTTAGTAACATACCTCTATGGGTGTGAGATTCTAGTTCTGATTAATTGTCCTTGCATGTTTATTGTTTACCATACCGGCTGGATCCTGAATGCTAATGATTTCCTTGATTATTTCGCAAATTTTCTACCTGACCACTGACACCCTATAGGGCTGCCTCCGGAAATGAGACAACTGTTCACCTGAACTGACCTGATTTACCTCATTACGGAATGTGGAATAAGAAGGTAAGACTACACGTTAGAGCCAAAAAATGGCTCTATGAAGGATAAGGGCTCAGCCTAATACTAGGGGCTATCTACAACGGGATGAAAGGCAGTTTCACTGCTTGAATCCTGATCAATGCCTCTTTCCAGCAGGAAGTAGCTGGAGTCATCCCTGTCACTTAAGAATGAGGAATGAAGAAAAGTCAGGTTGACATGGAGACCCAACAGCTACTGTGTTGTTGCTACAGGAAGATTTGCCACGTCTACTCACTTTGAAATATCTGTCTTACTGCCCCGGCCTGGCACTGCTGATGTCCCTCTGTCCCTGTTGCCTCAGGAAGCGTCTCCCTGTTGTGAGCTGTGACTTAAGGTCAAGTTCACAATCACTTCGAGGCTGGGTCTCTGGAAAGGATCTCTTGCTGTTACCTTCACTCGATGACTCACCTCTTTACCAGGTCACTGGGGAACTATACGTCTAAGTGTTTTCTGTTATAGGTATATTAACCTCATGTGGCCATTTATATTACTGCTGTGACATAGGTATGCAAGCCAACTAATCCCAATATCTCGCTCTAGGGCCATTATGGAAGAATGTCACATAAAGACCATACGGGCCATAAACATGTTGGAGGTGAAGCATACCAATGCTGACAGTACTGACTCCATGTCTGGCCCTCCATCTTATTCATGTCCAGGTCATCACCTGCCTCAGGGCTGTGTGTTCTGGGCCTCCTGGAGGTTAACGTATGCCTGACCAGAATTCCGGAAGGCTTGTAGTGATCACCCCTCAAGTTGCTGAGATAAGTAGTAGAGGTAATATACTTTGCTCTCCCATCTTCTACAGTGCATGTGGCGCCACAGGGTCTGTTAAGTGTTAGACCGTGTGACCTCACCACAGTGCCCTCTGCACATCCCGTCACACTCTATAAAATCTGTGGGCTGAGGTCCAGACTTGGTGAAGAGTAGGTGTGCAGCCACCTGGATCATCACCTGCCCAATCCCCCCGGTAAGTCACTCTGAATAAAACACTGTGTGAACTGTATGGAGTCACCTGCTTCGTTTTCCGATCTCAAAGTGCCTTCTCAGTTTTCATCCTCCACCTTCCAACACTCCCTTTTCCCTGTTTCTTAAAAAAAAAAAAAGGGGGAATCAAGTCCTCCTGATTCTACAGGATGGCCCCGGAATGTGTAAACCTAACTATACGTAAGTGGCCGACTGACATTACAATTCTTGGTATGTGCAATGTTTTGTCCCTAATTAGACATGTGCAGTTAACATGTGCTGCTTTATCAGCACTGAGTAAGCGGAGTCTTCACCACCCCCCACAAGTAACGGTGGGGTGGGGGCGGGGAGGGTGCAGAGTGCACAGTCCTGATCTGTTCACAGTGCAAGCTGCTCTACGAAGTCACACTGTACCATTCGGTCACAACAATTATAATTCAACTGGTTCCTTACATCTCTGGTGTAACGGCCATGACTGGAGACACTTCAGGTGGCTTCCGCCTCGCCTGTCAAGCAGAGGCACCGATGGGGTCACAGTAAGTGGTAGGAGACATCAAACAGCTGCCTCTCCCCAGATTTTATGACCACATTTATATCCTTAAATCTCTCAAATCAATACTCTCTTACCATTCTTCTCCGGAACAACTGTAACAATCTCTTAGCTGATCTCCATGTCTACAGTCTCACCCTCCTTAAGCCGTCAGCTAATGCTACCAAGTGTGGGAGCATTAGTTCCTCGAAATGTGTGTGTGATCATGTCCCCGAGATCACAGATTCATACTCCTCTCTCCAGACTGCACCAGGTTTCAGAGTTGGAGGGTGCACTGAAAGGATCAAGTGCTAAGTCTGCTTAAGCAAACAGAAAAAAGTTTTAAAAAACAAAACAAAAAAACAAAAACCTAGCAGGCAGGAAGAAAAGAGCAAAATGGTCACCCTGAGTCGTCCCCGAAGCTGTCTTGGCCCTCCTTTCCAACTACAGCAATGCCCTTCCCCTAAAATAAACCTTACTCCAGTTATAGAGTACTTATAATTCTCTGACCACAGCAGTCTACTTTAGATCTACTGTCCATTTGTTTATGCCACACTTTTTTTTTTGCCTTGAATACTACTATCTCAAAGAGCCTCCTCCTCCTAAGTTGTTCTCAAAAAAGGTCCTAATATCAAATTCATTACTCTTTCAGTATAACTTACTTTAGATTTCTGGCTAATTCTAACACTTCATTGGATTTATCTGGCTTACATTTATATCTTTACTAGAGCTTACAGTTTCTTAAAACAGGGATTTTTTTTTTTTTAATCCCAAATCCCTAATACACAAAATAGGCACAGAAGTGTGTTTTGCTGTTTGGAGTAAGCTCTACATTCTAGACCTCCTTGATTCTTTTATGTTTTTATTTATTATTGAGACAGAAACAGGGCATGAGTGGGGGAGGGGCAGAGAGCGAGGGAGACACAGAATCGGAAGCAGGCTCCAGGCCCTGAGCTGTCAGCACAGAGCCCGATGCGGGGCTCGAACCCACGAACCGTGAGATCGTGACCTGAGCTCAAGTCGGCTGCTTAACCGACTGAGCCACCCAGGCGCCCCAAACCCTCCCTGATTCTTAACCTGTTCAGGATCCCTTGAGAAAGTGAACACTTTGGATACTTTGTCCAAAAACTGAAAGGAAATTTACCAGACGGGTGGAGGGAGGGCCGTCAAATTCCTGAAGAGCAACAAGGAATCCCTAGGGATTCCACTCTCTGGCTTGAGAACCCGCGCTTTTGAGACAAAGTAGTCTTGACTGGTATTAAAGTACACACGCCCCCTCCCTCTGACCCTCCACTCCTGCAACTCCAAGGATCTCCAACTTACTAGGGAATATATTAAATGCACCACAAAGTTTTTTTCACTCCAGTTAAGGCTTAATAAACTGCTCCTAAAAACGAAACAGAAATAGGGCTTCTCTCAGCCCTGATCAGGCCCAAGAGAACCCAGGGAAAGTACCAGGGCCAAAATAAACAACAGAGACTCTGACACGCTCTCCAAATAAAAGACGGTACCAAGGCTTTAGGTGCAATGTTCTGTAGAATGAGAGCCAATCTGTTGAAGTTACGCACTCGAAACTTCCACTGTCAAATGGAAAACGCAGAACTGGCCTTACCGGGTCTCCAGACCCCTGATCTTGTTCTAAAACCAGCTTCTCCACCCCCTGCGCCCGCACAACTCACGTCCCCTCTACGCTCCCCTTCGTGCCTATGAAACGGTAAGCACGGATCCCGACTAGGGAGATGCGGGATTTTTCGGCTGGTGGCAAACCCCACAACGCCTCGAGGCTAAGCTCGAGGCGGCCGGCGCGTCCTCTCCCTTCTCTGCTACGCCATCGGCACGTCCACCCGCCGCCGCCTCCCGTGGCGAAACGAAGCGGGTGGGAAGCTACGTGACGGCTTTATCCGCTCGGCGGAGGGAAAGACGGGGACACGGATACCTCTCGGAATAGCGCAGGAGTTCCGCGTCGAGCTGTTCCCGGATACCGGTGCGCTTCCGGTTAAGGTAGCGCGGCGAAAGGGCGATGTGTCTTCGGTGCGGCCCGGCCACCAGGCAGGAGTAGCGGCTGTTCACCAGCGCACATGCGGCAGCGTAGCTTGGCAGCTCTAGGCAGGGCAGGACGGCGGCCGGTCCCACCACGGGTCCCTCAGAGGCCGCCTTCGGCGGCGGAGCCTCTGAACAACCCGCAGCCATGCGGCGTGTCAGCTCTCCCGCGGCGCGCGCCGCTGACCCAGGCAAAACCGCCTGTCTCCGGACGCCGGGTTTCGGCGTCATCCACCCGCTGGCACGCCCCTCGGGGAGGGCTCTCCTCCAGCTGCATTACTCGCTTATGACCAGCAGAGGGCAACCGCGTCTTCAACTGGGGAGCTAGGAGCCCGAGTGTTTAAACACGCTCCAAAGGCCACCCAGCACCTCTCTCCTTGAAAGGCCTGGCAAACTTATATTGTCGCCGCGTAGATTTAACAGGGGTTCACACTTTGATCATTTCCCGTAGTAACGTGGTTCGGTAAATTTTACAAGCGTGGACAGTACAGTAATACATTTTAAAATATTCACGGAGTGTATTTTCTACAGGAAACCCCAGCTCAAAAAGCATCGCAGGTGCCTCAAATACAAGACATCGGAAAATAAACCCATCATCGCTCCCATCCCGCTTCTCTCTTCATTCTGTAATAGCTAATTCAGGAAATCTTATCACCACTTTCCAAATGGCGCAGTCTAGCTGTCATCCTTGTAACCACTCTTGTATCTTCAAGTATCATCAAATCAGCCCCAAGGCTTGTGGGGTCCAAAGTGGAAACATCAGTCTGCTGGGATACTTCTTTCAGTTCTCGCTTCCAAAACTACTGAAGTGCCTGTAGATGGTCGAGAGGACACTCAGAGCACCTTCTCCGAAAAGGAAAATATAACCATGACTTGTCCACATACACGCCCATTTTTCTCAGGATAATACAAACTCCTTAATATGGTTCTTAAGTTACTTACGAGACCACATTAGGATCTGTTGTCAGCCCGGCAGTTCGATTTATCACACTCCCCACTTAACATTATCTGCTAGCCACCACCCATGCTCACCTGGTGGGAGCACAGCAGGTTCTCTCCTAATGCGCACACTGTACTCATGTGTGAAATTTTAGCTTAGATTCTGCATTCTGTTCCTCTGCAGTTTACTACGCCCTACCTCTCCCCACCCCTACATAAGGACTAGTTGGTTCCCCCATCTTTGTAAATTACTACCTTCAAGCACTTGTTTTTATGTTAATTTTTTGTCAGTTGCCTGTTGGCCTTCCCTCAAAGACTCCAAGCTCACTAAGGCAGGAACCCTGCTACCTGTCTTTTTCACCACTGCAACTCCCTTGTGACTCAGAACAGCCAAAGCATGGGAAATGAATCAATGAATGAATGAAAAAACAGGCGATAAAGAGGTCACATTCTAAGTGAGGAAACAGAATCTAAACATAAATACACAACCCAGATTACGCTACGTTAAGTGCCAAGAGAAATGCATGGCAGTTAGTGGTGTGAGTTTTAACATACGTCCACCTCCCTTTTAAACCTTTCTTAACCTGTTTTCACACCTGTAAAATAAGGATAATAATAATGTACATACCGTGCTTACTGTAGAAATGGTAGGAGGTTAAAAAAAGATAAGTAAAAAAACCATTTTCTCTAGTATTCTTTCATTTCAAATTCAGCATGAGATGACGATGGGATGACACTGTTCCCAAATCCCAGGGAATAACATAAGCCCGTGAATGGGAAATGTTAACCTGCTTCACCTGGATTTGATTGCAAAGTTCTGAAAAGGCCCCATGCAGTACCCTTTTGTTTAGCATTCTCAGCTTTGGCTAAATATTAAAATCACCCGAGGAGCTGTAAAATCTGATGCCTTAACAGCATCCCCAGACTAGTTAAAGCAAAACTTCTCCCCGCAATGAAGAGTCATGTAGATTCTCTGCAGGTGAATTGAATGAAAACAATTTGTACAAAGCAATTTAGTAAAAGCAATATGCTAGACTTCAGGACAATTCAGTCAAAACAAAACTTACCTGACATCAACTACCCCAGAAATGATTTTTCATGAATTTTAAATAGGGGGTAGTTTTGTAACCCTTTCCATGCTCATAAGACATTTGCTTGTTTGAATTTGAAAATTGTTTTCTACTCTTTCGTTTTTTTAAGTTCTGTCTTGATTGTTGGTTGCTGCCCACAATCTGCATGATTTGAAAGAGGGAAAAGGTGATTTAGCCTACATGTAAATGTTCACCATTTTGGAGCTACTTTACTAAATTAACCTGTTTCACCTGCCACACAGGGAAGACGTAAACAAGTACAATGAGATTCCTCCCACCTAACTCCCATCTCACTCAAATTCACAAACTTTATTTGATCAAGGGCCTGTAGTTAGACTGTACCATTGTTTTTTGGTCTGAAATTTAATCAAACTGGCACAGGAATTCAGGCCCTGGTGTTCCCTGTTTTCTGAAAAGCCCCGTCAAGTCACAGTCATCAAGCCTGGGCTAAGAAAACCTCTTTTCTATAAAGGAGAAGTTCGATGTGACTTTGACTCCATGTCGACTGACCCCACAGAAAAAGAGAAAAGTGTCTCTGCAACTCTGTCTTATTTCACCACTGACCTCTTCCTTTCCAACATGCACACATACTCTATATTATGTTAGTGTGTTTCTTTTCCTCAAAATCAATGAATCCCTGGAGCAATATATATGTGCAATAATTAGTAGTTTGCTGAAATAAGTTACAATGTAATTTGTGCCATATACTCTGATTTTTGTAGAAAATATGCATTTTTATGATTAGAAAAGAATCTGGATATACAAATTCTATGTTAGTTATTTTGAGGGTGGGTTGCTTTTTAAAACTGTGTCAATTTTCACATATTATTGGAATGAGTGTGCATTGTTTAATATTTTTAAAAAGTAGAAACTTAAAGCATTCCCATTGTTGACGATTTTGGTTGTTACCAGACATACTCAATTTTTAAACAGTTTAATACAGGGCAAGGCAAGGAGACTTGGATGCTAACGTTACGTTGTTTGAATCCTGGCTCTGCCGTTTACTAGATGTGTGGCAATGGGCAAGTTCTTTCTTTTTTAATAAAAAACATGAAATTATTAGAATAGACTTTACTGAAGAAATGGAATTAGTAAATTCGAACCACGTGTAAAGGTTTACATAAAATAAAGGGCAATGTAGATAAAAATGCCATTCCATCAATTGGCTTTTGCTGCGTAACAAACCAGCCTCGAATCGGGTGGCTTTGGAAACAATCATTAATTCAGTTTATAATTCTGTGACTACAAATTCGGGCTGGACTCAGCTGGACTCACTCCAGCGTCTGTAGTCAGGTGTGGTTGGTCCACGTGTCTCATTCTCCAACAGGCTGGGGTAGGCTTGTCTGCCTGGCAGCTGTGTACCTTTCTGAGCAGAAGAGAGTGGAAGAGTGCACCAGAGAAAACATGGCCTCTTGCACAATGCAATCCAATGCATGAAATACTTATGATCTCAAGACTTTGTCCTTTGCCTAAGAAAGGATCTGGGGCTACGTCTATCATATACCAGGTGTGCACCAGAAGTCCCTAAAAGTGATAGTAATAACAGTCCTGACAAGAAGAGTTTCATCACCCGTATGCATGGATTTTATTAAATTGTTAGAATGAATGATGATTTCATCAACGTCACAGCCACCACCATGACTGTCATCACCATAGCTACACTTTGTCACAAAACTGCCAGGCACTGTGGTAAGTGCCTTAAACAAATCACCAGCACAGAATCTTTATGCACTTATTACCATTATTAAATATTTTTACAGATGAGGAGACTATAATCTAGGGAAGATTTCAAAATGTTGGCCCCATGAAGGTTGCAATCCTGTCTGTATTGTTAAAAGCTGAAGACCTAGCGCCTAGCACATATTTCTTGAGTGAGCAAATGAATAAGTTTTCCAAGGATACGCAGCTGCTAATCAAGGAATCTAACCTAGGCATGACTCATTCCAGGCAAAGCTCATGCTTCGAATCCCTAAAAATCCTCACTTTTCCAATACACAGGGCCAAAGATGATAAAGGAAGAAATTTTAAGAGTCAAGAAAATGGGTGGCTGATTTTAGTTAGCTCTGCCTAAAAACAAATGGTAAAGTGGGAATCAGATCAAACTGGTAAACAATTACCTTTTTAACAGGCTTGGCGAGATGTCAAAGAAGCTCTGTTTTGGGCCAAAGTGTGAGTGCTGGCGGTCTTGCAGACAGTAATTCTGATAGGAGCCGGGTGCAAGAGTCCGGTGGTTTGGGTCTTAGTTGTGGCCCTCTGTCACCCTGGAAAACTTGTCTACTCTTTTTAAACTTCAACTTCCCAATCTGCAGTGTAGAAGTATAATGATAGGGAGAAGCTGCAAGGAGTAAATAAGTCAATGACAGTGTGATACTGAGCACGGTTAACTGGCCTATAGTAAGTACTTAATAATGAGAGGCTTTTTGGAGTCCATAAGCAACACTTCAGGCATAATATGCCTGGTTCAGCCTGATTAAGGCTATAAAGCTGAGTTTGGATGAAGAGTGAGGCAGAGCCCTGGACCTAAGAGGAAAATTCCTATAACAGTATGAATAAAACTGCAGAATAACTTGGCCCCATTTCCATGACTGAATTTTTTGTTTTGCTTTGTTGTTATTAGCATGATTAGTTTCAGCTCCTTATCAATGTACTTACCCTTGTAAACAATTTATACACATAAACATGTGATTCAGCTCACCACAGTAGAAGACTTCAAGATAATATCCTCTTAAAATATTTTATTGATAAAATTCACTCTAGATATGAACTATGTTTACTGAGATACCAATTTGCAATTTCCTTTGTGAGGAAGAATAAAATAGCTTCAGTACAAACTGTTTGAAATAAATATGTTTTGGGGGGAAACGGGTTTTTTGAGTAGTTAAATAAATGGAAAAATACAGTGCTTTGAGGGGAAATACATGTTTTAAATTTGCCTAATGGGTTTTGGAAATGAAGAAACAAACCAAAGTCTGAATAGATACTAATGTATCAATTAGCTATTGGTTGATGTCCACTGCCTGTAATGCACAAAATGTGTCAGCAGATGGCATACATGAGCTTTAAATTGGTAAAGTTTCGCTTTAGCCCAAAACACTGCCGGAACGGCAAGAATCAAGGCAACTATTTATTGATGGCTTTTTAACCTACAATCCTTAAAAAAGGACCTGGCATAAACTTTTAACTCTGAAAGCTCTTTCTATTTTCTTATTAGATTGATGAACTGCCGAGTGTACACTGTGCTTACACTTAGGGAAAAAAATACGTTATATTTTATTGAACATGCTAGATTTTACATTTTGCAAACTATTTTCAGCTGTTGCTGCAACTATATTCAGCTGTTGCTAAAAATACATAGAAATGAATTAATTCAGATGTATCTGTCTGTAAGTTAAGACCTAACTGCTTTACTAATGTTATGTTTTATTGGTAGTGAAACCATACTCCAGAGGATTAATGAGGTTGAAACTAGCAGTTTAAAGCTTGTTTTTCAGAGCGCTAATTTCCCCTAACAAGCTATTGTGTTTTTTCAGATCCTACTACCAAATTCATTAAGCTGTCTCTGCAGAAACCTGGACCCAAGGTCAACTGATAAGGCTCCAGCCTATAACCAAGCAAGGCCCGGCATTCCTTACCTGAGAGGTAAGGAGTCCAAGCCCCCATCCAGTTTATAGCAGGTCTCGGCTCTCTTGGAGCATGCCCATAGTCCCTTCTCCTTGTCCTAGAATAACCTCCTGACACCAGGGGGCAGAACCCTGCCTCCTGGTTGTTAAGTCTCCACCGCAAAGTGAACATGGGATGTATGTTACATACCCTATCTTTCTTCATGAATAGTCATAACGTTTTCCTGCCCTTTTCATCAAAATGTATGTAATCTCAATCCCTATGATTATAAAAATCATGCTCTTTTCCCCTTCGGAGGGTGGATTTGAGACTTGTCCTCGGGTCTCCTGGCCTGGCTGCCTCTCGAATAAACCCTTTCCTTGCTACATCCCTGATGTCTCAGTGATTGGCCTTGCTGTGCACCATCAGGAAGATGGTTTTGGGTTTGGTTCCGATAGCCCTGCCTGTCATCAGCAGCACCTGAAATGTGGTTAGAAATGCAAGTTCTTAGGCCTCACCTTAGGCTTCCTGAATTAGAGCTCTGGGGATGGAGCTCAGCAAGCTGTTGACCAAGCCCTCCAGGTGACTGTAATACCTGCCGAAGTTTAAGAACAAGTGCCTTGAAAGAAACTTGAATTACTGGAGAGGCTCTGAACTGATTGTTTTTATTCAGATGTAATTGATATAGATGCAGTAATAATTAGCAATGTAGTTGATTATTTCTTTCATGTGATTTAGTGTTCAGACAAGGTAAGTTTGCAAAATAATGAACATAAAATAGTACACAATTTACGTAGACTCAGAGACACAGACGGCCATTGCTTAATTTCCACACATCTCATACTGAATGAAAAATTTATGTTCCTTTCTAGAATGTACTAAAAGGGATAAATTATAGTAAATTGTGCATTGGAACCTAACTAAACTAACAAATTAATATTAAGTCAAAATACAATTATTTCCAAGGAGTATAGAACAATCTTCAGGAAGGAAGGAAAGGAATCCGCTATAAAAGGGAATTTGTATACACACGTGTGTATGTTCTGTGCTCTCTCAGGCATAGTTAATTCCTCCTGCAATTCTGTTGCTGAAATAAGAGGCACAACCATTTAAATTAACAACTAATGGGGCGCCTGCATGGCTCAGTTGCTGAAGGGACCTACTTCCACTCAGGTCATGATCTCGCATTTCACAGGCACGAGCCCCGCATTGAGCTCTGTGCTGACACCTCAGACCTTGGAGCCTGCTTCGGATCCTGTGTTTCCGTCCCTCTCTGCCCCTTCCCTGCTCACATTCTGTCTCTCTCTCTCAAAAATAAATAAAATAAATGAATTAATTAGCAACAAATACACACAGGCCATGTTTTCATTTGTAAATAAGAGAAGTTATGCAAACATCGTTTATCACTATAATTTTATTGTAAACACTGCTTTGCCTCAATTACCTTCCTACCTGAAAATTTTTATTAATTTTTGTGTTAATTCAGAATTTCTCAAAGAACACATAAACTCCTTGTTCCCATGAAGAAGCTGTGTTTATTCAGCTTCTGGAGTCTAAAGGCAATCTTTCTTCTTGTCCATAAACACAATTTTTACAGTTTTAATAAATGGATTATTTGTAAATCACACGAGGTGCTTATGAGGGTAACAATAAGAGCAAAAAGCAAATAATCATTGCTTCTCACTCTCTAACAATGGAATTATTTGTGTCTTTCTCACTTCTGTGGTAACCACATACAATATTGTTCAAACACCCTGAACTTTATGCTTGGATTTTATCTCTTGGCTGTAGTTGAGATTCTCTGATTATTACCTAAGAATGTATGTGTTATAATTCAATAGAAAGATCTAGATATATACATATATAATTTAAAGATGAACTTTAAAACATGGACCTTGATAAAATCATACTAATTTTTAGCTCTAGTTACCTGAAGTTGCAAGTATCTACATAGGTATCAATTATTAACAGGAAGGCAACTACATACCATTTGAATGAAAGATTCTAGTTAAAAAGGATTGGTTTAAATAGTAAAATGAGGAATTCTCTAGTTCCATCCATGTTGTTGCAAATAACAAGATTTCATTCTTTTTAATGGCTGAATAATATTCCACTATATACACATATATATGTATATATAGTATATATAGAGAAATATATAGTGTATATATAGTATATATATAGTGTATATATAGTGTGTGTATATATAAATAATATATATATAGTATAGTGTATATATATAGTGTATATATAGTGTGTGTATATATATAATATAGTATATATAG
>CM053559.1:8322035-8366182 GCA_028646485.1 Cryptoprocta ferox | reverse complement strand
TTTCTTTCCAGAGAAATGATCTTGGAGAGCCCAAGAGATATCTTCCAGCCCTCCATCAGGATGCTGTGAAATGACATTTAAGGACCTCTATCTTAGTGGGTAGGTGAGGGCAAATATCCTGATTAATTAATACAAGGAGCAGTCATGTGTTCTGATTCCCTGAGGTTAATCAAACACTTGATGCACATTTAACAGGATCTTAGGATTTTCTGTGAGGCTTCAGACAGTCTTCTAAAGTCTCTCTGGCAGTTTTCAGTAACACAACACATTATGGTTTTGGGGTGGGGCTTGCAATGTACTGTGTGGCTAAGAGAGTAGAGCCTTTGGGTGTTAATGAAGATAAAACTTTGAAATCAAAAGTCCCTAGTAGATGTGAAGGAAAGTAAAGATGAATCCTAGTTCTTAAAGATTTCCAGTTAAATGAAAGGCTATATGCCTAATGCCTAGGCTATATGCCTATCTAGTTAACGTAGATAATATTGAACTATTAAAATTTTAAATAAATTTGTTTAGATCTAGGGTTTGACTTTTTACAATATGTTTCTGTATATTTACATTCCTAGTAAAAGACTTTTGTATTCGGTAAATAATTTTCCTGGCAAAAAGAGCAAAAAAAACCCTTTTGTAAAATTTTACTAGGCATCCACATTTCCAACAATTTCTGAATTGGTTTCCTCTGCTCTGAGTAACTTACAACCTGTGATTTATGGTTTTGGAATAATTGAATTTCTTGGCCATCATATACTTTGAATAAAAAAATATAACATATGTTTCCAGAAAATGATTTAAGGAAGACAAGAGTGAAGTGATGCCAAGTTCTGAAACTTTATTTGGAAACTGTGTTCTAACCAAATGGTACTTAAGATGCTCTCTCTGAATTTCTAAAATGTGTTTGCTAAATAATCTTGGAAAATGTAGCCTTGGACATACGGTTTCTGAGCATGCCACTTTTGAGCTAAGTCAGTGAAAAAAGTGGAGGGCGGCATAATTTTCTCACCTTCCCAAGCATAAGAAATGCAGAATTTTTCATTGGCGCATGTTAACAGGCTGAGTAAATTTCTTCAAAAAATAGGAGTTACGCATCTCATTTTACCTGTCAAATATAAAATATTTAGTTATTTAGTGGAATATTTCATGAATAGAATTTTTTTAAAAACACGAAATCTCTATAGCAACTTTTAGACTTTATTATGGGTTTGGCCTACACTGTATTTTTGGTAGTTTTTTTCAGTCCATGGATTTAACTGGTCCATCAACTTCAAATTCCACGGACACTTTACTGATTCTTTTCACACGTTTTATTATTATGATAATTGGTTGACTGAGGGTTAGGGACAGTTCCCCTCTATGTGCTTTTGATAAGCATTTTCCAATAGAACTTTCTGAGATGATGGAAATATTCTACAACTATTGTCCGTATGTGGCTATTCAAGCACTTAGAATGTGGCTACTTCAACTGAGAAACTTAATATTTAACTTTGTTTTGATTAATTTATAAATATATTTAATTACATGTGGTTAGATTAGTGGCTACTCTATTAGATAATATAGGTAGACCTTAGAACAGTGAATTTATGACCCGGAGCAATTCAAGTCTACATTTGTAAGTAGCATTAACATTGGCTGCTCTGGATAGTATTAAAGGGTTTTCCTCAGTGGTTCTGAACGAGGGGGCAATACTTACCTGCCAAAGAGACAGGTGAAAATGTGTTAGGACAATTTTGGTTATTATGACTGGGGTATCCTCTTGACATTTAGTGGATGGGGACCAGAGATGCTTAATGACCTAAAATGCATAGGACAGTCTTTGCAATGAATTACTGTCTACACCAAATGCCAATAGCAACAATTTGACAAACACAAGGTCAGCAGAGTTCTCTGAATATTGTGGTTTCATTTGTGAGATCCCCTACAACTTCAGTCCTATTTATAGCTAAATCTATCTCCTATAGTTTGTATCTTACTAACTCCTGTTCCTCTGGACCTCATTTTCTTATGTTCATTTTGTCCCGTATCTTCAACTACTCCCTCACTGCATTTGAACAGACTTCAGTGTCTCCTATCACAGAAAATATCCTTTCTGAATTCCATATCCACTACTGGGACACTCCCTGCCTCCTCATGCACAGCATCCTGTCCCCTGCCAATCTCAGAACCTACTGGGAGAAACTGTTTTTTTCATGATGAAAAGAAAGTTCACACCATATGTAGTTTCAAAGCACACCATTTTATTACATAGTTCATATCAATAGAATTATCATACCATGTTCCACTTCTAAACAATTGTATATATGTGTGTGTGTGTGTTTCTATATACATACACGTATATGTTTAAAAATTTCCAAGCAGAGTCCACTTTTATTCTTTTATGCTTATAATAACTGCACCTTTTTGTAGCTAGTCTCTGTAGCACACCACCACACTAGTTTCACATATTGTTTTCCTAATTTACTTTCTCCCAACGGTAGGTTCACACTAAAACTGTAATGTAGTCACTTAAAATATCCTAGTTCATTGTTCGATTTATTGTGAAAATTAAATTTTCAAGTACTTGAACAATGTCTTCCTAACTTCCCCTAGTTAGTTCAGAAAGAATCGTTAAACATCACAAATAAATCCCTCTAGATAACTGAGCCCTGAAAATATTGGGTTAAAATAACTACATTTAAAGACATATTTATACTTGGTTATATATACTGTAGACTATTTGGATAATCGTAATGATTGCATCTCTTCTTAACTCTATATCAAAGCAATGATATGCTTACTTTTGTCCTTTGATGGGTGATTTCATAAATTATCTCAAAAGGCATTAAAACATCTCACTGATGTATTATCTCTGTATTATACAAACATGTCTACAAAGAAATGCCACCTAAAATTAGAGTCAGTGGTTACTCCTTCAGTACAAAACTACATCCTTGCATAAATTCAGTAGAGCCAGATATATACAAAATATCTGCACTGTATTGTTTAGATTTTCAGTGACAATGATTATGTCTGTTTGTGGCATCAAAAGAACAGTGATAATGTTGTTTCGCTATTGAGGTTGCATTTATGGGCAACTACTCTAAAGTGCTGGATAATGAAGTTATTCGTATGAGTTAGGAGACTTTGAACACTACACTAAACAACCATAGTCCAGCTATTTCTTTTGACTATATACAGCCAGAATTTTTTATGAGGTGACTTAAATAGGGCAGGTGATGATTGTGTTGCTCTAAAACTAAAAGACCTTCAGTTTTCCATTAACTAAAATTATTATTTTGTTATCATAGTTAAAACTCACATTTTTTCCTAAATTATAACATGTTCTCACCCTGAATATTAAAGGTTGAATTTACCTGTGGTTCAATAAGTAACTCATAAAAATGACTTAACTAGCTTTGGCAAAAAATAAAAGTATACAATATAGTAAGAATTACATATTTTGACGCATTAGATTTTTTAATCTGTTACCAGAGGTTGTGTTCTCATAAATATTTTTCAGAGACCATGCTATTTTCTTGCCTATTCATATTGTCATCGATTTCTATTTTAACATTCCATTATGGAAGAGAAGAATTGAATCTAGCTATATAAATGTGGGCCTATTTCCTTTTACAAAGAACTCTTTCCGGTTCTTTCAATAAATGTATTGTTAAAAATAGTCTGTATTGTTTCATGTAAATTATAAAGTTAAAAATAACTAAATTAAGTTCCAGCAAAGCTAATTGTAACTTTACCTTTTGGGCATACATCATCTGGGCTGTAAGATGTTGAAGTAGAAGTATCATGAATAATCACAAGTCATTATGTCTGTACTTATAAACGTGGAAGTATGTGATTTAAAGTTGTTATATTTATAAATCAGTATTAATCATTGTTATTACATAAATACCTAATAGTAAGTAAAATAGCCAAATAAGCCATCTGTCTGTATACTACCCTATTCAGATATCTCAACTCTTTATCAGTCACAATGATATTTCCACACAGCAGACATAATAAAAAGAATAAAAATGAACAAATTTAGTAGAAATCAAATGTGTGATTTTGTAGGCATAGAAAAGCCTTGAAAAATTGCTTTCCCATATCTTTGGGGATAGAATCTTGATAATACCTCAACAGCATTGTAATTTCTTTTTGACTACCTATTTACATTCATGAATGCTATAAATATATGCTGTATATATTTTCCATATTTACAGTATATGTACACACATACACACACAATTTATTTTATTCTTAGGCTCATTCATGAACATGCAGATCAATCTGCATGATATGATCAAAACGTATTTATTTTCCTTAAATGATATTCATTTATAATTTTTCACTCTTGTGCAAAAATGCAAAAATATCATACAGATTAGTATTTTCTCTCTCTAAAAAATTCTTTTTTATGCTTTAGGGGTTTTTTTGTCATTTACAAATAAATTATGAAATATAGTTCATTCACAAATTGGAAATAATTATGTTTTTTACAACAAGGCATTGCTGAGGTTTTGAATTGTGGTATTCTTGAAGCCATTGTCTTTCAAAACAAAGACATCAGTAGGTTATTGTTACTTCTTGATATTTGTACTTTTGATTATTTATATGAAATATATCATTACAAATCTAATACTCATGCTAGTCAAATAATGTTTTTGTAGAATATGAATCTGCTTATTCCTCTTTTTTTCCCTGAAAAGTCTTTAGAACAATCTGGAAACTCTGCTAAAATTACTGCACTAGAACATTTCTGGAAGGTTTTCACCCAATAAAAAAGCTGAAGAAATAAGTGAGGCAAAACTGTGGGAGAATAATTGCAGTGGGTGCTCAAGAGAGATAACAGCAAATGCAAGAACTGTTTTAATTTTATCTCCTAGTCCTTTGGTATTTCCTTTCCTCATGAAAATCCTAAAAAAATGTTCAGTTCTTTAAAACATTGATTATACTCTTCCATTAAATATCAGTTGTGGTCCTCCATTGCTCATGTTGTCTGTCATTTCCTGTTAGGAAAATAAGATGAATTAGTTACAGTTTACTTCCAGAGTACGATATTGATTTGGTTAATGAATTTGCAAAACAGAAATATCAAGCCACTGAAAAACTTGTTGAGTTTTGGGGAGGGACAAGGATTGATATTGCTGCATTTGAGAAAATGAAATTTCATGGCAACTTGGGGCACATGAAAATGCTGAAATGATAGTCTGTTAGACCAAAGTCTTCTACACACAAAAACCGTTTAATCTGTCCCCAGTGTCCTGAGTCTTTCCTTTTGTTCCTCAACTTTATTTTGGAAAGACCTCACCTAGAAAGAAGATGATTAAATGCCTACATTTTTTTCTCCATTGCACACGCTTCTCTGCTGAGCATGTCAATAAAGTGCCAATATATCCTAGGGGTTACCTTATTCTACAGAAAAATGGGTGGCCTTTTAGGCCCACAAGGGGATCACTGCTTATACATAATGGTGGATTACTAATAAATCACAACGGGAAAGATTGGTTTTCATGACACTATCAATACTACAGCGAAAAAAACCCAACCAAACAGCAAAACCTCTTAACATGTTTTTTAAGGTATCAATTACTAAGATGTTAATAAGGAAAGCTACATGGAAGGCAAATGAAAATTTAGATGTAAAGGATGAATTGACCTAAGTCCCATTTGCAATTTTAGAAAATGTTAATTTAAGAAAAAATTAGATGTTTTGAATTCATATGTTTTATTGAACATTAATCTCTTCCCTAAACATTAAAGGATAATAAGGAGATATGAAACCCATTCACATTTATAATGTTAGTACACCATATTATAAAGCATATTTAGGCAAAAAATATCTAAAAATCTTTTCACACTTGAACAAGCCTATTTGCAAAAGTATATAGTAAAGAAAATTCAAATCAAAGTTATTTGCTCATTTATCTCAAGACCATAAGTTTATACCTAATTTCTATTTGGGTGAATTAGAAATTTACCATTTAAATTCACCTTTTAAGCACATTAAGAGTTAATATCTTTGCTTTTGTGAACTTTAGAAATTTTTCCAATATTCATTTGAAAAATGAAAAGGTATCCATGCCTTATTTTGAATCGCTTCTCTTTGAAAATTCAATATAGAAGATGAAGTAGAATAAAGATTCATGCTTCTTGTATTGGGTGGTTTGGAAAGTTTCTTAGGTGGATCCATGAAGGACCGGAAGGTAGCAATTGACCTGGTTATTTGCTTTTGAAAACTTTGTTGTTTTTTAAGGATTTGGTAGAGTTTCTTAACAAGAAATTCTGAGAAAGAGACAATATACATAGGAGACTTATCCTCTCCTTAAATCAAGATTTGTGTCTCTATGCAAAGTACCTGGCTCCTTCCAGGCTCTAGGGAGTTGTTTTATATCCAGGTATCCAATATACCCCTCAGTAAGGTGCTGAGGAATTACAGGGTAAAAAGCCTAGAAACTCAAATTCCTTGGAGGCAAAGACTGAGGGAAAGTGAAGGTCCTTTGGTGCCAGCCATCTGCTTCTGTGACCTGGCGATGGCTCAGTCTAACTGAGTGGATGGCTCTGCTAGACATGTACATGGTAAAATTAGGTGTGGAAATGCAGTGAGGTTGTTGGGCTGAGGTTAAGTTTATAGATACGAAGCCTGATTTGAGGCTTCATTCACGAACTCACTGTGGGTGGCAAGATAAAATAGAAATGATTCTTCAAAAATGATCTTTTACAAAACTTATTCAGCTTTCTCTATCCCTTCCATTAGTACAAAAACAACTACCTAATGAATTTATAGTAGTGAGATTCTTAGATGCTTATTCTCTTACAATGAATTTGCATTCCAAAAGTTGCTTCAGGGACACCTAAGTCAGTTAAGTGGCCAAATCCTGGTTTTGGTTTAGGTCATGATCTCATGGTTTGTGGGATCAAGCCCCATGTGAGACTCCATGCTGACAGCACAGAGCCTGCTTGAGATTCTTTCTCTCCCTCTCTCTCTGCCCCTCCCCTGCTCAGGCATGCATGCACTCTCTGTCTCTAAAAGTAAATAAAATTTTTAGAAAATTGGCTTAAAGCCCATAAAAACTAATCTAATGTTTAGTACTTTATTGCAGGATGAAGAAAAAAATCCTGTGCTTAAAAATCTTACAAAAGAAAAGAGTTGTTCTAACTAAATTCACACTAATATGGACAAAGTAAAATCACTGATAAGAGAGTACAGCAAAAATTAGGTTTTAAATGTATTAGAATCTTCAGCTTATTTGCAAACAGGCATGTCCAACTTAACAAGAAGAATATACTCTAAATTTGGGCAGGATCGAATGGGACTATTTGCAAATAGATATACTTTCTGCAATGGGGCCAAAGTATCTGGGTAGCTTTCTACATTTCTAATTATATTGTTTAACCAAAGCAAGAATGGTGGGTGACTATTTATTTTTAGCAACCCAAAATATAGGAAATAAATTTGATATGTATCCAATCAGATAATTTTATGAAAAGATGGCTTTCATACAGCATTTTTATTGTACTAGTGTCAAACTTAGGTTAACTGCTCATGCAATTTTGGCACAATGGAGATACAGTTTGTCTTTATCAGACTCACCTATTATCAAAAACAAAACTCTGGTATGTAAATGATGGTATTGAGTCAGAATCATGATGTAGCAGAAAATAAAGGAGTCATGAATCATCCAAACAGAAATGTGTTTGGATGCTTATAGGAGGCTGAATATTTTAAATACTCAACCAACTTTCAAGCTGCAAGACTCTGCCATGTAGGTTTATGTTGGGTCCTCAAAGTAGTTCTCATGAAAGCGATACTTTGAGGAATAGCAGACATTACAGCAGACTGATCTGCTGACATCATGGCTTCCTAGAAGAGGCAGTGGATCCTGCAGTGACATTACAACATGGTAACTCCCTAAAAATCAGCGTACCTTGTAGGTAACTCTGGTGTCGGGGGCACCACCGGGCAGCTGGGCAAGTCGGTTATTTCAATAGCCCTCAATCTCTAATATAAATATAACAATCATATAATAAATATTGCACAAACATATACACAGAAAACTAAATCACACTAGTATAAAAACAGAGCACAAAAGAGCCACTATCCAAATATATAATAATAATCTATTTTTAACAACCCATTTCTTTAAATTACCAGTCCCGCTATTTGTACTATAAAATTTTTTTTGAAGGACATGTGTACATCTGTTTAAAATTGCTTTTTTCATGGAACAATTTAAGAATACCTACTCCCCTTCTTTGAATGTATCAATTGCATCCAAAATGGAAACACATAAAACTACAGAATATATATATTTGTTTCTTCAAAATAACATTATAAAGGACTATGCAGTAGTAACTCTTGCTACTCTTTCTTCTATTCTGTGGTTATGCAGTTTTATTTCCATGATACCAAGTGAAATATGATGTGGCCATTATCTTAGCAAGCTTATTTTACAGATGTTTTATCTTTTCCTTCATAGGTCCAGTAACAGGAACTGAATTAAGAAATATGTGCGAAATGTAATAGAAACCCAGACAGCGCACTATATCATTTGTGCTTTAAGCAATAAATGTTGCTTCCGGTTTGAATGGGCTGCCTGAAACAATTATGCAAGAATATTACTTAAAATACAGGCAAAGCTACCCAAATATACATGAAATTTAGATGAGAATTTAATGAAGCTTTATGTGAATTGTAATATGAGCACTGATAGGCAAGGCTTTTTGTGGCCTTATTAAAAGGTCCTTTTATGGTTGAAAATCTAATTTACATAATCAAATGCATCTACTTACAAGCCCAAGAGGTGAGCTAGAAAGGGGAATTCATCAGATTTCTAAAACTGGCATTATTGAGTTGCGAGTGTATTTAGTTTAGTGCTTTTCCTCAGTACAATATATACAAATCCATATTTATAAAGCATTCAATATTTTTTGAAATGCTATTTTAGGAACAGTGTTTTTGTATAGATAGAGAGCTATGAAATTGTTGGAAATAGGTGTACCCAAAATAGCAGAGAGAAAAATAATAGAAATTTCCTATTCTTAGTCCAATAGGGCCAAACTTAGAAATCCAATTCCTCAAATTCTCATCTAAGCTGCAAGCTGATTCACCAAGGTTTGACGACAGTCTTCATCCCTTGCTCGCAGGGAGCAGAAAAGGTACAAAACTCACTTTCTCGGCCATTTCATGAGAGTGGTGCAGCGAATGCTCCCTTTCAGAGAACATCCTCCTCTGCTCGTAGCTGGCTAGTCGACACGTGAGCCAGGAAGACAGGGTGCAGCCGCCAATGCCAATGCACGCGAGAGACATGGAGGCAAGATGCAGGGGATAGAGGGGAGAGGTCTTCTTCGTCACTGCCCGAAGGAACTGAAAGTTCAGGATGCCCCCAATGAGTCCACAGATGCAGCAAGCAGAGAAAAGGATCATCTGATAGGAGGAAGAAGGAAGGGAGTGTCAAAGGTGAGGAAGCAAAGCCAACGGAAGGCAGAGTCCGGTCCTGCCACACCTCTAGGAGGACTGAGCTACAGTCAAGACAACGTGCTCGGGGTCTTCTCAGAGGACCACCGCTATAGTGTCATGAAGTAGCCCTGACACCGGACTCAGTCGAGAGAGGGCAGACCGGTGTTTCAGAATTCATAGCTGAGTCTGTAAGGGCCGGGGATACATCTTTTGAAAACCCTGAAGTAAGCGACATTTGTCTTCAAGGCAGATTCAGATGTAAATAACAGTTACTCTCTATCATGTGCTTACTATGCTAGGAACCTGAACAGGTATCATCTCAGTAAACCTACGCAGAAAACCTCTGAGAGAAACCGTGGTATAGACTTAGGAAAATGAATGGTGAACATGTTAAACTCAAGGTTAGGAACTGAATCCAGATTTTCTGACTCTAAATCCAGTTTCATATGTTAATCCCCTAAAATATCTAAATGTCTTCTCATTGAATTGTCATTAGTTCCAACAAACTTCTCTCCTCTGCTAAGTGAGCTTAGAGAATTTAGTTAACCTCTTTTCTTCATTTATAAGAGTTTTATTGTGTATCTATTTCCCCATAGGATAGATTAGGGACTCCCTGCAAACTGGCCCTTTATATTACAAATCTTTTCTTCCTCTGGCACCACGATGAAGAATATACAATACACATTCCAAAAATACTATCTGGTTGTTTTGGGGAAACACAGGATGTAGCTTTACTTTTGATCCTATTATTGGTTTGATCTGGGTCTCTATTAAGAGAGCTGAGGAGGCAGGGTGGTATTCAACCTAAATGTTACCCATTTAACTGAATATTCCAAAAGCTTTAACAATTTTATTTTGTATTTGCATTGTCTAAGTTCCCCTGTGGGCTTCCTTTATGCTTTATAGTGTGATACTAACATAATTATATAAATGTATTCCCATTTTCCTCCAGAACATGGTCTCCACTCCAGTCACCTCTTTTCCCAATCATATAGCTTGTTTTTTTCCGCCTCAATGATATTTCCCATTTCCTGGAAATTATTTTGCTTTTTTCTTGGATTCCTAGATGGAAGACTCAAAGCGAGTCTTCTTCAGAATGCCTTTCTGGATTACTGACCTCCTCCTTTGGCATAATTCCACACAACAAACACCACTTAACTTAATTTAGCATTGAATTTTACATTAGGAATTGTTTGCGTTGACAATTAGTTGACTTTAGCAAGCATTTATTGAATACCTGGCATCTGATAGGCCCTGAGTGGGGAAGCTGTTGGCATTACAAGAAAGAATAGCTCATATTACATGGCAGTCTTGTGCGAGAGAAGGTCCAACATTTCAACATGGCATAGCGGATATTAAGAAAGAGGGATGAATTGGTTGCCCTCGGAGTAGGAAGAAGGAGAACTTAGCACCACGAGGAGTTTCAGACAAGGCTTCCCTGATAACATGACATCTAAATTAAGTGCATGCCACTCCCAGAAAAGGGCAAAGCCATGGATGAAAGAGCATAATGAAATAGCATGGTGGGCAGAAAGAATATCAAGTATTTTGTTTTGTTTCTCTCGCTTAATTCAGCATCCTAATTGTGCCTGTCTCACAATATTTATTACCAGGACTGAAAATCCAATGATGGATGAGTGTATCTTTTATAGTTAATTAAATATAATACTGAATATCAATTACCCAATAACTGAGTCATCCCAAGTGGGAACCTGTGGCTCCCAGTTTCACATAGAATCAATAAACGACCTTATTCAGAAGGCACGCAGTTTCTTGGGAAATATTTTGGTGTTTACTTATTCTCAAAAACATGGAAAGATGTTACATTCTAGCCTTCAGGTAATACATTACTATTAATTAAGAAAGTAAATTATTTGGCTATTATAAGAAAACAATGTATCTCTTCTGATATTATTCTTATTCATTCTTTAAAGGCATGGCACTTCATTTAACATATGCAAACAGAATATTCTCACTTAGGAATTAAAATGCTAAATCTATATCCACATTTATAACCATATATGATTTCTGAATTTCACCAGACTACAGAATTTAGACTCCAGAGATATTTGGAGTGGAGAAATTAACATGTACTTTGAATCCTTGATAGCTAAGTGTCATCAATGGAAATATCAGAGGGTAAAAGAAGTTAAAGTGAGCGGCAGTTTCTAAAAAGTTCAGCTCTTATGATTTTTTCTTTTATAACTCTTAAGAGAATTAGAAAGACATAAAAAAGGCACTAGTGCCTTTTAAAAAATTCCTTCCCCTCCCCGAAAATAAAGGGGGGACGCCTGGGTGGCTCAATCGGTTAAGCGTCCAACTTAGGCTCAGGTCATGATCTCACAGTCCATGGGTTCGAGCCCCACGTCGGGCTCTGTGCTGACAGCTCAGAGCCTGGAGCCTGCTTCAGATTCTATGTTTCCCCCTCTCTCTGCCCCTCCCTCGCTTGTGCTCTCTCTCTCTCTCTCTCTCAAAATAAAATAAAGACATTAAAAAATTAAATAAATAAAATTTAAAAAATAAAAAATTCCTTCTCTCCCCCTTCTATGAACTGAATATTTGTGTCCCTCTAAATACAAATATTGAAGCCTAAGCCTCAATCCTATGGTATTTGCAGGTGAATTTTTGGAAGATAATTAGGTCAGGAGAGTAGAGCCCTCATAAATCGTGTCAGTGCCTTTTTAAAAGAGATTTTGAGAGAGCTCTCTTTTCCCTTTCCCCACATGAGATCACAGTCAAAAATTTGAAGCCTGGAAGAGAACCATACTAGAACGCAACTACACAGGGACTCTAATCAAGGTCCACCCTCCAGCACTGTTTGAAATGAATTTCTGTTGTTGATAAGCCACCCAGTCTATCGTTCTTTGTTGTAACAGCCCAAATAGATGAAAACATCTCCCCTCCCTTCCCTTACCCCCTTCCCTTTCTCCTTCTCTGCCTCTTTCTATTTCCTCTCCCTCCCTCACTCATTCTTTCTTTGCCTTTTCTTTCTTTCTTTCTTTCATTTGTTCATTCTTTCTTCCTTCCTTCTTTCCTTTCTCTCTTTCTCTCTGCCTCTTTCTTCCTTTCTTCCTTTCTTTCTTTCTTTCTTTCTTTCTCTCTAAGTTCTGAGAAATTGTTATTCTATAACTATAAAGACTCTGGTAAAATAAAAGCATAGAGAGAATGAAGGCCAAATCTAAAAAGTGATGGAAGAATCATAGATGCAAATTAAAAACCTCCAAAAATTTGTATCAAAAGGTTTCCCTTTATGTAATTTTAGAAAATTATACCTCGCATGTCTAAAGCAATGGGTGCTTCATTTTTTTTGTCACAGTAGATATTTTCACACAAAAAAGATGTGATTAGAAAAAGTAGTTAAACAAAAATAACTGTAATACTCCTCAGATAACTGGCTTCGTCCTAGAAAACTCTTTTTAGGCTCAAAGCCCACTTTGTAAGGTCTAAGCGTAGTATTAATTTTTCCAACTTATAAAGGTCTATGATCCTTCCCCTTGCACACAATAAAATAAACAACACTTTTTTCTTCTTTTGAACCCTCAAAAAACACCATGGAGGGACGTGGGGAATCCACACTTCAGCGTATAGAAATTGTCTTCCAGCCATTATCAGAGTTAACTGGGAGCATGTCCCATAACCCGGAAAGCCATGATAGTACCGTAAAACAGTTGAAAACACTTACAATTACATTCACAGTAATAAAATAAAATTAAATAAAAAATCATTGGGAATTAACTGTTACTTTAACAACACAGCTGTTCTGCTGCATTGCAAAATTAACTTGACAGTCAAAGCCAGTAATTGCAGACTTAGTTCCACATTTAAACAGTTAAAGTTCCCATGAACTCAAGCCATGTCTTTTTTAGCTTACTGAAGGATTCGTGTGTGTCTGGGAGTCTATAAACTGGAAAAGTGGAGATTGTCAACCAGAGCAGTCATTATGGGTTGCATATTCATGCATTTAAAGAGTATATCAAAGCCTTTCTTTCTTTTTCTTTTGTCATAGTCTGTAATAATCTTGATGGGTTTTTGTTGTTTTGTGTTGTGTTGTTGGGCATTTTTTTTTTTTTGCAAATGAAAAAGCCAGTATTTATTTTTCAGTCTTCCTTTCATCCTAAATGAGTAACATTCACTATGTGAGTTGGCTTATCATCATTTCCATTTTCAGGTTCCTACATTTCAAACACGTCAATCCACGATACAAACAAGGCAGAAACTTACGACAAGTCCAGATTTTTTTTTGGCGCACAATATTCCACATATGCCACAAAGAAGAAACTGAAAAGGAAAAGAATAACAATTATTCCACATTCAAAGATAAGAAAACCTGTAGCTTTTAGCTTATAGCTCACTCGTGACACTTGTTCCAGGGAAGCTTGAAAATTTTACATTCCAATCAAAAGCTGGAAAGAAATATGCCTCATTCTAGAATAGTAAGAGATAAAAATGCAAACTTTAATGAAAATGTGTTCTCTGTAAGGTTGATAGAGGTAATAATTATGGGACTTAAGCAAAACCAGAATCAGTTTTACACCAGGCAAAATTAGGAAGTAAATAAATTTAGTTTGTTGCTCCTGTTTTTCTTTCACTGTCTTCTTATCTCTTTCTACTTTCTCAGGGAGAGAAGAGGTGTGACACCTTCATTCATAATTCATTTCTAAGCGACTAGACATCAATGAGCTTTACTACAGGTAATGAATCCCACCTAAACAAAAAGATCAGGCATCAGGAAGGGAGATGTTTTTCTTTAGAGATATTTTTTTGTGTCTCTTAAACTATGTCAGTAAAATGGTGACCTCCCTCATTCTATCAGAAATACTGTCCTTGTGGGTATATTGGAAGAAGTCAAGGAGACTATTGGTAGGATGTTCCTTTCTTGTAAATGTGCACACTGGTGACGTAATTGCTTTGCAAAAGCAGCTGCATGAAATCGTCTACCAGCGACACACTATTAGATATTTTGGTTATTGGAAAATGGCAAATCATTTAACTTGGTTAAAAATATCTAGAGCCATTTGAATGCACATTTATACATACATCTGGCTGGAAGCAAACCATATAAATAAAATAATACAGTCTTTAATAAATAATAATCCCTCTAAGGGCTTTCAGACTAGCAAAGAAAGCTTTGAATGCAGTTAATGTTTTCCTTTTGATTTTCTCAAGCTGAAATTTTGCTATCTCAAGCCTGAACTAATACCATAAATGGTTTCAACTGAATGTTTCACACATGGGTATATTTTTAAATACACAAAATGTTCTAAGAATTATCTGAAATTAATTATATGCTTGTGAGAAACACCAACAAAATTTGATAAAGAAATAATGAGTAAGGGAAATTTCCCTTTGCAGGGAACTTTCTATATAAAGGAACAAAATGATTATAAAGCAGGCAATTAGCAGCAAGACAGATCAGGGAACACAAGGATATATAAGACTTTGCTTATTATATAGATTATATTTCAAATTATGTGGAAAAGATCAAGATCTAATGGGATTAGGACAGTTTATTAACTGTCCTTACATCATATGCCAAAATGTCTAGGAAACAGTTTGAATATTTAAGTGTATAAAAAAATATAGTAACATTCACCGAAGTTAAGATTTATGTAATTTTAGAGGGAAGGATTCACTAAACATAACAGCAAAGACACAGACCAAAATGGGAAATACGTAATACAAAATTATATTTTTGATAGTAAAAAAATAACATATCTCTCAAAGGCATAAAACAGATTGGGATTATATTTAGAAAGCATGGGAAAGACAATGGGTTAATATGCTCTATAAATTGATCTAATAAAATGATATTAATATCATAAAACCATGAGAAGATAAAAGCTCAGAACTTAAATACTTGCATACTTTTCAGAAATTTTAAAAAGTTACTTTTGAGTAGCCATTTGTCACCCCCTTTTGTGTCCTCGGTCTAGATGAATTTGTCCTCATGTGGACTTTTTCTTATTAATGATCCTGTCTCTCGTCTATCAAGGCTGTGCTCAAGCCATTCCAGGTCTGGACCAATTCTGTACTTCTCAGTGCTTCCAGGCTTCAGATCGAAGCCTCAGCATGCCCTTTTCCTTGCTTGCCTGGCTAACTCATTACTCACCCTGAAAGTCCATTCACCCAGAACTCATTCTTGAAGAAATCTGAAAGCAGTGGAGTTTTGTGTTCCTTGGATCTCTTCTGAAATCTATAAACACTGCCATTATTTATTCACACCCAAGCCTGAGGGGTCCTCAGGAGCTTAGGCAGAGCTCTCCATCCCAGCCACTTGGTTAGAAGATCTGGGTGGGAGGAGTGCTTGGGTGGTTCAGTAGGTTAAGTGTCAGCTCAGGTCCTGATCCCACAGTTCCTGAGTTTGAGGCCCTGCATCAAGCTCTGTGCTAACAGCTCAGAGCCTGGAGCCTGCTTCAGATTCTGTGTCTCCCTCTCTCTCTGCTCTGCCCTTGCTTGTGATCTCTCTCTCTCTCTCAAAAATAAATAAACATTAAAAAATTTTTTAAAGAAGATCTAGGTGGCAATAAAATTGTTTCCTTCTATGGTCCACTAAGAAAAGGAAGTTCAGGGCTGGGGAAGGGGAAGGTAGAGTATGAGGGGAACCAAAAATATTTTCCATTCTCAATCAGGGGTGCAATGTAAATACTTCTTGATAGTTACTCCTGTCAGGGTATCCAAAATCCACATTCCCTGGAGGTAACCTGGAATCTGAGAAAAAAACAAACCCATGTAATGGGAAGTCTGTAAAATCATGGAGTTTATGAGGAGGATTTAAGGGATGTTAGCTGAAATGTAGCCCTCACAGTTTATAAAGAAGTATAAAGGAGCACAAAAGAAGCACTGAATGATCTTTTATTTCACTGGCTATCTGTATCCCAAGTCAGAGCACTGGAAGGGATCTTAAAAGAGGACTTAATTCAGCCCTTGCAGTTTGCAGGTTGGGGAAGTAGAGGTCTAGACAGGCTTAGCGACTTGCTCAATGTCACTCGTGGAGGTCACAAATCACACATACAATCTAAGGCTTCTTTATGTGTCTAAGTTAATTTCTAAAAATGCAATGGAATGCTTTTCAAAAGGATTTTTCAGTGTTAGTACACTGTGCATTATGTCCAACCAGAAGTGTTCACTGAACGTCTGGTCATCTATAATTGCTTTTCCCCCTCAGCCATTGTTAATTTTTGGTATAATAAAAATGATCACAAGATGAATCAATTGTCTAAAATTGTCTAAATTTTAAGTGTTTAAATTTAAGCATTCAAGTCTAAAATTAAGTGTACCTTATTATACAGAGAATTTGTTATGTTTCAAAATACTGTTTGTGCTCAACAGAACTTTATTAAGAATGCAAACCACTCACCTGACATGAAACAAGTGAAAAAGTAATTTTGTTAAAAAAAAAGTAAAATTGATGGCTGGAAATATATCTAAATTATATATGCAATTTTACAAGAGAAAATATAATTTTATTTCTGAGAAGATGGGCTGTTTAAATCCAGAGAGAGTCACTTGCTTCGCTCTTACTATGAAGTTACATAAATGAAGTGATCTACTGATAGGAAGTGCAGCTATGTAATGAAACCAGTTAGCCCTCCAAGTGGAATTCATCTGATTCCAATTTAGATTAAATTCAATAGATAACTAGGGTTGTGACTCATTGCAGGATGAAATGGAGTTATTATGGAAATAGCATTCTATATTTGAGTGGATTTTCTTAATGGAACATCCATGGAGGTTTCTGCTTTTGCTTAAGATGCAGACAGAACAATGATGCCATTCCCACTGAAACAATACGAGAAAGCAGAAAAACTATAGATTGATAACTTTGAAAGCCCATCAGAATGCTGAGGTCCAAGGCAGTGGAGTAACTGCAATTCAAAGAGGAAGAAGGAGCTCAAAGAAAACTCTGGATACACAAACTATGCCATTTGTTACAGAGATAGGAGGAGGGGACATGGGTTGTCACATAGGTAGGTGTGGGGAGAGGGAAGGGTGGGCGTGCCAAGTTCTGTTCTGTCCTTAGGCCTCCTTTCTTCTGAAGCAAACTCTTTAGGCCCCTGGCAAAGGGGTAGCAAAGCCTATCATTTTCAGATATATGCAAATATGGATTGCAACTGTAACTCCAGGAAAAGTAGAAAAAGATATCTGTGCCAAAGATAATCACTATAATAGTAACATCAGTTCCTCACCAAAATGACTCTGCCTTTTGCACTAACAGCCTTAAAGAATATTAAGATACAAGATTTTGGAAAAAAAAAAAAAAAAGAAAACACATTTGAACTTTGAGCTGTGCATATAGTCAAACTCTCATTCCCACAAGAGATTACAAAAAAGACAGGGGTATTTGGGCAAAAGCACTGTGGTGGGCTGAATTATGGCTCTCCAAAGATATATTTTTCCTAGTCCTCAGAATCCATGAATGTTACCTTATATGGCAAAAAAAAAAAAAAAAAAAAAAAAAAAAAAAAACCAAACAAAAAAAAACCCAGCAACAACAACAACAACAAAACTTGCAGATGTGATTAAATTAAGAATCTGAAAATGAGGAGATTATTGTGGATTGTCCAGGTAGACCCTAAATATAATCACAAAGTCATTTAAGAGGAAGACAAGAAGGTCAAAAGAGAAAGAAAGCTCAAAGAAGACACAAAGAGACAGAGAAGAAGAGCTCTGAAGAGTCCATACTGCTGGCTTTGACAAGTAAGGGAGCCATGAGGCCAAGGATGTAGGCAGTCTCTGTGAGCTGGAAATGGATTCTCCCAGTGGCCTCCAGAAGGAATCTAGTCCTGCAGACCTATTTGAGATTTCTGGCCTCCAGAAATGAAAGAGAATTGATTTCAGTTGCTTTAAGCCCCTGAGTTTGTGGCAATTTGTTTCAGCAGCAATAGGAAACAAATACACGCTCCAAAACATTATTCCACATGAGACATTCTACAAGAATTACTAGGCGTTGTTCAGGAAAACAAACTGGGAAAGACATGAGATAAGAGAGGAATGTAGTAGAAAAAGCACAAAATAAAATAACAGTAACTTGTTTGGATTGAAAAGTATTGGTTGAAAAAATTAATACCTGTTTAGAATGAGTATCCCAGGTGATTTGGGCGTGAGAGATGGTGAGCTGGGGGTAAAGAAGATGTAAGTCGTGCTCTAAAACTCTTTTATCATTTACCAGAATAACAGAGGAACTAACGAGTTATAGATCTTGACAGATAAGTACAACTTTAAATTTGTGCACTAAAATATAGAGACTGAGAAAATAAAAATAAGGAGAAAAATATAATTTGACAATAAAGATTGAGCCAATGGATGTCAGGGAAGTTTTAAAAAATGAAAGAAAATAAAGTGAGACTATAAAATAAGTTAGTATAAATAATTTCAATAGTGTAAGCAATCAGACTAAATGTGAATGTATTCAATTTTCCTAATAAGAGGGAAAATAGAAGGGAAAAAACAGTCTACTAGGTAAAGAAGGAAAGGGGTTGTTAAAAGAACCCTAAAATGAATAAATGATTGAAAACTTCTTTTTCCTTCTGCTTTTCTCTGTTTCTCTGTCTGCATTGACCTAAATGTTAGTTAATGAATTCTTTATTAGTATTTCTTTTCTGTTCAAGAAAGTTAATTTTACTTTAAAGAGTAAAAAAGGCTATTGTAGAGTTTCTCAATTTTAAATTATATAATGGAAAATGTTGAAACCATGGTTGTAATGGAAGCAGATAAAGACAGTGGCCAGAACAAGCAAGTGTTGGGTGATGAGATTATGAAAGATGGCCAATCTTGTTTTAAAACAGCTTATTAAGGTTTTTGCTACATAACATTTAACTACGTCAGATGAAACAATTTTCACTGAAATTCACTAGCCATTACAGAAAGTATACTAGAAAGTAGAAACAATGCTACTTTTCCCCCCTTAGGGTAATGAACTGAACCAAAAATTGAACTTAATACTTTGATAACCATTAATGATTTATGCAGTTTTGCCAAAATTAGCATTTCTTTAAAATATATAGAAAAATTGCCAGGAAAACAAATGTTAAATGTTGGGGGAATGATTCAAAAGAAATCTATTTCTGGTTAAATAGTGTCTTTCTCCTTGTACATGGATTGAAAGTTGGATAATTTACTTTTCTACCACCAGTTCTTGAATATTTTCATTCTACTTCAATCACCTGTTAAAGAATGATACCTGGAGTCTCTTAAAGGATTATTCTGTAGTTTAGCACACAAAATGCTAGGGTGCCAACGTAGTTCATATTTTTCCTGATATTTTGCTGATATGATTGTGATTTTCTTACATGATACCCTGGCTAGACTCAACAGGATGAGTGGTTTTATTCTCAGTTAAATATAATGAATCATAAGCCACCGCATATTAAAATAGATGCAGCTTCAATGACCACCGTATTTCAGTTTTACTCAAAAAAAAAATCTTAGTTGTACATAGTCATAATAGTGGCTGAAATAAAGCTTCTGTGTTGCAAAGCATTTTAATAGTCTCTCAATTCTCTAGCAAAAAAATGTGTTGAAAAGGGGGATTTTGCTTCAAGATGGGCAAGTCAGTGAAGAAAAGAAATTATGAAGCAAAGAAACAGTTTTGAACTGTAGTACGTAAAAATGGAATTGAATGTGTTATTTCATTTGCCATTACTGGTACTGTTGGGGTGAGAGAATCATCTATTTTTATAGTCAACCTTGCCATAGCTCCTCAGACAAAGCCCTGCTGTTGCTATAGTTAACCTTGCCATAGCTCCTCAGACAAAGCCCTGCTGTTGCGATGAAGTTTCTGGATGACATGATGGAATTTCAAACTGAATGAATGAATTAGTAGATGGATGGATGAATGTATCACAGTATGCATGGGGGGGGGAAGAAATTAATCACATTTAGCCAATTCCAAGACACATAACTGGGTGCAATTAGTCTTTTCACTGAATCAAATCCGATTAACTTCTTTTTTGTTTTTCTGGAACATTCATGATTGGTCTGATTGGGTTAATTCTCTTCTCAATGGTGACATTTGAAAATAATTTGGATGGTGCTGACCTTTTAAAGCATAGCTTTGTGGCATTCAAAAGTTTCTTTCTCAAACCTCAGATGTCCTTGAGCTGTCAGCATCAGTGGTCCTTTTTCTATACAAAAGTCACTAAAAAAGATATACCTTGACACTGAGTGATAATTGCCAGTAGATCCTTTTTAAACGTGAGAAGTGACTTCCCAAACTAGAAAAGGTTGTACTCTTTTAAAGGCTTTTTTTTAAAATGTATAATTGACATATAACATTATATTAGTTTGTGTTCTTAATTCTGTGAGACAGAACATGGTTTGGGAAAGGACCCTATGAGTATATATCCCAGCTGTTGACTTATTTTCTCTCAATAGACACAGTATAGGTGTTTTTCCTTAGTGAAACTAGAAACTGAGCAGTGTGTCAACACTCTCAGCTGAAAATTATTACCTACTATCGGCTAGTCTGTTCTGTAAATGGGTCTGAGTGATTAGAGCGCAACCTCCCCTTTAAATACCATTTTTTAAAATGTTTTTTAAATTTATTTTTGAGAGAGAGAGAGAGAGAAAGAGAGAACAGGGAGGGGCAGACAGAGAGGGAGACAGAAGATCCAAAGCGGGCTCTGCACTGATATCAGTGAGCCCGATGTGGGACTCGAACTCATGAACTGTGCAATCATGACCTGAGCTGAAACCAAGAGCTGGACTCTTAACTGACTGAACAACCAAGGCGCCACCCCCCACCCCCACTTTAAATATTCTTTATGCAGACACCATCTCTTGATGCATACACTATCCCAATAAGATTCTCAAATTTGCTCCTGGAAGAAAGCAGATATTTTTCATTTAGTCAAGATCAATTAATGTAAAAAACAGTCAACAAGTATCACAGAAAAGCTTCAGGACATTAAAAAATCAGAACATAATTTTTTGAAACATGGGATCAAATGATTTGTTACTTTGGGGTCTTTCAAGCCCTCAAGGTGGCAACCTTTCTGTCTGAAAGCAGAGATTCTAAAGGAAGGAGAGTAGTTCCTCATTTTATGATTATAAGCAATGGCCTGTCCTGGAAGGACTATGACCAAAGGTAGGTAACTACCATCTTTATGTGTTCCCTTAGAGAATACTATGGTAGGCAGAAAAGGATCCCTAAAAACAACTTCATCAAACTTTAAAGCTTATGTCACAATTGTAGTAGTCCTGACCTTATGAATCCTCCTTGAAATCCTTTGTAAGATCTCAAAGTGAAGGGATCTCTTCCCATTTGAGGACACATGTTTCACACAATAATTCCATCTGAATACGTATCCATCCAGTTTCATGGAAAAAGATTTCCCCTAACATTCTTGAGATTTAGGCAGAGTATAAAAGCTGCCCATACTATTTCCCTTTTTGTTCTCCCACGATAATCACTGAGAATACACTTTTGGCTGCTTTAATGATTTGAGCCCACTTTGGCTCAAATGACCTTCATTATAAACATTGACAAGAATTTTTCAAACAATGGCATCTATAAATCATTTTTACAAGAGAGACATGGGGAAACCTGTCATAAATGCAGAATTATGAGCCCCCATTGAATCAAATTTTGGTGGCATGGGATCCAAGAATCTGAATCTTGGATAAATTCTGGGATAACTGCTTTGCTCTTTAAAGTTTGAGAACCTTTAGCTGTAGAGTTGTAGACTGATTTGGTTTTCTAGTTTGGCTTAGGTGAGCTGGCCCTACCAGGAGCTGGCCGGGTGTGGCTCCCTACCATGGGAGTAGTAGCCCTGAAGGGAGCAGCAATGGATGGATGTCCAATATCAGACTTCGAAGACTCCCTAGGCTTACATGATGAACCAAGCTTATTCTCTTTCCTTTAGGATTTAATAGAGAATATTTGTCTCTGCATTTGCAGGTATTAAAACAGTCATCAGAAGCCCTCCAGCAGAAGTAAAGGGGTTTGTTCATGCATATCTCCATCAACCATGGCGTGTGGGATGAGGAAGGAAATTGATTTCTTGCTTTCTCTGGATCCTATTGTAGACATTCTATGCCTTTGCAAGGCAAGTTTTCAGTGGCTTATCTTTGACGGGTTCATTTCCCCCATCAAAGAATGGAGGCTTTTAAGGTCTTCAAGCTTTTCTCTCACCCCTCCCCTTCACCCCCCGTGTTTCCCTTGATGATAAATCACTTCTGGTGATCAGGACACCTAGACAGAAGCAAAGGTGGGGGCTATCGGTGCTGTTTCTTTAAGGGGCATTAACAAAAGGAAAGTTTTCTTGCCCACCTTTTTCTGTTCATTGTTTTCTGTCTCCTCTCTTTTAAGAGAATCTGGAGTCTTGATTAGGGTCTTGCAAAATAAACACAGAGAAGAATTTTACTCCCACTCTGTGGTTCAGTATTATAGTTTATATCATTTAGCCAGGTCTCTGAGTCTGGTACAGTTCTCATAATGAATATTTTGGATCAGGTAGGAAATTATCATTTTCTTCTGGAATATATTTATGGCAGAGCCTGTCAGTATAAATAATTGGACTGTGAAAACCATTAGGTTGGAAAGAGTAAACTAGAATAAGATGTTTCCAAACTCCATGGGTAATCAGAGTTGCAGAGCACTATTTATAACACACCTGAAATTTACCAAGGGTGAAGTGTCCTTTCTCTCCACTTACCTATTTAGTTAACTTTAAACTGGTGTTAAATGATGGCAAACATGCATTACATCTTTCCTGTAACCTGGTTCAATTTGATTGCCAGAGAGCCCTAAAACCTTGACAAGGTCAATAGACTTGTAAGTCAATTCTCAAAGAGACCATTAGAAAACGTACAAAATTGAGAACTGATTAAAAATTTCTCATTGCCTTAAAACATCTAAAATAAGATCTTTTAAGAACTTGAATGAAGCTGTTAAAACTATCAGATTCTGGGAAGTGAATCTGGAGAGTGAGGTTTTTGAGGACTAAATTTCGGAAGGAATCATTGTAATTGAAGTGCAATAATGGTGCAGAAGATTTATAAACTTCAGTTAATAGGACCCAGGGAAGATGCCGAGTTTCTGAGTTGTTTCAGAACAGCTCTGAATGGTAGTTTCTGAGTCTCAACGATTTATGTTATTAATGTGGCGGCTTTCAGCTTTCTTTGGATAAAGAGGACTAGCCTAAAATAATTTTGAGCCCTCCTTCCAACCTCCCACCGATTCATTTCTTCATTACTCAGCAACTATATTATCCTGGTGAAGTTGTATAGACACTTATCTGCCTTTGTAGTATTATAACATGACACCACAGTGAATAGAAAATAAGTTAGACCTTCGGTAGAGCCAGACAATAGGTGCTGGCTCTTAACGAAGCAAAAAGATGAAGCCTGACAGATTTTCTATTTCCTGGAGTTAAGGTGTACTTTTACTGAAAAACCCACAATGATTACAGGAAGAAATAACAATGTAGCAAAAAGAAATAATTTTGGAACATTAAAAGACACACTGGTAATGGGGCTTTAGAGAAAATATTAAACACTGCACTCACCATTAATATCCTTCAGCACAAAGATTATTTGCCTTACTGGAAGAAGGTTTACAAGATATCTTAGCAGATGGACCTTTACCCTCATCTTCCAGTCCTTTTAGTTTGGTTCTTGTTAAAGGACCCCAAATGGAAACACTTTCTCAAGTATTCTGTTGGGATAAATTCTCAAATTTCCAAAGTTTACTTTTTCAAGAGTTCACAACACTTACTATTTGGGTTCTCTCTTCCAATATTTCTGGGAAGGCTAAAAAAACACTCTTTAATATTTCCACTTTGTGGGTAGAGGAATTAAGAAGCCAAAAAAATCATACAGCATGTCAGTGGCAGAAGTTCAGCGAGAGCTGAACATTGGGGTTTCCAATTCATTGTCAAAAATATTCTTTTTTTTAAGTTTATTTATTTACTTTGAAAGAAAGAGAGAGAGAGAGAGAGGGAGTGAGAGAGCTGGGGAGTGGCAGAGAGAGAGAGAGAGAGAATTTCAAGCAGACTGCCAGCGCAGAGCCTGATGTGGGGCTCAAACTCCTGAACCGTGAGATCATGACCTGAGCTGAACTCCAGTCGGACGCTTAACTGACTGAACCACACAGGTGCCTCCAAAGGTATTCTTTTTAATAGCCAAGTCATCAAACATTTCTAACGAAAAGCCTGTGAGAGAAATCTTCCTGGTGGGAAGGACAGCTATACAAGAATGACTATCACCTTAGCTTTAACCTTCCTCTGGAATTTGTTTTCTCTTTTTTCCTATAGTCACTATCATGCTTGGCCTCAGGTTCCCAGCTGTATCTCTAGCCCAGCTGTGGATAAAGCCTAAAGTAAGATAACCACCTGTCTATCTCCTCAACACAACTAAAACAATCTGACATTTTCAAAAGAAAATGATTTGGTTTGATAAAAAACCAAAGGGGTACAAGAGCAAACTTAACAAAGAAATTGTAAGATGCATGGCAATGATCCCCTTCCTGATGCATACCTCATCTAATATGCATGCCCTGTGCGATCCCACATCCCGTCTGAAGGATCCAGGATTGAGGATTCCAAGACGATGCCAAACCCTAAGAGATAACATGTCAGAAGCCACTATGGGTTCATCTGTTCCCAGTTAAAATAATTCTTTTGAGTATTTTGATTTGATAAAAATGGTGATTCTTTTGCATTTCATTCTGATTTCTACACAGATTTTTTAAAATGAAATAACTCATAGAACCTTCATTTTTATTTATTTAAAGTGCTGAAACCATAAAAATGCCTGTCTAGGAGATTACCTGATCCAAACATAAACAAGTGCTTCTGGTGCTGCAGGATGTGTGTATTCAGAGGTTGGAATGAGGACTACCCAAAATTCTGCTCATTGGTATATCTGGGAAATGGGGGCAGTTTAAAATGTTGCTGATCATTTATGGATTTAAATGTAATAATGAAGAATAATGGAGAGAAGTTATATTGAGGGAGATTTTCACTCATTACCAGACACATTTTTCTCATGTCCATGCTCAGGCTTCCTCATAACATTAATGAGGTTTGGAAATGTTTGGACAGTGACTGAGCGACCACCTCTTAGGGTGCAGAGAACAGTTTGGTATATAAGTCTGATGAGGGAATGAAGTAGGATTCTATGAAATATACTGACATTCTGAATGAGATTAATTTACCACATGAATACAAGATCAATTTAAAAAAAAGTGGCATCCAGGGAAAAAAGTGGCTCTGTGCAATCTATCTCTGATGAAACAGAAGACATTTCATGCTCCTATGTGTCCTGGGCTATTTATTGTTGTGACCATCAATTAGCCAAGACAATGTATAAATCTATGGTTAATTGATGCCACTGAATATAGAATGCTGGTTAGCGGTTTACTGTAACTGCAGAAACAGCCATGCTCTTTTTACTTTTCTTTTTATTTAAGGTTATTTAAGGTTAATAATAGGAACTCTTTATGGTTCCTAGTGTATAAAATTATACCTGGCATCCACATACAGATTTTCTGGTTTAGGCCACTTTCCAAAACATAAGTTAATTTGTATTCTTTATAGAACTGCGGGAGTTAGGGGACTTATCACTTTGCCCAGAACTGCCAGAATCCAGCTCCAGCAGGTCCAGGGCTCTCTGAAGGACAGACGGTGTTGGCGAGAGAGAGTGAGAGAGCCTCGAGTTTCTTTCTGATCACAAGGCAGGCATCTCTGCACTCTAGGCAGGCATCTCTGCACTGACCACAGAGTCAGCTTTGTTTTTTGAAAAAATGTATGGGGCCAGCACAGAAGTGGCATTTGCCCTAGACAATGATTTCTGATGATAAATTTCTTTGGTGTGTAAAAATTTCCCAGAACATAGATTGGTAGAAGACTCGTACATAATCTTTATCAATAGTGATTAATAGTAGGTGATTTAGATGCTTATCATATGGGGAAGGAAGGTGCCCTCAGCTTTCAAATACAAGGCAATGTTTTTAGCATAGCAAAAGCAAAAGTTAGTTCTTTGTGAGCAGGGGTCAATAGCCTGTTTTCTTGAGGGGAAGTAAAACAGATTACTCAGGAAATGTAATATTTCCCATAAACACAAAAGAAGAAATTCCTATAATAAGTTCCTTCACAAGGTACAATTAGCATATTTTTAGGATAAAGGAGGCAAGTCACTCCTGATACCAGTCAACAGGGCGTCTTGGGGGTTGGGGCTCAAGCAAAAATAATTGAGTGGGGGGTAGACATCGGTCACCACCTGACGAGAGCCTTGCAAACCCGCCTTACCTCACAAGGAGTTTTCTTGACTTAGTGAGTTCAGAAAATTGCTTCCAGCATAGAACCTCAGCAGGAAGGAACTACAGCCAGAACTAGATTGAGAACTCAGAGCGATGTAATCAAGATGGTGACATAGGGTGTTCCTGACTTTGTTCCCTCTCACGAGAAGAACGACTGACAACTGTTCAAGGACACCACTGAGAAAACCCTGAGACATGGGAGTGAGACTGAAGCACCGCCTGCAACACAGAGACCAGGACTCACTGCCCTCGAAGACTAAGAGAAGCAGCTACTTGGAGACCACACTGCCCCTCCCACAAGCCAGCACATTACCGTGCAGTGAGGTCTCCTCTGAGCCTCTCATTCCTCCAGTGAGAAAAGAGAACCCAAGAGGGACAACCACCCCTGCCAGCATTGTGGCTCATTCTGTGGGAGCCCCTACTCTGACCTCACACCATGGTGATTGCAGGGAATCTATAAAACTCAACCACTGGGGAAGTGACTGTGATGGAGAAGGTTTGCAACAACCAGCACACGGATCTCAGCAGACTGAGTTCGTACCTGTCCAAGTAGTAATCCCAACCAGTAGCTCTGTGCATCTATAGAACCACGTGAGGGGTACGCTCTGACCAGGGAACTCGGCAGGGTGCAGAGATGCCTGATTCAGATATTCAGTCTTTGCTGGCTCAAGAGCCTAGTTTGCCCAGGCCCAGGCAAAGAGCTGAACCACAGCCCTATGTGCTGTGGAGAGTGTCTTCTGGCCCCATCTGACCAGAAGGGCTGGTAACAACTCACGGAAACTCTAAGGCTCAGTGACTTTCAAGCAGAGAGTGGGAAGGCAGAGCTGACCACCCCAGAGCAAAGCCAATACCAGGTGTGGAGCCCAAAGTTAGCAGAAGAAAGGATATAATAGAGGTTAGAGCAGAAATGCCTGCAGTAGAGAACAGAAAAGCAATAGAAACGGTGAACAAAACTAAGTGTTGGATCTTTGAAAAGGTAAACAAAATAGACAAACCCTTAGCTAGGCTAACCAAGGAAAAAAGAGAAAGGACTCAAATAAACAAATTGTACATGGAAAGAAGAGACATCACAACTGACATCTAAAAAGACCCCAGGAGCACCTAGGTGGCTCAATGGGTTAAGCAACTGACCCTTGATTTTGGCTCAGATAATGATCTCTGGTTTATGAGATTGAGCCCCATGTCATTAGGGAAATGCAAATTAAAACTGTAATGAGATATTACCTCATGCCTGTTAGAACGGCCCGTTATCAAAAAGATAAGAGATAACATTTATTGAGCACTAGCCAGGCTCTGGGCTAAACATTTTACATATCACCTAATTTAATTCATATATTCAGTTGAGAAAATTGATCCTCAAACAATTTTTTCACACCACACAGCTGGTATTTGGCAGAATTGATATTCAAACACTGGCCTTTCTAACTTTAGAGGCTGAACTAAAGATTTTCCAACAATAATTTTACCCCAACTTTTTCAGTATTCACCACAGTACATTTCCTTTTACTTTGTGTATTAAAATAAAGGGTGCTCCAGGACTAAGATCCAAATAAGCCCCAAGTTTTCTCTTTTGGCAGATGGATACTTCGGTAGTGTGGTAATAGAAATCCTAGGTCATTTGCTATTTAATGAAGATCAGATCTTGGATGGCTATGATGCAAATGGGAAGGGATGAAATAAATTCACCTCCACAGGTAATTACTAAATTGTGATAAGGGAGCGTTTCCCCTAAAGGCTACCAGATTCTAGTCTCTAAAGAGGTATTTTCCTACCACTTGGTGGCAGTAGCTACCAATTAATTCACAGTGTTGTTTTTCAATTTAACTAATGTAGTGGACTTTACTTCTATTTGGGAGTAGTTTTCTCCTTTCAGTTAATTAACCTTTTCATGTAATACATTTATTTCCAATAAATATATTTATTATTATTATTATTATTATTATTGTCTTGGACATCATTCAGTTCCTTGAATTTCCCTTTAGAATGAAGACCATACATAATGACAATAAAAACTTTCCAGTTTCCTCCTTCAGCCTTATAGCTTCAGAGGTGTTCACTGTGTAGCTGACCAAAATAGGCTAATGACAGAGCTCAGAAATAACAGACAGGATGGCTTATCAAACCATAAATAGAAGGGAACATATAATCAATGAGTATTAACTTAGTATGCGTTCATAATAATAAAGAAACTTCAAACATGTTTTCTCAGTCCACGTGTACAGCTCACTTTACAGAAGAATAAACTGAGGTTCAGAGAAGTGTAAGTGATCTCATGCAGGATACACTTGAATGGAGTATACAGCTAACAAATGGCAGAGGCAGAATTCAAATCCAGATCAGTCTGACACCAAAGCATGTGCATTCTCCACTGTCTCATGCTGCCTTTTTGACAATGGTATTATTATTCTAAGGGAGAAAGCACTCACAAAAGACTTCTAATTTTCAGGCTCAAAGGGTAGTATAAAAATTCTAAGGATGTTCAACTCTCCAACGTAGAGACAAGAAGAAGAAATGAGTTTATGGTGATACAAAATGCATTTTGTTTAGTTTTAAAGTCAGGTAGAAAGTTGGAGTCATCTACTAAGTGCGCTAAGGCAAATCTTTTTTTGGGAGGCGTTGACAATATCAGTCTTAAATAATTCTATGGAACTATCTGAAAGCAAAAGACAGGATTAAGGTGTTAAAATTTTGGACTTAAATTTATGTTTTGTTTTAGAAAATGTCAGGCCATGATGAAATGCTTATAACACTATTTTAACAAAACACAGAACTATGCATATTTTGTTCTTATATTGCAAAAATCATTACTTTCATACATGCAAAGCTAAGGCAAGAATATCCACATATAAATAGTGATTACCTCTGAGTGGTGGGATCACTGGTCATTTTAACGTCATTTTTGCTCTTTTGTATTTTCCCAGTTCTCTAAGGTAAACTTATATAAAATGATAGGATGTTTCATTTAATCTTTCCAGAACTCTGTTCTGATCACATCACATCATACTGGTCTATGGCTTTAGCATTTAGAGGAGCTAATGAATATAACAAGCTGGAAAATAAGTCAGCAGAGGCAACCTTCTTAGAAGTGAAGGAAGGAAGTAGGGAGTAGGAAGACCTACTCATAAAATATGCTATGGAAAGAGCTCATCAAAATATTTTCCTTGCTGGCTTTTAAATTCCCACCATGTGAATGATTTATTTGAATTAAGTCACAGAATCCCCAAAGGGCATCCATTAAAATCCATCCTTTAACTTGGGTGGCTTTTACACACAAAACATTGGTATCCATGTGGGAAAAACACAATTTTCCTGCTTTATGAGTATGTGAGAACCTTTGATAATAATCCAGAGCAGGGCTAAATGTCTTGGAAAGTCCTGTTTCAGTGAAAGGAAACGTCAAGGCTTTTTGTGAGTTAGCCTTATATTCATTAACAGCTCCTCCAGATTCCTCTCTACCATTAATCCTCTTTCTTCCAAATACACAACATTCACAAACAATTCTGCTTACTGGGGCTAATCTCAGTTTGTGGAAACTAGAATGTTAGTGACTCATAATGCACCCAACATCAATATATTATTTTCATTTCTTACTTGATAAGAATCTTTACAGTTTAGGATCAATCTCTTCCATTAAGAGAGGCAGGCTTTTTCACCTTTAAATAATTCTGATTGCCAGAAAGTTCTTTCTTTCATTAAGCCTGAAGCCTTTGTCCCTGTGAAATGCACCCATTTGCCCACATTTTATGGCATATACACCATTAACCCTGTGGTTTCTCTAGGCAAACACACCCTGGTTTCTCAGCCATCTTTGTGATCATTCTCTCCTAAATGTTCTTTTGTCTTTCTCTCTGTGTCTCTTTAAGAAAAAAAAAAAAAAAAAAAAAGTCAGCCATGCAATTGCCTGGTGAGCAAATCGATAAATTAGCAGAATTTCTTCTTTTAGTCAGGAGATTTCTTTCTAGTAACTTTCCAGGTCATTGATGTTCCTAATCATTATTACGTCTGGCTCATAACATTTGCCCTCCCTAGAGACATTTGTGTCTCGCAAGAATTAACACATATCAGCCTTTACCTATGGAGATTTGCTGTCTGGTGGGAGGTAGTTTTAAGCAGTGGCCCTCTGGTGTTCCTTATCAATATCGGGCCATTTTCTACTCTAAAAAAGTACAACAGATAGTAAAATATATTGGCTCTACAGTGTTTAGAGGTCTATAAACAAATACCATCCATTATCCAGTTCCTTTCCTTTACGAATAGTTCAATAATTTGGGGAACTCAATAGAAATGACATCATTCACTCAGAAATAAAGTGAGGCTTGCACAATTTGTAACCAAAATGTAGCTTCAGAATCTGTGAAGGAGGAACAATCATGTTTTATATCTTTATATTTTTTATTTAAGTTTTATTATTTATTTATTTATTTATTTATTTATAGCATGCATGAGCAGGGGAGGGGCAGAGAGAAAGGTTGACAGAGAATCCCAAGCAGGAAAAGCTGGCTGTGGGGCTGGAACTCTGGAACCGTTAGATCATGACCTGAGCCAAAATCAAGAGTCCAATGCTTAACCAAAGAGCCATCCTGGTGCCTTGTATTATGTCTTTTTTAAAAAATTTATTTATTTTTGAGAGACAGAGACAGAGTGAACAGGGGAGGGTCAGAGAGAGAGGGAGACACAGAATCCAAAGACAGGCTTCAGGCTCTGAGCTAGCTGTCTGAACAGAGCCCCACGTGGGGCTCGAACCCACAAATCAGGAGATCATGACCTGAGCCGAAGTCAGACGCTCAGCCGACTGAGCCACCCAGGCACCCCATTATGTCTTTTTCAAATATATAATTTTAGGCACGCCTTGGTGGCTCAATCAGTTGAGCATCCACTCGATTTTGGCTCAGGTCATGATCCCAAGGGCATGGAATGGAGCCCCAAGTGGTGCTCCACACGGAGCGTGGAGCCTGCTTAGGATTCTCTCTCTCTCTCTCTCTCTCTCTCTCTCACTCTCACTCTCACTCTCTCTCTCCCCACCCCACCCCCACTCATGCATGCTCTCACTCTATAAATAAATCAATAAATCAATAAACCAATCAATCAATAAAATTTTTTTGAGATTACAATTTCCCAATGTGCATTTCCTTGAATAGCATTTTGTTTCCAAAGTTATCTGTGAGGAATAGCTGTAACAGTTGGAACTGAGGGGAATGGATGAAACCGTAATACAAGTTCAAGTTTTACCCTGATTTCTTGGGAAACAATAAGAAGAGCATCTGATTAGATGAAATGGATACTATGGTTATTTCGTTTTTTAATGCTGAACTAGGAAGTTGGTTGGCATGATTTTTCTACTAAATGGCATGAAGAGGAACACATATATTGGGAGAGAAAATAATCCCTTTGCACTGACAAGATATAGCATGATGGCTGTGCAACAGTTAGCAGAATGAGATTATAAACAGGAAGAAGGTATCTGCAACAGCTTTCCATATTGAACTGCTGGGTCCTCTGAATCGTTAGAGGAGCTCTATGTATGCTTCAGGACATTTCTCATTCTGGAAAAAGGTTGGATGATGGGCACTGTCCACTAGGGCCTGGGATATGGAATCAGCACTATCCTTTACAGCCAGAGCTTAAAATAAATGGATGGACTATAGCATCATGATTAAGAGTACAGAGTTTGGAGTAAAGAAAACATGGGCTTTAAATGTGGATATGGCACAAATTAGTGGGACTCATAGCAGCTACTTAAATTCTTTGAATCTCAATTCCCTATCTATAAAATGGGCATACTACTACAAGTATCCTAAAACTTACCTTACAGTGCTATGAAAAGGATTAATGAACAATGTTTACGATGCATTTGGTATAATTTTTACTACCCAATAAGTCATAAAAAAGTGGGGTTATTAATAAAATTATATAATATTTTTTTTAGTATCTGATGAGTATAGACCAGTGTCTGAATTCCTGACAGGAATTATAAAAAATATTTTAGCTGTTCATTCCTTGTTTTTTTTTCTCATTCACAGTATCTTGCCTTATGGCAAAACTGTGTGTATATTTGCTCGTGATCCCTCCTTCACGAAGGTGGATTGTCCCATATCAAATCAATATTTACTGAGGGATGTGGACACTATTATTCTCTCCAACTTCCAGCCGTGATATACTGAGCAGCAATTAACAAGACTTTAAGGCTTATAAGTGGATTACCTTTTAGAGAGTAATTATCAAATATATTAATTTCTATTTGATACAAAGGAAGTCGTCTAAGTGTTGCCAATAATACTTGCTGCTGAATGTGATATTTCAAAACAAAATGTCATTTCCAAAGTGGGCCCATGTTCTAAGAGATCAGAGAATAACACAGGATGTTGGTTATTATGAAAGCTTTGTCTATTTTTAGCTTAGCCTACAATCATTTTACAATTCAGTGTGCTCACAGCCAGATGCATGGGAGTCAACAAAAGAGATCCAGCAGGTTAATATACTCACAAATGGCTTTCAAATCTGCTTCCATGGATCACTTTCCTGTTTCTATCACTCTTACTACTATTTTCTTAAAACTCAGAGGCCCTTTAGTTTCCCCTCCCCTTTCCATATCATTCCTATTAATCCAATTACTGTGTGCCATTAATTCTACATCCAAAGTGAACCTCTTATTTCATCCAGGCCCTCAACAGCCCTCCCCTGGATTATCTAAGAGCTTTCTAGAGAGTGTCTCTACCTTCTGTTTCTCTAATGTCATTTGAAGTTCATTCTAAGCATGATTTTTAAAACTTCACTTCTTCACACACTTTTTTTTAAATGACTCAACAAGTATGTTGGCTTGCCATCAGAGCCTAGATGGATAGTCGCAATCCAGTTTGCAAACTGGTCTCCTGCTGATATCCTACAGCCAAAGTGGGCTTAATGATCATTGTACACACTCAGCTTATCATCTTTCCTTAAATCCACTTCTCTATTTGCAAAACTTCGTTCTTATTCTTACCTATTCTCCAGGGCCTATCTCAAGTTTTCTGACCAGATGTGATGTCAATTCTCTGATTTCTCGTAGTACCATATGTACATCTTTTTATGGACTTTGTTACATTTTGATTCATAGTTATTTTTGTGTTTATTACCTGTATCATTAGACATGAAGCTTTTTAAAGAAGGGACTATTTTTTCCTATTTATAACTACCACCAGTACCCTACTCCCAACCAGAATACTTAGAATGGTTCCTGGTGTATAGAACACACTTACTACATTGTTGGAATGGAAGAGGAAGGTCTTTGGTCATGGCACTTATCAATCAGTAGGTTCTCAATAATTATGTGTTGTATAAGGCAATACATGCAGTTTTTATTCCCATACTTCTTAAAATTGCTCAAAGATGATCAACGACACCCTACTGACTATTCCTTTATTTTTGAAATAGTCTCCTAACAGGATTCCATGGGACTCAGCTCTCCTTCATTTTTTAAAAATTTTGTTTATTTATTTTTGAGAGTGAGAGAGAGAGAGTGAGTAGGGGAGAGGCAGAGAGAGACAGACAGAATCCCAAGCAGGCTCCATGCCATCAGCACAGAGCTGGATGTGGGCCTGAACTCATGAACCATGAGATCATGACCTGAGCCGAAACCAAGCGTCAGATGCTTAACCAACTGAGCCACTCAGGCACTCCTCTCCTTTTTTCTTTTTCTTTTTTTTTAATGTTTATTTGTTTTTGAGAGAGGGAGAGAGAGAGAGAGAGAGAGAGAGAGAGAGAGTGAGAGAGCGAGCATGAACTTGGGAGGGGCAGAGAGAGAAACAGAGACAGAGAATCCGAAGTGGACTCTTCATGACAGCAGCAAGCCTAACTGGGGGCTTGAACTCATGAACCCAACTGTGAGAACATGACCTGAGCAGAAGTCAGACACTCAACTGACTGAGCCACCAGGTGCCCTGGAACTCAACTCTCCTTATTTTCCCTCTTTCTTTTCTGTCCATCAGTCCTCAGTCTCTATTATCGGGTTCACTTTTTCCTATCTTATAAGCTGGTATTCCTGAAGTGTCAGTCTTTTCTCATCTATACTCTTTGCAGCTTTAACTATTCTCTGCCAACAACTTTTCACATCTATAGATTGAATACTGGCCTCTATCTGAAACAGTTCCAACTGTATTTTTTACAAAGATGCTCTCCCAAAATTTCAAACTACACATTTTTATCTTTATTCACTTCTACAGTACAAATTATCATATGTGGTGGTTGAACACCATTATATTGGTCTTCAGAATTTATTTACCCATCGTCTAGCAATTATACCTCATTTTTCTGCTGAGGAAGGCATCTATCCCTCACTCTCAGTCATGTGTTTCTCACCCCACCCAGCTCTGTGAACCAACTTTAATGAATTAGGATGTTCTGTCCCCCTTGTCATAGTGATTGCTTCAGAAATGACCGCAAGATACGAGTAAGGCCAATCAGAGGGAAACAGAATAAATTCTATAAATTTTATTTCATCATTCTTTTCCACTGGTCTATGTATGGTGATGATGTGACCTGAGAACTAGTAGGGGCTATACTGCAAAAACTAAGAATGATGTCAACCAGGGATGCCTAGGTGGCTCAGTCAGTTAAGCATCTGACTCTTGATTTTGGGTCAAGTCATGATCTCAGGGTCATGAGTTCGAGCCGGGTGTCAGGCCACACTGAGCATACAGTCTGCTTGGGGTTCTCTCTTTTCCTCTCTCTCAATTTCTCTCTCTTTCAAAAAAAAAAAAAAAAAGAATGAAGCCAGCCAGAAGAATCAGGCACTAAGATGCTTCACAAAAATACTTTATCCTCATAAAGCCCTAATCGTTCCCTGAAAATATTGTGAAAATATTCTCTTGAAAATACTGTCATCATCCCCCTGGAGATATCCTCCTCCAAAATTTCTCACTTCTAGAAATAACACAGCCATCCACTGATTTCTCATTCTTGACATCTGGGACTCCTTATTGACACCTGTTTCAAACCCTCATGTACATCAGCGAACTGCACAGTATTTGGTTTGTCCTCAGAAATATATCTGCTTCTGTTCACTCCCATTGTTTCCACTCTATTCCAAACCTCATCTGTGTAAGAGCCAAAGCTTCCAAATTGTTCTTTCCATCCTTAACTTCATCAAACCCACTCTTCTCTGAACTTGTTACCGCCACATGTCAAATCTTTCAATTTTATCCCATTGCCTTTAAGAAAAAACTCAAAATCTTTATATGGTCAATAAAAGTGTTTCATAATCTGCCTTCTTCTACAACCTCAGCCTTCACTGATTTCTCTCTTAACTTCTTGGAACTCATCAAATTCCTTCCCCCTCAAGGACTTGACATCTGATGTTTCCATAGCCTGAAATAGTCCTATTCTCTGACTGGCTAACTATTATTCCTGAATTAAATGTTACCCAAATATTACTGCATAAATATTACTTCTTCATGGAAGACTCCCCCCGCCCCTTAACTTTCTGGACTAAATTCTCATTTTAAACTCTTATAGCATCCTGACTTTTTCTCTTTGTAGCATTGTAATTAAATACTTATTTGTATATTTATTTGTTTAATGTTTGTATCCCTACCGTAGATTGTGTCTTCAAGGCAGGAACATTATCTTCTTGTTCTTTATACTATCACCAGCATATAACACAAAGTCTATTATAAATTGATGGATGAATATTTCATGAATAAATGCATCAAAGAAGCACAACTTGTCTGTACTTAATTTGTTTTTTTGCCCTACAAATATGCCTCTGTTTTTGTTTTTCTGAGCTCAGTATACTCTTATTCTCTTTAACCTGGGCAGAAAGTCAGACTTAATTTCAAATCTCTTCCACTGCCATTTTTCATATCCTGTTTCTCACCGAGTCTTGCTGAATGTGCCTCCATAAAGTTCTCACATATGCCCTTTTAATTTCCATTCACATTCAACATAGCTTCCTTCTGATTCTGAATATTAACCTGAAAGATGTATATAATCCCCCTGGCTCTAATCCTTCACTCCGCTGCCTAGGTGATCATTCCTAAAATACGATGACTCATGTTACTCCTATCTTCAAAACCTTTAAAACATTCTAAGTACCTGTACATTTCTTTTTTTTAAGTTTGTTTATTTTGAGAGAGACAGAGACAGCATGGGTGGGGAAGGGGCAGAGAGAGAGGGACAGAGAGAATCCCAAGAAGCCTCTTCACCATCAGCACAGAGGCCTATGTGGGGCTCGAACTCACAAAACTGTGAGACCAAGACCTGAGCTGAACCTGGGTGTCAGAAGCTTAACTGACTGAGCCACCCAGGTGCCCAGTACCTGTCCATTTCTTTAAAGATACATTGTTCAAATTCCATAGTATACTATGCGAGTTCCTCACAGTTAGGTCAGGCCTACCTCTTTATACGCTCTTCTGTCTGTACATTGTGTGTTCTGAAACCAATGTTTTCTTTGCCATTCTCAAGCTCTCCATGCATCATGTCTCCACCAACCTGGAATGCCCTGCTTTCCTCACTTCCCATCAAGCCCTCCCTACTTTATTTTTCCAGACTTGCCACCAAAGGCACATCCTCCATGAAGTCATCTGTCTGCCTTTTTACTTTCCTTTGTGCATCCACAGGATGTTCACACACTGCATTCCATATTTAACTACAATTTATTTGGATTTAGTAGGAGGCATTATAGTTTAGTGATAGAATGTCTTCTCCAGAGTCAAATGGATGAATTTGAATCATGGTTTCATCATTTCCAATTTGTGCAACTTTGAGAATGGTACTTAAATGATTTGCCACGGCTTTCTCTTTAATTGGATACATAAGAGAACATACTTCATAGAATTGCTGTAAATAATTAGATAAAATAATTGGTGCAAAGCACTTAGAAGAATTCAAGTGCTCGATATCTGTTATTGTTTGCATACATATGTGCCACCAGCTATAAAGCCCTTAGATCCAAAGCACAGATAATTATCTCTCTCCAAATTCTCAGCAAAGTGCTTCATTTAAAGTAAGACCAGTAATTATTTGTCAAATTGATTAATTGCAAAATTCTAGGGTCCTGTACACCTTGAGGCTTTGTATTACCATAACTGTTTCAATAAGATCCTGTTAAAGGTCCTGTTGAAGGAGCAAATATTTAGGAAAGCCAGGAAAAGGGAGAGAAAATTTTTAGAATCTTTAAAAGGGGGAAATTATGTGAAAAAATTATCAATAATACTGTATTTGCAACTCTAAACAGGAGAATACGCAAAGGAATCTTGTACAAACAAGCTGAAGACTTATGGGAAATGACAGTAGAGGCAGATATGTGCTGTTACCAAAGTGCAGCTTTTGATGGAATTCCTTTCTGTAGTCATGGGCTAAGAGGCTATGATCACTGCACTATCGAGAAAAATGCTCTGTACTTTATAACAGAACCCCTAGGCTCCCATTCAGTCTTCCTTTGTCATTTAACTATACTGGGCAAGGCAACTGAATTCTCTGGAGCTTGATCTTTAAAAGGAAAGACTTGGATTGGATGGGATTCATGAGTTCCTCCCTGCTCTGACATTCTCTGATCACTAATCTAAGTGGCCCTGTTTTTAAACCATTCATTTTTTAGCAGACATTTCTCCAGTGTTTAGGAGGTATTTCTCAAGTATCTACGATGACACTATCACAGCTCTCTGACACTGAATATATCATTTGTAATGAAATTTTATTTTCCATTCCTTTATAGAAATGAGGAGACTAATACTAATACTGCATGATTATGGACTTAAAAGAAACAATTTAGTGAAAGTGCTTGCCTTGTTATGGTATGTGGTGGGTGCCAATACATGTTTATATTCTCTTTCTAATTGGAAAATTTTTTCTTACACATCAAGATACAGTATAAATATTGTTTCTTTGTGAAGCCTTTTCAATCCCTGCATGTGCTCCTTGTCAGAACCTAACAAAATATATTATGTTCATGTCTATTAAAACACTGATGCACTGATCATATTTTATGATAATTATTCATTACATATCTGTCATTCCAGAAGGTTCTGAACTCCTAGTCAGGTGTTACATATATTTTACCTTTAAAACTTTAGCACTAACACAGGACCTCATACTTATAAAAAGTTCAGTGAAAACTCTGTGGTGAATGGATAAATGAATGACTGAATTTCCAGTTAGTAGGAGAGGTGGGGAAAAGCCTCTCCTCTCTCAAAACACTTTTGGTATTGCCAAATGATACCTGAAATCCCCTTCATGAAAAGTCACACACAGACTTGGATTTCACCATTTGAAAAAGAAAGGTTGAAAGCTTTACATCATGGGGACAAGTAACTTGGGTGTCCACTTTGGGAAATACTCTGCTGGGACACGTAGCATGCTGTTTCTGCTGTCTCTACCAGCCAGCGAAGTCAATTTAGCCTTCTAGTCCTCTAATAGCTCAAATTGTTTCAAAGGTTTTCCTCATCTCTAGTGCAAGTCTTAGGTAAACAAAGCATGAATATTTTCCTGACCAGCTAATTACTTCTTTTGATAAGAAAAATGTTTCTAGATAAGAGATATTAGAAATCTAAGATTAAGGCACAGATTCGAGTCATATACACAGCTTTGCATTTTCTGATGGTCACATTAAAAAAGAAAAAGGTGAAAAGTTTAATGTATTTTATTCAACTCAATATATTCAAATTGTTGTCATTTCTCCATGGAGTCAACATTAAAAAGCTTGAAATATTTTACAGTTATTTTTGCCATACTCAGTCCTTGAAATCCAAATGTGTATTTTATACTTCTAGCACATCTCAACTCAGATCAGCTACATTTAAAGTGCCCAATAGCCATATGTGGCTAATGACTACTCTATCTGTACAAATCTAGATGATACCTGATTTTAGTTACGGTCACAAGCCAAAGAAAAAAGTTCCCCCCACAGATATCACCCAGGAGGTACTAGTTTAGTTTTCCTAAACTAGTTCATTTCAGTTATGTGTGAGCTCTAGAGACAACTTAATTTCTATTGACCTGGCTTTCCTGATAATTCATTGGGTGATGTCTGCCAAACTTGTATCTTTTAACTCATCAGATACTTTTCCCTTGAGATTTCCTAAACTCCTCATGTATCCCTCTAAGACTGTTTTGAAGGTCCGAAGACCTAAAGTGTTTGGTGATACCCCTTCGCTATAGCTGAAAAGACATTAGCAAAATCATGAGTTAAAGCTATACCTCTTTCTCCAAAAAAAAAAAACATGTTCCTTTGAGGAAATCATTTACTTTACAAGTGATTTGGGTAAAAATCAGAATACTGATCATCTTTCGTAATGACATTTTAATTTATTAGTATTGCAGTAGAAAACTCAGCTTAGCCTTATCACTAGTAAATACACTCTGCTGTATCTATAGCCAAGGATACATTTGTGGAAAAGTACACCTTTTTTTAAATGTGGCCCTTTTAAAGCCATATATCTTTATAAAATATTTTGACAATTTTTAAGATAGTATTGGATAAAGGCATAATATATATACACATATTTGTTCCTAGCCACTTTAGGCAAATTGTATACTAACTTTGACTTTTAATTTTGATTTCTATATGCTTGAGTTAAGAATAAAACCCTCAGACAGAAAATATTCAGAATTATATGACTCTGACATTCCCTGTCCAAGCTCTTCGAATGTGTATAGTTTGATAAATGAGCTTTGGAATCGCTTTTTTAGAGGCTTCTTGGAAGCAATTCGCTTACTTACTTAAATTGATCACTAGCTCTTGTGGGTTTGGAAATATTTGCTAACCTCTACACATTAGCTACAATTTCCCTGTTTCTTTGGAAAAGTCCCATGGAGAACATGCCACAATTTTTGTAACAAGCTGTTTTCTTGAAACCCCAAACTGGGGGGAGACTTCTAAAACTTGTTAAAATACTTACATCTTCATGATAGTTTAGCAGTGCAAATAATTTGAGATCATTCTTGTTCACTTTGAGACAGTAACCAAATCACATTTTCCTTTCGTTGAAGTATTTGTCTCAAGGATTACTTAATATTTTGAGGCATCTGTGAGAACTGGGTTAGACTAAGAATTAGATGACCTGCCCCCTTGTCCTGGTTCTATAGTTAGCCAGCAGTGCTAACTCTCAGGGCTTTAGTTTACTTATCTATAAAAGGATGAATTTCGAATAAATTACTTCTGTGTTTCTACCCAGTTTATGTTGTGTGACTTAATTATAATTCTCAACCAAAAGGGAGAGGAAACATTTTAATGGCATTCTCTTCTTTACCTTTAGCCACGACAGACCTCATATTAGATAGAGAATACAGAAGCCATCAAGACTCCTCTCACCATTTGCCATTAGGTGTGATAAACTGCATCTTCATTCATATTCATCTTGCTCTCTCTTTTTTTCCAAATACACAAAAATACAATGTATCAACACAAAACCTGCACTTCATCTCTAAATTCAATCACCCTTTGTCTACTCAGACTTTCTCTTTCCTTTCTACTTACTCCATTATTCACCTCAGCAGACAGAAGTGTTCCAAAATCTCCCTTAAAATCAAAAACCTCCTTGACTCCAAATCCTTTCATATTAATTGCTCTCTCTCTCTACACAGACCCCTTCACCACCACTAGACTTAGTATTTCTGTATTCTTACTTCCCATTCTTTCTTCAGCAGACCTCACACTGAAATATATGCCCTTTACTTCAACTGCTTTTGTTAAGGTCAGCAATACTTCCACATTACAGTCCGCATCTTAAAAGGAAGATTTCTCCTTTGGGCTTCTCTGACACCACACTCTCCTGGTTTTCCACACATTTCTCTGGTAATAACTTCTCAGTCTCTGTTTCTTACCTTCATATCAACCTCCAGCTTCTGAATATCAGAGTAACTAAAGACTTTGTTTTGGGTGGTTTCAACCAGTAACATGACTTTAAATACCTTAAAATGTATTTAACGTATGTATGGACTGTTCTCATGTTTAGATTTCCCCACAGTTCTATGTTCTGAACTCTAGACCCATCTAATAGTCTACAGCATGACTCCATCTCACAGGTATCTCTAAGTTTAATGGATCACAAATAAATTCTTAATCTGTCCACACCCCATGCAATGATATCCTACACAGACACACACAAACATATAGTTTTCCATATAGTTTTTCATTTTCTAATCATCTAATTCTCAAAACAGTAAATAGGATCTACTGGTTGCTCAGTCCCCAAATCTGAGAGTCATTCTTTTTTTTAAATTATTATTATTTCTTTTATTTATTTTAGAGGGAGAAAGAAAGAGAGAGAGTGTGTGTGAGCAGGAGAGAGGGGCAGAGCGAGAGGGAGAGGGAGAGGGACAGGGAGAGAGAGAGAAGAGAAGAGAATTTCAAGCAGGCTCAATGCTCAGCATGAAGCCCCACACAGGGCTTAATCTCACGATGCTGGGATCATGACCTGAGCTGAAATCAAGAGTCAGACACTCAACCGACTAAACCACCCAGGTGCCTCATCATTCTGAATACTTTATTCAGCAATGACATCTAATCAAACACTAAGTCTCATCAACTCTGTATCTCAAATATCTGTGCTTCCTCCATTTTATTTCATTATTTCACTGTCATCCATGTAACCATAATATCATACAAGTCAGTAGCCTCCTAACTAGACTTGTAACTTCTTAACTTGTCTGACTCCAATACATTTTATAAACTGAAGCCCCAAATGAGCTTCCTTAAATGCAAATATAATCTTGTCACTTTCATGTTTAAAACCTTTCCATTTTTTTAACAGTCACCTATTATAATTAAGGAGAAATCAAGACATTGTAGACTGTGTATAACCCCTTAAGTGATTTTTTTCCTTTTTGCCTCTCTACCTCACTGAGTGCATTCTATCTTCTCCTGCTCATTTGCCATAATCCAGTCACTTTGGCCTTCTTTCAGTTTTTCAAATATATCAAACCTTTTCTATTTGAGGGTCTTTATCCATGCTGCTCCCTCTAGTTGGAATAGTGTTCTTCCCCTGTTTCATCTGGGTAATGCCTCATCAGTCTTCAGAAAATATTGCTGCCTTGAGATGTGTTAGATGTTTGTGCATTATTTGTTCTTTGTCTCTATATATAATATGTGTGTGTGTGTGTGTGTGTGTGTGTGTATCCTCAGAACCTAACTCAGACTGTAAAATGCTGTAGCTGCAGAATCAATATATGTTGACAAAATCTTATAGGAAAGAGAACTAAGGAGAATAAGCATCTGACATGAGAACTGGAACGGGAAGCTGACTCTTCTGATTTACTTTAGCTCTTTCTCCGTACTACATTGTCATTCCTCTTCTTGACTCATCCCAACCCAGGGCAGACGATGTAGCTCAGGCCCATTAAATGTCTTTACCACTGATCTCAACATGGAATGGTCCCCATCTCCATATGCCTAACTCCTAGAGGTCCTTGGCCCCGAGCTATGCTGTCCTACAACCCAGCTCCCCTGGAATTTGTCTGCCTTTATTATATTTACAAATCTCCTCAATGACCTCTGCTTTCCCCTCTCCCAATTCTTTTGCATTTTTAGCACAGTGTTCATCTTTAAAAGAAGTCACTTTTCCACTTTCCTATTTATATTTCTTTCTTTTCTTAGAGCATGGAAAACCCTGCTAATTATGCAGTGTTATTTTTTCCCTTAAGCTAGAACTAATTTCTTATTTTCCACCCCAAACAGAGCGCTGAAAAAAGCAAACCATATAGATCCATATATCATGTTTCTTTCACTCCAGAAAAGTATGAAATTTTCAACATTTCAAAAATTCAACTGGAAAAGAATAAGTGTACATTTTTATCAAAAAAGCCATGACTTCTCACAAGTATGAATGATCACCTTTACAAAAAATAAAATACCAAAGGTATAAAATGTACAACAGATATGTTGTTGGGATAAGCAGTTCTCCATTAGTATCAGGCCATCTTGGTGGCCTAGCAGGTAGCGTGGGATAAGAGGCACCTACGGTGAAAAAAGAAATTGAACCAAAAGCACTCAAGGGAGACATGGAAGGAAAAGCCCCACAGTGATAAAAAGGGATGCACAGCAGGCAGTGAGAGAAACCTTTGCCAGAGACTATAAAGTGCCTGAATGAAACCAACAATCACAAGAATGAACTTCAGAAGAAATCATCAAACATAGCATGTAGCTGATTGGCATGTCAAACTTTTCTAAATGAAGTCAAGTCCAAAAACCTCAGAAATTTCTGACTGCCCCCGGACCCAAATCCTTCAATGTATAGAAAGAATCAGCCTTGGGGAACCTGGGTGGCTCAGTTATTAAGCATCTGGCTTCGGCTCGGGTCATGATCTCACAGTTCTTGAGTTCAAGCCCCATGTCAGGCTCTATGCTGACAGCTCAGAGCCTGGAGTCTGCTTTGGATTCTGTGTCTCCCTCTCTCTGACCCTCCCCAGCTCACGCTTTGTTTCCCTCTTCTCAACATTAAAAAAAAAGAAAAGATCAACGGATGAATGGATTAGGAAGATGTGGTTCAT
>CM053559.1:8268726-8321535 GCA_028646485.1 Cryptoprocta ferox | reverse complement strand
AACAGAGGACCATGGGGAGGGGAAGGAGGAAAAAGAGTTAGGGAGAGGGAGGGAGACAAAACACGAGAGACTCTTGAATACCGAAAACAAACTGAGGGGGAAAGGGGAAGGGGGAAAGGTAAAGGGGGGTGATGGTCTTGGTGGAGGTCACTTGTGGGGAAGAGCACTGGGTGTTATATGGAAACCAACCTGACAATAAAGTATAAAGTTTAAAGAGAAAAAAAAGAAATGTATAAAAAATGCTTATTAATTCAAAAATAGAAACCACATACAGAAAATTGATTTTCTAGAAATACGGCAATAGCATGCAGTCCTTGTTCTGGGCTTGTCATAGTTATTAAATACTTAACATGTATCAAGCCCATTATATAAGTATTCCTTTTAATTTTTTAAACTCCAGGAGATAGGTAGTGGTATTGGTATTTTACAGATAACTTAGCTCATCGCTCAGGGAGATAATGTAACTGACTCAAACTTAAGTTAACAAATGCTAGAGCTAGATCTTGAACCCAAGTCTTAATGCTTCGAAGTCTATTTTCATTTCTTAATGTATTGCTGATATCTCCAGTGAAATAAATGAATTCTTATATGTCAGAGAGTCATAACTATAGAACACAAGGAAATTATGATCTTACAAAAGCACCATCGATAGGAAAGTCACCTGAAGTGGGGTTACGTTTGTGATTGGAGGTTTACACTTCCCTAATGTCTCATGATTTCCCTCAAGTCTTTCTTTTGATACAGGACACACATCTGTATCAAAGAGGTGGTGTTTTGCCTTGAAATTGAGTAGCAATGCCGGGTCCAACTGCTTTGGCCTCATGATCATCAAGTTCTACCCAGCAGAGCTCACCGAGCTTAGTTAGGAATCAAAGACTGACTAGTCTTATGATTCTTTCAGGACCGTTTTAAAGCTGGTCCCATTGTATTTAGATAAGCTAGATCTTCACTTGCCAGTTATTATGCAAACATGTCTTTGCTTTAACAAGTCCCGTCTCCTCAATTGTCCACAAACTCTCCATTTTATTGTCCCTTCCATGACTTTACACATGTTAACAGCTCTGCTTAGCACACCTTCTTCTCTCCTCTGCCCAGTGGAAACCTGCCCAATCTCCAAGGCCTGGATAAAGAGCTCCCCTGACAAGGGAGTCAACCCTGATTCCTCATTGATAACTCACATTATGAACTGTTTAAATATGTTGTTTTATGTCTTCCTGATTTGCTTTCATAATATGTAATGATCATTTGAAATGCATAATTTCAGTTTACTTTTTAAGGCTAAAGCCTAAGCTCTAAAGGTGGGAACAATTTTGTCTAATATTTCACATTCTTCTGGGAACATGGAAGTTGTGCCTGTTCATCAGTTGACTATGTCAGTCTCTTCTGGGAAACAGATACAAACAGTGATGGGGACTTGATCTTTATGCTATTCTGCCTGACTCACATATTCAGGAGTGGGAGCAAATAATGAGGTCAGACCTCAGCGAATGACTTTTTCATGATAATTTCCCATGTTTCACACAATGCAATAAAAAAGTCCAGATTAATAAAAAAAGAATGTCCATCTTTAAACACTAACTCAGCTGATTAAATAAGAGTGGATTCTAAGTGCTTTTCCCTACATAAATTTTATAGAATACTACATTCTTCACAATGTTGTTAAGATTATAAATAATAATGTATATAAAAGCATCTGGAACACAATTAACTATTAATAAATCATGTCTTGTAGTACTTCTATAAGACAAATAGCTCAAGACACCCTGTCTCCAAGGTGGTCTTCTTAACCACTAATATTTTCTTTTTTGTCTTGACCACATAATTTTGTCTAATATTTAATAATAAATCAGGAACTAATGGAGCTTAGAATTTCTTCTCAAGAGTCTTAATACTGGTGCTAAAAACAATCAGCCCCAATTAATGTTATAAGAATCATTGTTGAAATCTAGATATTTCATTGATGCATCTATTAATATTACGACATGTAATAAATATTGCTTCAAAAGCAAAACCATAAAAACCTCCAAGATACTATGTGTCTTTCTTTAAGTTTATATATTTTCAGAGAGACAGTGCAAGCAAGGGTGGGGCAGAGAGAGGGAGGGACAGAGGATCTGAAGCAAGGTCTACTCTGACAGCACAGAGCCCGATGTCGGGCTCAAACTCACAAACTGTGAGATCATGACCTGAACCAAAGTCAGATGCTTAACCTGAGCCACCCAGGCACGCCAATACTATGTATGGGAATTAGAAGTATTAATTTGTACTTTTACTTTGACTAATGACAAGAACTTATAGTTTTATGTTTTCAAGGACTTTGTTTTGTGGCATAAATAATGGTTACTATATCTTCACTGTTTGACTTGCCTGACTTTAATAATTGTCTAACTTATCTGATTACTGAATATTTTTATGATAGAATTTTTACCATTCTCTTTACCTCGGAGAGAGAGAGAGAGAGAGAGAGAGAGAGAGAGAGAGAGAGAGAGAGAGAGAAAAGTGCCTTACTGCTGTTTCCCCATTGTTTTAAGCCGAATATTTTACATGACCTCTCTAATGTAGATATTTTGGTACATTTTTGTAGTTGCTAACACACATTTTGAATTAAATCAAAAGGTAACTAGACACATACTATATATGAAAAAACAAAAGATGAGTGAAACTACATTTGATCAAGGATGTTGGAGAAATGTTGAGAACCAGTGCAGTATTAGTTTGCACTATGTCCTAGGCAGTCCTAGTTTAGCATGAGGGCAATTGAGGAAAGAAGCAGCTTATGCTCACTGAGCACTTCTTTTGCGCCAACCTTGGTACTGACAGTAATCCACAAAACTGGTACTGGTATTTCTCTCACTGACTTGATGAAGAAACATAAGTTATCCAGTGCCGCAGTTATACTTAGAACGATATATGAATCCAATCTGTCATTCAATTTGAAAAAAGTATATATAGATTGGATCTGTATCCACGAGAAGAACTGCATGGTTTTCAATATCATAGAGGAAAGTACTCATACAGTTTTTTCTTCTCTCTCTCCTAGAAATATGCTCAATGAAAGTATACACTACCACTCATTTATTCTGGAATTGTCCACTCGGCATGTTGAAATAAACATCTACCTGCAGAGTGACCACCTCGTAATTTTACTAAATTACTAAGACAGTAAAGTCAAATATTTTTTAAGACTCTGAGCTTAGTTATTTATTTATAGAAATGTCATCTTAATGAATAAGATTATAGGTAGATAGATATATAGTGTAGTAGTAAAATGGAATTCTGTTTACTTCATAATTAAATGACCCAACATCATTTGAACAGAAAATTGTTGGGGTTTTCCCTCCTTTAGTGTTTGTGTACACACACATTCACCAAAATCTATTCTAGTTTTTATAGAATTTGAAAGACAAGAACTTCAGGTTGGATGGCCGGGTTATGCTTCCCATCAACCACTAAAACTAAATATTATCAGAGGGCTAAGTGAATATTTAAAAAGTTAAATTTCTTGGCCACATTTGAAGTATGTATTAGATGATCTGGTTAATAATCATGTCAATACACAAAGCCAACTTGAACACTTTAGGAAAAATTATCCAAATGAAAGGGTTTGACTTTATTCAAATCATGTTTAGATCAAGCCAATTGTCAACAAAAAGGTGACTGATGCAATTATTATCAATTATCCCCTAATATTCCTATGCCAAAGTCTTCAAGATCAGTTATATCATTGGATCAGGGCCAAAATCCTGAGACAGAATTTGTCATAGGCCCTAGATAGAAATTTAAGCACATGTCACTTATATGAGGATGAAATATAGACTAAAGCAAAATACCTCATCAGATAATGGCAAAAGTCACCATTTTTTTTCTGTTACACCATTATCAATCAATACCAGAAATAGACATTGTCTTTATGTTTCATTCAATACATGTATGGTTCCTTGAATAATAACTACACTTCCTAGTAGTTTGGCTTACCTAACTTCTTTAATTGCCAGTATCTAATGGCCCTAACCCCAGTAGATAAAAGTGGCACTTGAGAGTAACAGTATGAATCAGATAAGGAAGAAATTCTTTACCTGGGCTTTACAGAGTCCATGAATGGGCTTCACTATATCCAAAACATAATCAAAATTGGTCTATATGTTCAAACAATACTGTTTATATGTGGAGAAATGCCTGTGAGATTACACACTAAATTTATAATCGTGGCTGATTTTGATGAGTTGATAAAGTACTTCAGTTTTGATTCTTTCTTTAACCTTTTGATATGATACCTTTTTTGATACCTTTTTATATATGAATTACTTGTATATTAAAATTAATTCTAAAGTTGGTTATAAATGTATATTTGTAATTTTCTATGAAGAGGGGGCAGTACTTTCATCTCACGCTGAGAAATACAAATTCCTTATGTTATATATTTTGAATCTGGAAAAAATTGATATATTATCTGATTAGAGACACATTAACTTCAAATTTTGTGCATTTGAAGTAACTTCAAATGTTTGAGAGATTTCTTTCACCTTATTGTTTTGTTTATTTTTCCTTAAATGAATTGGATAGACTTAAAAATTAAAAATTATACTTTGAGGCAGATATCACTTTATACACAGCACCTCGATTACATTGCTATAGTATGGATCAATTTCAACACAAACGTATAATTGAGTGAGTTGTTTTCATGGTAAATCAGGAGTCCACATAACAGGTGGCCTTGATTATACTATGAGTTTCACTCGCCCAAAGTATCAGATTTATTAGCTGGAGAAAGTTATAATCTACAAATCAAGTATTGTCCAGAAAAATAAGCAAAGTCATTCAAACTTTAAATGATTTAGGTAAAAATATTTTTGAATATTTAAAAAGACTGTGTTTACATGTGGGGTAAACAAGGCTTAGCAAAGTTTCTTTTAATACCTTTAATTTGTGGAATGATTATCGGATATAAATGGATGGAATTTAGCATGGTATATACCAAATACAACTTAGCACCAGATGTTTTTCTGGACACAACCATCTGAATCTCTACATTTTCAAGTGCCAATCTAGGGCAGCAATAAAATTCTCTTGGAACTATGAATCTGTGTACTACTAAATACAGTCCATTTCCATTACAGATGTTGCATTGGACACTGGGAAAAGTGACTATCATACAGCAACTTGGAAACACAGCCCAGTCTATTTAACTCTGTCAATTAGTGTACACATCAATCATATTTCACATGACTGTGTTTTCAAAAGCAGCTTACTCAATGGTTCATTCATTGAAATCTAGCAGTGATGTCTTCTTTCAACAAGGTGACTATATCAGCTGGAACAAATAAACAAGAAGCAAAAAATCCTATAAGGGATTTATAACTTTCTTTCTCTATGAAATTATAGTGAAATAATTTTTTCCTGCTTACTGCCCACATCTCTAAACTGATCATAGGAAGCACCCTTTGTTTGATTATAAAAGTCTGACTGGAAATATAAGCATCCATCCCATGGGTTTCTGAGCTCTTTATTTTACTATTTTATTTTTAAGCCACATTTAAAAAAAATTGTATTTTTGGGTTCAAAGATCAAAATAGTTCCCCGAATTCTTAGTGCACTTGACTAGATAAAAAGCTTATGTCAGAGTCTGTATATAAAAAAATAATTCCCTCATAGTACAGTTTTATTTCTATTGATTTCTAAAATTTAATTCAGACATTTTATAATAATGACAATAATGTATTGAAAAAACTTCATGGAACCAATCAAAGCACACTCTGATTAGAGACGGTGGCTATTGTGACAGGTTAATTATTGTAAAATCCCAGCTACTGTTTATAACTAATATAGATATTTAATTCATAAACTACCAAAGAGATTAATAATTTTTTAATCTAGTTTTCCTCTGCATCTCCTTGAATCTCTTTGGGAAGTAAGAATTGGTATTATTATTATTATTATTATTATTGTTATTATTAAAAAATATGACTGGCACATAGCCTCCACGGTCTGGCCCGAGCCACCCTTTCCATCCTTATCTTCCCCTCACACAAAAGCCCCATAAAAATGGAAGAGACTATTCTTTCTGGAACATAACACATTCCATCCCAGTTTGTGCCTTCATCCATGCTGCCTGAAGGCTCTCATTTCTCATCCCTTCACTGCCAGTCTGTGCACCCAGTATTAGTGGCTTGCATTTATTCAGTGCTTACTACACACCATAGATTTACTAAGAGTATTATTTTATTTTTGCCTTTTAACAGCCCTATTTTACAGAATATCAGAACTTTGGTAGTTATCTCGATAATAAATGACAGATCTGCACCCAGGTAGACTTTGCAGTCCATTCTGTGATGCATTACTTCACATTGCGAAACATAAATTACAAGTCCCAATGAACTTTCAAGATCAAGAGAAAAATAATTATCCCATGGATATTTCATTGACCACCCCATCCTCTCTCCCTTATATCTGCCCCTTTATCTCTCCGAGGTCAAACTTTAATTTCTTACCACTGATAAAGTTAGTGATAAACTCATCTTGTTTGTTCTACTAGTTATTCTGACTCACCTTAATAGTCTTTGTGTTAAATAGTAAAATGCACATGGTTAATCCTCTATAAATACTGGTTATATGAATTCGTCATTGACAGAAATGAGAAATAATTGAGATTTCATCACAAATGACCTCTGATAAACAACATAAAAAATCAATTTAGCAAGTCTGTAATTTCATAAATAATGATCAAAACTGAGTATTTCTTCATAAATTTGATTTTTTAACTTGAGTTTATAAAAGTGCCCTCAAAAGTGACCTGTTGGGGCAATCAGTTTCAAATCCATTCATTCAATCATATGTACTTTCTTAAAAATTTTATTGACTCAGACAATACAATTCAGAATTGTTGTTTGAGGATCCTAGTTGAATTTTGGTTACTCTAAAAAACCAGTTGAAGATGAAAATAATTCTTTATGATAATGACTATATATATATATATATATATATATATATATATAAATGTTTTATTTGCTTTTTACTGAGCCGATTCAAAATTTTAATTTTTTTTGTATTTGAGGCTTCTCCCCATAAGCCATCAAAAGGTCACATTTTGCCCTCTTTGTTTTAAATATTGGTGTTGTGTTTCATTTTGACAATTGTCTGATAGAAGTTTTAAAGCGTCACTAATTCTGTTTAAATAATAATAACAACAACTCTCAAAATAATCACTATTACGTATAAGATGTAAAGTTCTCAGATTTAAGATTTGCCTTTTAGCCTTTCATGCTTAAGCTTAAAATCTATATTGAAAAAAATTACATAATAAAGAAAAAGATAATTATTTGGAGACTGGTAGTAACTTACTGAATTCAGAACCAGGATTCTTGGAAAAATTCAGTGGTAGAATTGAGTACCATTTTTACTTTTCCTTTTAACTGCTTCAGTTTAAAAACATTTGCTTCACTTTGAAAAATTAAAATATAAAGACTAATTTTCCTGAGTACAATTGTACTAGTTTTAGGAATGCTAGAAGATCCCTCAAATCTGAATTACTTTGAAATGATTTTTCTTAAACTCATAGTCATTTTTTCCTCAATGACTTTAAAATACAAATAACCAAGCCATGACTGTTAATTATTTATACCTACTGATCATCAGTGACAACAGCATCCTATTAAATTATCTTGGAGATTGGAATCAAGCTAGAAACCAAGAAGGATATAGCGGCTATATACTTAAAGGGGAAGAAAAAAAAATGATTTTCACAATTAGGCCCGCACTAGGAATAGTACTGAGCTATTTTATTGACGCTTGGTGGAAGGAATGGGTCTCTAAAGCTTTCCTGCAGCGTCCAACCAAATAAACAAGAAGGTCATTGGGTCTGACATGGGACCTAGAGGAAATTATGACGTTTTCTCTGAGCATTAGGTACTCTTTAACCGGAGTTATTCTCCAACCAGAATGTTGTTACATATCATATCATTTATTGTTTAACTTATTGCCTAGAACTTACAAAAGAGTTTTTAGATGTGAAGTATCAGAAAGCTAGCAAAGAAAAATTAAGAGCAATGTTTTCTGGGATAAAATCTTCCTTTTACACACATATCACATGTCTCTGTTTTATCAGTGTTGTCTTCAGTGTACCTTGGACACTGTTGCCCAGAAGTAACATGCATAAATCTCTACTTGCTTGTTCCTGATACAAGAAATGATGTAACACTTTCATTTTGATATTCCTTGTAAAAGAAACAAGCCAAGTGAGTCTGCCCTTGACAGGTGTGACTCCCTCATCAGTACTACTAGGCAGCCTTTGGCAGATTCAGCCAGTGGAAACCGCTGAACCGCCCCCCCCCCCCAACTCCAACCACCACTACTCACTTTAAACAAAGCCATTTAATTTGGTCTCAAGCCCAGGTAAGGGGGGAAAACCAATTAGTAAGTAAAAGGACAACAGAAAGAGGCATACTCTGCCAACAAGAACCTACGTGCAACCGGAGGAGATTTATGATTGTCTTCCCCAGGGAGGGAGTGACTAACGCACGCACACTGACCATCACCGTAAAGAGGTAAAGAGAGAGTGAAATGGCTCAACGTACACACACCCCGCTCCATACCGGGGACGAGTCTCCGAGCTGCGGCTTGTGCTCTCGGAGGGCCAGGCTGAAGCTGACCGCCCCCACGGCCACGCTGGACACGCCCAGCCCTATCTCCAGCACAGAGAGCACCAAGAGGCTCCCAATAATCTGGCCGCTGGTGCACATCCTTCCTCGGTCATCATTCCTTCCAGATCAGAGAGGGAAACCAACCATCCGCCTTCTTTCTTCCACTATCCTCCTAATCCCTTCCGCCCCCTACCAGACCCCAAAACTTTTCTTTCTTCACCAGCGAAGCATTGTCCGCAAGGAATAGATTTCCAGAACCGGAGACCCTCTTCCCTGACCCGGCCAGAGGCAAGAGTCGCTCCGCCCCCTGGCACGTTCAGACAGGGATCGTCGGATTTTCCCGGGTTCCGTGGTCGGGGTCAGGAGAGGAGAGTGCGCCCGAAGAAGGGCTTTCAAGAAGGAGCCGGAAACCTGGTGGAGCCAGGAGTAAGGAGCCCCGCTCCGAGGCGCTGTCCAGAGTTCTGCCGCGTCCCAAGTCGCCGCAGGAAACCTGCTTCCTTCTTAGCCTCCCAGACCCTTCAGGCTCCCCTTTCTTTCCTTGCCTAGGAGACGAGCCTTGCTTCCCAGAGATCCAAAGCGGAACTGCTCAGAGCTTCTCTCTCCCTCTCCCTCTCGTTTCCTCTCCTTTGTTTTCGTGGTAACACAAAGTGCTTCTGCGAGTCCCTCGGTCCCCAGGCTGAGCTGGCGGATATATTCAGCACCACGCTCCTCGCAGTTGCTGTGTCGCCAGAAAATGCGACCTTGTCTGATGGCCTTTTTCCGTCTGGGTTTCTTCTCCCTCCTCCTCGTCCTCTTCCTCCCCCTCTCTCTTGGTCTGATTCTCTTTCATTTCAGTGACCTCATTGGGATTTGAGAGGTTGATGGAGGAGGGAAAAGCCTGATCTATTTGTGGGTCTAGAACCAATAATCTTGGCTGGCTCCTGATCGGCCCCGCCTGGGGACCCTAACCACAATGATCCACGCGATCCCTGCCTTCGCATCTCCCTTACTCGATCCCTTCTGGGCTTCTATCCAGATGGAAGGGGAGGGATGCCTACGTCAACGCAGGGCTCATTCCGCTTAAAACTTTCTTCTGCGTGTACACGGGGTAGGGTGGGGGCACAGAGGCAAAGAAATAGAAAGGCAGACAGAGCCGAGGGGATGGAGAAAGGCTAGACTCCTAAATTCACTAGGACTCCTAAGGACTTTCACCCAGGAACTCCTCTCTCCAAAGAGCTAAACTCAGCCTGCTCACAAGGAGCGTCAACTCTCCTTTGTTTGACAAGTCCCTTGAGTGTTGATGGGGGGGGGGGTGTGGAGAAGCAACTGGCCGGACACACTTTTGTGGCGATGTTGGTGGCTGTTCCTCTTCAGCAGGCCCTTGCTCTTACTCAGGAGCACTGCTACCCGTTTGGGACGCATCGCCAGACTGAGCAGGACTAGGACCCTGTGTTCACACTGAAATTCAAGAGATGTGTACATTTAAGTATTTCATTGGAAAGGGCATTATTAAAAACAAAAAAATCTGGCTCTTTGAACAACTGACAGTTGTCAGAATCATCAGGGCAGGAGCCAACCCTAGCTTAGGTGTCTTTGTGTTATACCCTGATGCACACGGGGCTCTAGAAGTATGAAAATTGCTGTGTCTGTATCCCATTTTCATGTCTCTGATTTTACTTTATGAAAAATCACAAGGCATTTCATCAGGGAGACTCAGGAAGCAGGGAGATGAGAAGGTGTTTTGGGGTGTGGGCCACCTTTCTCAAAAACTGGGTTTCACAGTTGGAGATAGATTGGGGGAAGATAAAGGAGGATTGATTTAGAATATATGAGACAAAACCAGGGCGTCTTGACCTCCGAATACATGCAGACAATGCAATGTAGGCATCTCTCTGATTAGAAGTTTCTTTTTTTAAAGCCCTACTGCCGAGATACTAAAGCTGAGTGATATACAGTCTACAGCATAAGTGTCAATTTCAGTTTTTCTTAAATTCGAATAGGGGTTTGTTTAATAGTTTAAACTATTAAGTTATTAAACTTGACTATAATTTACTTTCTTTATGATGTGTTTATATTCTACGTTTAAAAAGAATTGAGTCTTCTTCCCTTAAAAACATAAAAGCAGGAAGGAAGAACTATAAGTTATTAGGGCTTATACAGTCCTCAGTTATTGTGATATTTGGAAAACAACTCAAACATTTATGTTGAATAGTTAGTGAATTCATTTTCCACATCTTGAAAACTCAGTCCACCAAACAGCCAGTTGTTAGAATCCTTCAAGTATTTTTTGGTTTTAATGAGGCACAGTTTATTTTATTTAAATCTTGTAGAAATCATCTAAGTGATCCAATTTATATGTAGAAATAATGAAGTATCTAGGTTACCTAGCTTCAGTTTGCTTTTCCTTTTTTTTTTTTTTTAATTCTTCCCCATTTGAAAGAGAATAACAAGCTAAAGTAATTGTTCAAATAGATTGGTCAATGCAGACATATAGGAAGGAGTGTGACTTAAGGAAGGGAAGTTAATTTTGTAGAGAACATACCAGTAGTGTTAACAATAGATGGGTTTCAGAAAGAGAAATAAATAAATAAATCATATATTATGGTTGTATTATCTCTGAATGCAATGGCTAGAAAGATTTTTACTTAAATACCCGCAGCTTATCATATGCCTGAGTATAACCAATCGATTGATCCTAGATAACTGGCACATAACTCATAACTTTTGAAAATCAAATGTACACAGAAGAAATTAAATCTATCTTCACTTATCAGTGATTACCAATGAGTCACCCTTACACAGACATATTTAGAGGAATAAAATAAAAACAATACTTATCCATAGAGGAAATTATGTTTTATGTTTAAAAACATGAGGATCAATGCTGTTAGAACTTTTGAAAGAATATTACCTGTTTTGGGAACAAAGTAATCTCATATGCCCCTTTAAATGATGTAAAGTTCCCCCAAAAGTAAACAAAAGGACCACTAAAATTTACTCATAATCATAGAAATCATAACAAAAATGGATTCAAATTGGCATCTTATATCTCTCAAAACTTTTTTAGAAAAAGAATTACAGGATAAAATTGAAAATCAAATTAAAATTAAACATATACATAAATAAATAAAGTGCATTGCTATCCAAATACCAGTGGCTCTATGATTAGGGGGTTTAATTTTTAAATCATGGACAACCAAAGAGCTATTCATGAGATCCAGTGATAACATGCCTCAATTCTTGTACATCTTCAACAATAGCCACAATATAAAAAAAAAAATCTCAAGTTTGCCACCTGCTGGTTTATAAATGACACAATGAATATGAATGTATAGGTAACCTAAAATAATTCTTATTAAACTTATTGCTAATCAGAAAAAATCCTTCATAATTGATCTCTTTAACGACATAAGTTCTGCCAATAAGTGTTTATGTCATGCACCCACCTTCCCAAATAAGACTTATAGAAATTTTAAAATATGGATAAAGGAAAATCCAAGAGTTGGTAAAAAAAATACCACCTGTCTTAATATAATGAAGTAAGTTGATGAAATAAGCAAGTCAGTCACCAGTACAGGTTTAGTAAATGAAAAGGTCAAAATTTTAAACTGATTATTTTTGGAATCTGATTTAAAGTTTTCAAGCTATTGTAAGATAAATTTGTATGGTAACTGATGACTAACATAGTATAAAAATTAAGGAAAAGAAAAATCACAAAATCATTACAAACCATTTAGCAGTTTTTAAGTGTTACAAGTACATTTAATATCTTAATACTCTTGTCAGTGTGGTGAGAAATGATTACACCTAAAGATTTAGCTAAGATTTGATGAAGTGACTCTGGTAAAAAGGGAAAAGAAGAAAACAACATTTTGAAGATTTTTAAAATTTAAATATAAGGAAGAAAAGGTAATTAAGACTAATTTATCTGTTGTCTTTTTGTCTTCTGGTGATAGATCTTAGAAGTCATTAACTAATAATATTGTCAGTGCTTATGAAAATTAGAGAAAGTATAGTACTTAGTACTGTATTTATCACAATTTCTCATTTATATCTGAAATATCCTTTGACTATTAATGACTTTTAAACATGTAAAAAAAAACCCAAATGATGTATTTATAGTGATTTCTAGTCTTAATAAAGAGTGGGTATTTCTACTCCTGGCCATTATGGAGTAAATGGGACTGGATTTACTCTCTTACTATATACAATGTATTCAAATTAACTGTTCAGACACTGTATGACAGGCAGTGGAGCATTGTAATCTCTGGGGGAGGAGAAATAAAAGCAAGGTTTTCTGTCCTGGTCTTTTGACTATTGACAGTCAACAGATTGTGTTACAAGAAAAGGAGTACCAAGCAGAACATGGTGGTCTTACTGAATTTCTGGGACAAAGAGCAGAATTTTGGAAGGCTGAAGTAGCAACATTTTCAGGACAGAATATTAGAGAGAAGGGTCTTTTGAGGAGAAAGAGATCTCTACAGGGATCCCTTGAATGGGTGGTTAAATTCATAGCCCCACAATCATGGGGTGCAACTCCACAAGACTAGAAATGGAATGACTAAAATCTGAGGCTTACAAGATGTCTGGGAATGTTAAGTTTCATACTAGCATAAAAGAGTCCTTGTTGAACACTCCACCTTCAGTGGAGAACTGAGGTGGGGCATGCATAGGTAATAGGGCTAACCTTTGCCTGGAGTAAAAGCAACTATATCTGACCTGAAAATACTTCAAAACAGGCCTCTAAACTATCAGCCTCTTCAGTAAGTAACTTAAGAAAGTCTGACACATTGTAAAGAAAATTACAAACCATTACTCAACAGTGTAAAAATCACGGTATATACCATCGAATTAATATCATGAATATGAAAAAAGCTGGAAAATGTGATCCATAACTGGAATATATGAGATGATAGAATTAGATAACACTTTAAAACCTCTATTATAAATATTATAAATATTAGAAATATATTCAAAGATGAAGAGGGAAACATTGATGTGAAACTATATAAATTGAAGATATAACAGACAATAAAAATTTTTTAATGTTTATTTTTGAGAGAGAGATTGAGAGACAAAGAGTATGAGTGGGGGAGGGTCAGAGAGAGAGGGAGACACAGAATCTGAAGCAGGCTCCAGGCTCTGAGCTGTCAGCACAGAGCCCAACGCAGGGCTCAAACCCACCAACTGTGAGATCATGACCTGAGCTGAAGTTGGCCGCTTAGCCAACTGAGCCACCCGGGTGCCCCTAAAATACAATTTTTATAGATGAAAAATGGCATATCTGAAATCAAAAACAGTAATTTGAGAATAATAGCAGATTAGACACTAAAGAAGAAAAGATCAGCAAACATTCAGATACAACAATAGAAATTAGAGTTACAGCAAAAAAACCCCTACAAAAAAACAAACAAAAACACCTAAAACCCACAATACAAATTAAATCACAAAGAGAAAAAAAAGACTGAGAAAAAAAATAGAGACTCATTGACCTAAAGTACAATTGAAGAAGTGAGGCATGGATATAATATAAATTTTAAAAGAAGAGGCAGATTATAATAATGGCATATTGTTTTCCAAATGTAGTGAAAACTACAAACCCACACATCCAAGAAGCTCAATAAACTGCAAATAGGATAAACACACAAGGTATATCACAATCAAATTGCTGGAAACCAGTGATAAGGATTAAAAATTAAAAGCAGTCAGAGGAAAAAGGACATATTATGTGCAGAAGAAAAGAAAAAGGAATTCCAAATATCTCATCTAAAATTACTTAATCCAGAGGAAAAATGAATGACATTTTAAAGCAATGAAATGTAAAAACAAACAAAAAACTCTATTAACCTAGAATCGTATACACAGAAAAATGCCTTAAAAATGAAACAAAAAGATTCTTTCAGACAAAACACTAAGAGAATTTACTTAGACATAGGCTCTTCATCATAAGAAATATTAAAAGAAATATTCTTAGGGTGCCTGGGTGGCTCAGTCTGTTAAGCATCTAATTATTGGTTTCAGCTCAGATCACAATCTCAGACTTCATGAGATCAGGCCTCAAGTAGGGTTCTGCACTGATAGAACTGGGCCTGCATGGGATTCTCACTCTCCCTCTGTCTCTGCCCCTCCCCGACTTGTGCATATATATGTGTGCTTACACTCTCTCAAAATAAACTTTAAAAAATTAAAGAAAAGAAATATACTCCAAGCAGAATTAAAATATGCCAGAAGGAAATATGGGCCTATACCAAGGCATGCTGAGCATCATAGGGGTAAATATACTGAAAACCAGAAACCATGTTTTTGCGTTGTTTCTGCAATTGAGACCAGAGATACCATGCAAGACACAAAGTTTGCAATTCTAGCAAAGCCAAGGAAATTAATAGCTAGAACAAAAGAGAAGGCCCAAAGTCTTGCAACCAGAAAGACACAGGTTTACACCCATTTCTTTTTTATTTTTATTTTGTTAAGTTTTATTTAAATTCCAGTTAGTTAACACAGTATATTACTTTCAGTGATACAATATAGTGATTCAGCTCTCCCATACAGCACCTGGTGCTCATCACAAGTATACTCCTTATTTCCATATTTCACCCATCCCCCGTCTCATTTCCCCTCGATAACCCTGTTTGTTCTCTACAGTTAAGAGTCTGTTTCTTGTCTCTCTCTATTTTTTCTCCCTTTGCTCATTTGTCTTGTTTCTTAAATTCTTCAAATGAGTGAAATCATATGGTATTTGTCTTTCTCTGACTGATTTATTTCACTTAGCATCATGCCTTTTAGCTCCATCCATATTGTTGTAAATGGCAAGATTTCATTCTTGAAATCTTTTTTAGGGCTGAGTAATATATCATTGTGTATATATACACTTCTTCGTTACCCATTCATCTATCAATGGACACCTGTGCTGTTTCCATAGTTGGGCTGTTGTAGATAATGCTGCTATAAACATTGGGGTGCATGCATCCCTTTGAATTAATATTTTTGTATCCTTTGTGTAAATACCTACTAGTACAATTGCTGGATTGTAGGGTAGTTCTATTTTTAACTTTTTATGGAAACTCCATACTATTTTCCAGACTGGCTGCACCAGTTGGCATTTCTACCAATAGTGCAAGATGGTTCCCCTTTTTCCATATCCTTACCAGCACCTGTTTTTTCTTGTGTGGTTAATTTTAGCCATTCTGATAGTTGTGAGGTCATATCTCATTGTAGTTTTGATTTGCATTTCCCTGATGACAAGTGATGTTTGATTATCTTTTCATGTGTCTACTGCCCCTCAGTAAGTCTTCTTTGGAGAAATATATGTTCTTATCCTTTGCCCATTTTTAAATTGGATGATTTGTTTTTGGGGTGTTGAGTTTTATAAGTTCTTTATAAATAAATAACCTGACCATACACCTAAAGGAGGTAGGAAAAGAAGAACAAAACCTAAAGACAGCAGAAGGAAGGAAATAATAAAGATTAGAGCAGAAATAAATGATACAGGAACTAAAAAACAATAGAACAGATCAATGAAACCCAGAGCTGGTTCTTTGAAAGAATTAATAAAACTGATAAACCTCCAGCCCGACTTATCAAAAAAAAAAAAAAAAAGAGAAAGGACCAAGTAAATAAATTCACAAATAAACAGGAGAAATCACAACCAACACCACAAAAATACAAACAATTATAAGAAAATATTATGAAAAACTGTATGCCAACAAATTGGACAATCTGGAAGAAATGGGTAAATTCCTAGAAACATATAAATTACCAAAACTGAAATAGGAAGAAATACAAAACTTGAACAGACTGGTAACCAGCAAAAAAATGAAATTAGTAAGCAAAAACCTCTGAGCAATAAGCATCCAGGGCCAGAAGGCTTAACAAGTAAATTCTACCAAACATTTAAAGAGTTAATATCTATTTCTTCTCAAACTACATGCATTTGCGATTTCTGATCCTCTCTTACACTTAAAACATGAGTGCTAAGATATAGTGTTATATATTTCTCAACTGAACAACCATTCACATCATTACTTCAGAGCCAAAGAAATTGTTAACAACAAACTATTAGGTTATATTAACAAATATGAAAAGTAGATTAGCACAGAATGGTAGAATTGATAGGGCCATGAGAACACTTCTTGTTGGATTTCATCTTATATTTAGATCCTTTCTACTACATTCCTGACCTCTTCAACTCATCCAGTGACCCAGAACAGACTGCATTTTTAAAAGTCTGCTTAATAAATCAACATCTGTCTTCTGGACTAACAAAAAACAAGTAAACACTATTTTTATTGTCATGATCATGCAAATATTTTACAATTTTCATGCCTTGTATCTATCAAAAATTTACAGGAGAAATTTCCAAGTCCCTTCAAGATCATATAAAATAGTCCAGATCACTGCTACTAGAGAGTCTTAACTTGTCCCTCCTTTAAAATAAAAATACTTATAACCATGTAAAGTACAACAGGTATGTTCCAATAAGAACCAAGTACTAGAGGATAATTATCTCTGTAGATCTATATTTTTTTGTAAATGTACCCTTATAATGATTGTGGCCATTTTTGGCCACACTCTGAACCCCTGATACAAGGCTAAGTTTTCAACCAATGAAAACCACATAGCACTTGTCCTATGGACTGTCCTCTTTTTCCAATCTTGTACTCATAGAGTTGACTTTTTTTTTTTTAACTTAAGGGCTGGTTCATTTATCTCTATCTAATTTTATCTTGTTGGCTTTGGCCCTTCATTCTTTCCTGCTGAGATCTTTTTGAATGTTCTTTCTGTCATCCCATGCACTATCTATTCCTTCCAGAATTATATGTCATTTGCCCCCAAGCAGAGGGCCTATTCTGGCCTCATTCTTCTTGTTCTGAAATGTCATTTTTATTGTCTTTGGCATGTTTAACAAGCTTCTGCTCATTTATGCTTCTTACTTTTCTGTCTCTGTGTTTCCAGATTCCTGCTACTCTAAGGTTTATCATCATGTAGATGTCCCAACTTTCAGCTTTTTATATTTCCCTCAGAATATATGCTTATCTGGTCAGCTCTTGGTAGGTACAAGATTCAATTATTTTTACCCTTTTATTTTCCCTCAAGTGGGGAATTTGTAGTTATAATCAGAATTTTGATTTTAAGAGATTCCTGTCCAGTTCAGCTATCTTACAACTAGACTATTTGGCTAGGGGCTTATCTACCTTAAAAACAGTAGAGATTTGGGTGTATATCTCACTATGTCAATGTTTGTTTCCCCTACTTTGGGTTGACACTAACTTATAAACTCACTGAACAAATACTTGAAAATTATGTTGAACAAATATATGAACAATTAAAATAAAAAAATGTTGATGACAAATGGAGAGATGTTCTTTTTCTAAGACTTTATTCACAACTTCTTCAACTGATATTTACTTACCAAAAAATCAAATCAGCATGGAAATTCCTCTCTTTGTTTCCTTTACTGACTTATTTAAAAGTAAAATGAAAAGGCAAATAATAACCTGGAAAAATGTGAAACAATATTAACAGCTTTATTCTTAACATATAAAAAGCTATTTCAAACTAAAAAGAAAACAACTTGATCATAAAGATCGCAGTGTATGAACAGGCAATTTTCATACCTAAACGACTATAACAAATGGCTAGTTATTTTTTTTTAAACATGATAATTAATGTTGTTGGGGTGAAGTTAAATACTTATTTCCATAAATCCTGTGGAAATCTGAATGGATACAATATTTTAAAAAGATATTTAGCAATATTTATCAGGAGTATTCAAAATGCTCATATACTTTGACTCAGTAATTTAACTTATACATTTTTATTCTAATAAAATATTTATTGATGATCAAAAGGATTACATACAAAAAAGATTCTTAACAGTATGATTTTAGGAAAAAAGTTAAAATCAGCCTAATTCTCCAATTAAAGGCTTAAAGTAAAATAAAGAATTGTAAAGTTATAAAATAGAATAATCTATAGTCACTAAAATTATAGTAAAAAAATTTTTTAATGTTTATTTTTAAGAGAGAGACAGAGTGTGAGCAGGGGAGGGGCGGAGAGAGGGAGACACAGAATCTGACCAGGCTCCAGGCTCTGAGCTGTCAGCACAGCTGGATGTGGGGCTTGAACTCATGAACCATGAGATCATGACCTGAGTGGAATTGGAACACTTAACCAACTAACCCACCCAGGCGCCCCACATTAAAATTATATTTTAAAATCATATACCATCTAGCAATAAATATGACTTGAAACTATACTTCAAACATCATATAAGTAAAGAAAACAATCCTTATTTTCTTTAAAAGTATGAATGTAAGAAACACTGTAAGGAATTAAACATTTTATTAGTGCTCTAGGTAGTGATTATAAATGTTTTTTATTCTCTCCTTATACTTTCTTTAGTTTTCAATTTGCAAACAAAAACTTGTATTAATTTTTAATCAGAAAAAGTTATACAATGAGAAACAGGAACTAAAAAGCACAGCAGTGTGAGGTTGCTTAATGTGGGTGGGAAAACACCTGTGAATCTCAATATCTCCATAGAATATTATTATATTTAAATTTAATTTAAAATTTTAAGTTAACAATAATGCTTGGAAATTAAAGTTCTAGTATATTAAATATTCCCAGTTTAAGAAGCCAGGGGAATAAATCAGAAGTTTAAAAATAAATTTTTTAATCAGAAATCATTAAGCTTCAAAAAAAGACATTCTTATGCCTTTAAGGAATGATAAGGGAATATGGAAAATCCAATGAGAAGAAAGAGTTTATTCCTCCAGTGATAGGCCATAACTATAGTAGATCATAGGCCATCACTGTAGTAGATTATATGCCACAGGGGCTGAATAAGCATAAGGTTTCTGAGATTTCAAGGGAAACCCTTTTTGTTCAGATAACGCTATATTCTCTCAGCTTGTAGGCCAATTGTTGGGAATAAATAAGAAACATCAGAAGTGCTGTTCACTTTTTCAGGCCACTAAGACACAAATAAAATTAGTACTTTATTTCACTTCCTGCATCTTCAATCAGTAAAATCTTGAAGAATAAAAGCAGTTTTTACATTTCATTGGTAACTTTGGAATGTTCTTTGTTCAGAACTCTGTACATAGCCAAGAGCAATTAAAAATTTTAGGTTTACTGATTGACTGGACAGTTGCAGTGCCATAAGAGTAGAATATTTAAAGAAGCAGGTCAAACTTTGTTTTGAAGGGTGTGAGTTAGGAAGAACACTGCTACATAATATCAAATATAAGTTAAAGTTAATTATTCTTCTCAATTATTGTAATTAGTTTACGCTCACCCACACACCAGATCTTGACTATGTGTGGGCTCAGACCCTGAAAACATTTTCTGAGCAGAAGAGGGTAATACTGATTCATGAGATAATACTAAAGATGAATAATGGCTAATATCTATGGAGTGCTTCTTGTGGATCAGACACTATTTTAGCTGCTGGGAATAGACCATAAATAAGACAGAAGTTCTGCCCTAACCAATTTATGGTCTGTGGGGGATTCATACAACAAACAAGTCAACAAATGATTATCTAATTTCAGATAGTGAAATAAATTGTTAAGGTATGTGAATGAAGTGCTCAATGGGTGTTTTAGATAGTGTTCAGTAGGTGACATATGATCAGAGAAACCTGGATGAAGTAAGTGTGTGAACCTGAGGAAGAACTGGGAGAAAAGCACCGTAGACAAAGGGCAGAAAGAGACACTGAATGTTTGCGGAATGGCTAAAGCCCAGTGAATTAGGTGGAAAGCAGTTGGAAATGAGAATGAAGAGGTAGCCAGGCACTAGATTATTTAAAGCTGTTCGAACATGGTAATATTTTGTATTTAATTCTAAGTTGATAGATTAGAAGCTTTTGAGAAGGGATGTGACATGAAATGATTTATATTTTAATAAAAACTATTTCTGAATCTGCTAACTCAGATGCAATCCACTGAGGGATGGGGTGGGAATGGAAGAGGTAAGAATCTATTACAATTCTAAAAATGAAGGCTGGAACTAGAGAGGTAGTGCTGTAGCTGATGAGATGGACATTTCGGCAATATTGTGCAAGGGAGAAATCCTAGATCACTCAAGGGAGTGCCTGGTTGGTTCACTCAGTGGGGCATGCAACCCTTGATCTCGCGGTTGGGAGTTCAAGCCCCATGTTAGGTGTAGATATTAAAAAAATCAAATCTTAAAAAAATAGAGCATCCAACTGTAGTCTTATTTTATAGTGCTGTTCCTCTTTAGCTTCATCACCTCCTATACCCATCAACGGATATGCCTCACCACTGGATGAATCTGCAATCACTGCAGGCAGCATAGTACTCAGTATCCTCCAGTATTTGCTGGTATGGTGTGTGATACTGAGAATTGCCAAGGAGGTACTCTATCTTTTGGGCATCTACTTCAGTAGTCAGGTGCAAACATACTCCATGAATAAAGTGGCTAATGAAATAACCCTAATGATTACTGGCGTATAAGGACTACTGAAGCGGCACAAGGTGACCGAGTTAGGGGAAGGGGAATAGATGGTGAGATGGAAGCTTCTAGAGGGTGATGCCCTATTGCATATAGCACTATTGTGCTTTTATGCTTATTGGAAACATTTTTTTTGGTGACACTTGTGCCATTTTAGTGCCACGTAGGTCAGTTGCAAGCAGTTTTTCAATTACAGATGGTTATTAGGAAATTTGATGTAAAAATATCTACTTGAATTTGAGGAACATTCACATTACTATAAGAAATTTTAGAAAAAATAGTGTTAAAATTACTGCATTTTAAATATTATTTATGATGATTCATAGTAATGACTGAAAATTATTATCAACTACTGATCCAAGTAACGTTTCTTGTCAAGAATTGGAAAAGATCATTTTAGTAAAGCTTTAATTAGGGATAATGTATCTCATTAATGGGGAAACATGATAGTCTTATTTCCATATTAAGTTTGTTAGAATATAATTGTAAATTTTCTATAAATTCAAAATGTATTATTTTCTCTAATATTTTATATGGTTTAATCATAATTATGCCATCTAAAGAAAATGTAATGATTTTTTAATTAAACCCCATGGGAATTCCCTTCATTTTTCCTCAATGGACCATATATCTTCCATTATCTTCTCTATGTGCCATGATTTAAGAAAGGTCAGGAAACTCAGAAAATACTGTACCTCAGGAAGAAACAGTTGAGAACATGGAGATAGGTCAGATGCTCATGTCTAAATCAACTGAGAATTTATCCTGTTGCTTCTCAGGGTCTTTGAGAAAGAATAAAGGGTATTACCTCTTCCTTCTTTCAGAAGAGCAAATTCATCTTGAGACTTCCTTTGCTCCAGGAGAAAGCCAAAAGCTTTGTTTTAGTAGAAGGAAAGAATTGGAGGGCCTTTGGTAGAATTGAAAGAAACGTTAGGGAAGACCGGATTTCCCAGGATTCAGGGACAGTGGAGGAGGTAATATCTCTGTGAGTGATAAAATTTGGTCCCTGTACTAACACAGGTCCTTGGGACGTGGAGCTGTTATATGTTATTGCTGGTACAGGAAGAATCCTTGGAAATATCAAAAAGTCCTAGTAGCCGAGAGGAGCTGAATGGATACTATAAGTAGTCAAGGAATAGGCTTAAAATGGATCACCTGGATTTAGGGAACCCTTTCCCAACCAAGGTTCTACAAAAAATTTAAGCTTAAGAGGAAATGACTATTTTGTCAACTTTACCAAGGATAGTTTATAGGTAGTACCATTTTAGGAACATAGGAGAAAAGATAATTTATTACATATAATGAATGCGTTAGGGCAGTAGGGCTTAACTTTTATGGAACCTGGTTAAGAAGGGCTGATTTGGACAATAACTTTCTCAGGATAGATTGTGATGGGTTAAGGAAAAAATTATTGGGGCGCCTGGGTAGCTCAGTAGGTTAAGCGGCCGACTTCGCTCGGGTCATGATTTCACGGTTCGTGGGTTCGAGCCCCACGTCGGGCTCTGTGCTGACAGCTCAGACCCTGGAGCCTGCTTCAGATTCTGTGTCTCCCTCTCTCTCTGCCTCTCCCCAACTCATGCTCTTTGTCTCTGTCTCAATAATAAAAACATAAAAAAAAGGAAAAAATTATTTTCCAACTTTTTGGATTGTGTATGATCTCTTGAACTCTTATACAACAATTCTTGGGTGGGAAAAATATCTCTCTGGCCCTCCATCATATTGACTTTATTAGAAACTCTGGAAACAGTAATTTAAGTAAAAGAATTTGAATTAAAAAAACAATGTGATATTTCTTGTTATATATAAGTTTTGAGGAGAATGTTTATACCAATTTTATGTAATAAACAATTATAAACCAGAAGACAGAAAAAGAGTGAACAAATGCTAATTTCATGAGAATTTAATCATCCTGTAAGGTACAACTTAGTCTAAGATTTTTATCACTTATAGAAGAGGACTGAGAAGAACCTGCCAAAACAGGTTTCTTCTGTGAGGAAAAGGGGTATCCCAGCAAAATAGTAACTTGTCCATTTCATCAAGTATGGTTTTGTTTATTGTTCTATATCATCAGTGATACAAACAAAAGATTTGATAAGTAGAGTTGGTAGAATCAGATATTCTCATTGTAATTTCATTTCTACATAGGAAATCTAATACTGCACTATGTTTTGAACTTCAAAGAGCTTTAGGGGATCAGGAAAGATAAAATGATTTCCAAATATACAAGGATTGAACCTATTCGGTAGCACTTAAATACTCAATCAGAGTCTCAATTCGATATAGCGCCAATAATTGGATTTGGCATGGCATGATGATCTGTCCATTTTATGTCTAAATACTGGGCCTAATTTTCTTCTAAGTTCAATCTTTTCATCATTTGTTCAAAAAAATACCTACTGCCTGCCTGCAAAACACTATTTTATGAACTGACAATAGAAACAGAAAACCTCTTTTTTTTCGGTCAAATTTTTAAAATATCATTTGTTTTAATGACATTACAGACACACCTTAATGTATTTTATAAAACAGATCTTTTATCTTTCCTATCCACCCGCTCAAAGACAAAAAATTGGTAGCAAGACAAGCTAAAAATAAAGAAAAGAAAAATATATATCCAAAGTTAGTTAACTCTTAGTATATTTTAAAGTGAGACCAATTTCTGTGTTTTGGATGCTAAACCAAATCGACATCTTGTCAGCAAAGCATTGCTCCCTATAACTTACCCTCTGGCGGCTTAGACTGCTTTCGTTTGCACTGTCTTTGGAAATGGAGCTCACATTGCCTCTCTTAGATGAATATTCCATAGTTGAATAGTTGTTACTCTCAGGAGACCTTTCTTTCTGGTATATAACCTAAATTGTTATTTTAAAAAATGATATCCTACCACTCATAGATATATCTTTTTACACTTGACTAAAATCATTTATCCTCATTTTAGAATTTAAACATTTCCCGTATCTATGAGCTATTATGTTCATTCTCACGGACAAACCAAATGAACATTTTTAACCTATCATCTTTCCTTTTTCTTTCTCTTAAAGGCATGGAACTTCATGGACTCTTTTACCACTTCCTAGGCTCCCCACCACTTGGTCTACTGCTGGAAGCTCCTGAGCTGCCAAACATTAAAAAAATGAAAAAGTGTTCCAGATGTTATCTTAACACAGTCATATCGAAAGTGATAATAATCCTCCTGCCATGACACACTGCCCAAAATAGCTATTGGCATCCTTTGACACTGTAAGGAAGCAGATTTTATATTAACTTATTTCACTTTATATCTACTTGTCAGTCATGCCACGTGACACAAGCTCATAGATATAAGACCCCCTTGATGACTTGAGGTAATCATACTCTAGATAAAAAACATACAAAGTAACTGAAAACGAGTAACACATCACTCATTTCTCCACATCCGTGATACCATGCGTGATATGGACAATTCAGTGGTCTGAAACCTATTATGCAAGTAAGTATGGCTGGTAGTGATTAAGTTCTTTTGTGATGATTTTAAATACTTTGATTTTATTTAATCCTTACAATAACTCTGTGATATATTGTAGTTGGGTAAACTCAGTTTCAGAAGTTAAGTAGCTCAGGCTCTTAGTGCTAATTACTGACAGCTTCTATAAACACAATGACCTTTACACGATGTTTGAGTTTTTTTATTGTGTTTTTGTTTTTGTTTTTCTTTTGAATGTGAACAGCACCAGCTGCATTGCATCCTGGATTTATTTTTGAGTAGGAAAAAGAACAAGAGGTCGATAAACTGGTAAGAGTTACAAAAAGGAAATGAAAAACAAACCAACAAACGAAAAACCCCACATGTAGTGTCTGTACACAAAAGTTTATATAATGATCCTTTAGGGTTTTTACTTGTGGGGGAAAGTATAATATATAAACAGAAAAGTGCATGTAAGTGTACACATTGATGGGGTTTTGCAAATCAAATACGTTCCTGTAACCAGCACCCAGACCAAGAGCTTTAGACATTCTCCATGCCCACTTTTAGGAACTACCCACCCCACCACACTCCAAGATTAACCAGGATCATGAGTTCTAGCAATACACATTTTTGCCTGCTTTTTTTTTTATATCAGTGAAATTATATATCATACTCTACTATATATTTGGCTTAACATTATGCTTGTGAAATCCATCCATATTGTCACATGTAGCTCTATATTATTATTCAAATTGCTGTTTCCTATTCCACATATTGTAAATATACCACAATTTATTTATCCACTCTACTGTTGATAGGCATTTAGGTATTATAAACAGTACTATTATGAACATTCTAGTATATGCCATTTGGTGAAATAAGTACATATTTCAGACACATACACACACACACTCCTCCTGGGAATGAGACTGCTGAGACATAGGTTGTACAAATATTCAACTTCGGTAAGTACTGTCCAATAGGCTTCCAAAATGTTTCTACCAGTGCCTATCATTTATTATTATTATTACTGTCATTAATCACTATTACTAATTATTTCCTCAGTTCTGACTCCGACTTCCACCATTATTATTATATGAATAATGATTATGAGCCAGGCACTGTGTTAAGTATTCATGTGATATATAATATATTCATATGGTATATAATACATACATAATATATAATATATGTAATATAAATATAAATGTATGTAATATATAAGCACTATATAAGTATATATATGCATATATACACATATAAACAGCAACAGTACAGTATACTCCTTGAGGTTGGAGTATATCCTCTTCTTTGAAAGTGGTATATTTTTTAAAAATTTTTCACTTGAAAATTTTTTGTAATGTTTATTTATTTTTGAGAGAGAAAGAGAGAGAGAGAGGGAGAGAGAGAGAGCACAAGTTGGGGAGGGGCAGAGAGAGAGAGGGAGACACAGAATCTGGAGCAGCCTCCAGGCTCTGAGCTGTCAGCACAGAGCTCAATGTGGGGCTCGAACCCACAAACTGTGAGATCATGACCTGAGCCGAAGTTAGTCGCTTAACCAACTGAGCCACCCAGGTACCCCAAAAGTGGTGTACCTTCAAAAATTCTTTGAAATTAATCTGCATGAGAAATTTGTCTTTTCTCCCTATTTATTCAATCATTCATTTACATCAGCCTAAAATTATTGATATTTATTTTATACTTTGGGTTATAATAAAATATGACTTAATTTGCTCAAATTGTTCTCCCTTTGGCTATGAAGAACTCTTTCATTGATTCCAGCCTTAGTCGTAGAATCAACCATTTATCTAAGGTTGTATGGAGTATGATATGGTATTAGAGTATGGTATTAGAAACCAAGTTCTGGATACTTGGTGTTTAGTTGTCAGTGGGAATGTTGTTGCTTGTAGGCCCTTTTAGCTGACAGCAAAAAAACGTATGGTGTTTATATAAACTAGCATGTATACACATTTATAAATATTTCCATATGTAGCCTTCAATGTCTATATTAATCAAAACATGAGTGCATACTGACATTTAACTTTAATCTATTCCCACATAGATCATTCTAGGATTCTCCCAATCCTTATTCATAAATTCCTATAACAACAGTGAAAAACATGTCTCTTACCATCCACCGTCTATTTACTTAATTGCTCAGTTCGAGTATATACTGATAACAGTATCAGAAATAGTAACAAGTACTCCTGTGGGAATTAACTTTATCAAAGTACAGTCCTTATGTGCAGTTCCTTTTCCCCTTATTCTTAGAGAATCCACTCACTTTGAAATTACTTAAGTCAACACCTTCTCCCACCCTCCCTTCAGGGGGGTTATTTCCAATATTTGTAATACAATTAGATTTTTCTATCACAAACTGCATTCCTTCCTGGGGTCACCAATATCCTAAATGATTTTATAATGTTAACAAACATAGTTAGCTCTCTTTGCTATAGAGTTCTGTGGGTTTTGATCAATTCACAGTATCATATATCTACCATCAGAGTATCATGCAGAATAGCTTTACTGCTCCCGAAAAACCCTCATTTTTCATTGATTTATTCCTCCCCCCCAACCTATAGCTACCACTGATCTGTTTACTGCCTCTGTAGTTTGCCTCTTCCAGAATATCCTATAATTGTAATCATTTAATAATATAATCATAAAGCCTCTCTGACTGGCTTCTTTCATTTAGCAATCTGCATTTAAAAATTAACCACGTCTTTTCAGGGCATGACGTCTAATTTCTTTTATCACCAATTAACATCCCATTATATGAACATCCACGCTTGTTTATCTATTCACCTATTGGAGGTTTTATCTATCTTTTGCCACTCATAAGCAATACAGTCATATACATATATGTGCTGGTTTTTGTGTGGACATAAAATTCTGAATCACTTGAATCTTCAAATCAGTTGAGTCTTTCAGGCCATGTTCATGGACTATCTTTTCATTTATTTATACCCATTATTATTTTTTTTATTAGAGTTGTACAGTTTTCTGCAGCTCTGATCACAGGGAGATCTATAAACTCAGCAATGACTTCAGGAAAATGTCTCTCTGTATTTGACTTCTGTGTTCTTCTGTATTGGTTCTATTCTCATTGGCTCTATCCAAGTAATAACCTTAGAAAATTCACTTATTTTCTATTGGTTTCTCATTATCAGGAGAAAGAGATTCCTTTTCCAAGTGGTGAAAGTTTAGGGTGGGACTCTTGAGTCCATGCTATATCCTGTGCCCAATCTGAACCAGTCACAGTTACTCTAATTGGTCAATGAAGCTAGGGGATAAGGTCAGTCTCATTACAATCACATAGACTAAGGGTGAGAGAAAACTGGTTCTCCAAAGGAAAATTGAAGTTACTAGAAATGGAGTAGGTATTTTTAATACTGGTGAAGCAAGACTCTGTTACAGTGATGAAGTGTGACATCCAGTCACAATCTAATCATGCAATCATGCATCATTTTGATAGTAAAGAGATTTGGAGGATGCCATATAAAGCAGAAAAAAGTGGTGAAAGCAGTTACTATGCTGATTGACTATAAACAAAAAGTTGGGAAGATTTCTATTCTTGATTCAATTATCATTGTAAAATATGGTCTTAGATTTCTACCTGCTCATGATCATTTCTGATTCATAACCCAGCCTTTCCTAACAATTTGTCTTTAGAAATTTCCCAATAGAAATGAAAGCTTGAGAAGTGAGTATTAGCAAATTTGAAAAGCATGGACCCCAGATGAAGGAAGTAGAGCCAATTTATATAATAAGGCTCTAACTTATTCAACTATAAAAGACTATACAAAATTTGGGCTCTTGAATTTTTAAGAATATGGTTTATACATATCATTGGCAAATATCTTCTCCCATTTTGAAGGTTGGCCTTTTAAATTTGTTGATTGTTTCCTTCACTGTGCTGAAGCTTTTAACCTTGATGAAGTCCCAATAGTTTATTTTTGCTTTTGTCTCCTTTGCTTCCTGAGACATATCAAGTAAGAAGTTGCTACAGCCAATGCCAAAGAGGTTGCTGCCTGTGTTCTCCTCTAAGGTTTTGATGGTTTCCTGTGTCACATAGGTCTTCCAACCATTTTGAATTTATTTTGGCATATAGTGTAAGAAAGTGGTCCAGTTTTATTTTTTGCATGTTGCTGTCCAGTTTTCCCAACATCATTTGTTGAAGACAGTGTATTTTTCCTATTGGATACTCTTTCCTGCTTTGTTGAATATTAGTTGACCATATGGTTGTGAGTCCATTTCTGGGTTTCTATTCTATTCCATTGATCTATGTGTCTGTTTCAGTCAGTACCATACTGTCTTGATCACTACTGCTTTATAATATAACTTGAAGTCTGAAACTGTGATACCTCTGGCTTTGCTTCTTTTTTTCAGGATTGCTTTGGCTATTCAGAGTCTTTTGTGGTTCCATACAAAGTGTAGGATTGTTTGCTCTACCTCTCTGAAAAATGCTAATGGCATTTTGATGGAGATTGCATGAAATGTATAGATTGCTTCGGGTACTATGGACATTTTAACAATATTTGTTCTTTTAATCCATGAGCATGAAATGTTTTTCCATTTCTTTGTGTAGTCTTCAATTTCTTTCATCAGTGTTTTATAGTTTTCATAATACAGATCTTGCAAATGACATATCTGATAAAGGGTTAGTATCTAAAATCTATACAGAACTCAAACTCAACATTCAAAAAACAAATAATCCATTTAAGAAATGGGTAGAAGACATGAATAGACATTTTTCCAGAAAAGACATACAGATGGCTAACAGACACATGAGAAGATGCTCAACATCACTCATCATCAGGGTAATATAAATCAAAACTTCAATGCTATATCACCTCACACCTGTCAGAATGTCTAAAATCAACAACACAGGAAACATCAGGTGTTGGTGAAGATGCAGAGAAAAGGGAACCCTCTTACACTACTGGTGGGAAAGAAAACTGGTGTAGTCATTCTGGAGAACAGTATGGAGTTTCCTCAAAAAGTTAAAAATAGAACTACCCTATGAGCCAGCAATTTTACTGCTAGGTGTTTACCCAAAGGATAAAAAAATACTGATTCAAAATGATACATGCACCCCGATGTTTATGACATTATTACAAACAATAGCCAAATTATTAAAAGAACCCAAATGTCCATCAACTAATGAATGGATAAAGACACACACACACACACACACACACACACACACACACACACGTATATATATCCAGTGGAATATTACTCAGCTATAGAAAAGAATGAAATCTTGCCATTTGCAATGATGTGAAAGGAGCTAGAGTATAACACTAAGTGAAATAAGTCAGTTAAATAAAGACAAATATCATAGGATTTCACTCATATGTTTAATTTAAGAAACAAAACAGATAAACATAGAGCGTCAAAGAGAGAGGCAAACCATAAAACAGACTCTTAATTATAAAGAACAAACTGAAAGTTGCTGGAGAGGTATGTAAGAAGGGGGGGATGGGTTTCATGGGTGATGGGTATTAAGGAGGGCACTTGTTGTGATGAGCACTGGGTATTGTATGTAAGTGATGAATCACTAAATTCTACACCTGAAACTAATATTACAGTGTATGTTAAATAACTGGAATTTTTAAAGTTTATTTTATTTTTTATTTTTGAGAGACAGAAAGAGAGAAGAGGGGAGGGGCAGAGAGAGAAGGAGAGAAGGAAAATCCCAAGCAGGCTCTGCATCAGCAGTGCTGAGCCCAATGTGGGACTCAAACCCTTGAATGAGATCATCACCTGACCCAAAACCCAGAGTCAGATGCTTAACCAACTGAGCCACCCAACTGCCCCTAAACAAAAACCTGAAACTACCAAAAATATGGTTTAGACCTGCATTTCATAGTAAACATCCACATTTACATTCATTATGTATAATTATTATTCTTGTAGAGCAGATGAGGTCAGAGAGTTTTTTATAGTTGTGATATAATTACTATATAATATTGTACAACTGGGGCACCTGGGTGGCTCAGTCGGTTGCACCTCTGACTTCAGCTCAGGTCATGACCTCGCAGTTTGTGGGTTAGAGTCCTGCATCGGACTCTGTGCTGACAGCGCAGAGCCTGGAGCTTGCTTTGGATTCTCTGTTTCCCTCTCTTCCTGCCCCTGCCCCGCTCATTCTTGGTCTCTGTCTCTCAAAAATAAATAAACTTAAAAAAATAACATTGTACAACATAGTGGTTTGATACTTGTATATATTGTGAAATGATTTTCACAATAAGTTTAATTAACAACCATCTCTACATGTAGTTACAATTTTTTTATTGTGATGACAACTTCTAAGGTCTACTCTCTTGGCAACTTTCAAATATACAATATACTATTGTTAATTAACTATAGTCATCATACTACACATAACATCCCCAGGACTTATTTATGTTATAACTAGAGGTTTGTATCTTTTGATCACCTTCACCCATGTTGCCCACCCCCATCACCCAGCCTCCACCTCTTGTAACCACCAATCTGTTCTCTGCATCTGTGAGGTTTTTGGTTTGGTTTGGTTTTGATTTAGAGTCTACATGTAAGTGAGATCATACAGTATTTGTCTTTCTCTTACTTATTTAACTATGTATGTTATTTAAAACAAACTTTGATTAAGCTATTCTTTCTTTAGAGGAAGCATAGGTGAGAACAATCTCTCCTTCATAAGTGATCATAGAGTTCCTATGTGTAGTAGGAGAAAGAGTAGTTAACTAATATCTAATCTAAGTAATGTTACTACATATTGAGACCAAGTATGGATGAATTAGAAATACTCTACCAAATGAATGAACAAGTTCATTTTAGAAATATCAATACAAATGTTGTCTGTGTGTGGAAGACTCCCTGGAGCATCGGCAAAGTCAATAGAGAAGGAAGTACACATTTAAAAATAGCTCTCATAAAAAGTGAATTAGTCAAGCAAAGAAATATCACATTATTTGTTGAGCTGAACTTTGCATGGTAAACATTTCATCACTCATTCTATTCCCTTCACTCTCACTGTGCTCCTCCAGTATCCTTCGGAGGGAGAACACACTGAACGTGCTATTTTTATAACAGTCCAGAAAGTAATAAGCAGGTTACAGAACAGTTTACAAATCAGCAATGATCTGAAATGGAACACACACATTATTTGTTCCCTTGGCATTATTTCAACTCTTTGTCCATACTGATATTTCATATTTAGAAACATAATAAATATCCTGACAGGTGCAAAGAATGGAAAAGTGATTCTTTGAACTCTTTAAATATTTTCCTGGATTCAGGTTTGAATCTTATGCTTGGGCAGATAACAATCCTAACCTATTGTGACTATTAACAATGTAGCTTCTTTCCATCATCTGGAAAGCCATATTTCTAGCAGGCTATTATTTTGGGGTCTACAGAAGCCATGGCCTTGCTCTCAGCTACTTGCTAACTATGCTGCATTTCAGGAATAGATCCAGGACACATCATAGGGGAAAGGGGACTTTAAAGATCACCAATTTAAGGAAGCATTTGGATACCAAAATGGAGTATTTCACTCTTTCTGAAACCAGGTGGTGGTTCAAGGTGTATTTCAGCTCACTATTCTTGCCTCTTCCTCAATGAAACATCAGTCATTAAATCTTTGTTTCACTCTATTTATGGATGCTTGAAAATGCAGCAAAATGGATTATTAATAATTTAAAATTTATTTTTAAACACCTGAAGTGGAAAGTTTGTGTATATGTTTCTTAAGGGAGATTATTTATCATATCCAGTCACTTTAACCTCAGCACTCACTCCATCACACCCTTTTAATTCAGCAAACATTTACTAATCATAGATCAAGAGGAAGGCACTCTTGGAGATAAATGACACATGGTTCTTTCACTTATAATATGGAGAATAAAAAAAGACATATATACAACCAATTATAACATAAGGTAGAATAGAGTGCTGCACAATTTTTATTTATCTGTCCAGGCTGAGCCTTACAAAAATCATTTAAGTAGAGAACCTCAAAATCCAGTTGTCTGCCTTGATATCTCCCCTTTCCTCCATGAGAACAAGAACAAAGCCTGTCTTTGTCTCTTGTTTTCCTCAATGCATTTGGAATCTATTGGCTATTCAGTGTATACATATTGAATGATTGAATGAACAAATGTGTAAATAAATGATTCAATAAAGGATAAAAAGGACAGGTTTATCTGGGGGTAGAGGAATGTCATGTGGTTCCAAGTTTCTAATTTTGGTAATTAGATAGGTATTAATGGTAGGCTTTAGGGGAGGGATGATATACAGTTTTGGAAATGTGGAAGAGAAGGGGAAATAATGCCACTGAAACATTCAGGATGAGATAAACAGTAAAGAGAAATACAGGTATGGATCTCAGAAGACAGCATGGTACAGATGTAGATTTGGGAGAAGTCACGGGTATGAATTAAAGCATGAAGCAAGCAAAGAACATGGTGAAGAATAGATCTTTTGAGAATGATTCTATAAGGGCTGGGTATTATGAGAATAACAGTTTTTCAATGGAATTCCACTGAAAATTTAGATTTAATTTTATAAGACATAGGGTCCTGATCTTTGTATAAAGACACTTTGATCTGACTTTTTTTCAAGGTTTCAGATATATAAGCATGATGAAAATCAGTCACAAATGCAAAATTTAGACAAGGAGAGCAGAAAACAGGACTTAGAATAGGTTAATAAAAAAGAATTACAAAGACAAATATATTTCTCTTCTATTCATTTTGGAACTGAGAATTTCTTTTTACTTTGGACCATTTCTTTAGATCAGTACATTTGAGAAGAAGAGGCTAGAGAAATAGAAGGAAGAAAACCAATGCAGGTGTCATAAGAGTGAAGTACAGTATCCAGGATCATTCCTGCTCTGTGTCAGTAGCTATGAGGCCCTAGATACATATTAATTTAGTCCTGATAAATGTCTGAAAAATAGGTTTTGTGATCACTGTTTCCGCAGGAGAAAACAGACTGTAAGAGGTAAGGGATTATTTGAGGGCGTGTAGCTCTAAGCAGGGAGCATGAAGCATAGATCTCTTCAAATTCTGCCCACTACTCCTTGAATGAATCTTTCAAGAGTCAGGATTTGTTATAAGAGTTAAATACATAAAAGATGAGAGATGCAGTCAACCAGGAATTTGTTTGGATAACAATACTGTTTATCAACTGCACTGAGGTATTAGCAAGAGGTATAATTCAGATTGCCTGTATCAGAGCTGCCATTCTCTTTGTTTATGGCTGAGCTTGATTGTTAGTGGTCCCTTCTTATTGGTTGCTGCCATGTCATAGTTACTAAGAATTTTGAATATTTTCTCTAGGAACCATGAATATCATGTAAGGCCCTAAGCCTGGAGCAATTAATCATGGTAAATGTAGAAAAGAGTCATGTTATATGCAGAGAAAAAAATGAAAAGAGAAATTTTATCTGAGATCTCTTTTTATGGGAATTCAAATGACATAATTGATTGGAAGATGCAATATAGACTAGTATAGTTTATAGGCTCTTTATGCAAGAAACACAAGAGATAGAATTTCCTGCATTTTCAATTATTATCATAGTAGATAGACTATGCTAATTTTGGAGTCAATGTATCCTGTGTTCAAACCTTATCTCTTTTAACATGCTAGTTATAAGAAATGAAAGAGTGATTTTGTCTCTCAGATCCTTGGTTTCATCATGTGTAAAATTAGTCTCATGTAGACTTATGAGAATTAAATGATATATTTTAATAGTCTTGTATAATGTCTGGGATATTACAGACACTCAATGAATCATACATTATCATATTATTACTTGTTGAAATTATTTTTTGAAAGAGAAATTTCGGCATGGGCATATAAACAAATTCCTCTTTCAGGAGAAGAAATGTCAAATAATTGAAAGTGATACATTCTTCTTTTAGTAAACTAAGAGACAGGAAATGAAAGCAAAGGGTTATGCAAATATCCCAGGTCCTCTCCAAAGCTGACTTGAAAAGCATTAATTTTTCAAGTCCTTTTGAAGAGGACTGGCATATCTTTAACCAAGAACTGGATTTTTTTCCTGATCTGAGCTAGTATATTCTCACACACTCTTAAAGGTAGCTCTCAATCAAATTCATTATATGATTTAAATTTTAGCCAATGTTCCAGAATAAAAGAACTGCACTAACCATGCTATTCAAAATCCTCTAAAGACCGAACCCAATCTGTACTTCCAAACATTGTCTGCTATTGCATTTTAGTCATTCTATGCTCTAAATCAACTGAAGTACTTTCTCTTTTCTATCTATATCCCATGCTTTCCTACTTTAATTCTTTTGCTTGAAGTTGTTGCTTTTCCCTCCCATAACTTCCTCATAATCTCTGTCTGTCTCTACCCATACAGGCGCTGCTCATGAGCCCTGATCTGGAAAGACTTCCTGCAAGCAGAACTAATCCTCCCTGCTCTAAATTATTCTAATACTTTGCCTCTAATCCCTCAGATGACATTTGTCACCTTCTTCATTAGATTATATTTAGGTATGTTTAGCTTCTCTGTGAGGCATTATTAGTACCTAGACAAGAAGAGTTGTAGCTGATTCACTTTTGTACTTTTACAATGCTTGACATAGTGCCTGGATGCAATACAGGAAATAAAAAATGGGAGAAATAATTTATCTAGGTTTCATTGTATATACTGTATCCATTACAATTTTAACTTTATTTCTAGGATTCTTAGGCCACCTCTGTCCCTCAGGACATGCAAGAAATGTCCTTTTTGGAGAGTGTATGCAATTCCTATGCCATAGAATCTTAATGAGACATCTTGACTTTGCAACTATCAACTGAGTTAAACAGATACTGAAGGATCTTCAAGCCCCTGATACTTTGATATTACCTTATGTTCTCTGAAATTTGGTTTCCTGTTTTATAATGTTAGGAGTAAGATTTTTCTCAGTATTATAAGAAGTAACTTACAAACAATTTTGCAAATTCTACGTTCTTTTAAACTGTTTTCTTTCAAGTGTTAAAATTTCCTGTACTGTTTTCTCTTCTTCACAAATATTTTCAGGGTTCTTTGATAAAAATAAGATGTTTGAATATGTTATAAATGTGTTTAAAGACCAATGCTTATGTATTTCAAGTAGACTAGTGGTTCATTACTCCTTAATACAAGTAAGTTACACTTTTACAATTGATATGTTGCTCTGAAAATGTATGAAGATTGTAAAAATAGAATACTCATACTAGCACACATTTTATATTAAATAAGATTACATGTTTTCATTTATATAGTAGATGCAGTTTTATTTAAGACAGAATTGTATTTGTTGCTATTTTTATGTTGAGTGCATAACTTATACACTATTATCAAATGAGAAGAGACACCTTTTAAAAAATTTAAACTGATGCTTAAAATGTACTATTTCACTACACACCTATTAGAATGGCCAAAATCGAGAACACTAACAATACCAAATGATGGCAAGAATGTGGAGCATCAGGAGCTCTCATTCATTGCTGGTGGGAATGGAAAAAGGTACAGGCACTTTGGAAGGCAATTTGGTGGTTGCTTACAAGACTATACATACTCTTTCTATATGATCCAGCAATTGTGCTTTTTAGTATTTACCCAAAGGAGATGATAAGTGATATCTACACAAGAGTCTGCATATGGATGCCTGTATCAGCTTTATTCATAATTGCCAAAACTGGAAAGCAGCCAAAATGTCTTTCAGTAGGTGAATGGATACATAAACTTTTGTATATGCAAACAATGAGTTATTATTCAGCACTGAAAAGAAATGAGCAATCAAGCCATGAATGAATCCTGAAGGTATTATGCTAAGTGAAATAAGTCAGACAGAGAAAGACATTGTATGATCTCACGTACATGTGGAAAAAAAAAAAGCTAAACTTACAGAAACAGAGAGTGGAATGGTGATTACTGGGAACTGGTGGTGGGGGAGGGAGGGGATCAAAGGGTACAAACGTCCAGCTGTAAGATGAATCGTATCTGAGGATCCAGTCTACAGTATGGTGGTTCTAGTTAACAATATTATACACTTGAAAGTTGCTAAGAGAGCCAATCTTAGATATTCTTATCACAAAAAAAGCTGTAATTATGTGAGGTGATAGATGTGTTAACTTTATTGTTAATCATTTTGCAACATACACATGTATCAAATCATCATGTTTTAAGCTAACCTAAAACTAACACAATGTTAGATATTGATTATATCTCAATAAGACTGGATACAATTTTAAATACAAGGAAAATGAAGTAGGAAGTAAAGATACTCAAGACTAGAGAAGTAAGACAGGGATGAGATCATGACAACCCTTAGAACTCAGTACTCTCTCTAGTTGGTTATAGTGGTTCAAGAGCAAGAGTGACAAGATGAGATTTCCACTTAGAGAGTTTGCTGGGATTGTAGTATAATTTTGAAAGATTATATCAGATGCAAGGGAGTCATTTAGAAGGATACTATGGAAACCCTGGGGAGAGAAATTGGTTTCTTGGACTAGGAGAACATCATTGAGAATGGAAGGGGGAAATGGGTGTTCATGGTTAGGAGTTAGAATCAATGTATTTTGGAAATTGTTGAAGTGTGGAATGAAGGAGAAGAAAGAATTAAATACTGTCAGTGTCTTGATCACTATAAATTTAAGTACAGGATTGGCTGGTTTGGGACATAATAGAGTTTGAGTTGTTATGGAACATTCAAGCAAGTAGATTAATGGAGATCTGGGTAGTCAGACCTACATTTGGGGGGTGGGGATTTTGATTTGGGAGTTAGATCAATGGTAACTGAAGACTAAGAATAAGAGAAATGTCCAATGAGAGAAGACCGTAGATGGAAGAAACCTAGAGAATCGGCAATATGCAATGAGCTGGCAGAAGAATCAGTGGCCAAGGTGGATATTGAGCAGTAGTAGCCAGGAATTTAAGGAAAGGAAAACCAAGAGGTTATGATGGGATTCTAGAAAAGATAAAAAGTACTTAAAGATGAATGGAGTGGGCATCAGTTAATTATTGAAGGTTAAATAAAATACATTCTTCAAGGTATACATTATATGTGGTACCTTATTTATAAAAATTTACTACCAGTAAGAACATAGCTGATTAGAACAATGGTACATTATTATCATTATAATACCATTAATTATTATTAAGTCTGACTAGAGATATCATTTTATTTTTAGCTGTTTTATAATTTCAATTTTATAAACATATTTTTGTTCATTTTTCTTCCTGAAGTAGAATGAACACTCTTTATAAATGAACTAAAACTGACAACCTTTCATACTTCAAAATCCAAGTAGTAATATTCAGTTATTATCTGATAATAATCTGAAGATGACTATGGTGACACTTAAAATTTTTTAATTAAAAATATTTATTTTTTAATGCTTATTTATTTTTGAGAAAGAGAGAGCGAGAGAGAAAGACCATGAGCAGAGGAGGAGCAGAGAAAAAGGGAAACAGAATCCAAAGCAGGCTCCAGGCTCTGAGCTGTCAGCACAGAGCCTGATGTGGGGCTCAAACCCATGAACTGTGAAATCATGACCTGAGCTGAAGTCAGACAGTTAACTGATTGAGCCACCCAGGTGCCCCTAAAAAAATTGTTTTTTAATGTTTAACTGTTTTTGAGAGAGAGAGAGATAGAGAGTGAGCAGGGAAGGGGCAGAGAGAGAGAGGGATTCACAGAATCCAAAGTGAGCTCCAGATTCTGAGCTGTTAGCACAGACCTGCATGCAGGGCTTGAACACACGAACTGTGAGATCATGACCTCAGCAGAAGTCAGATGCTTTAGCAGCTGAGCCCCCCAGGTGCCTCTTAATTTTGACATCAAATAGCTACTGTTACATAATTTAAATTTAGCTAGCTGATGTTCTTAGAATGTGTTATATTGTCTGTGTAGTGATTTATTTTAAAATGCTTCCAAATAAACAGTATGCTGTCTGATTTACTTGAATCTAAACTCAAGAAGTAATTTTTAGGGTCCGAACTACCCTAATTGGGAGTCAACACTCTGGAAGTGACTCTTTAAACTTTATAAATATCATGATCAAAACTGTTATCAGGAGTATGTTAATTAGCATAAAGGATGCTAGAAGAAATCCAAGATGCATAGTTAGCTATAAAATTTTATGAAATATGAAAGCTTTATTTTTAAACTAAGGAATGGAAGAAGCTGACGTAACTTTTTAATATTCAAAGTCGATATTCTAAAACACCTTTATATATATATAAACAAACATGCTTATTTTCTGTGTAAACAAGACCTAATATTTTTTAGAGGTAAGAATTAAAAATCAATTTCAGATTTTGACTTTGCTGAATTCAGTGATAGGATAATTTAAAACAGTAAATGAATTTATCAATTTTTACATGTATATGTCCCAAAAATGTACATTAAAGTATATACTTTCCAATTTGAATGAAGGACTGTTTGCATTTTAGAGTGTTCACCACATGGTTTTTAATCTTGAAGATCAACAGGGATGTCTGAAATTTTGGATTTAAAAAACCATGACCCTTCACCCTTCTCTAGGGTCACCCTTCTCTCTCTCATCTTTTACTGTCATACTAAGGAACCTACAGATGTTTAGCCTATAGGGATAAGCAAGAGAATTCTAGGTGGAAAGAATCACTCTTGATGGGTAAAGGGAATTAAGTAGAAGAAAACTCTCACAACCCTAATTATCTCTCTGACTTCCAGCAGAATTTCATGTTAACCATCCTAGAAACTTCCAGAGAAAGCGATTACACATTCAGTGTTTTATAATCCTCAGTGTCAAGATTTTTTTTTTCTACATCTAATGCTAATGCTTAACTGACAAAATCCTTAGAGATGCTTCCTTTTTTCCTACCTCCAGGCAACATGCTACCCTCAGGAGGAGGACACATACTTAGAGGTTATTATTTAGCTGCTCCCCGGCTTGTTATTCAATGGTTGCTCATAGTAATGTAACTCATACCAGCTTGGGAACTCCAAATCAGGGGTGGGAGAGCTGAGGAAGAAGGCTGGACAGAGAGCAGATAGCAAACATCACAGACGACAACAGTCCATGTAGGGATGACAAGCCAAGTGCGGCAGAAGTTTTCTGGCAGAGAGGGAAAAGGCAACCAGAAGCTAGCCAGAAATAGCATACCCTAGAATATAACATAAGTGACAACACTGTGGATTTCTTAGAAAGATAAACTTCTAACAGTTCATAGATTCAAGCACATTTTGCCTTTAAAGGCTGTTAACGAGTGAGACCATGCATTTATTGGAATGTTGGTGTGACTGCCCAAAAGTATTTTGGACTTTTTTTTGGAAAAGCCTTCAGGACCTTTGGTATGCTCATCTCACTCTCCTTAACGGAAGGAGATTTCCAGCCATTAGTGGAATATTTATCAAAGTATATGGTTTCCCATAAACTACCTCAGAATCATCTAAAATAGCTAGATAAATGAGAATTTCTTGGGTTAGGGCCCAGGGTTTGCATTTTTTCAGGTTTTTCAGGTTTTCAATAAAACACTGCAATAATAGATGATTTGGTAAACATACAGAATTCTGTGGGGCCAAATACAGTGGCTGTGCACAGTTATGCAAATGTGGACCATGGATACATATGACTATAAAGGAAAGAAATTGATTTTCTCATGTTGCTTGTCAACTACATTAGACTTTTTCCAGAAGAAAAATTCCAAATGTTTTAAGAAACATTGATAACATTGAAAATTTTGAAGATCTCTGAAAATATATAAAATGTGATGTCTATTTTAAAAGATACCATTTATTTTATTTTTTCAAGTTTTTATATAAATTCTAGTTAGTTAACATGTAGTGTAGTATTGGTTTCAGGAGTGGAATTTAGTGATTCATCATTTACATGTAACACCCAGTGCTCATTCACAAGTGCGCTCCTTAATACCCATCACCCATTTAACCCATCCCCTGCCTACCTCCCCTCCAGCAACTCTCAGTTTGTTCTTTAGAGCTAGGAGACTCTGAAACTTTGCCTCCCTCTCTTTTTTCCTTCCTTCTCCTATGTTCCTCTGTTTTGTTTCTTAAATTCCACATATGAGTGAAATCCTATGGTATTTTTCTTTCTCTGATTTTATTTTGCTTAGTGTAATACACCCTAGCTCCATCCATGTTGCTGCAAATGGCAAGATTTCATTCTTTTGGATGGTTGAATAATATCTCAATGGGTATATATGTATATGGTAAATATATATACCTCTTCTTCTTTATCTATTCATCAGCTGATGGACATTTGGGCTCTTTCCATAATTTGGCTATTGTTGATAATACTACTATAAACATTGGGTACATGTACCTCTTCAAATCAGTATTTTCATATCCTTTGGGTAAGTACCTCTTAGTGCAATTGCTGGGTCATAGAGTAGTTCTACTTTTATTTTTTGAGGAACCTCCATACTGTTTTCCAGATGGTTGCACCAATTTGCATTCCCTAAAAAGGTGCCATTTTAAAATAGTCATACTTTGCAGTAAATTATTTTAAGACTTTTAAACCATTGTTTGTATATTTTATAATATAAAATATCATTTCTCTCCAAGGAGATTTTGAAGTATCCCCTTGTGAAGGTGATAGGACATGTTTTGTTGAACATTACTATCTGCATTCAAAAGAGCAAGAGTTACATTTTCCAAAATTATAATAATTTAATTAGAATGTACTTCATTGAATATGCTACACATGTTCCCTTCAACATTATGATGCTTCCCTGAAGAGAGTAATTTTTTCCCAACTGAGAACACTATCATACAAAGAATGTGGGAGGGAAACTGGAAAGTAAATACTTATTTATATACACTCTTTTTTTTTTCCAGGCAAGTGTTGTTAGTAAACCTATTAGGTTTGCTGTTCCTGCCCAGTCCCTTGGAGGTGCTGTTTAGTCAAAATTTTTCATTTCTACTATGATCAAATTTATAAGTTGATAATTTAATTTTCTTTTCATTTTATTAAAGAATTCATATATTAAAGGCAATGTTACAACCTGCCTCTTCGTACTAAATTAAAGGTGTTGTCCCTTAAGCAGTAGCCACAAGCAGGTGTTTTTCCCCCCTTATATGAAAATACAGTGGCAAAAAGTCAGTGAACACAATTTTCAAAAATTGCCTTTATAGCAGTGTTGTCCCAGGTGGCCACTAAATCTTGAATGTCCAAGTTCAGCTCAGATTCCATCTTGGCATAAACAATGAAGAAATTTAATGACATCCAGGTGTGGAGATTGTTGCTACTTTCCTGGGAGTTGGAGACCTTCTTGGCCAGTCTGAAATTAGTTTCTGAATTCCATATATTTGTATTTCCTTCTTTCTCTTCGGCATAATAAATAGTTCTGCTGTGGTAAGAAGACTTTGCTAATATCTAATTTAACAAGAGTTGGTAAATGGTATTCACAGAATGGGCAAGATAAATTGAAGTCTTAATGAGAGAGCAGTAGATTTCAGAGAGCAAGTTTGCTGAAGACTCCAAGTTCCCTCATTTTGACTTGGATACTTAGGCTTAGACACTTGGGAAAAACTCTCACACCATGAGTGTGCTGAGTATGGAATCACCTGTGTCTCATCAGGGTCTGGCTATCTTAGCTGCACTTGGGGCACATTATAATGAGAATTTAAAGTTGTCAATTTAGTCTTTGGAATTCTAGTTGTTTGTATTGACTGATTTTCAATCTTCTCTAGACATACTTCATAATACCCAGTTTCTTATAGTAGTTTCTAGTTAAGGCAATACTTTCTCATAAGTTATTTTTGTGTTTGTTTCGGTGGGCTTAATAGTTAAGTTATATAATACAAAAGAAAGCATGTAAGTAATGCATGAAGTCATTTTTTTTGGTTGTTGCTATAAAATAGAAAGCCTCTACCCTATTCACCCCATAAAAAAGAGAAATGAAAGCCACAAATGAAGGTGTCATTGCTATCCATGAGGTTTCAGCTCTAAGTCAGAAACCTGTTTCTAAAAAAGGCAATTACTGGTGTCATTGAACTGGTTTGCATTTCATAGGGAAAAGGCAGAGGATAGGGAATGAATAAGAGCTATCTAGTTTCTAATTGTATTACAGTTTGCTTAATACCTTAGCAATACCTTAGCAATAATGTTCTTGCTTTCTCAGATGGGGCAGTGAAAGTATGGAAATTATCACCTCATTACTTCTAGAGGATGGGAATTCTGGGTAGGTAGTGAGCAAAGACACTTTCCATTCTATCTTGTTTCCCATAAGCTAAAATGTCAAAGCTTTAAGGATATTGAGGGGGAAGAATGACGGCCTTTATTTAGGACAGGAAGGGGTCTAGGCCCTCTCTCTCCAGGGTTACTGCAAAACCCTATACCCTGAGACTATTATATATCTAACTGATTTGCCTGTGAGTGTGTCTGAGGAGAGTTATGGCTCTTATTCTTTGCACAAGCAGGGAATGGAGATTGTAAGAAGGCTTTGTTCTGTTGGAGAGTTATTTCTTCATAGTGGTTTTGAAGCTCCTTAAATTATTCTCGCTGCATTATTTCTTGAGAGTAGGAAAACACTAAAATTTATTTAAGGCTTAAAGTAAGACTCTAAGGCTGTATGCTTTTCTCACTGAAGTTTTTACGATGATACATTTATAACCCATTACCAGAATTTTCACTAATATAACATCCAAATGACTTCCCTATGTATCATTAGCAATATCTGAATAGAACATGATCCTGAATCAGAAGGCCATTTTCTTCTTCTCCTCCAGAGCCAATGGACCATAACTTTTCCCCCTACTAAGGTATCTGACTTTGCTTGACCTGCAATCACTCTCCCCTAGGCACTTGGTGGGTTAATAACATTGTAGTTAAGATATCAAAAATATTTGTAAATCATACATCTGATAAAGGACTTGTATCCAAAATATACAAAGAATTCTTAAAACTCTACAATAAATAAATAACCCAATTAAAGATATATAACTAAAACATCTCACCAAAGGAGATAAATATGTATGTGTATATATATAAATATATGTATATACATATACACACATATCAACATATATGTATATATAAACACATTTCCTTCTAATTATATATGATTTATATGTAATTCATATATATATATAGTCATATATTATATAATTTATTACAAGGTGTTGTGGTACATATGATTATAAAGTCTGAGAAGTCCCAAGATCTGCATTAGGCAAGCTAGACACTCAAGAAAGTAAAACTTTAAGTCTGAGGCCAAAGGCCTGAGAACTGGGAGAACCACTCTTATAAGTTCCTGTCTGAAAGCTGGGAGGCTCAAGACTCAAGAAGAGCCCATGCATTAAAGGAACGTGGTTCCTGGTGACTGCATTCTAGATTCCAGCAGGAAGACTGCCAGTAAGCTGCTGGGAAAAAATGTATTGTATATGATATGATATTGTAGTGGAGGCTACATGACATTGGGCATTTGTCAAAACTCATAGTACTTTATAGCAAAAAGAAAGTGTAACTTGATGTAAAAATTTTTGTTTTAAATTATATTTAGGACATCAAGGGGTCTCAGGATGGCATACAGATGTGATTTTTACAATCTGATTCTATTACAGTATAAAACCTCAATGAAGGTGTAGGAGAAAAGTTGATGACTTAAGCAACTTTGGGAATGAATGACGACTGTAAGACTTCATTCTATATCATCCATATATATGTGTACAAGCACTGTTCTCAAGTAGATAAAAGTTGTTTTACATGGAGGGTACAGGTTAGTGAATATAAAACAATTCAGAAACAACCATATATTCCAGTCTCACTTATATTTGCTCTTCCTTTTTTTCCCTGTAACAATTTTCAAAAACACTGGCTTACCTATTTGCTTACTTACTTACTTATTATTTATTATGCTAATTGTCCATTGCTTCCACCATTTGAATGTGAGCTCTACAGAGTTAGGCAGCTAAGGTCTCGATCACAGCAGATTCTCAATAAATTTTGTTGAATCATTTTTAATTGAACTGAACATGCTTTGTTAAATATCAATGTAATGTCCACTGGAGACACCACCAAAAAAAAAAAAAAAATGATGACTCCTAAGCCATCTCACCTAGAGATGAATCCCATGTCCAACACAGACTTGCTCTATGACCCTGGGAAAGCTACTTAAAATTGAGCTAAGGAAACTGCCATAGCATATGGTTAAAAAGCAAGTTCAAACATCTCTTACTGCTCCTACCTATATAATTACATTTAATTTTTTTCTCTACCAGTAATTTAGTGCTATTAAATCCAATATTGAAGCAGATACAGGAAAAAAAACTTTTATCATAGATTTTAAAGGTGTATATCTCTAAAGACTTTTCAAAAATTGATTTTATTTATAATAAAAGTACATAGACAGCCTGAAGTCCTTGAAGGTGAAAGAAATAATATTTTAGTTGACTTTGTCTACATGAGAGTTTAGTCACAGTAGTGTTTCTATAGAACAGTGTAATGAGTAGATCAGATGGCAAGGTTATTTGAGTAAGCTTTCAAACTGAAATTTTTGGTTTTCTGATTTACCATAGATCCAGAACACCAAAAATTGGGCCAATCTGGTAATGATTATCATAGATTAGAATGAGGGAAATAAAAAACCCAATTCTAATGAGTAAAGTGTTAGGGTAAAATGATTGATTCTCTATTAACCACTAAGTTCTGAAGATTGAATACCAAGGTTTTACCTAATGTACTTAAAATACCTTATTTCTCTTTAAGTGATAATAAAAAATATGTCTAAGAAAGGGACGATAACTAGTTCAAAAGAGTAGAATAGTTTTAAGTATTTTTCAAACATCTAAGACATTTAAACATATTAGGTACTTAGAGTAGCTAAATTGCTGAATTTTAAGAAATAGAAATAATGTTATCTATTGTCTGAGACTGAATAATAAAATAGCCCAACCAAATGATACAGAGAACAAATAAGCCTATGAATACAGGAGCATATGATAAATCTCTGTAACAAAACTTGACAAAAAGAGAAAAATTTCAGTAAAATATCAATTCTTAATCAAATTGTTGTTTCCTTGCAAAGGTGACTCAGTGTTGTTGGCTATCATTAATAGTACCAAAATGGTCTTGACATCATTTGCAACCACATGCTTTTCTTCTAACTTTCCAAGACCCTTGCCCTCTTTGGCCAGCCCAACCATAAGAGTAGCTTAGTATAAGATAATTCTGATGGCCATTTATGTAGATAATAATCCTGAATAATTTTGGCTTCAATTAGAGTGACCCATGTTAGAGTGACCCATGATGTCATTGTTTCTTGGGGGGTTGTTAACTAACAGTATCCCAAAGAGGAGCCACATTACAATCCAAATTCTTCAAATATTTCCTGAGTGATCTGTATAATTATCCTGAGATGGTAAGATAGGATCTGGAAGTACAAAAATGAGTGCTACATTCTATCTCCCTTAGGTTGTCCACAGTCTTGTAAAAGAAAATAAGTAACAATAATTCAAGGCGATATATACCAATAAAATTATGTGCAATCACTTTTACAGAGTAGAGATTGTGTTTAGCAAGCCAGAAAGTCATTAAATCTTCAAAGAAAAACTTAACTATATTTTTAATTGAAAATTGATGAATAAGAGTTTTATAGCCATCAGTCTGAGCATAGGCATGCCAGAGAACAAAAGTGTTGACAAGGCATAGAAGGGATATTCAGGGATCTACCAGTATTTGGCTATTTCTAGAGCACGAGGCCAGAGACAAGGTCAATCTCAAGATTTCTACTTTTTTGGCACACTAAAAAAAACATTACCTGGCTGGAAATTAGTCACTGAAGGCATGTGAACTTGAGGGGGAGAAGAGCAGATTGTGATCAGATAATCTTTTCAGAGAGCACGCTCTGGCAGCAGTGTGCATGATATACCTTACAGAAGTGAGACTGAAAGCAGAAGAGTTAGTGTCTGCTGCAATGGTAAGTGACAGATGATGAGTGTTTGAACTAAAGCAATGAAAGTGCAGATAGAGAAAGCAGAAAATTTGAAATCAATTTAAGAAATTAAAGTGACAAGACTTAGTGATTAATTGGCTCTTGGGGTGGATTCTAAAGGAAAGAGAAAGGACTGTTGGGGACTTTGTGTACTGTAAGTTATTGCCTTCTACTGCTAACAACAAATATCAGAATTAACAGTGGTTAAAATAAGTAGCACTTTCTCTCTTCAATGAAGCAAGAGTGAAGGTAAGCACCGGGGGACAAGATGATAGCAACACAGGGTTAATGGAGACCTAGGCTCCTTTGAGCTGCTGCTCCACCATGTTTTTCTTCTTCATTAGAATTTACATTGTCCAAGTTGGCTGCTGGAGGTCAACATTACTGTCATACACCAGGCAGAGCAGGAAGTGAAAGGACCAAAATGAGCACAACTCAGCCTTTTCTCTCCCTTTTAAAATTTAGGCCCATAGAATTCTCACCTAACAACTTCTACATATATCTCTTGGCCAGAACTTAGCAACATGATCACATCTCACAGCAGGGATGGCTGGGAAGTGCTGTATTTTATCTGAACACCTTGCCACTCTGAATACTTAATGGTGGGTCACTAACCAAGAAGTAGATAGACAATTACTTTTTTTATGAGTATCTTGTAACCAACAAGAAATGTATACTGAAGGAAAATTAGGTGTGAGATAGAGAAGAGGGATGGGGAGTTAATGTAATTACTTTTGAATATACTGAATATGGTAAACTGTTGATTTTAAGGAATATACAATTAGTATCAGTCAGGTGTACAAATATCCAATAGACAATCCAACTATTGGTTTAAAAGGAAAAGTAGAGTTAGCTGTATTGACTTGAGAGTCATCTATGGTATGAAAATTGTAAAGATAAGCCAAGAATTCCTGCTCTCTTCAACAGTATTAAAGCTGAAGACAGACATAAATTGTGATGATGGAGTCAGGTATCATTATCACATTCAAGTACACTTTTACACCTTCTCAGAAGATTGTATGTGTATTTGTGTGTGTGTGTGTGTGTGTGTGTGTGGGTGGGTGGGTGTGTGTGGGTGTGTATGTGTGTGTTTGAAGTGTCAAGGAATATGTAGAATATTCTCAAACACAAATCAGGCTGAGGTCAGTAATGGCTTCTGATCTTAGCAAGGCATTATCAGCATGATCTTGGGTGAAACTAGGTATCTCTGGATCTTTTTTTAAGTTACATTATTACTCTAGATTAATGAGAAACAGATACTCTTTCTACTTTTACTTATCTAAATAAAGATTCCTAAAGTGCCTACAACCAAGCTCTAGGCCCTGGACTAAAGAAAAGGAAGGCCAAAAATGGCTCTATGTTACTTGATAAATATGACTCCACTCACGTCTTTTTATCAATTAGCATGCAATGAAAATAAGTATGCTATTACCTTGACATCCACATTCTTGTCAGAAACTTTTTCAAATTTATGGCATGTAACAACAAAGCAGAGCTGTTTCTGGCTTGTGTGGGAATTCCTGATTTTTTTATTATCTCACTATTTCAGAGTCAAAGCACTCTATTCTCTCATAGATGAATATAGATGTATATTTACTTTCATATCTTATGAAAGGCCAAACCTAAAATTATAGAGATGATTTTTCCAATGTGGAAACTGTAAGACACAAGCCTAAAAACAGGTCTGGTAGAATGTGTTCTTTGTGGAATATTAAGCTTTGTATTACTTGAAAATTTTATAATAAAAATGATTTTATATATGTTAATTATTCTGATAAGCAACTCCATTAGGTTAAATACAGTTTTGTTCTTTTTATAATAATGTCCTATTTTTCAAGACTTTTTTTTATACCTTGCTTATTTTCTATAAATAAGACTGGTGTAATGAGTCTCAGAAATAAAGGTCAAAACTTGTTTAGGCTGGCTGCTAGATTAAAATCAGTTAGTTTCTTAAAAAGGTTTGGATTTATCTGCAAGCTAAATTCAGTCTTACTGGCTTATCACATTTTGGAACTACAAGGAATGTTAATTGTAAAGTACTTTACTTCTCTGGAAATGATACCTCTCTGTGCTAGGATTAAATTTCAAAAGTGCTGAGTTATTGACCCTAAACCTAGTGCTAGTTTTCAGTCATCATTTAACTCTCTGTGAATGAGTTACTAAAAGGATGTGTGTGTGTGTGTGTGTGTGTGTGTGTGTCTGCATGTCTGTGTAAATTCCATAACTTGTGAATTCAAAACATAATGATGTTTTTCCAGTTATACAAGGTAAATATATTCCTTTGCTTACTTTCTATTCCGTTTACCGTTGACTTTAATAATACTGAACAAACTGGCTATCCTTTAAAACGTCAGTGTAATCCTCTCATACTGGTAACTGGGTTTCACCAATCTTTTTAATAATATAATCTCTTTGGTAACATCATACTCTAAGCTTTAAAGATGCAGTATTTAAGGAATTAAATAGAAACCCACTGTAAAATCCCTGATATAATTTGTAACAGTAGTGTGCTCTAATCACTATATAATTTCCTCCCTAAGTACATTCTTTCTAATCCTCAGGACCATATTTCTAAATCCTTAGGACTGTGCCTTTTGGAAAGGGATACTTTATTCCTTATTAAAAAGCTTTTCAAGAGCTTTTCCTCAAATAGATGATCAGACTCGGTAAAATAGAATAGGTTAAGAGAAAAATACTTTTTTTGTACTCATCAGCTATGAGCCCATGTGTTTTTCCTTTAGAAATTTTCAATGAAACATTTATTTCACATTCTCAAATATATATAGTTATCTTCACATAGTTTATTAAAAATAAGCCTAAGTGACAATAAAATAAGTCTCAAAGTCCAGTACAATTTTAAACTTCACTTGAATAGAGTGTTTAGTTTAATTTTGCTGATTAATCCCATGCTACCCTTTGGTCTCAAACCTTGTGATTAAAATTACCTATCAGATATATTGCTTTCTTGTCATAGTAAGAAAGAGGAAATATTAAACATAATTAATTTTCTTAACTAATTAAGGACTTCATAGTGTCACTACACTATAGCTTTATGTACTCACTCTCATAGTGTAGCTCTCCATACATGTAGATGAAAAGATGCGAGAAAGGGACATGTAAGCTGTCATTCCATCTATAAAACCTGCATTTCTTTTTTAAAACAAATTCTTGTGTGAATTTGTTTCTTTTACTTTTGTCCCTTTGACCTAAAATTAAAGGTAAAAAAAACCCATTTCCATAAAGTTCTTTGGTCATTGAGTCTGAGGACATTGCCTATATGTCTGCAAATGAAATAATAATATATACTTTATATGTCTATAGTTCCAGCGAAATTACATACTTGGATTAAAGGGAAAATGTCTGTTCATCTTCTGCTGAGTTTTATCTTAATGAGTGCTTGTTTGTTCTACTATGATGGAATATTAATGAGATTTGTTGATCTATTTCTGCATTGTTTTTACCATTATCAAGATTCATCACCCTTCAAGTAGTTTTACCAGTAGTTTCCACATTTCAAGCCTTTTCTGAAGTTATCAGAAATGTAACAGTTAGCTCCTTGATTTTGAATGTCCAGAGTTCTGCCTTGTCAAATGGAAAAGACTCGAGGAGAAATTAGCTGGTCACATATAATAACATACTATGCTGTAGATAAGGGAAAATCCATATATAAATGTAAAAGTTTTACACAAAAGATAGCTCCTAGAAGGACTAATTTGTTAAAAGAGAAACTAGCACAAGAAAAACTGTCAGCTTAGTATAGCCCTTGGATTTCATTGCAACATTTTCTTATACTGTACCTGCTACAATAATTGGAAGTGAGAACTAAGGGTTCAGAATTTTCCTCCTGACAGATGCCTTTTTGACATCCACATTCATTCCACCTGAACTACATGCTTTTGCTTCTGTTGCTGCAATCCTCACAAATAGCTTTAAAACAATTCGTCTTTCACTAGGCCTCAAATACGATTCTTCAAAATATTTTAAGCAAAATGGGCACCATGTTTTACTTTTATTTTCACTAGAATATAAAATATAATTTTTGACATCATTTGGGATAGTTACAGTTTTTGTCTGTTTGTTGGGTTTTGAGTTTTTTAAAATATATTTTCAGAGACCTCCAGTCTCCTTATTACAAGATCATCCCAAGGGGAAACAATTTGATCCTGTTAGAATCCACATATTGAAAATAGGGAGGTCCATATTGAGTAAAGAAAATGTTATTTTTCCTGCATAAGGAGTACACATGTTAAGCCTTTTCTGAATTAAACCATAGACCTGAGAAGATGAAATCAGTTTCCTTTCTGGGCTTAGTCAATAATCATGTAATCAAGCAATTTGCATATTGTTAATTCATGCCTGAAAGAAAACAACACCTTGAAAGAATACTGTGTGTTGGGCGCACAGTGAGACTGTGCATTTTCTGAGAGTTCATCAGATGAACGAATCTAAGGCTTTATAGTATTAAAACATCTCCAACTTTTCACCCAGGGCACAGAAAGCAAAAAATAAAGTCATTAACCAACAAATGTTTGAAGTTAGCGTTGATGAAAATGTCAAGAATTTTAAGTGGCCTCTGGTGTGTTTTTCAAGTTGAAATTTAATTTTATTTAACACTCAACTTTCCTCCTTTCTGAATCTTCAATGACTGATTACATAAATATGAAATAAAAGAATGATTATTATATTTGAAAATGTAAAAGACTATTAATTAAAACTTTGAAGGCCTGGAATAAGATAAAATATTAGTTTTAAGGATGCTTAATATTAAAATATAATTGTAATGAACTAGCAAATTGTGAATACAAATACAAAATATGAATCTCTTTCTTGCAAAGGATTTATCTAGTCTACCATTATGTTTTTAAGATTTGCTGGGAATGCCCTACACTTGCGTAATAACTTTCCTTTACTGGATACTAGTAAACATTTTAGAATGTTTCTGGTCTCTCAGAAAATAATAGGAGTAGAGTTACAGATTTTATTTTTTTTAATATGGCTTTTTAAATTTTATTGTTTAATTTTTTATGGCTATCTGTAGAGATCCATACTTTAGGATCTGTAGAATTGATATAATCCTGGATCATCTTAAATATAATGCTGTGTTTGTAGGCTAAGGATTGTCACAAGATAACAGAAGAGATTTATCTACATTTGACCCCATTATTTAATGGAATTGATTGGACTGAAGTATGACAGGAAGAGGCAATATTGAAATGACAATGGAGATATTTTGTAATATCAAGGCTTTAAAAATATTTTCCTGTCTTTCCTTCATGGAATAGAAATTACTATGTAGTCAATGAAAACTCTTAAGAGTCTTCAAACCCACTTGACCTTTTCTGGTGTACAATATTTTGCAACTCCAAGCAGTCAAGGCTACATGGGAGATGACCTTGAAACAGACAGGAGAAAACAGTGAGAGACAAAAATTGTGAGCAATTATTGCCAAGATGTCATGGAGACGATCTTGACCCCACCTAATATTGTGGGGATTGTCCTAGTCCTAGAAGAGGAATGCCCATCTACCTCAGGTATATTATCTGGATAGTCAGGCATGCTAGTCAGAGAGAGTGGGATTATTCAGTCTACCATATCAAATATCTTCCTACTTCCTAGTTACACCAACTAGCTACTCTATCTCTACAGCTCACAAGCAATACAAACCACCAAATAAAACTAGAAAAAGAATAGATTTTTCTTTTAACCTTTTGTCAAGATCAATACTTCCACAGAAACCCACATAATATTAAACAGGTACTTACATGACAATAGCAGAATTTTCTTTGTGAAAATTACAAAAAAATGGGAAAAAAGACTGAACTCATCATTTTAAATGGACCTGGAGCGCCTGGGTGGCTAGGTTAAGCATTCAACTTCAGCTCAGGTCATGATCTCACAGTTAGTGAGTTAGAGCCCCGCTTCGGGCTCTGTGCTGACAGCTCAGAGCCTGGAGCCCATTTCAGATTCGGTCTCCCTCTTTCTCTGTCCCTCCCTAACTTATGCTCTGTTTCTCTCTCCTTCAAAAATAAATAAACATTAAAAAAAATTAAACGGACCTGATCAACTGGCTGTTCAACAGTTGCTAGTCTCTGGAGATTGGAGTTGAGAGTATACTGTATGACATCTGGTTATCAGGTGATCTGCTAACATGAAAGTAAGTTTAGACAAAATTTGCCAAATGAACCACATTTCCTATCAGAAAGATACAAAAATAGTCATATGTCATGTTCTTGCAAAATTGGAGATGAATGTATTCTCTGTCCTCAAGCATACCGATGAGGCCCTTGTCTGAGGAATTCACTCAAAGGTGAATGCAAACACACCTGACATCAAAATCAGTTGGGCTTGTAGTTGAA